>JALGBA010000239.1:27500-627500 GCA_023970755.1 Azemiops feae | reverse complement strand
AACAATCGTGCCATTAGCAAAGGTCGTGGAGGAATGTAACTCACAATTTTTTGTTAGTGATATTTTTAATGCAAAGATCAAATTCGTCAGTGGCAAAGAAAACTGCAGATAAATATGCTATACACAGAAGAGCACAAATTTTTCTAGGATGATTATCCATCCTCCTTTGGTCTGGTTTCCCGACGCTGGGCTAATCGTCTGAGTATGTTAAAGAAAATTAATACCATTTAGTCTCATGTTTTCAGCCTATGAGGCAGTCCAGTGAGGAAGCATACCCAGATGAATTAATTCTACTTTATTGTAAGATTACATTAACAGAATCTTGCAAGTCTGAAAGTACATTTCTCCCCTGTTGCTTTTACAGCCCAAGAAGCTAGGGAGAATCCCTTCTGAGACATTTGCCTTCCCTAATTCCTGCTTTGGGCTAAGCTGCCTCTTATCTCACCATTCCTCTGGCTGTGGCTGTTTTAACCTGTCTCCCAAAATTATTCCTATACAGTGATGCCTCAGTACTCCACTGCTTCAAAACTAGTTTCCATTGACACATTTTGATATGAAAATATCATCTCAGTACTTAGCATTTGTCTAGTACTTGACATGCTGCAATAGGAAGAGGGCAGGGGCAGCTATGAGGTTGCTACAAAAGGCCGGGGACAGCCTCAGAGGGTGGACAGGAAGTTGGCCATGCTGGGAAGGTTGCTGACATAGGAAAAGGGAGAGACAGAAGTTATATCCAGCCAAAACAAAGGGTCACATGGTAATTCACATGGTTTGTTTGGGACTTATCTTTTTTAGTATTCATCGCACTTCCTGGAACCAATTAAAGTGTACAGAGGTACCACTGTATACCATTACACATGAAGTTGCACCCTGTCATTATAGCAATACTCTGTAAATCATGCAGACATAAAACCAACTTGTTATGGCCTGTCTGTAAATTCATGAGTTAGAAGAAATTCCAAATTAATGTCAGTAAAAAGAGGCTATCTGTAAACATTTACCATAAGTATTTGGAAATAAGAAAGAGAAATTTATTTTGGAAGAATAATCATGCTAGATGTTGCACTGTAAAACCAAGCATGTTGTTTAAATGCAGTTTTTTTTAAATGTGTGAGACTGAAGTTCCCCAAATCTTGCATTGCTTCTCAGTAACTTATAAGCACTATTTTAGTTGATTGATGGCTCTGAAGGTCATCAGATAGGACTGTATTCTTTTCTCCCCTTCCCCCTTTAATACTGTCTGGGAAATAAATAACAGTTTTAGTTCTGCATAGTTCATATTGCAACAATAATAAAGAACAAATGTATTCTTTCCCCCTAAGTGAACATTAGTTCCAATGTAGGCTGGCAGAATCCCAGAATTATTCCACTGAGTGCCCCAAAGGCATTGCAGTGAAAGGATCCTCAGACTAGGTGAACTAGGGCTGTGAAAAGTTTTGCTTCACTGATACTTTTAGCAGAGCACTTTTGCGAAGTTGTTTATAAAGAAAAGGAATGAGTAAATCATTGTGTTGTTGGATATGCAACCAAAGTAACACTGTGTTAAATTATATGTCTTTGCAATATCCTAAAGTTATGATGTTCTAGGAAATAGATGTTGACTAGATATATATAAATGATGTTGACTAGATATATAGAATGTTAAGAGCTTGTTCTCTCAGCTGTGTAGGCTACTCCAATGTGGAACTGTAACATAAGAGAAAGCAAAGATAAGCTCATAGTTGGCCACATTTACACTTTTTAGAAATAACAATAAATAAAACCCAAATTTATCTTAGTCTTGCTTCACCCAAACAGGTCTGTTAGGAAAGTTTAAGAAGATGAGAACTCTCACTGGTGGACTGCTCATGTCAATGTTAGAATGCCCATCACTTAGGTCCCTCCAGTTTTCTTTATATATGGAACTGATATACATCTCTATAGCTCTATATTTCTACATGTCTATATTTTATATATCTATATTTCTATCGCACATGCATGTGAGAGAGAGAGACAAAAAGAGGCTGAAATTTTGTCAATCCAGATCACCCATTGAAACTTGTCAGAACTTTAATGATAAACACATATGTCTAAAATCAGGGAGATGTAGGTTTATGTCTATTATCAACTACAGAATATGTCTGTTACTTTGGGCCAATTGTTTAGCTCAATATCTTACAGAGGTTTTGTGACCCAGAGATTTGGGACAGGTCCTGTTTGAAAGAAATGTCATGACTTTAAATTAATAGTTCAAGAGGTCATTCTCTTTATTATGTGGACAGAGAGTAGCATACAATGAACTTGTTTGTTCTGGATTAAGACAGTTTATTGTTGCTGCTTGTCTTTAGATGAGATTGTGCTATCACATACATGTTCAAATAATTAGTCTTTCTTTGTCAACAGTAATGCATCTTGAAGAATGCAATGCTAAAAATTAAAAGAACACTAGCATATGAGACTTATTAAAAGGTTCTGAACATAAGCAGGGAAAAAAAATTCTTTTTTGTTTTTCTTTTGGCAAATCTTTATTCAGTTTTTTGACTAGGGAAGATATTGAGACTTCCAGAAAGTCTACTTGAGAATATCTTAAGAAACTGTTGAGACAGTTCAAGATTAAAAAGAAGGCTAGCTTCTGATAAGGAATAGGATTAAATTCTTCAACATTTTTTTCTCATTATTTGCACCTTGTTCAATTTAGGCCTTAACACAATGATATAACATTTTGGAAAAAAGATACAACCCAGCAGTCCAGCACTGGAGGCTAAGATTGAAAAGATCTCCACAGCAACTGTATATTTTCCCTTGGAACTCAGGTAGGTTGGAACAAAAGAGAGCCAAACACTACAAAAGACCAACATACTGAAAGTGATGAACTTGGCTTCATTAAACGTATCTGGTAACTTCCTGGCAAGAAAGGCCACAGCAAAACTGATAATGGCCAGGAAACCCAGATAGCCCAACACAGAGTAAAACATAACGATAGAACCTGCACTGCATTGCAGTACAATTTCTTCAGCCACCGAATGCATATCCATGTCTGGAAATGGGGGAGAAATTGTCAACCATCCAATGCAGAGGCCTGCTTGAATAAGGAAGCAGGAAAGAACAATGGAGCTGGCCAGTCTTTTCCCCAACCACTTCCTCATCCTGGATCCTGGTTTGGTGGCCATGAAAGCCAGAACCACTGTGATGGTTTTGGCCAGTACACAAGAAACAGCCACTGAAAAGATGATGCCCAAGGCTGTTTGTTGGAGAAGACAGACCACTTTTCCTGGTTTCCCAATGAATAGCAATGTGCAAAGGAAGCTGAGCAGGAGGGAGATGAGGAGAGTGTAAGTAAGACTCTGGTTGTTGGCTCTGACAATGGGAGTGTGGTGATGTGTCATAAATATGCCAAGCATCAGAGCTGTCATCGAAAAAAAGAGAAAAGCCAGGAAGGTAAAAGTGATTCCCAAAGGTTCTTTGTAAGATAAAAAAGTTATAATCTTAGGGTAACAGAAATCTTGATTCCCATTTGCATAATCTTTGTCTGAACATTTCTTACACTCATTCATATCTGAAAAAAAAGAAAAAGAAAAGACAGCTTTTTACTCCTGCAGTTGTCATAATTCTCTGCCTTAATTACAGGTAGTCCTCCAGTTACAACCACAATGAGCCTAAAATTTATGTTGCTAAATGAAACATTTATTAAGTGAGTTTTGCCCCATTTTAGAACCTTTCTTGCCACAGTTGTTAAGAGAATAATTGCAGTTGTTAAGTTAGTAACACCAGTGGTGGGATTCAAATATGTGAACAACCGGTTCTCTGTGTGGATGCCGCTTCCGGAAGTCCATTCTGGGCCTGGGCAACAAAAAATTAGCTACCGGTTCTGCCGAAGTGGTGCAAACTAGCTGAATTCCACCACTGAGTAACACAATTGTCAAGTGAATCTGGCTTCCCCACTGACTTTGCTTGTCAGAAGTTTACAAAAGGTGATCACATGATCCTGGGACACTGCAACGGCCATAAATATGAACCAGTTGCCAAGCATCTGAATTTTGATCATCTGACCATGGGGATGCTGCAAAGGTTGTAACTGTGAGAAACGGTCATAAGTCACTTTTTTCAGTGCCGTTGTAACTTTGAACGGTCACTAAATGACCTGTTGTGTCAAGGATTACCTGTATTCCTCTCAGACAGCTAAGATTATTAACCCCATTAAGTCTTGATGCATTTCCTTTGATTTTGGATTAGCATATTACCTAGTTACTTTGGCTGACTACAGCATATATACTATACCACACATATACTTCCACCATAGTTTCATCAGTCTGCTAATATATTTCTGAAAGAGGCATTTAGTTATCCTTTTGCAGAAATCTTTCTCTGCAAATTCCTTTGACATTTGGCAGCAGTATAAATCGCACTGAATATTTCATTTGATCTACTTGAAAAAGTGACCACACTTTTTAAGAAAAAAGAAAAGTTTTCTGTTTTCTGAAGCAAGGCTGGAAGCAATTCTGTGACAGTGGCCTTTGTGTCCTTAGAAAGCTATAGCATACCTTGCAAACTTCATTCATTTGAGCTGAAAATATAAATGTTACAGCAGTTTGGATTTTTTTTCCATAAGAGAGCAACTCTTTTTTTTTATGAATCATATCCCAGATCTCTCCATGAAGTCCTGCTGTGCTGCCTCATCATGGCAAGGGAGGGACAGGCAGATGTTTCTGGAAGGGATGAGTGAGGAAAGCTGGGAGTATGTGCCAAAAGTATATCCTCCCAGAAGGGTCACCCAAGGTATGAAGGTCATCCCAGCTGCTCAGCCAAAATATTCAGGGACCTACATTGGGCAACAGCAATAAAGGAAAATGCTGGAGGTGGCAAACTGATCATTTCATACTGCACTGGAGAAGGAAATGGTAAACCACTCCAAGAAAACTGCATGGACAGAAAATCATCTTGGAGAAAATGTATCTATGAGATTGCTAAGGGTCAACACAGAACAGCAGTGTTCCAATACTTGGTGGGCTACCACAAAGATGAGGAGGTCAACCTATTTTCCAAAGCAAAGTTTTTATAGGATTAGGAATAAAAAAATTTCTAACGGTGAGAACAATTAATCAGTGGAATGCCTTGCCATAAGTGCTCCATCGCTGGAAGCTTTTAAGAGAACACTGGACAGCCACTTGTCTGAAATGGTATAGGGTCTCCTGCTTGAGCAGGGGGTTGGACTAGAAGACATCCAAGATCCCTTCCAATTCTGTTATTCTATGTTCTAAAATTGACTTGTTGGCACATAACCATTAATCCCAGATCTAGTCCTCAAGTTTCTATCGTAATCAAACCTGCCAATCATGGTCATGATGGTTGTAAAATGGATCATCACATGACCAGATCCATTTCAATTACTTTTTTTGCAGTGATCATTAAGCGAACATCTCAGTATGGGACATTTTTGTGGAAAACCAGAAGTGAATGCCAGTTTTCAGCAAAAAAAAAAAACCATTGTAAAATGTGGTCATGTGAATGTGGGATGTCCTAAACAGCCATAAATATTGGCCAGTTGCTGAGCACCTCAAATGTGGTCATGTGATGGTGGGGAAAGCTGTCTATTGGAACTTCAGAACTGAGTCATAAGTACCACAAGGAGGTTCTTCAGAATTTTGTAACTGGGTGGTAAGTACCCTCAGGGAAGTCCAGCATAACTCTGAACAGTTGCTAAGTGACTGGTGATATGTTGAGAACTATCTGTTAAGTTCAAATAGTCCAAGGTAAGCTTGGAGCAGATCTGACCATTTCATGCAACCGAACTTTGTTCTCAAAATGAACTCACCTTTCTCCTATCTGTAAACTACTGTTGTTGTTGTTTTTACCTTCCTTGTCTGAAATCTTCCCTTCAGGACACTGGACACAGTCATAACAGCAAAATTGCTCCCCTTCCCTCACTTTTTTGCTAGAGCCAGGAAGGCAGTGTTCACTACATAGTGATAAAGGTTGAGTCTAAAATAAAAGAGAAGGACATTAATATGGAAAATAATAAGATTAAAAAAAGCTTAGTGCCTGGGCTTTTTTGTATGTTACTAAACTGATAAAACACATTTCAATAATATATGGGTTAGGTAGGTTCAGTGAAGAGATCTCCATCTGGGTACTGCTTGACAACAGAATATTGGACATAATGGAAAGTAATTTGAACTAGCTTGACTCTTACGATATTATCATTGCTAAGAAAATTCATGATTGATTTCTTTACATTTTGGAGGGGAAATTATTTTCCTAGACAATACATTTGAACATACTTTAACCTGATATATAACTTTATCCACTGCCTCATTTTAAGCTTAAAATGATGTCTTGGTTCTTTAGTTTTACAGCATCTTTTTGCTGTTCATTAAAACATGTTTGTCTGCAGGACAGTAAGAGGGTGGGAGGCAAATGATGGCTTATACTTGCATCAGACATCATTATATAATCATGCCATTTGTGTGATGATGTTGTGTATTGTCCTTTTGACATCCTTTTGGCTTGTTATGAACATTTCTGGTCCAAAGGATCTCTAAACAGCATCAGTTCCTGCTTACTTATTTTTTCCCCTCCTGTAACCATTTTTCTTTCTTTCTTTCTTTCTTTCTTTCTTTCTTTTTCTTTCTTTCTTTCTCTTTCTTTCTTTCTTTCTCTTTCTTTCTTTCTTTCTTTCTTTCTCTTTCTTTCTTTCTTTCTCTCTCTTTCTTTCTTTTTCTTTCTTTCTTTTCTTTCTCTTTCCTTCCTTCCTTCCTTCCTTCCTTCCTTCCTTCCTTCCTTTCTTTTCCTTTCCTTTCCTTTCCTTTCCTTTCCATCCATCCATCCATCCATCCATCCATCCATCCATCTTTCCATTTTTCTATTTTAAATTCCCAACTATATTTTCTTACTAAAGAAATTTGCTGGCAAGATTACTAGGGTAGAAACATTTTTTTAAAAAAATCTACAATTCTCCAGTGGAATTCATTCTAGAATTCGGTGTTAATCACTGCACTCATCTGCTGTCTTTCCTACCTGGTTAAACCAGCTGTGCCAGGTAATGGCATCATCATTAATGGAGAACATTTGATCTGGAGGTGCCAGGGGATCTACATTCCCAACTTTCACTCTCTGTAAAGAGAGGTTGGAAAAAATAATCCAGTTGAAGACATCAAATCCAGTCACCAGCTCTCCTTTCTGGTTGAAGGTGATCCTGTCTTGAGCAGTATTGTTAAATGAGACACATCTCAGAAAGTGATGGAGCTACATTAGAAAGAGAAATAGGACATTTTAGAGAAGAGTGAAATTTTACATTCTAACTGATGGTTGGAGCAAAACAATGGTATTTGATGCTCTTCAAGAGGGAGAAGCATATTGGAAGAAATTATTTAAATATAACAAGAGGGGAATCAACCCACATTACAATAATCAATTCTGTTCTTCTAGAAGTAATTTTACTAGTCAGAAACATCTTAAAGTAGTCTCTTTTCCTGGGCTCATATATCTGTGAGGCTTGGCTATATTCCTAAGCCTGGGGCACTGAATGTGTCAAGGATCCCATATTCTGACTATATTGCTAACTGGCCAAAGTATCTTGTTCCTATGTATATTTAATTTGGATGTTTTTAGCGTTTTTATTAGTTTTAAAATGTTTTTAATATTTTTAATTCTAATATTTTTTTTGAATTGTAAGTTGCTAAGAATCATGACTCAGATGGGTGACCATAGAAATTGATTGATTGAATGAAAGAATAAAAAGTTGCTTCTACCATACAACAAAAGACTAGTATTTTTTGATGTTTGCCATAGGTATTGAGCATATGTCTGAACCCCATTTGGCCTTTCAAATCCAGATTGACCGCCCATTCCTAATAGTTACTCATTGTATAGTCCTGTGCTTTGGAAATGATCTCATGGTCTATATAAGTGGATCATAGGAATATTAGGAACATGGTGGTTTGTGTAGTTAGGAGGCTGGGTTGGAGATTAGCAAGCCCATGTTTGAGACCCGAGTGCTGCTGTGGGGCAGGGTGAGCTCTTGTCCTTAGCTCCAGCTCCTGCTGGGGACATGAAAGGAGCCCTCAACTGGGTGTTCCCTGGGCAACAGTGATGTCACAGTCTAATCCTTTCACACAGAAAGTGTCTCGGTGCTTCTGACATGAGTGCGATGCGATAGGAATATTCATGGTCACCAAGAATGTAACAATAGAGCAATAGAAGCTCTGCATACTGAAACCAGTAATCTGACCTTTTTCATATTACAACATACTACTTAGAGCTGAAAACAACAGAAGCGCCTTATAAACTATGACACAACAGCAGAAGTCTTTAATATCCTCTGATCTTTTAAATTCCATGCTACTTTGCTTTATTCTTTTTTCTCTCTTTTCTCTTTTTTATCGTTTGGTTTTGTGTATTTTAATCATCAGAGCTTCTAGTGCTCTGTAAAAATTAATAGAGGTATAAGTGATAAAACCCCCATCATTTTGTGTAAATGATGGTCACAGATATCCAAAAGAGAGCAGGGAAACAAATGAAATACAGGCTGTTGCATTTAACTGGTAGAGAGAAGAAAGTAAACAACTGTGAGGTAATGAAAAAGTTGTGATGGTTGTATGCACATGTTTTGTAGGATACAAGTTATAGTTCACTGTTCTGTAAAGACTTTTGGAACATTACCTGCCAGTGTTCTTGACTTTGCAGCTTCTGTCCTTGAGCATCCCTCTTTGCTCTGAGTTTAATGTTAGATAAAGTCATGTCATGGATAGCGTGAGCCACTGCTTGAACAGCATTGTAGATGCTATAACTGGGGGTAGTCATGACCATTTCAAAAAATGCCCCAGGGAGGCTCTCCAACTTCTCTTTCCCAGTGCAAATACTCCCAACATTGTCTTCCATGGAGTTTGGGAATACACAAGTGAAATCTTGTTGCCAAAAGTCACCAATGAAGCCATCTTTTGAGTCGTAAGGACTTATGCTTTCAAGAAACCACCTGAATTCTGGTATGTTACTGGAGTGAGTTTTGAAAGATAGGGCCCCGTAGAACACGTCTGCTTCCCAATTTCTTTGCAAAGCAAATGATAGAAACTCTAGCTGAGTTGTTGCTATCCATACTTTACCTTTAAGCCTTTCTGTCTGTATTTCATAAAAATATGGAAGCCAACCATAAAGTGCCATCGAATATGATTCTCCATGAGCTAGTACTACATTAGCTGTGCTGCTTAGCAGTTTATAATATATTTTTGTCCCCTGTTGCAGCATGTAACTGATGTGAAGGAAATAAACAAATACCCTTTCTACGAAGGCCAAGCAGATACCACTCTTGGAAAACATCAGTGAGATGGCTTGCAAAAATCTTTCTCCATTATCATTATCAATAGCAATGACTCCAACCCAAAACCACTTGAAATGCAGAAACAAAGAGAGAATTCCTGGGTATTGGAGAGATTCTGGAGGAGTGGTTTGGTAAAAGAAAAGGCCTGGAGTTTTGTCATTCATGACTGGAGCAGAGCCATAGGTGAACTAAGGAGAGATAACAGGTGATGATGAAAACAATAAGTCTATGTATCCTAATCAATCATGTCAGAAATTCTGCACCACCCTTCCTAAAATTAATGTACACCTGATGAAATGGATATTTATGTTATTAATACATGTTTTTTTCCAGTAAATACCAGAACATTATCTTTTAACTTCCAGTGTAATTATTATATTTAGGTGGCACAAAACTGGCAAACTGAAATATTGCTTTAATTTCTGGAAATAAAGTGGTGAACTAAAATTTTGGACTTGTGTAGAGGTTCTAGATGCACGAGAAGTCCTGGATGTAACAGATATGATAGGAATTAACCATAGTAGGAAAAAAACACGGTACTTTCAACTTTGAAAGCAGCTTCTAACAAGTTATAGGTAAACATTGGAAGGTCCTAGTCTCAGAAATTGTGATAAACAAAAGGAGAAATTGTAACAGAGATGTATGCAACATTTACTGGTTAGTGGAATAAATATTAATTTAGATCCAGGCTGAATCAGAATGAAGCCAGTGGGATCATTCTAGTGGATGCACTTAGAAATCAGGGATCTAATATTTTCTGATTTTATTTATTATAGAAGGATCTCGGAGTCCTAGTGGACAATCACTTAGATATGAGCCAGCAGTGTGCTGCAGCTGCCAAAAAAGCCAACACAGTGTTAGGCTGCATTAACAGAGGGATAGAATCAAGATCATGTGAAGTATTAATACCACTTTACAATGCCTTGGTAAGGCCACACTTGGAATACTGCATCCAGTTTTGGTCAAACAATGTAAAAAAGATGTTGAGACTCTAGAAAGAGTACAGAGAAGAGCAACAAAGATGATTAGGGGACTGGAGGCTAAAACATATAAGGAATGGTTGCTGGAATTGGGTATGTCTAGTTTAATGAAGAGAAGGATGAGAGGGGACATGATAGCAGTGTTCCAATATCTCAGGGGCTGCCACAAAGAAAAGGGAGTCAAGCTATTCTCCAAAGCGCCGGAAGGCAGGACAAGAAGCAACGGATGGAAGCTAATCAAGGAGAGAAGCAACCTAGAACTAAGGAGAAACTTCCTGACAGTTAACAATTAACCAGTGGAACAACCTGCCTCCAGAAGCTGTGAATGCTCCAACACTGGAAGTTTTTAAGAAGAGACTGAACAGCCATTTGTCTGAAATGGTATAGGGTTTCTTGCCTGAGCAGGGGGTTGGACTAGATGACCTCCAAGGTCCCCTCCAACTTTTATTATTATTATTATTATTATTATTATTATTATTATTATTATTATTATTATTATTATTATAGAAAATAATAATGCTAATAGTAACCATTGTCTCATCATTCTATTGTAATAGAATAATGGTATAGGAAGCTTAAGCAAACTCATTTTACTGATAGGAGAGAACATTTGTAGCTCAGGATTGAAATGAGGGGTCTTTGGTGCTCTCTGAGCTTGCTTGTTTCCTGTAGTGATGCTGTTACTTATTTTGGGTAATGAAAGGTCTGCAAGAAAACAACCAAGCTCAAAAAGCACCAAGGACCCCTCAAACTCTTTTTCAGACTCTTCATAGCAAGTTTAAAAAATATCTCTGGGAAAGTTTTTATATTTTCTGCATAACACAGTATTAGATTTCCCTACAGTTTAATATTATTCTCTAACATTAGATTATTTCTAGCTTCCTAAATTTCTAAAGTAATTTTTAAATATTGATTTCAGATCCTTTATATTGGTTTTTTAGGGTCAGGAAAGAATGGTATGCCTAACCATCTAACACTAAATCAATTGGAGCCTAGTCAATATTATTTAAATTCCTAGCATATGAACTGACTGAGCCAATTTACATGGTATATATGGTATGCAAAAGTTTCATCATGTTTTTTTGGTTCTATTCTACGGTTTGCATATTCTAAATTTTCTAATTATGTATAAATGAAAGTATTTTCTCTATAAAACAGAAAGTCAAAAGCAATAACATTGGGAAATTTGAAACAAAAATAAAATTTGTGGAAGAACAGTAATTTTGAGTGCATCTGATAACTATGGCATCCTTGTTAAACTTGACCAAAAGAAGGCAATAGTTTATTTCTTTAATTGGTGCCAATCTTTTGTAATAATTATTGCTAGTTCTACCCATCTGGACTTATATGGTTTAGTAACTTGAAGTCATCAGTAATTTGTTTTGTTAATGATAATTAACAGTACAGAGAACTTGTCAAGGGTAACTTCTCCTGAATTAGATGTATTTAATTTCAATTGCTATAATTTTATAATTTTACAATTCTATATTTGTTATTTTTCTATTGTTTTGCTGCAAGTGCAGTTCCACTTTTTTCCAAATAAACTGAATTGGGTTGCAACAGGAACTGAACCACAGGCTTATCACCCAAGCCTGATGCTATGGGCTGGAGAGAGAGAGACTGGCCCAAAGTCATCCAGATGGATTTCGTGGCTAAGGCAGGACAAGAACTCATACTCTTCTGGATTCTAGCCTGATGCTTTCACCACTAGATCAAACTGGTTCTCCATTTTGATATTTTGATAAAGATATACTTCTAACTTTATTATAATGACATAACTCTAAATATCCTATCAAAAACAGAATGATGGAATGTGAAAAGCAGTTTTTAAATTATGAAAGAAAACATCACCAGGTAATATTAAAATTTTGAATATAAGCTGGATAAAGGTAAGCCTGGCTGGATGTGTAAATAGAGTATACCTGGCTGAAAATGATCAGTTTAATGAAGAAAACAACAAAACAGAAAACCTGGATTACAGTTTCCTGTTTCTGAAAAAGTAGGATATAAATGGGCTTTACCAAATTATTTGTTAGAGAAGAAAAAATTGCTGATACAATATTCATCTAGAATATAGACACAGTGTTAAATTTAAATGCCTTAATTCTCTTGAATATTCAGTGTGGGAAAATGAGTTCTTTTCACAGACAGGGCTTTGAGATAGATACTAAATAGAGCATATGAAGTTTATGTACAGAGCCGCAAAATAATCAATTGTTGCAACTGATGCAAGACTTAAATGCAGTATCCTACTAATTGTGGTTCACATGTATGATCATTAAAACTATTGATCTTGGTTCTGGGAAATTATACAGAAGGAGAGCTTTCTAATAGGAACCAGAGCTATGGCGACTGGCAGCCAAGCCATGCTACATGTGGAGCCAAGCTCTTGGCTCAGCCGGTACTTTATCAAGAAATAAAATGGATTGAAAAAGATCTTTCTGAATACTGAGTGGTATTCAGAAAGTGGTTCATGGAAAGAAGTAGAGATTTGATCTAGAAATATAGCATAAATCCCAGAAGAAACTACAGGTATCACTGGGTAAGAATTATGCAAACCACAATAAATCCTGTTGAATTTTTTAAAGCAAATTCTAGAGAACACAAAATATGTAGAATTCTTGCCAACCCAAAAAATGCAATGGATACAAATTCCATTGGATAAAAACTTTAAAATACTTACATATTCTGTGTTTTGCCTTGGATAGGTTAGAATTGGATGATAGGGTTTATGAACAGCAAAAAGCAGAAGGCTTAAAAAAAACAACACCCTCAAATATATCCTTTGTGATTCTGTTGATGCCATGAACTCTGACATCAGTTAAGAGGTAATCATGCATTGTTGCTTTCGACTTAATACAAATAAACAAAAAAATGTGTAAATATATATCCCCAACTTTCTCATGGATAATTATCCTACCTGTGGAATTTTATAGATATCCAAAACAGCTGCTATCAGACGAGAAACAATGGAGTCAAGACCCCCAATAACTGCTATCAGGTTGTGTTGGTGGTCACATATATAGTTGGGAATCAACCTCTCTTCTGATGATAGAAGGAGCATGGTGGCTTGATAAGTCCTCTGGGCATTGTCATAGCTGTCATAAATATGGAAGCCCAAAGTGAAATTGGATAAAATCTGTGGGTTTTCATTGATCTCCTTTACTGCAAATACCAAGGCCAGGATGTGCTGGTAATTCTTAGGTATCAGGCTATAACAGGAGTTGCATTTGATATCAGAAAGATGGCTAGCATTTACAGAAAAATCTTCTATGTACCATGTATATTCAGTTGTTTGTATTGCTTGTTTCCATGATTGTCAGTGTGATTTGGATATTATTACAACATTGTTATCTTTCCTGAGGCAGCAAGGAAAGAAACCATATTACAATTATAGCCACCATCTCCTCATAATCAAAAGAAAGCATGTTGTGCATAAGCATGGTTAAGATAAGTGATCTTTAGGTAGAGCCTTGGGATCTGGAGAACTGCTCCCATGAGCAATAGATCTTTACAGCTTGTAGTGATTCCATATAAAACTATAACATATTTTCATTAAAGACAATTTCTTACAAAATTATGTGGTTTTATTTTTTTAAATGCCTATTTGGTTGCTGGAAAACATATTGCTCTTCAAAGGGGAAGAAAACTAGGAAGATTTTGTCATGGCTGTGTGAAGCTTTTATTTCTGCATTAGATACAATGGCACTAAGGGGTATTTATGTGCAGAACATCTTTCTTCTTATCTCCTGAGCATCTGCCTTATTCTTGACTTTCTATAATTTCATTCAATCCCAAGGGAAGATATGAAGAAACTCTTCACTTCAAGGTTTCTTTAGGTAAGAAAACATGAGCAGCCAGGAAGTTCTAAATGGAGAAATAGGCAGCTAAAAAAAAAAGACTATTAGCAACTTTGCTGTCTGGCATCAATAAACTCAAAATTATCACCAGAGGACTTGCCTCCAGAAGTTGTGGATGCTCCAACACTGGAAGCTTTTAAGAAGAGATTCGACAACCATTTGGCTGAAATGGTATAGGATTTCCTGCCTGAGCAGGGGGTTGGACTAGAGGACCTCCAGGTCCCTTCCAACTCTGTTATTCTTTTAAGAAATTCTAAAATATCCAGAAAATTAAGTAGACTTAATTTTATAGATTTCACAGAGGATGTCAATAGATTATATTTCCGTATGACAGTACTTAACAGCTATGTTCATAGGGAACGCTCTTATGACACTGAAGAGAAAATAATGCTTGTGCGATACTATTTATAGTAGAAATAGCTGATATATGAATTGTTCAATGCAATCAAAAAATGAGTCACTAGAGTCACAAGGTGAGCAGAACAGACAAAATGGGAATCTGTGATGTAACAGAATGAAGTGAGGAAAGGAGCAAACTGAAGAATATTCAGTTACAAGTTACACAAATGTCCTAAAATATGTTCCCTTTAGTGTTTCATTTTTCCCCTCTTCAATATTACTTTAACACTAAAAACATGGTCTGCAGACTGAGTTAAAATAGTCAGATTTGATGAATAAATCTTTTAGCGACACATCTTGCATGGGATGGTACTCAGCCCCAGACTTCATTTGGAGCTCTACAGTGGATTCCTCTAAGGACATAAGAAAGCCAAATAAACATATCCAAAAATTTAAATCCTTACAGAATTTCTTCAGTCAATCCCACAGGAGGTTGTTTTCTGAAGTCTATTGACATTGGGACCAAGCCAGAAAGAGTAGGTACACCACCAAGGATAAGATCTCCTTGCTTATTATATTTATGAACTGGAGGATGAAGATCATGGATAATGCATTTTACTGTGCGAGCTTTGCCTACCATATTTGGAAAAAAACTCACCAGCAAAATCACTAAAATTAACATCCTTAGTGCAAATACAAATCCTCTTTCAGTACACAGACCCATCTATTTTCATCTGCAATGCTCTTAGTTTTGTTTGCAGGCTTATATCAGTCAAATCTGTATTTCTCAGGGGACTGAAAAATGCAATTAATCCTAGTAAGAGCAATATACAAGTACACCTTCCCAATAACTCTCTTTAAGTGTAAACTGTGTGGGTTATATTTATAACATCCTTATTTTTGTTTGTAATTTTAGATATTGTTCACTGAAATTCAACAGAGGTTTGGAGAAGAAGGAAAATTACTTTACATAATTATAGACCAAGATAATCAGCAATCCATAGTAGGACAATTGAAAAATAACAGGGTTTTGTTATATATGAAGTGACATTGCCTCTAATCATCAAGCAAAAGTATTGGTCAGTTTAATGTTTGAAACATTAAATCTGACTAATAGTGCCTAAATATTTACATGCAACTGCATAGTTAAATATGTACAGGAGGTTCATTTCTGGATTTTGGCAGAGGATACTAATCTATCTTCAAATGCGTTAGGCTTTGATCTCAAGACTTGGAAAAAAACATTGTCCAAAGAGACAAGAATTGAGAGAATCCCATTTCAGTTACTAGTTCTCCCTTTTCTAATAGTGATTTTTTAAATAGAATGTATTAACTTGATGCACTGATGGAGCTCCAGCCCTAATACAAGATGAATTGGTTTTGGGTTATTCAGTATGAATGTAAGGCCTAAGCTCAGGCTGAGACAAATTATCTTCCATGCAGGGCAAATTTAGAAAAAAAGGAGGCAGCCATTTTGAGCAGGAGAATAGAATGAAGGACAAATTGGGGATCAATCATTTTAACTCTTCCAATCTTCGAACAGCTACTTTATTGGGCACAAGTTGTTCAAATTTCTGGAGTGGATTGTCACATTGTCTGATAACCTATATGCATTATTGTGAAAAGATCCTTGGAATGGCATTCATAAGATAGTCAGGTTTATGGCCACTCTCAAAATGTGTTGCTAGAGGACTTTTCTAAGCACTTGAATCTATAGCAGCCAGCCTGCTGGTGGATTAATGGATGAATGGAAGTCCAAAATATACGCAGGAATGAACAGCAGAGGGAGAGGTAACTCTTGGTAGCTTGAAGATTGCCTAGCCTGTTCCTCCACAATTTACAGCTGGAGTCCTTGAGGGCACAAATTTAAATTACAGATAGTTCTTGCTTAATGACTGCCTTGTTTAGTGACCATTTGCAGTTATAATGGGAATGAAAAAATAACTCTCTGATCAATCCTCATATTTATGACCTTCACATGTTTGTACAGGTAGTCTTCAACTTATGATTAGTTGCATACTGCAGTGGACCCCTTGAATGTTACTTATGACTTGATTGCACAGTCATTCACCCTTATGACTAACCACAGGAATACTGCAGTGGGCTCACCCACCTATCTCCCCCCCCCCAATTCCCCCAGGTCCCTGGTAGATTCAATGTTCTTTCTACTGCTGTTTCAGAAGGGAAATATGAAATATCTTATAATGATGGGCTCTTATAATGATGGATCAATTTGGAATTGGTCAGTTGAAACAATTCCTTATTTTTTTCTGTACTGACCCTTTAATTATACATATTGTCTAAATACCATTAAGAATAAATTACTCAGACCATTGATGTATTGCGGTCTCTTTCGTCTGATAGAAATGGACTCTTGTGAAATATTGCTATATTGTCCATAGATTTTGAAAGGGGACAGCTGTTTAACTAATTGTATGGTACAATATCTGTATTTTGTATGTTTTAGATATAATTTGAGTAGGTTTTGCAAATTGTACAGTATACTATTTTTATTGTTTTATAGCATAAATGTAAGTCCCAAATTCCTAGAATAATCAAACCTTTTAATAGATTTTACACATTTAACCCCTTTTATAGAGAGCCAGTTTGGTGTAGTGGTTAAGATATCAAGCCAAAAACCAGAAGAATGTGAGTTCTAGTTCTAGTTTCTAGAAACAAACAAACAAATAAGCAAGCTTATAGGTATAATATTATAGCTCAGTGTAAATAGATCTTAGGTTCTGTTCATTTATATATTATTAGGGTTTTATAGGACTATACACTCAGTGATTCAGCTTGCTTTTATAGATTTTAGTCATATTTTATTTATATTATCTTGAGTGTTTTATTTTACTGTATTATATTCTACTTGTTGACCAAATTGTTTCTTCTTTCTCTGGTAGTTTCTTCTATTGACTTACCAATATAGATTTTAAAGCAGATTTATATAGTCAGGAAATCCCAAAATGAAAGTATTGTTAATTTATATCGTTTGGGATCCAAGAGTTAGTTAATATGCACCACACTGCATAGAAATCAAGATGCGCATTTGATAAAGAAAGAACAGATTGTTTTTAATCACTCTTTTCTTCTCACTAGTTGTTCCTTGTTGTTCATATCTGGCCAAAAAACAATGATATAACATTTGGGAAAAAAGATGCATCCCAGAAGCCCAGCACCCAAGATAGAAAAGATCTCCACAGCCATTATGTATTTCCCTTTGGAACTCAGGTATGCTGGGACAAAGGACAACCAAACACTGCAAAAGACCAACATGCTGAAGGTGATGAACATGGCTTCATTGAAAGTGTCAGATAATTTCCTGGCAAGAAAAGCTGTGATGAAGCTGATAAGAGCCAGGAAACCCATATAGCCAAGGACACAATAAAACATGGTCACAGAGTTTTCATTACATTGCAGGATAATTTCTTCAGTCACTGAGATCATATCAACATCTGGAAAGGGGGGACCTATTACCAACCAAAGAGTACAAATGCCTGCTTGGATCAGGGAACAGGAAATAACAATGGAATTAGTCAATTTTCCCCCACCCATTTTCTCATTCTGGATCCTGGTTTGGTGGCCATAAAAGCCAGAACTACTGTGATGGTCTTTGCCAAGACAGAAGAAACAGCCATCGAAAAAACCATTCCAAACATTTTTTGTCTGAGAAGACAACTTAATTTTCTTGGTTGGCCAATGAAGAACAATGCCGAAAGGAAACAGAGCAGCAGAGCAACGAGGAGTGTGTAGATTAGGTCCCGGTTGTTGGCTATGACAATGGGAGTGTTGTGGTACCTCATAAATGCTCCAAGTACAAGAACAGTGGATAAAGAAAAAGAAAGAGCAATACAAGCTAAACTAATCCCTAAAGGTTCTTCATAAGTCAAGAAACTAATAGTTTTGGGAATACAAAAATCACATTTCTTGTTTGGATAGAATTTACATCTAGAACATTCATGTCCATCTGAAAAAGAAGAAATGATATGATGGTATTCTCAGGCAGGTTATGTAAAACTGTTCAGCATTGCCTCTTCATCATATTATAATCATAAAGCTAATTTATGATTATAAAGTTACAAACATTAGATTTTTTATAATCTTTATAAAATATTTTAATTACCAAGATTCCTGCTAAATTTAATTGGCATGCAAATGTTATTTTATTTAACAGTACTTAATTTGTTTAAATTAACAATATAATCTGTCTGTCTGTCTGTCTGTCTGTCTGTCTGTCTGTCAAACTATCTATCTATCTATCTATCTATCTATCTATCTATCTATCTATCTATCTATCTATCTATCTATCTATCTATCTATCTATCTATCTATCTATCTATCTATCTATCTATCTATCTATCTATCTATCTATCTATCATCTATCTATCTATCTATCTATCTATCTAGAAACAGAATGATAAAACTATGATTCTGCTTAACCATGAAATATTTTCCTTTATTTCTTTTGAGTGTACAGGTCATATAAATTCTGTCTGACTGAATAAAAATAAAGTATATTGGCCCTTAAGGTATTCTCTGTATATTAAAAGTGTATACTGGGAAGCAATGATAGATATACATGTGCTCTGCCTCTGACCCATTTGCCAGTATTCATATTTCTTTATTTAAAGCATTTTGATGGCTGCCCATCTCAAGCCATGAAACTTGGTGACATACAAGAAAGAAGGAATGCCAAAGTCAACAAATACCAAAAGAAAGCATATTACTAATACCAAGTAAACAATAAATGATAAATGTGGCTAAGGTAGACTATACCACCTAAAAATTGGGATTTTTAATAGAAAAGAATATATGTAAGTTATGGTTGAACTGTGGAGTCCTTCATTTCCTGAGTGGATAATATCACCAGTGCTTCATCATGCATCATCATGAGCACTGATGATGTTACATAATCAGGTAATAAAAAATCTACAACCAAGCTCAGAGAGCACCAAGGATTCTGCAATGTGGATTCTACTCATTTTGGTACAAGGCATGGGGAAAAGCCAGCTCTTAATAGATCTCAATTTTTTAAGGCCTGTACAGTAAGGCATGGTGCTTGTTATATGCTGAGAAAAGTGAGTTCCAAAGTTCCAAAGTGCCTTATAATTGGCTAGATTGTGATCACTAGGAAGAAGATCCTCAGAAAAACTGAATGGATAGAAAGACCAAAGAATTTATTTAAAAAAAAGGAAATTAATAAAACAATACATGTTTTTAAGAAGAGACTGGACAGTCATTTGTTTGAAATGATATAGAGTTTCCTGCCTGAGCAGGGGGTTGGACTAAATGACCTCCAAGGTCCCTTCCAACTTTATTATTATTATTATTTTTATTATTATGTGATGCAATCAAGGATGCTTTGTAAAGAAAGAAATTGCACAGTGAAGCAAGCTAGTCTAAGTTAGTTTTAATTACATTTCTTTTTCTGATATCATGCCTTTAATTTCTTTTTGATACCATTTCTTATTCTTTTTTATACTTTGCATTATCATGCTTAACCTGAAAGGAAATAGCATAAGTACAGGATGTATATTTATTTACAGTCTCAGTGGTCTTCATACATTTAAGACCGTTGAGACTGTAGATATATATTGTATATTTATTTTAATACATTTTACAATAACATTATTTTGTCTTTAAATTTAAGTTACATAGAGCTTGGGAACCATATGAAATAGTTTGTGTTTTTCTCTCCTGAGTTAACATCACTTTAAAATTGTTAGGTCCTATTCTTTCACCCTTCCTACATAGATCTGAATAGTTCTTATTTATTTACGATAAATAGCTGTTATTTGATTATAAAACACTTAATGTCACAAGTTATCTCTGAAAAATTCCATATGTAAGCCAATTAGTAAACACAAAAGGAAATTCTTTTAATATTTTTCCTTTTAATTCTTTCCAATCCAAGGTGAAGTGGTTGGGAGAAAAAAAAATCAAATAAGGGAACTCAGGATTCTTTGTTTCTGCTCTCAGCAAGATACCTCTCTGAAAACTCCATAAAATAAGACTCATTTTGGTGTGAAGATAGAAGATGTGAAAAGGAAGATCCAGTTTAAAAAGAGACTGGATCAGGCTAGGCCACTAGGGGTTGCAGAGACGCTCTCTCCAAACTCATCCAATACACCACTAAGGAGGATGCAGTGGGACAGCAAGTCAGAATATGGATGACTCCTCTATTCTATGCCCCCCATTTCTTGTGAGCTGGAACTATTCTTGGAAAGAATTGGAAAGAAGTGTAGAAGGCATGCACTGTACACTTTTTTGAGTTTGTTTTCCAAATTAGTTGACTAAAAGTCATGGAAGCAAAAAGTTCTGTGACAGCTCCTCTTGAAATTTCTTACACTCCAGATCTATTGGGCTTCAGTTATTTTCTATATATTAAATGGATATGACTGCAATTGTACTCCAACAGAACAGGACAGTAAAAGAAGGGGAAAAAAAGGTTTAACAATGTTCATAATGAATACAATTGCAAGGATGCTTGATAGATGACTTGCTAGTTTTTAGAGTGTAAATGAAGATCTGATAAGGTAATTTAGTCATCATTACCACTGAAAATTAATGATCAGTTTGTATTTGACTCTTCCAGAGAGCAGAAATGATTAATCCCAGGTGTGGAATATATGTTCTCCATATTCTAGAGCCCACATCATGTTGAATTTAATCAAAATGTATTCATTGTTGTATGGCTTTCTTTTTTTAAAAAAATCAGAAATAGAGGAATATCTCTTACCATTCTCAGTTGAAATTGTCCCCTCTGGGCATGGGATGCAGTCATAACAACAAAATGCCTCTCCCTCCTTCACTTTTTTGCTGAAACCAGGATAACAGCTCTCACTGCAGGCAGAGATGGGTATCACCTGAAAATTAAAGAGGAAACCTATACCTTTGGAAGCTTTTTAGCCTAATGTTCTCATTTGAAATGATGGGAGTATTTTAGAGGCATCTTCCCAGTTTACGGGTAGGAATAATAGTTTGAAAAAGAGGTTTACATTGTAAAAACAATAATATAAATCTCAGTTAAATATACTTGTTTTTAAATGAAACAAGTGCAATCATGAGATCTGAAAGGAAAGAAAAAATCTGGACTGTGAAGAATAAGTTTAGCATAGGCCCATCGTGGGCTGAGACAAATTATTGTTTAATCATTATATAATTATATTATATGAAGAAATGATGCCCCACTTTCGCCTAAAAACTGTTAATGGGTCATCTTTACAGATAATCTTTACAGACTCACTGGAGAAGAGCCTAATGCTGGGAAAGATTGAGGGCAATAGAAGGAGGGGACGACAGAGAATGAAGTGGCTGGATGGAGTCACTGAAGCAGTAGGTGTGAGCTTAAATGGACCCCAGAAGATGGTAGAGGACAGGAAGACCTGGAGGAACGTTGTCCATGGGGTCGCGAGGGGTTGGACACGACTTCGCAACGAACAACAACAATTACAGATAATCAGATATGATAATGTGCTGTTGCTTGGCTATAGAGAGATAACTTTATGTAATAATTTCCTTTTGTCCAATGTGATAAACTTGCATATCAAATTAGAGAAAGCTTTCTTCATTTTGATTCAGAATCAAGGGCAATAATTAAACCCTATCTGGTTAAACCAGCTGTGCCATGTTACCATCTCATCATTTATGGTTAATATTTTATCTGGAGGAGATGAATGGTCCACATGTCCAACTTTCACATGAAGAAATGAATTGTTTGGGAAAGTCATCAAGTTGAGAATATCAAATCTAGCTGCTACAATATCATTTTGATCAAAGGAGACCTGTTCCCCAGCACCATTGTTAAAAGCAACATTTCTCAGAAAATAGCGGAATTAAATTGAAAGGAAAAAGGTAACCGTTTGGGAAGATTAAATTTCTAGACTCCGTAGTGATAATGTCCAGAACAGAAAAGCAAATATTTATTTGCATTCTAGGCATTTTTTACTGACTGTATTACAATTAAAGAAAAAATTGGACTCAAGGATATGATTTAAAAGAATCAATAAGAGGACCCCAGATTATTTTTGGTAAAAAATGAGATAAAATGAAAGGAAATGATTAATGGTCCCCTTACCTTCCCCTCAATATCTTGCTTAATGGAAAAAAATGTTTACCAAACTAGAGATATTCACAAGTCAGATAACTAAAAAGGCATAGAAAAACAGATATTCATGTGGAATAACTTTTTGTTAGACCCCACTCCCTTCTAGCACTGATGATGTTACCTAATTGGATAATGAAATGCCTGCCAGAAAACAACCAATCTCAGAAAGTACCAGAAACTCTACATGGGAAATCAATCCAAATAATGACTCAGGGTTGCTATCAAGCTTAGACTCATATTATTTTGCCTAATGAGGTTATTACCTGCCAGAAGTCTTGATGAGGAATCTTCCTTCCTATTCTAGCCATTACTGATCTCTCAGTATTTCTAGAGGAGAATAGAGCATGTAAAGCAGGAGCTATGGCATAAATAGCATTGTAGACACTGTAGCTGTGACCAGCCATGTCCATTTCAAAAAAGGTCCCAGGAAGGCTCCCGAAATTCTCTTTTCCATTGCAAATATTCTCATGCCCATAATTCAGCATTGAATCTGGGAATACACTGTCAAAGGTTTCTTGCCAGAACTGTCTGATAAACCAGTCTACCTTTGCACCTAAAGGCTTTTGTTTCTCAGCAAATGATCTGAACTCTGGTAGAGCAGTGGAATGTATTGTGAAGGAAAGGGCACCATCGATTATTCTGAAATGCAAGTAAACTGAACTCCATCTGTGCTGTCATTATCCACACAATACCTTTTGATTTACTTCTTACCTCTTCTATATTTGGAATCTGCTACAGCCATAATAAATTCCCCATGGCAAAAGATTCTTCATTGTATATCACTGCATTAGCTTTACCACCCATGATATGATCATAGATTTTTGCCGTCTGCTGAAGCATGCCATCAAACTTGGTGATATCCGTTACTGTGAGGAAATGTCCAATGAAAGATACGCAAACCCCATTTTTGGAAAAAAGAGGAATCATTGTTTGTACAAAGTTTTCTCCCTGCTCATTGTCCATAATAAGGATTCCAATCCATGTCCAGTTAAAATGGAGGAGCAATGAGACAATCCCATTATGCTAAAGTTCTTCTGAAGGGAACCATCTGATAAAAGAAAAGGCCTGGGGTTTTATCATTCATTATTGGAGCAGGGCCATAAATGAGCTAGAGCGGAACAGGGAAAAAAAAAAAGATTAAGAGCAGCATCTAGATAACACTTTTAAGTATTCATAGTAATCAACATATATTTAATTAATAATCTTCTACAAAAGCTTTAAAAGAGCTTTGCTTGCCATGCTCAGATGAGAACTCTTTGAATTTCTATTCATGGAATTTGGAATTCTAGAAGGCATAACAGCAAAAAGGGTGTTGGAGGTCTGTTGAATTGCATTTCAGTGATGCTACAGATCAGGAGGAATTTTTAATAGAATATTATGGAACCTGACCTCTTCTGAAACCAAGCAGTAGATTCATAGGGGATGGGTAATTAGTGCTTTATATTTTCAAAATATAGAAAAAGCACGTATAATCATTGTTTGTCCACATGCACAGGAATACTTATAGTAGTAGTTTTGTCTAGATGCACAAATGAACCTTGTAATTTGTATACTGATAAAAAGTTAAATTGTTAAATTTCTATTTCTGTTGAAGATGAAGCAAAACTGTTCAGATATTTATGCACCATTTAGATTTACAGATGTTAGCGAGGTTTATTTTATTGCAACATCTTTTGTTTCCTAAGAACAAAATGTGGATATGATTTTTCATCTTACCCAAACATGGCTTTTTGAACTCCTGTGTCAGGTTCTATTAAGGTTTCTACCAGGATGACCTTTATTTCTACATATATTCATGCCTTGGCACTAGAAGCAACTGAGACTTGTACTTGAATTCTATCCTTGAATTCAAGATATCAAACTGAGCCTTTTTGATGCTTTACAAAGATTCAAAGGTATACTTGGAGAACCAGTACAGTTTTTAGCTTTTCAGTTTCTCTGAATTATTGCAGCTTTCCTTCAATACTTCTGAGAAATTCTCCTCTTCTTTTCCAAAATCTAATTGGTGCTTTCTTGAATGATGGTTTGTTTTTCCAGTCCATATACTTTTTTTCCTCATCTTTCTTGAAAACTCTGTTTGATGACTTGTAGGATAAATTTACTGGTCTAATTTTTTTTTCTTGTCTCCTATTTATTCCTTTTCCATTCTTGTCATTCAAATACTAAACTTGTTCTTCTTGTTTCTCTGTCCTTTTACAATGAATTGAGAGACATTTCATGCTATTAGATCATTACCTATCTACAGTATATCTTTTTATCGTATCCCTTTATCTATGGAATGGGAATAATAGTGTAAACATTTCTCGCTATAAGAAGATTTTATTCCAAGAACTATCTGTTGTTCTAACTAGCTGTTCTAATAAGGAGTCAGCCTAGGAAACCTGAACAGAGTGCATGATGGACTCTCAAATCTTTAGAATATGAATTTACTTTTCAAAGAATTCTTGAAAGATTTTATATTTTAGTTGGAGAAGGACAACTTTTGCATTATAATTTCTGTGTAAATTATAAAATTGTGCTGCCCTTTCCTCTCCCCTTTCCTTACTGCTTTAAAGGGATATATCCAAAATGTATTACAAAGAAATCTTTAAAGGTATTTGATTGAAAAATTACAAGATTAATTATGCTTTCAAAGATTCACTGCTCTTTTTATCTTATTCCACCAAATAATGTAAGAGTTGTAAGGATCTTGATTTTACTGCATAACAGTCTATAATCAAGTCTTCCATAGATATTAATCTTATATCTGAAATCTCAGGTGAAAAATGCTATTTTTGTTCTTCAATCTGTAATGAATATTGTTAGATTTGTCTTCTTCCCCTAGATCCTGTAAGAAGGGAAATTTGGAAATCAGTTCCACCAAACACTTGTTAACATTATTCTGTAAGTTCCATATGTAATTGGGATCATTAGTTACTAATATGTAATTAAAATTTATAGATATACAAAGTACATTTTTTTTCTGCAAGTTTCTCATAATAGTAAGTGCCCCCCCCAAAATTAGCAAAAATTTTTCTACATTCAGAGCTTTGATTCATCTAGATTAAAGGAAACAAAATATGTGGTTGAATTCACCATGGAATTTATTACTGTGAAGGATTTAAAATCATGCTAATGTCAACGCACATTAGTTTGCTGAGTGGTTTCTTTGGTATCAGTGAATCATAAATTATTGAGTGTTATATCTTATACTGATTTCAGTTGCTTTCTCATTCCTGAGCTTAAACTACACACTTAATGATAAAGTTAGGTTAACAAATCCCAGTTGTAATATTTATGAACATGTTACATCCATAAAAATGAACTATATTGTTACTGAATATGATCGTATGATTTAGGCTATTTTTTTTAACTTAAAATAGAGTCAGACTTTTGAACAAATAACTGAACTACAAACTTTAAATACCATTTTAGTCCCATCAAGATTGTTGTTTAGTGCCAGCCTACAACTTTAGATTCACTCCATGAAGATATCGGTAAAGAAACAACTAATTCCCTCCCCCCAAGATGTACATTTAGTTTTACCTTCAATAAATGAAAGAAGTGAGATTTATAAGCCCTATTTATTATAAAAGAAATCATACAAAAGTTAAAGAGTTAATAAGAAAACTCTTATATATCTTTAGTGATTCATATTCTGCTAGATTCAAGGGATTTAGTTCCATATAAATGGATGTAGCATTGCATGCTAAATGGATCACTTCTCAATATTTGATTCTAGGAATTTTACAAGAGCTTTTTTTTACCGATGCTACTTGAATCTATTTAAAATTGCAAAATGAAATTGCCTTGTGAAAGTGGGTCAGTAACAATAGCACAGAATTTACATGGAAACGATGTCTTACCTGTCTTATAGATATCTAAGATAGTTGCCACAGGAAGGGAGATTTGGGTATCCAGTCCTCCAATAACAGCTATGACAGTATTCTTGATGCTGCATAGGTAGTTGGGGACCAGTCTCTCAGTTGCTGATAGAAGTAGCATGGTGATGTGGTAAGTCTTTCGAGCATTGCTATAGCTATCATAGATATGGAAACCCAAGGTGAGATTGGGTAGGATTTGTGAGTTTTCATTGATTTCCTTTACTGCAAATGCCAGGATGTGCTGGTAATTCTTAGGAAGACCACTACAATGAGAGTTACACATCAGAAGGATATTCTACCAGTTCGTACATTCTAACCAGTAGTTATGCAAATAAGTAAATTCAGCAGGCTGTTTCATCGAGTTATCTCATATCTCTGCTAGTATAAGTGATGTCCATTCTGTATGTGAATTAATATGTACATAACACAGACATTTCAAAAGGAAACTTGTGCATGTTTTGATGTTTTGGCTTGCTGATAATATGTGCCAACTTTGGATGATCAAAGAAATCAGCATGGACAGACATGAATTTTACGTAAATGAGGGATCATTTTTTTTAAAAAAATATGTTTTAATTGATTTTTAACATAATCACCTTAATATTTAGTAAACAGCGTGTTGTCTGGGTTAGTATTTAAAAAACAATCAATAACAATTAATTTCTATAATTCTATAGTCCATGTAATGGCTTTGCCATGTAATGGCTTCTTCCAATAATATTCTCTTTTGCCAACCTTAAATTAATACATTTCTTATTATTTGAATAAATGACAATTAAATATAGACATTTTCTGCAAATAATAACCACATCAATATAAAGCTTCTTTTTTAATTGATCATCTTGATTGCCTCGTTATAGATCCTGTTTACAAAATTCTTATTTAAATTTGTTTTCCCCACAATATTCAAAACATTCTTACTGGTTAAAATTTTCTCAGAATTAGTTACACTTAAGTTATTTAAATCTTTTGTCTCATATAAGCCATCCCAACACTTTTATATTTCTCATATCTTAAAAAAAAAACAAAAAAACCCCCAAAGAAAACATTTCTTTTATATAAACCATCCCAACATTTTTATATTTGTCATGTCAAAAAACAAAACACAAAAGAAAAAAGAAAGAAAAAATACTGTATTACTTGAGGGGTTCATCCCTCTTAAATTAATCTTCATTTACATCCAAAATCTTTCTATTTCTTTAATTTTTAAATATTCCCTCTGGTAAATCCAATCATCTAATTTCTTAAGGGATCATTTTATTGTAGTGCAAATAGGAAGAATTTTTCCTTAAACAGGAATAAAATGTAGGGAGTCATAAACAATTCAGTCTAGATGACTACTTGATTTCTTCAAAAGTAACTGCAAACACATAGAGACACAGAGAAGGACCCTAAGGAAGAAGATATCTGAGTGTATTCTGATAGGACTTTTTATGCTGAATGTTAAATTTTATCAGCAGAAATTAATCATTTTCTTGACATAATCAGGAGTTTTGGGTGACCTTGCTGTAATACTACTTTATATATGAAAAATGGGCTTCTTCTAGGGCCTTTTGTAGTTGAGGTCCATCACTTTCTCCACAAGGAGAAAGAAAAGAAATGTTAGAGAAAGTTCCATAGATGTTCAAAACAGTCAGATAGCTTGACTAGATGACCTCTTGATCATAGAGCATACTACAGTTCCATCAGAGGTGATGGAAATAATCCCTCAGTCAGAGTCTATGTTCTACTGCTACTTTATGGGAATACTTCTCTTTCTTTAGAAGAAAATGAACCACCTTTAAAAAGCAACTGGGTGGTATTTATCCACCTTTATAAGGGAGAAAATATTTTTTTTTTGCTGTTGTAGTTATCACTGTTTAGACATACATACACTTGTATCAGTGAGATGAGTGTTCTTCAAATGGCACTCTAGCATGTTTTATCTTTCTGAGCTCTTGAGCAAATGAAAGGGCCATAGTGGATCTGAGAGGCCACTCTGATTCAATCCAGTTAAGCACTTTGAATGTCCCTTTATTCCACAAGAAGATTAGAGTCTTGAATGAACTGCCCACCAAAGATGCAGGAAAATCCCCAAGAGACCTCTGAATACTCACAGAATTCATCAAGGTCCACTGTTTTAACAGATCCTTTCCCGCTAGGGAGAGAAGTCATAGCTCAAAACTGCCAAGAAGGCAGAGAATGATCTGCAGATCAAGGGGCAAAATTCATGGAACATTGGTGCTGAGGATACAATTAAGCAGTTAACAGTTTAAAAGCTAACACAGAGCTTCTAGGCTACAGTAGCCAGTGTGCCATATTGCTGTTGCCATAGCTGCAAGTGAAGTTTGCTCTACTACTGAGAAAGTAGGTTGGGGGAATGAACTGTACAGGGAGATAATTCTGACCCATCTATAATGCTAGGTGATGCAGAATTGTAGCCAAAAGATCCATTTGCATTTACATTTCTTTTTGAAGTTGAAGGTAGAGATGTAGCTAACTGACTGATAATGATCAATGGTCTATTTTCTGACCATACCCTAATTGCATCTCACAAGGTCTTTCCCTCATATCATTACAGGTGGTATTGTAGTTACCTGACTGATTATAATGACTGGCAGTCTCTTTAAATTTGAGAGCAAGATGACAAATCCTCCATATGGAAGAAAGGCATTGCTAAGCAGTCGCCCAACTGTCAAGTTGTCTCTCAGATAAGGACAAACATTATTGATAATATAGGATTGTCTATCCTGACTATATTCTAGCATGCTAGTTGTGTTTCATAGCTGATAGATACAGAATTAGTGAAAAAGATAGGTTAGAATTTAAATCTAAATCTTTTGCATTCCTTTGAGAGCCATTTAGCATTAAACCTCCTGGGGTCTATTATTGACAAATACTTCTTCACAATTCTCCTGCTCAAATAAGCTCACCAAACTGTGATGTAATCATCCAGCCACTAATTGACCCCTGAAAATATTAGAACATTTATCCACTGGCTTCCTTCAAAATTTACTTATTCATGTTTCTATCCCACTAATTCCCAAAAAGTGGTACATGATTGTATATTATAGGGGTGTCAAACTGTCGGCCTGCAGGCCGGATGCATCATGCCGAAACCGTGCCCACCCCAGCTCCGGCAATGGGGAAAAAGTCGTGATACGTCATGACACATCATGTGACGTTGCGAGTTTGACACCCCTGGTATATTAGTAATGCAGTTGTTGTTATCAAGTAAATAATAATAGAACAGAAAGTGAATGTGCTTCAGAAAAGATGCTGAAAAAAATGTCTCAAGAACTGATATAAAGAAGGAAACTGCATATTTTCCCTTTAGTTAAATCATTGATTGTTTGGAAAATGGAGAAAAGTTATATAACTGATGTGAGATGGATATTTCTATGAATATTCTATATTATTTACAAATGCAAAAATCTAGATAAAAAACTTTTGACTGAGGATGAAACAGAGTGATTATTAATCACTCTTTTCTTCTCATTAGTTGTTCCTTGTTGTTCAGGTCTGGCCGAAACACAATGATATAACATTTGGGAAAAAAGATGCATCCCAGAAGCCCAGCACCCAAAGCAAAGATAGAAAAGATCTCCACAGCGACTATGTATTTTCCTTTGGAACTCAGGTATGCTGGGACAAAGGACAACCAAACACTGCAAAAGATCAACATGCTGAAGGTGATGAACTTGGCTTCATTGAAAGTGTCAGGTAATTTCCTGGCAAGAAAAGCTGTGATGAAGCTGATAAGAGCCAGGAAACCCATATAGCCAAGGACACAATAAAACATGGTCACAGAGTCTTCATTACATTGCAGGATAATTGCAGTCACTGAGATCATATCAACATCTGGAAAGGGGGGACCTATTACCAGCCAGAGAGTACAAATGCCTGCTTGGATCAGGGAACAGGAAATAACAATGGAATTAGTCAATTTTTCCCCCACCCATTTTCTCATTCTGGAGTTCTCTGAGCAGTTTGTTAATTAAAAAAATAAACACTGTTTCCTGATTATTTTTTAAAACCAAACAAAGAACATTCTTCTATTGAATTTAACCATCTGGGAAATTATAAAATAACTGCAAAACCACATATTTTTAATATTGTTTCATTCCTCAGTAATGGCATCTGCAGAGTCTGAGGAAGATTAATACCCTGGCCACCTGCACATTCCTTAGCTATTGTAGAACAGTAATTAATAAACAAAGTTCTAATAAACTAGTAAAGAGAACTCCACTGTCTGAAAAAAATAAGAAATGAGATTGAATTCTCATTAATATTCTGTATAATTGTCCAGCATGACATTGTAATATATAGAACAATTTGAGTTTTTAAAAGTGTCTGGTAACTCTCCAGAGACTGATGACCCAAATTTTGTTTTCTGCATTTAATAATGTTTGATATGTTATTAATTTTTTAATTTTTAATTTTATCATTAAAATCCATGTGGGTTTCCATCTCTAGAGATGGAAAGAACAAATAATAGTTATAGTAAAGCATTATAATAACAAATCTGTTCCTTTTAGTTTTGAGTGTATTAGTACACAGTATATGTATCCAACAGGTAGTCCTTGACTTACAACCATTCATTTAGCAACTGTTCAAAGTTACAACCGCTCTGAAAAAAGTGACTTCTGATCAGTCCTCAAATGTACAAAAGTTGCAGCATTTTGAATTTATTTAAAATATAATATTAATTGGGTGGATTGATTCAGAAAAAGGTGGTTCTGAGCAAATAAACATTTCATTCCATCCATAATATTTATCGACATTACAGAACTCTCAGCAACTGAGTTTCACCTCAGAACCCAATTCAGCTAAATATAGTGGAGTTCTCTTTACTAGTTTATTAGAACTTTGTTTATTAATTACTGTTCTACAATAGCTAAGGAATGTGCAGGTGGCCAGGGTATTAATCTTCCTCAGACCCTGCAGATGCCATTACTGAGGAATGAAACAATATTAAAAATATGTGGTTTTGCAGTTATTTTATAATTTCCCAGATGGTTAAATTCAATAGAAGAATGTTCTTTGTTTGGTTTTAAAAAATAATCAGGAAACAGTGTTTATTTTTTAATTAACAAACTGCTTGAATATTGCACTGTCTAAAGCAACAATTACCAGCTTTGGAAATGTTTTCTCAAAATATCAGAGCCTCCTATTACTTTGAATAACTCAAAATGTAGTAAAGGTTGTTTAGATGGGAGCAGGCAATGTTTTCATACCTTTCTCAGTTGAAATCCTCCCTTTTGGGCACGGAATGCAATCATAGCAACAAAACAGCTCCCCTTCCTTCACCTGCTTGCTGAAACCAGCATAACAACTCTCACTACAGACAGAAATAGTTTGGACCTAGGAATAAAAGAAAAATATGGAGAAGAAATCAAAAGATTTTTTTGTCCAAAGAGCAAATCTTTGCTTATTTCCAAATGTGCTTAATTCCAAATTTTGTAGCCTAAGGAGAATTATATTCTGGAGGAGGTATATTGAAGCTTTTTGACCCAATGGGCACATAAATATAAAAATATGAGAATTTGTCACAGACACCTTCTGAGTTTAGTAATAGAAATAATAACTTGAAACTCATTTTTCAACTAGAATGGTAATAATATGAGGGCAATTCAGAAATAAACCTCCATTTGGTTATCAGTGACAGGTATTCGCAGATACAGAACTTTTTATTATGCATATTAGAAAACTACAACATTACATTACTTTTTGACATAATCGCCATTCAAATTGAGGCACTTGTCATAACTTCCTACAAGGTTTGAAATTCCTTAGTAGTGGTCGCTGGGTGCCAAATCTGGGCTATGGTGTGTGTGTGTGATCAAAAACATGCCAATGGAACTGCTTCAAAAGTTCTGGGGTGTGTCTAGCAGTATACAGGTGAGCATTATTATGAACTAACACCACACCAGAAATCAGCATGCCCCAACGCTTGTTATGGATGGATCATCTGAGTTTTTGTAACGTTTCACAGTAGACATCTGAATTGATGGTCGAACCACGCTCCATGAACTTTACTAGCAGTACTCCTTTGGCATCTTCACATTTGGTGGGATTTTCTATGGCACCACTTCCGGTGTGGTGTTGGTTCACAATAATGCCCGCCCACACACCACTAGACACACACCCAAGAACTTTTGAAGCAGTTCCGTTAGGATGTTTTTGATCATCCCCCCCCGTAGCCCAGATTTGGTGCCGAGCGACTACTACTAAGGAGTTTCAAACCTTGTAAGATGTTATGACAAGTGCCTCAATTTGAATGGTGATTATGTTGAAAAGTAATGTAATGTTGTAGTTTTCTAATCAGTATAATAAAAGTTCTGTATCTGTGAGTGTCTGTCATTGATAACCAAATGGAGGTTGATTTCCGAATTGCCCTCGTATAAAGCTCAGTCAAATCTCATTGTTTTAAAATTAAATACTTTGAATCTAATAGCACTCCCAATTAGTAGCTTTATCTATTAATAATGTCCACCTATTAGTATTGGAAAAAAAGCACTGCTTAAAAATCAGAATAACTAAGGATGAGTGTAACCTCAATCCACGGTGGCCTGGGGTTGAGCCAGATTGCATCAAGAGGACATGACAGCTCACTATTTCTCCCCAAATACTGTTAAAGGGTCATCTTTATGCCACAGTTAATTGGGCCTGATGATGAGCTCTAAAATTGCTTATGAGGGAATAACTTATAATAATAATAATAATAAAGTTGGAAGGGATCTTGGAGGTCATCGAGTCCAACCCCCTGCTCAGGCAGGAAACCCTATACCATTTCAGACAAATGGCTGTCCAGTCTCTTCTTAAAAACTTCCAGTGTTGGAGCATTCACCGCTTCTGGAGGCAGGTTGTTCCACTGGTTAATTGTTCTAACTGTCAGGAAGTTTCTCCTCAGTTCCAGGTTGCTTCTTTCCTTGACTAGTTTCCATCCATTACTTCTTGTCCTGCCCTCAGGCGCCTTGGAGAATATTCATACATCATACTTGATGTATGAATTTACTAATGTCCAATATAAAAAAATGATATCAGATTAGAGAAACTAGTGCTAGTTCAGATTCAGGAATAGTAATTAAATTTTACCTGGTTAAACCAGCTGCGCCATGTAATCATCTCATCACTGATGGTTAATATTTTATCCGGGGGAGCTGAATGATCCACACTTCCAACTTTCACATGAAGAAAAGATTTGTTTGGGAAAGCAATCAAGTTGAGAATATCAAATCCAATTGCCAGAATCCTGTTCTGGTCAAAGAAAATCTGTTCCCCAGCACTATTGTTAAAAGAAACACTTCTCATAAAGTAGTGGAGCTAAATTTAAAAAAAAAAGCAAGATATTGGAAAGACTAAATTGCCAGCCTCCATGCTGGTAATTTTCAAAACAGAAAAATACACATTTGAATTGTCTTCTAGGCACTTTCATTTTTGTTATATCTATGCTACAAAAACTCTTGTGTTTGTTCATTTGTAACCTTCAACTGAGCAAAATTTGATAGTATAGGGCAACAATTATTGAACCAAGGTAGCTCAAATGGGTTAACTTACAGAATGGTGGGACCCTTGACTCTTTGGGAATACTAGTGAGGTAGGGCTGGCTGGGAGGCACCAAGGGTTACTAAGTGAGTCCTCTTTCTCCCTAGGGAAAGGGGCTCTGGAGATATATTTAACTGGGAATGGAGATGTAGTTTTCCTCATGAGTTGTAGCTCCCTTGGCTCCCCTCTCCCCTAGCAAAATGGCAGGCAGTTCCATGGGTCAGCTGAGGAGGGGGAGGAGGAGAAATCTTCATTGGGGATGTTTTGAAGGTTGGGGGGGGAGGAAATGGCACAAGGCTATATAGTATGTAGAAAAAAGAATGACCCAATGGTCCATGGGTTGTCCAGTGAAATTAAAGAGAATGTGAGACATGAGTCAAAGGATTAGTAGATGAAATTAAAATATTGTTGGTTCAAAAAGAGATAAACAGAATGAATGTGCACCTTTTCCCTGATAGTTTGAATCATACTTCCAAAAAATGATTGGACATTTTCTGACTTTTGGAGTCAGACAATCATACAACCATACGTGGACAGATATATTTCCATGGGGGATTCAGGAGGAAAGGAAGTAAAACTATAGATACAATATAACAGAATCATAGAGTTGGAAGGGACCTTGGAGGTCTTCTAGTCCAAGCTCCTGCTCAGGCAGGAAATCCAATAATATTTCAGACAAATGGTTGACCAATCTCTTCTTAATACTTTCAGTGTTGGAGTACCTACAGCTTCTGAAGACAAGCTGTTCCACTGGTTAATTATTCTCACTGACAGGAAATTTCTCCTTAGTTCTAGGTTAGTTCCCTCCTTGATTAGCTTCCACCCATTGCTTCTTGTCCTGCCTTCAGGTGCTTTGGAGAATAGGTTGATCTACTCTTCTTTGTGGCAGCCCCTTAGATATTAGAACACTGCTATCATCTTACCCCTAGTCCTTCTTTTCACTAAACGATATACAATGCACATACATATACAAAATATATGTACATTATGATATATTAAGGGAATGGAGTTGAAAATGAAAAATTAGATCTATTACCTGCCAGACATCTTGATTATGAATTTTCCTTCCTATTCTATTCATCACTGACCTGTCAGCAGTTCTAGAAAAAAACAGAGCATGTAAAGCATCAGCTATGGCATAAATAGCATTGTAGACACTGTAGCTGTGGCCAGTCATTTCCATTTCAAAAAAGGTCCCAGGAAGACTCTCCAAATTTTCTTTTCCATTGCAAATATTCTCATGATCGTAACTCAAAATTGTATCTGGGAATATACAGTCAAAGGCTTCTTGCCAGAACTGTCTGATAAATCCATCTTCCTTTGCGCTGAAGGGGTTTTGTTTCTCAGCAAATGATTTGAACTCTGGTAGAGCAGGGGAATGAACTGTGAAGGAAAGGGCACCATCAATTATTTTGATACTCCAAGCACGTTGAAAAGGGATTAAATTGAATTCCATCTGTGCAGTTATTATGCACACAATACCTTTTGGTTTACTTCTCACCTCCTCTATATTTGGAATATATTGTAGCCATAGGAAATAGCCCATAGTAAAGGATTCTCCATTGAATACCAATACATTAGTTTTACCACCCATGACATAATCATAGACTTTTGCCCCCTGTTGAAGCATGCGATCAAGTCTATTGAAATCAGTTAATTTGTGAAATCATTGAACGAAAGAAACACAAACCCTGTTTCTGGAAAAAAGAGGAATCACTGTTTCTATAAATTTTTCTCCCAGCTCATTATCCATAATAAGGATTCCAATCCACGTCCAATTAAAGTGTAGGAGCAGAGAGACAATCCATTATGCTGAAGAGGTTCTGGGGGAACCATCTGATAAAATGAAAGGCCTGGGGTTTTATCATTCATTATTGGAGCAGAGCCACAAATAAGCTAGAGAGGAACAGGAAAAGAAGATAAGAGCAGCATCTAGATAACACTTTCAAGTCTTCATAGTGATCAACATGTACTAATTCATCATTTTATCCCAACCTTTAAGAGAGCTTTGCCTGCCTTGCTGAGATGAGAATTCCCTGAATTTCTATTCCTGGATTTTGTAGTTCTAGAAGGCATAACAACAAGAAAGGTATTGGAGGTCTGTTGAATTAAATTTCAGTGTTGCTATGGATGAGGAGTAATTTCTAATAGCATATTATGGAATCTGACCTCATCTAAAACAAGCAGTAGATTCATAAGGTATGGGTAATTGGTGCTTCATATTTTCAAAACAAAAGCATGTTTATTTTCCAGACAAAAGTAAATTTGTCCTCTTGTACAGGTATATCTAGTGATGTCTAGATGCATAGATAAACATCCTGAATTTTATATTGATATAAATTTTAAATTGTTCAATTTGTGCTTCTGTTGAAGGTGAAACAAAAGTTAGTTCAATGTACCAATTAGATTTGCAGTGGTCAATGAGGTTTTCTTGCAACATCTTTTGTTTCATAAGAACAAAGTGTAGATATGATTTTTTTCTAATTCCCAGAGATGGCTTTTTAAAGTCTTGTATCGGGTTGTACTAAGTTTATTTCTAGATAAACTCTTGAGACTGCATTAGCATTGGAAGCAACTGGATACTTGGATTATATTCTGGAATTCACCATGTCAAATGAAACCTTTTTAATGCTGAAAGAGATTCAAAGCTGACTTGGAGAGCTAGTGTGCCTTTTAGTTTTTCAGTTTCTCTGAATTATTGCAGCTTTCCTTCAATACTTCTGAGCAGTTCTCCTCGTCTTCTCTAAAATCTGATTGGTGTTTTCTTGTGTGATGGTTTGTTTTTCCAGTCTATATCCTTTCTCCCCCTCATCTCTCTTTGTTGACTTGTAGCATAGGTTTACTGATTCAATTAGCTTCTTATCTCTTTTTTATTCCTCTTCCATTCTCTGTACTCAAACAATAATGCTGTTTATCTTCTGCCACTTGTCTCTTCCTTTATAACGAGTTTGAGATACTATTCTTGCTATTAATGTCCATTACTTATTAGCATACCCTACTATCTATGTAATTGGAATAAACATTGTAAAACTAATCAAAATAACTAGGTTTTATTCCCAGAATTGTCTGTTCTTCCAACTAGCTTTTTAATAGGTGGGTTAAAACATTAAGATTCTTAAAAATAAGAGCTTACTTTTTAAAGAACTCTTCAAAGGTTTTTGCAAGCTAAATGGATTATTTCTGACTATTGGACTCTAGAAATTTCAGGGGAATATTTTTTCACCCATTCTGCCTCAATATACTTAACATTTCAATATGAAGTTGCCTTGTGAAACTGAAAATAGCATGAAATTTACATTGAAATGATGTCTTACCTGTGGAATCTTATGGATATCCAAGATAGTTGCCACAGGAAAAGAGATTTGGGCATCCAGTCCTCCCAAAAGAGCTACGAGATTACTCTGGATGTTACATAGATAGTTGGGGACCAGTCTCTCAATTGCTGATAGAAGTAGCATGGTGGCCTGATAGGTACTTCTAGCATTGTTGTAGCTATCATAAATATGGAAGCCCAAGGTGAGGTTGGGTAGAATTTGTGGGTTTTCATTGATTTCCTTTACTGCAAATGCCAAAGCCAGGATGTGCTGGTAATTCTTAGGAATGCTACTACAGTGAGATTTGGACATCAGAAGGATATTCTACCATTCTTACATTCTCATCAATAGTTATATATAAGGGGAATTCAGCAAGCTAGTTTCACCAACTTGTCCCATATATCTGCCACTATAAGTGATCTCCCTTCTGTATATGAATTAATAAGAACATATTTACAATTGAATATGCTTCAGTAATATTCATTATCAGACATCTTTGAAGGACAATTGTGCAAAGAATTTTAAACACAGAGCACAAACAAGAAAAAAGTAAAAGAGCTTTAAATCAGTCCTCCTCAAGCTGTGTGTATGTCACCAAGGAGTCCTCCCCAATCAGTATAGCAATAGTGGAGAATTGCAAACTTGGAAGCCCATTCAGGTGGCAATGCTCTGATTTGGTAAGTGTGCTTTAAACATAGAATATCACCACATAGATGGGCTTCCCCATTCCCCATAGGTCCACGCATAATGTTCTCTGATTGAGAAAAGAATGCTTTTCTTAGCATCTACTTATATTGACCCCAGTCAATCATCTATTATTCTTTGATGGATTATTTCAGCAATCAGAAATATCTGAAAATATAAACCAATAATAATAATTCCATTCCTTACACATGTTGTTCAGGTAATATTGGAGGGGGGTGTTCTTCAAAAGTGACTTCATCCGAGACCGGAGCAATTTGAGAAGGAATGCCTCCCACCATAAGGTCTCCTGGCTGATGATACTTGTGATATGGAGGATATGGATGAAGGATGCTGCACCTGTGAGTTTTGCACCCCACATGAGGGAGCAGCACTAGCTGCCAGACCAGTAGAGCTGCCATCCCTATTACAAGGACAGATTTCAAAGACGCTGTGTTTGTTCTTACATCATGACCATTAGCATTTTTGTGATTAACATTTTATAATATGAGCGGTAGTTTGTCTAGGATTGGACTTGGGGATCCTTACTCATCCCTAGGCCTACCATGTTTCTCTCTAGCTCTAAATTGTATTGATATTTTAAGAGAAAGAGAAGTAACATCTTACATTAACCCTTTTAATTAATCTTTCTAATGAACACTGAAATTCAGTGAGACTTTGAGAAAAAGAAGAATTAAAAATAGTAATTTACATGCACAAACAAGAAGATGATTATTAAATCGGAGTTCAGTTTCCCCTAGGGAAGTCCTGCAGAAATCATGTGGGGTTTTCTCCTCCTCTCCTATTCTTATAGGAACTAGGATTTTTTTTTGTAAGAATCATGAATGGGGAATATGCGAGTGATTGAAAGCTATGTTCAGATTCTGGGAACAATTTGATGGTGACAGTGGGCAAAGAAATAATGCCCAGAGATGTGCTTGAGGTGTTCATGGGTTTGTTTGAGATGATATTCTGAAACTGACTGGCTGATAATATGAGCTAACCTTGGAATATCAAAGAAGTTAGTATGGCAGAGACCAAACTTTACTTAAATTAGGAACAGCAAATGATTTATTGTAGTATAAATAGGAACCATTACTTCTTAAACAGGAATAAATGGGATGGGGCTTTAAACTATTTAGTCACAATCAGTGCTTAATTTCTTCAAAAGTGAGAAGAATATAAAAATGGGATAGCTATTTTATAACTCTGCATTTTAGATATTCAAAATAAAAAAAGCAAAAAACAAAAAAACAAAAACAAAACCCCACTTACTTCAATTGAACAGAAACATTTAATAATATCTATTTATCTGTTCTCTGACAAAGGAAATTTCCTGCTAATACAGTTTAGGAGAAATAATCTGCAGAAAATGTCTATAATGCTATCAGAATGAACTTTGAAAAGCTCAGAAGGAATCTCAAGTCTCTGGGCACTTAGTATTTTTATGAAAGCTGAGAGAGTAAGGAAATCCCTGATCCTGGTCTCTCCAAGGTTGATATAGTTTTTTTATTGTATCCTCACCTAAACTTGAGACATCTGGTCTCTCCAAGGTTGATATAGTTCTTTTATTGTATCCTCACCTAAACCTAAAGGTCTTCTTCTAGAGACCTTTGAAGTTGAAGTGCCATCACTTTCTCCCTAACTTTTCAAAGAAAAGAAATGTTGGTGATAGATCTGTAGTTGTCCAAAATAGTCAGATCAGATGAAGGCCTCTTGATCATAGGGTATACTACACCTCATTTTGAGGTAATAGAAATATTCTGTCAGTCAGAGATTGATAATGTTCAGATTCAATCTCCTACTATTTCATTTGAAGCCTTAATCAAGCATAAGCATAATCCAACTGAAAAGCACTACAGCTAATTTTGGTCATGGTGCTCACCCTCTAGAATTCTATCCCTATTGAGATTGGTACCAATCCTGCCAGCCTTTAATAAAGCATGTGTTCCAAGGCATAGCAGTCAGGAGTCTAGATGGTCCATGAGATGTCATTGTTTTGTTGTGTGTTTTTTTGAGTTTGTTTCAGGGAACTATCATAGCTTTCAATGCTTTGTTGATATTGCTCTATTTATTTAATGGGTTGTTGGCTGCCTAGAGTTGCATCTATGAGCTGGGTGGAGAAATGAATCAGTTCAATTAAACAGTATATAAATAAAGAGGTTGAAGAGGTTGCTATCCATTTCCTTGGAACTTGAAGACTTAAAATATTCTAAATTCATTTTATTAGATGAGAGCCCAATCTTCTCCATTGGTGCTGTAGAACCGGTAGCTAATTTTTTGTTGACTTCGGTGAACAGGCTGATGCCCTAGCCCTTTTTCACAAGGCCCAGAATGGCTTACTGGAAGTGTGTGGACGCCACTTCTGGAAGTCCGTTCTGAGCCAGGGAGACCTCCCAGGCCCACTGGAAGTAGGTGGACGCCTCCCAGGCCCAGAATGGCCCACCGAATATGCATGGACACTACTTCAGGAAGTCTGTTCTGAGCCGGGGAGGTGTCCCAGGCCCAGAATGGTCCATCAGAAGTGCGTGGACACCAGGCCACCACGTTCATGTATTTAAATTCCACCACTGCCTCAAGGGAATGAATCACCTTAAGAAAGACAGCTGGATGGCATTCAGTCAATGCAAAATATTTCCTTTTGCTAGGGTAATTACCACTGTGTATTCATACATGTACTTATATTGTACAAGTCTTCAAATGGTTGCTTTATCTCCCTGGCCTCTTGAATAAACCAAAGGGTTGCAGTGAATTAGAGAAGCCAGTCTGATTTAATCTATTTAGGCATTCTGTCTCTTTATTCCAGGTGGTGACCAGAGTCTTGAATGAACTGCCCACTAGAGGTGCAGGAATGGATTCTTTAATAGATACTTTCCCACCAGGGAGAGGGGTCATATCTCAATACTCTATGGCAGTCAGATCTGCATGTCAAGGGGTAAAGTTCATTACCATGATCTGAAGATAAACTAGATGTTGTGTGTGTCCTCTGATATGTGTAGGTATCCTGTCCCAGTCCATACACATGGAGAGCTTTAAAGACTTCATTGAGAACCACAAGCCTCCATTAGTATTTCCCCGGCCCCACTCACACCAACTGCAAAGTTCTACTGAGTCCAAGTCTGCTCAGCATAGGCACAAAGTTACAAAGTCCACAGGCAAAGGCACAAGTCCACAAGTCCACACATGCATAGTCCAAAATGCAGGCACAGATCAGAGTCCAAACATGGTAAATCCAAGCCAAGTACAGGTCCAAAGTCCAAGAAGCAGGTCCAAAGTCCAAACATGAGGTCACACAAAGCATGGTTCAAAGTCATGAGAACCAGAGTCATGGAGTTGGAGCACACTCATGGCAGAGAAAATGGGCAATTGTTTCTAACATTGTGTTGCTCCATGTGTTGGACTAAGTAGGCATGCACTGGTGAAACTCATTAGGAGGGGCAAGACTACCCTCGCTGACCTCCATTGAGCTTCACTCCATTCAACTCTACATCCTGAGATCCAGTGAAGGAGGCAGTTCTTTCTCAGCCCTATTGATGGGTTGCAGCTGTGATTATTCACCATGAGCTTCTAACCAAATCCTCCAGCTGCAGCTACATTTTTCCCCTTTCCTCTCCAGCCAGATTCTCATACAATTGTTCCCCTGAGGGTTCCTTCGAGACTTCCAGCCTCACTTCTTCCTCTATCCCTTTCACTTCTGTCTTGGAGGCCTTGGTATCTTCCTGTTGCTCCTCCTTGCCTCCCTCTGAAGTCCCTGGAGCCAGCCTTTCCTTGTCCTCCAAGCATCCAGGGAAGCCATCACAGTAGAGCCCTTGATTAGTTCTGTAAGTCTGTGGTTGGCTGTGATCATAGAATCCTGGACCAATCAGAATCATTAACCAGGGAAAAGTGTGATGAACTCCTTCAACATAACAAAATGGTGGAACTCCATCAGCACCCAGCAATTGGATTGGGCAGTGTGGTAATATATCATTTAGAGCTGGAGCAGGGAAACTTGTGGCTTCTTTTGTAGCCCTTAGACAATGTCCTCAATTTTATGAGTTCCATAGGAACATATTTTTTTGTTCTTTGTATTTTAGATAAGCAGCTTAGCTATCCTATCTCTTCTTAGGACATTGGCATAGCTAATAGAAAATGTTTCAATTTATTTACCTGTTAACCCTTTGGTGGTCATGGTTCATGCTGATTTTGACTTCTATCCAGTATATTGTTGATTCCACAAGATATGGTGAAATTTCTCATGGATGGAAGGGGTCACACTGCTTGGCAATCAGTTATAGACCAGTGTCTTCTTGTGTTAATTTTTGTTTCCTGGCCTTATTTTTTGGGTGATTTCCATGATTATGAGCAAAGCTGGCATACTGTTCTGAAGAGAACACCCTTCCTTAGCTCCAGGTTCAGACATCATTTCTTTTCAGTCTGGACTTCAAAAGAAGAATCGCCATGATGGGCTTGGGAAGAGCCAAGAACATGATAACAATTTTTCATCCCACTCCAGTCCTTGCTATTCTAGTCTTTATTGAATAATGTCTTTGGGGTATGTTGGGTTACACTTCAAATTAAGGAGGATATTTGAAGATAGGGTAAAGCTGACAAAAGGAATTTTATTCATTAATTTTGTATAGAATAAATTTATTAAGGCTGCCTACAAACAAATAGTTGCCACCTATTATAGTATAATACTATATGAACCAGCAAATGTGTGGAAAACTCTTAAAAATATCACTGGTTACAGCAAACCTCCTTTCCATGCTGAAGGGAATCAACAACTGGCAGATGACTTGAATGTGTTTTACTGTAGGTTTGAGAGGAAACCACTGTCACCAATCACCACCATCTCCATCTCAGACACACCAACAACAGCGAAGCCTCTTATAACCCCACCCCTTTTGCCCCCCCCCCTCTGGTGATCACAGAAAATGATGTGCAAGTCTATTTCACAGACAAAAGCCTAGAAAAGCACCAGACCCAGACAAGGTAACTCCTTTTTGCTTCAAAGCTTTTGCTGCTCAACCCACCTTCACCCACATCTTTAATAAGTCACTAGAGATGTATTATGTTCCTTCTTGCTTCAAATGCTCTACTATCATCCCAGTGCCAAAGAAACCCTCCATCAAGAAACTGAACGACTACAGATTGGTTGCTCTGACATCTGTAATTATGAAAACCTTTGAAAGGTTAGTGCTGGCCCACCTGAAAATCATCACGGATCTGCTGTTAGACCCCTTGCAATTTGCCTACAGAGGAAATAGATTGGCAGATGATGCTGTTAATATGGCTCTGCACTACTTCCTACAACATCTTGAATTTCCAAGAACCTATACAAGGGTCCTTTTTGTAGACTTCAGCTCAGCATTCAATACCACCATTCCAGATATTCTTCTAACTGAACTGATTCAGCTAGCCATGCCTGACCATAGTTGTAAATGGTTCATAAGCTTTCTAATAAACAGGAAGCAGCAGGTGAAGCTAGACAAAATCTCATCAGATATTTGCACAATTAGCACCCCCCCAGGACTGTGTGCTGTTTCCACTTCTCTTGCTATACCAATGACCGCATCTCAAAGGATCCCTCTGTTAAGTACTAAAGTTTGCAGATGATACAAAAGTGATTGGTCTCATTCGAGACAAAGACAAATCTGCATACAGATGGGAAGTTGAACAACTAGCCTTGTGGTGCAGCCAGAACAATCTTGAACTGAACACACTCAAAACTGTAGAAATGATAGTAGATTTTAGGCGAAACTCTCCTATTCTACCATCTCTTTTGACACTAGACAACACAGTATCAACAGTAGAGACCTTTAGGTTTCTAGGTTCTATAATATCTCAAGACTTAAAATGAACACCTAACATCAAAAATGGTATCAAAAAAGTACAACAAAGAATGTTCTTCCTGCGCCAACTCAGAAAGCTCAGACTGCCCAAAGAGTTGCTGATACAGTTCTACAAAAGAATTACTGAGTCTGTCATTTGCATCTCTTTAACTGTCTGGTTTGGCATTGCAACCAAACAAGATAGACACAGACTTCAATGGATAGTTAGACCTACAGAAAAACAATTGCTACCAGCCTGCCTTCCATTACATTGCACGAGCCAGAAAGAGGGCTGTGAAAATATCTACAGACCTCTCACATCCTGGACATAAACTGTTTCAACTTCTTCCCTCAAGATGACACTATAGGGCATTGCACGTCAGAGCAGCTAGACACAAGGACAGTTTTCCCCCCATGCCATCACTCTGCTAAACAACTAATTCCCACAACACCGTCAAACTACCTAGTAGGGCTGTATTACTATTATTCTTCTCATCTTCCCTATTACCTATCTCCTTATCTCCTTATGACTATAACTTTGTTGCTTGTATCTTATGATTTATATTAGTTGTTTTATTTAGTATCCTATTATGATTTATATTGATTGCTTATTTAGTATCCTATGACTATCACAAAGTGTTGTATCTTATGATTTATGATGAATGTATTTTTATGATAATTATGATCATGATTTTTGCTTGTATGTACATGGAGAGATTATACACTGGATACAAATTCCTTGTGTCCAATCACATTTGGCTAATAAAGAATAAAGAATAATAGCTTGCTATTTAAGAGTTCAACTATTATTTTATCAACTAACATGAATACCTTAAGTTGTTGCCAGTCTACAGGCTAGTCTAAAGGCTAATACTGAGCTCCTAGGGTATAATAGCCAATATCTCACATTGCGCTCCCATAGATGCAAGTGCAGCTTGATTTCCTTCTGAGAAGTGGAGTGGAGCATAAACTGTACAGATGGATAATTCTGATCCATCTGTAGAGCTAGACGATGCTGAATTGTAAAGAAGATATCTGTTTGAAATTGTAGCAATAGTGGAGCTATAACTAACTGATTGATAATGATTGGCAGCCTTTTTGAATTGAGAGCAAGATGCCTGGTCCTCTTAACTACTGCATATGGAATGGAGATATAGTGTTGCTGCTGAGAAATTGTACAGCTATCTAGCTGTCACTGAGACAAGGAGAAACACTACAATATGAGATTGCCTATCTTGATTATGTTTTAGGAATGCTAGCCATACTTTATAGTTGATAGTTACAGAATTAGTAGAAATGATAGAGTGGACTTTAAATCTAAATCTTAAACCTTTTGAGCTCTTTTGAAGGCCACTTCTCACTAAAAATCCTGGAGTCTATTGAAGGCAGTTACTTCTTCACAATACTCCTCATCAAATTCTAACTCCTGAAAATATTAGAACATTTATTCACTAGCCTTCTTTGGCATTTACTTACTCTTTTTTGTATCTCACTAATTGATTTCTGGCCAATTCCAGAAAGGTGGTAGATGATTGTATACTAGTAATGTAGTTACTGAGATTCCTTCTAATCAGCAAGTAATAATGGAACAAAGTGAGAATGTTTTTTAGAAAACATGCTGAAAAAACAGGACACTATCTCAAGAACTGATATAAAGAAGTAGGATGCATACTTTCCCTTTCATTAAATCTTAAGAAAATGAAGAAAAATTATATAAATCAAGATCTGAGGTGGTGTTTCTATGAATATTCTATATTGTTTAGAAATGCAAAAATCTAGACAAAAACTTTTGACTGAGGATGAAACAAAGTGATTATTAATCACTCTTTTCTTCTCATTAGTTGTTCCTTGTTGTTCAGGTCCGGCCGAAACACAATGATATAACATTTGGGAAAAAAGATGCATCCCAGAAGCCCAGCACCCGAAGCAAAGATAGAAAAGATCTCCACAGCCACTATGTATTTCCCTTTGGAACTCAGGTATGCTGGGACAAAGGACAACCAAACACTGCAAAAGACCAACATGCTGAAGGTGATGAACTTAGCTTCATTGAAAGTGTCAGGTAATTTCCTGGCAAGAAAAGCTGTGATGAAGCTGATAAGAGCCAGGAAACCCATATAGCCAAGGACACAATAAAACATGGTCACAGATCCTTCATTACATTGTAGGATAATTTCTTCAGTCACTGAGATCATATCAACATCTGGGAATGGAGGGTTCATTGATAGCCAAAGAGTACAAATGCCTGCTTGGATCAGGGAGCAGGAAACAACAATAAAATTAGTTAATTTTTTCCCCACCCATTTTCTCATCTGGGATCCTGGTTTGGTAGCCATAAAAGCCAGAACCACTGTGATGGTTTTTGCCAAGATAGAAGAAACAGCCACTGAGAAGACCATGCCAAAAGTTGTTTGTCGGAGAAGACAGGTAAATCTTCCTGGTTGGCCAATGAAGAGCAGTGCCGAAAGGAAGCAGAGGAAGAGGGATATGAGGAGAGTATAGGTCAAGTCCCGGTTGTTGGCTACCACAATGGGAGTGTTGTGGTGCCTCATAAATGCTCCAAGCACAAATACAGTAGACAAAGAAAAAGAATGTGCAAGAGAGGCTAAACTGATTCCTAATGGTTCTTTATAGGTCAAGAAACTAACAGTTTTGGGAATACAAAAATCATGTTTCTTATTTGGATAGAATGTGTTGTTGCATCTAGAACATTTGTTTCTGTCTGAAAAAAGAAGAAATGATGAGATGTTATTCACATACAGCTTGTATATTTGTTCAGCATGATATCAATTATCATATAACAATCATAAAGTTAATTTATTATTATAAATGTATAATCATTAATTTTATAGTTTTATAAAATATTTTGTTTACCAAGATTCCTGCTAAATTTAATTGGCACGTGACTGTCTTCATTTACTGGGGAGAAATAGGGAATTGTTTTTTCTCAGTATATTTCATAGTGGAGAGGGAAAGTGAGTCGAATGAGAGAGGAAGTCTTGGCCTCACAGGGTAAACTAGGTAGGAACCACAACCAGATGAGCTATTTCCACTTTATTGTAAATCTACATTCACAGAATCTTGCAAGTATGAAAGTAAAATTCTTTCCTGCTCCCCCAACTCCCTTACATCCTGAGAAACTAGGGAAGGTCTCTTCTGAGCTTCTTGCCCTGCCTACTATTTGGCTCCAGGCTATGCTGTCTCTTACTTTACCATTTCCTTTGCAGTATCTCAAAGGAATACTGCATCTCAAAGATCTTTTTTTACATACCATTACAGGTAGCCTGGTGGAATATCTAACAGACCTTGAAACAAGGAGGGAAGGAAAAAGTCCAGTATAGAAGAGATTCTGTGGTCCAAATAAGAAAAAGAGCTTAGAGTAACTTTGCCTTAATTTTTGTAGGTATATGCTGATATGGAGAATTATGTTGGCAGGCTTTCAAGATTCTATTCCTTTAAGTAGTAGTGGTAAACATCATTCCAGAACTTCAAGTAGTTTTCAATTGGCCTCTAAGAACTTTACAGAATGTGAACAAGAGAGATCATCTTAAGTTTGTTGATTTATAGGAAGTATATGATAAAAGATTGAAGAATTACACAAATTTGGAGTTGAGGGTTGGTTGCTAAATGTGATAATAGCACTGTATGATTAAAGTGATGTTTGTGTGAGAATAAACAGAATGCTCAGCAAAACGTTTAGCATAATGGAGGGAGTAAGACATATGTGGCTGATATAATTTGAATGTTTAATATGAATAAATGTATGAACTGTTTGTAGCAATGTTAGAGGAATATTAGTTTAGGACCATAACTTTATTTACTTAAAGTCAACTATAAATATTTTAAAAAGTGGTCATATTATAACAAATCACATAGGAAATAAAAATTAAAGTTTACACAAAAAAGGCTGAAGCAATTAGTAGTGCAAAGAAAACATCAGAAGATTTCTACAAGCTATTGCTAAAATTAGAAAGATGAAGTGCTTTAATTCTTATTTTAATTATAAACATTTTATTTTTATGTTTAAAATTAATATAAGAATTAAAGTCTATCTGCTGAAGCTTGATTATCTAGAAGAAAAATGAGAACCTCCTACTCAGAGGAGCAATTAGGAAATCGAAAAATTGGTGTTTTGAAGTATGTTTTCCATTTGTTTTCTAGAGAGCATTCTAGTAGTACATTTATTTAATAGATTTTTATCCTGTCTCTATTACTTCACAAGGATCTCAAGAAGGAAAACATACCTAATATTCCTTCCTCCTCCTATTTTCTCAACAACAACGACAACCCTGTGAGAGAGTGGACTGAGAGAGTGTGTCTAACTCAAAGTCACTTCGCTGGCTTTCATACCTAAGGCAGAACTAGAATTCACTATCTCCTGGTTTCTAGGCCAGTAACTTAACCAGTATACCAAACTGAAACAGATTTTCATGTGAAACAGAAACAATTGGAGGCAGATGGTCCCATAGACTGCCAACATTTATGCCATGAATATTTTTATAAGTAACAACCATCAGTTTGATTTGTATCTGGAAAACTACTAGTAAAAACTAGTGCAGCTTGCACAGCAGAAGTGTTACAAGAGTCAGTCAGCATGATCAATGCTGTTTGAGTGATCAATAAGAAAGAAGGTTCATTGAGATGGTTGTGTTAGGTAAAGAGAAAAAATGAGGTGTGGTCCAAACTTATGAAGTAAAAGTGTATGGATATAGAGACTTGAGAATTTTAAAGAACAAAAGGGAATGAATGAAACAATTTATTTATGTAATAGAATGAAGGATTCTTTGCAAAAACAGAAATGGTAAGTGAAGAGTGTTAGTGTAAACTAGTTTTAGTTACATTTCTTTTTCTTATGTCATGCCTTTAATTTTTTGTACCATTTTTTATTCTTTTGTTTTGTTTACTGCATTAGGATACGGAGCCTGAAAGGAAATAGCATGATGGGTATAGTATATATGTATTTATAGTACTGTATACCTCATTGGCCTTAATACATTTAAAAATAATACTTTAAAAAAAAATCAGTTCATGTTACATACAACTTAACTACGAGATAAAATAACTTGTTTTCTTTCCTGGGCTGTTGTTGTTGTTGTTGTTAGTTGCGAAGTTGTGTCCGACCCATCACGACCCCATGGGCAACGTTCCTCCAGGCCTTCCTGTCCTCTACCATCTTCTGGAGTCCATTTAAGCTCACGCCTACTGCTTCAGTGACTCCATCCAGCCACCTCATTCTCTGTCGTCCCCTTCTTCTATTGCCCTCAATCTTTCCCAGCATTAGGCTCTTCTCCAGTGAGTCCTTCCTTCTCATTAGGTGGCCAAAGTATTTGAGTTTCAACTTCAGGATCTGGCCTTCTAAAGAACAGTCAGGATCAATCTCCTCTAGGACTGACCGGTTTGATTGCCTTGCAGTCCAGGGGACTCGCAGGAGTCTTCTCCAGCACCATAGTTCAAAGGCCTCAATTCTTTGGCGCTCAGCCTTTCTTATGGTCCACCTTTCACAGCCATACATTGCAACTGGGAAAACCATGGCCTTGACTATACGTACTTTTGTTGGCAGGGTGATGTCTCTGCTTTTTAGTATGCTGTCTAGATTTGCCATAGCTTTCCTCCGCAGGAGCAAGCGTTTTTAATTTCTTGGTTGCAGTCCCCCTCTGCAGTGATCTTGGAGCCCAGGAAGATAAATTCTGTCACTACCTCCATTTCTTCCCCATCTATTGCCAGGAATTGAGAGGGCTGGATGCCGTGATCTTGGTTTTCTTAATGTTGAGGTTCAAGCTAACTTTTACACTCTCCTTCTTCACCCGCATCAAGAGGCTCTTTAGTTCCTCTTCACTTTCTGCCATTAGAGTGGTATCATCTGCATATCTTAGGTTGTTGATATTTCTCCCCGCAATCTTAATTCCAGCTTTTGATTCATCTAGCCCTGCCTTTCTCATGATGTGCTCTGCATATAAGTTAAATAGGCAGGGCGACAGAATACAGCCTTGTCGAACTCCTTTCCCAATTTTGAACCAATCAGTGGTTCCGTGCCCAGTTCTCACTGTTGCTTCTTGACCGTCATATAGGTTTCTCAAGAGACAAATAAGATGGTCTGGTACTCCCATATCTTTAAGAACTTGCCACAATTTGTTGTGATCCACACAATCAAAGGCTTTAGCATAGTCAATGAAGCAGAAGTAGATGTTTTTCTGGAACTCCCTAGCTTTCTCTATGATCCAGCATATGTTGGCAATTTGATCTCTAGTTCCTCTGCCTCTTCGAAATCCTGCTTGTACTTCTGGAAGTTCTCGATCCACATACTGCTGGAGTCTAGCTTGTAGGATTTTAACCATAACTTTACTTGCATGTGAAATGAGTGCAATGGTGCGATAGTTTGAGCATTCTTTGACATTGCCTTTCTTTGGAATTGGAATATAAACTGACCTTTTCCAATCCTGTGGCCACTGCTGAGTTTTCCAAATTTGCTGGCAAATTGAGTGTAGCACTTTTACTGCATCGTCTTTTAAGATTTTGAATAGCTCAGCTGGAATACTGTCATCTCCACTAGCTTTGTTGTTGCTTCGATTTCCTAAGGCCCATTTCACTTCACATTCTAGGATGTCTGGCTCGAGGTCAGTGACCACCCCATTCTGGTTATCAGGGACGCTAAGTTCATTCTTGTATAGTTCTTCTGTGTAATTTTGCCACCTCTTCTTAATCTCTTCTGCCTCTGTTAGTTCCTTGCCATTTTGGTCCTTTATCATGCCCATCTTTGCATGAAACATTCCCTTCTTATCTCCAATTTTCTTGAAGAGATCTCTGGTCCTCCCTATTCTATTGTTTTCTTCTATTTCTTTGCACTGTTCATTTAAGAGGGCATTCTTATATCTTCTAGCTATTCTCTGGAATTCTGCATTCAATTGGGTGTATTTTTCTCTTTCTCCCTTGCCTTTCGCTTCCCTTCTTTCCTCAGCTATTTGCAAAGCTTCCTCAGACAGCCATTTTGCTTTCTTGCATTTCTTTTTCTTTGGGATGGTTTTAATTGCTACCTCTTGTACAATGTTGCGAACCTCCGTCCATAGTTCTTCAGGCACTCTGTGTATCAGATCTAATTCCTTAAATCTATTTGTCACCTCTACTGTATACTCATCAGGGATATGATTTAGTTCATACCTGAGTGGCCTAGTGTTTTTCCCTACTTTCTTCAATTTAAGCCTAAATTTTGCAACGAGAAGCTCATGATCTGAGCCACAGTCAGCTCCTGGTCTTGTTTTTACTGACTGTATAGAGCTTCTCCATCTTATTCTTTCTCTCTTCCTACAGACGTTGAATAGTTTTCATTTATTACGGATAACTAGTTGTTTGATGATGCTGAGTTTTGAATTTTAAAGGCAGAAAATTCCATATGTAAATTTGTCAACACAGGAGGAGACTCTTTTTAGAACAAGTGGCATATAAAAAGTAGTGGATCCCACCTCCTATGCTTCTGTGGATGCTTCAAAATACACAAGTCTAACATATCTCTTCATCTAATTGTATCACTACCAGGGAGCTCAACATACAACATAGGTAAAGAACTTACAAAAATATGTTTGTGGTAAAGAAGAAAAAGTGACATAAACATTGTTCAACAATACATACATAGAGTAATTACAATGAAACTTCATAAATGATTGGATGATAGCCCTTAGTGTGTAAATGAAGATCAGATAACTTAATTTCATCATCATTACTATCATCACTGAAAATTAATGATCAAATTATGCTAGAATATTTCTGAGAGCAGAAATGATTCATTTCATGGTTTAGAAAACATCTTGTCCATATTCGAGATCCCACACTATGTTGAATTTAATGAAAATACATTAATTAATAGATGCACATCTCTTACCATTCTCAGTTGAAACCCTCCCTTCTGGGCATGGGATGCAGTCATAGCAGCAAAATGGCTCTCCCTCCTTCACTTTTTTGCTGAAACCAGGATAACAGCTCTCACTGCAGACAGAGATGGGTATAACCTGGAAATTAAAGAAGAAAATTATACATATGAAAGCTTTTTAGTTTCTCATTTGAAATGATGAGAGTATATCATGGGCATCTTCCCAGTTTAGGGATAGGAATAATAGTTTGGAAAAGATGTTTACATTGGAAAAGCATAAAGCTAGTATACAGCTCAGTTAAATATACTTCTTTTTAGATTAAACAAGTGCTATCACGAGTTCTGAAAAGAGAGAAAAAGAGAGAAAAAAATAGGACTTCTAAGGATAAATGTGGCATGGGCCCATAATGGGCTGGGAATGAGACAAATTTGATTACAAGGAAATAATACCCCACTTAATTTCACCTAAAAACTGTTAGTGTGTCATAGTTATGCTACAGATAATCAGATATATTGTTGATTTCTATAAGTTGCTCATCTGTACATCACCTTATGTAAGAATTTACTATTGTCCAACATGATGAATTTACGTATGACATTTATTTTTTTTATTATTATTATTATTATTATTATTATTATTATTATTATTATTATTATTATTATTATTATTATTATTATTATTATTATTATTATTATTATTATTATTATTATTATTATTATTATTGTTGTTGTTGTTGTTGTTGTTGTTGTTGTTGTTGTTGTTGTTGTTGTTGTTGTTCTTGTTTACACAGTCAGCCAGATGTTCAGACTGGATTTGGCATTTTTGTCTACCTATTGAGTCCTTACCAAGAATCTGGGATAGACAGATGTGGATGTTTGAATTGATGGTATTACAGATATCGTTGCAGGATGGAAGCAGTTCCTAGTAAGGCCGCCTTTTGCAATTGACTGATGGCAAATTTATCAGTGCCAATGGTGTCCAAGTGGTGCTCCAGTTGTTTTGGGATTGCATCCAAGGCGCCTATTACTCTTGGTACTACCCTTGCTTGCCTTTGCCACAGTCATTCTATTTCTATTTGTAGGTCTTTGTATTTTGTTATCTTCTCCAGTTCTTTCTCTTCTATTCTGCTGTCTCCAGGCACTGCCACGTCCACTATCCAGACTTTTTTGCCTTTCTTATCGACAATTGTTAAATCCGTGGTGTTATGTGGCAGGTGCTTGTCTGTTTGAATTCTAAAGTCCCAGAGCAATTTAACATTTTCATTTTCTATGACTTTCTCTATTTTATGGTCCCACCAGTCCTTGCTTGCAGGCAAATGATATTTCTTGCAGATCTTCCAATGCACCATTGTTGCTACTTTGTCATGCCGCTGCTTGTAGTCAGTCTGTGCAATCTTCTTGCAGCAGCTTACCAGGTGGTCCACTGTTTCTTCAGCCTCTTTGCATAGGTGGCACTTACTTCCTGTTGCTGTCTTCTCAATTTTGACTTTGTATACATTTGTCCTTAAGGCTTGGTCTTGTGCAGCCAGAATTAGTCCCTCAGTCTCTTTCTTCAACTTTCCTGCTCTTAGCCATTGCCAGGTCTTGTTATTATCTGCTTTCCCAGCAATTTTTTTAATGTACTGGCCATGTAGTGTTTTGTCTTCCTATGCCTCTATTCTGTTCTTCATTTGGTCTTTCTTGTAGTCCAGTTTGGTTTCTCCAGTAGTCAGTAAGCCTTCCTGAGTATGGCATATTTTGTCCAAGCCAAAATCCATTGCAATATCTTGGCTATATATATGGACAGTGTTGAGCAGTGATTCTATTTCAGATGATGTTTTTCCATAGAGCTTCAGATCATCCATGTAAAGGAGGTGGGATAGTCTGGCAGATGTTTTTGATGTTTGATAGCCATGGCCTGAGTTATTCAGTATGTTGACAGAGGAAACAGTGCAATAACAAATAGTAGTGGTGATAGTGAATCTCCTTGAAATATTCCTCTCTTGATATTAACCTCTCCCAGTCTCTCACCATTGACCTGCAACTGTGTCTTCCATTGTGCCAATGGTCTTTGCACAAACTTTCTGATGTTTCTGCTGACTCCTGTTATTTCTAGGCACTTGATTATCCAGTCATGTGGCAGAGAGTCAATTGCCATTTTATAGTCAATCCATGCCACATTCAGGTTGGTCTTCTTTTTCTTGCAGTTTTCCAAGATCATTTTGTCTATTAGGAGTTGATCTTTTGTTCCTCCGCTATTGGGGCGGTTTCCTTTCTGCTCAGGTGGAAAGAGATTGTTTTTAACTAAATGCTGTTGGGCTGCATCAGCTACCACACCAGTTAGCAATTTGAAAGTTGTTGGTAAGCAGGTAATTGGCCTGTAGTTGCCTGGTGCTGCCCCTTTTGCTGTATCTTTCATTATCAGGTAGATTTTCCCAGTTGTTAGCCACTTTTCAATTTTTCCTCCTTGTAGTGTGTTGTTGAACTGCTTGGCAATGAGTGGGTATAGAACAGTTAGATGTTTCAACCAAAAACCATGCAGTTCATCTTCACCTGGTACTGACCAATTCTTGATCTTCCTTGCTCTTTTCTCTACCATTTCTGCTATTATTACTAATTCTTTCATTTCAACTTCTGTTTTATTTGCATCCACCTCTTTTAACCAAGTTGTATTTCTTTGGGTTATCCCATATCTGCATCCAGAACTGCACTGTTTCTTCCTTGTCAGGTACTGACTGATTCATTGCAGTTTCTCCATTGATGGATTGGTAGAAACATTTCTGATTGGATTGAAATTGGAGGTTCTGCCTATAATTTGCAATTTGAGCTTCGTATCTGCTGATCTTCCTGGCTATAGCTGTTATTTGCTGCTTTATTATTTCCAGTGTTTTTTTGATCTTTCTTGTTTCTAAGTGGTATTTCTTGATTAGTATTCTTTGGTCTTCTTGTTCTTCAGCTTCTTTTCTTTCATCTGTTCTAGCTTGCTTGTATCTGATCTTAACTTGCTGATCTTATTTTTTAGTCTAACCTTCCATTTTTGTGGTGTACTGTTTAGTTTTTTTTCTTCTTTATTGATTTTGCATCCCAGGTATTTAGTTATAACTGCAGCTGTGCTGTACATTAGTTGGTTTGTTTCTTGCAATGAATTGATACTTATACTTGATATTGCAGTATTTGCATCTTTTAATGCTTCTGCTAGCTGTTTCTTTGGAACAAGCTTCAATGCAGGCAGCCTTATTCTGTTGGTTTTGTGCTGTTCTAGATGCTCAGTTATTCTTTGTTTCAATTCTTTTATTTCTTTAGTTAGAGGGCTTTGTTCTTCCTGAGGAAGAGATGCCTGGTTTCCAAATGAAAATAGTTGTATATCTCTACTGGATTCCTTCACTGCCAACTCCCCCTGGTTTGCCTCTACATTCTGAGTTACTTCTGGCAAGGCTTTGATTTCTTTGCCCTGGGTAAACCTTTGCAGTTTGTCCAATTCTGTTTCTGTGAATATTTTATTTCATATTATAAATTGACGTTGATCCGCTAGTCTCTGTTCTGTTATTTCTGATTCTAAAATGTTCTTCTTTCCGGAACTGGTGCATTCATTTCAGATATCCTCTTCTTGTTGGACTTGATCTGTAATAACAGATCATTATTTCTTTGTTTTCAATCACTGTGTATTTGTGACGGGTAAACACCTTTTCTTCCAGTAGTTCTGCAGCTGCTGGCCCTGGTTGCTCAGAACAGTCCTGAGTCCTGTAACCCATTTTTCCCAGATATTCAGGAACTACCATATCTAGCATAGACCTTGTTAACCTGAGCGACATCCAAGCTGGTATGGCTTTCTGAAATTTATGTCTCACCATATTTTTTATGGGAGAGACACTCTTTGTCTGACTCCTCCGATGAGACCTGTCCAGTATGGTTGAACCTCTGGCATAACTCTCATCTTAGAGTACACAAGCCCCACAACCACATCAAAGTAGTGCCTCACTGGGGTATTATTATTATTATTATTATTATTATTATTATTATTATTATTATTATTATTATTATTATTATTATTATTATTATTATTATTATTATTATTATTATTATTATTATTATTATTATTATATTAATATTAATATTAATATTAATATTAATATTAATATTAATATTAATATTAATATTAATATTAATAATAATAATAATAATAATAATAATAATAATAATAATAATAATAATAATAATAATAATAATAATAATAATAATAATAATAATAATGTGATGCCCCATGTTGATCCAGAATCAAGGACAATAATTAAATCCTACCTGGTTGAACCAGCTGTGCCATGTAATCATCTCATCATTGATGGTTAATATTTTATCTGGGGGAGCTGAATGGTCCACATTTCCAACTTTCACACGAAAAAATGAATTGTTTGGGAAAGCAATCAAGTTGAGAATATCAAATCCAGCTGCTAGAATCCTATTCTGATCAAAGGAGACCTGTTCCCCAGCACCATTGTTAAAAGCAACATTTCTCAGAAAGTAGTGGAGCTAAATTGAAAAGAAAAATGCAAGTGGTTGAAAGACTAAACTTCCAATCTCCTTGCTGATAATTTTCAGAATAGAAAAGTAGATATTTTGTTGCATTCTAGGCATATTTTTCTTACTGTGTTGTAATTAAAGGGAAGATGGAGTCAAAGGTAGAAATTAAAAGGACCAATAGGAGAACCCTGGTTATTTTGGGGGACAAATGGTATAGAACTAAGGGAATTTTTTACCTCCAATAGCTGCTTTATAGAAAAACTTGTTTACCAACTTAGAGATATTCTAACTTCTAGAGCCAAGCAATCATAAAGACATAGAGAAACAGATAAATTCCCATGTGAGGAAAATAAGCTTTTGAAAGCTATGAGTTAACTAACATAGGAAGAGACCCAGCAAAAATCAATGGATAATAGTAACATAATAATAAGATATAGATTATCAATAATTAAAGAAGCACAGCTTTCTGACTGAAGCATGATTTTTTCCATTCTAGGACATGGGAAGATAGTCAAAATACAAATTCATGGTTCCTATCAAACTTTCATAGTGTTTTTACTAACAAGGGTGTTACCTGCCAGAAATCTTTTCTATGAAGCTTCCTTCCTATTCTATCCAAAATTGATCTTGCAGTATTTCTTGAGGAGGATAGAGCATGTAAAGCATGAGCTATGGCATGAATAGCATTGTAGATGCTGTAGCTGTGGCCAGTCATGTCTATTTCAAAAAATGGTCCAGGAAGATCCCCCAATTTCTCTTTACTATTGCAAATGTTCTCATCCACATCACTCATAACAACATTTGGGAATACACAGTCAAAGGCTTCTTGCCAGAACTGTTTGATAAATCCATCTTTCTTTGCACTGAAGGGATTTTGTTTCTCAGCAAACAATCTGAACTTTGGTAGAGCAGTAGAATGCACTGTGAAGGAAAGGGCACCATCGATTATTTTGATAGCCCAAGTTCGTTGAAAAGGGATTAAACTGAACTCCATCTGTGCTGTCATTATCCAAACAATGCCTTTTGGTTTACTTCTCACCTCTTCTATGTTTGGAATATACTGCAGCCATAACAAATAACCCATAGCAAAGGATTCTCCATTGAACACCAGTGCATTAACTTTACTATCCATGACATGATCATAGATTTTTGCCCCCTGTTGAAGCATGCCATCAAGTTTAGTGAAATCTGTTAGTTTACGAAATCGTTGAATGAAAGAAACACAAACCCCATTTTTGGAAAAAAGAGGAATCACTGTTTCTACAAATTTTTCTCCCTGATCATTGTCCATAATAAGGATGCCAATCCATGTCCAGTTAAAATGCAGGAGCAGAGAGACAATCCCGTTATGCTGAAGTTCTTCTGTGGGAACCATCTGATAAAAGGAAAGACCTGGGGTTTTGTCATTCATTACTGGAGCACAGCTATAAATGAGCTAGAGAAAAATAGAAAAAGAACATAAAAAGAAACATCTAGATAACATTTTCATGGCAGTAAATGTATTTTTTTAAAAATAATCTTATAGGTAGCCTCAATTTGCAACCATAATTAAGACCGGAATTTCCATTGTAAATCATTTTAATCATAGGTTTTGTTGATCTTGATTTTACAATATTTTTTGCTTGAGTTGTTAGTCTTCACAGTTATTAGGTGAATTCAGCTTCCCAATAGGTTTTTTAAACTGTTTTTTAAAAATAGAAATTGGCAAAAAAAGGTTGCAAATTGTGAGCATGTGACCACAGGATGCTGTAAACGACTGTAAATGTGAGCCAGTTGCCAAGCGCCTAAATTGAAATCACTTGGCCGTAAGGGTGGTGTGATGATCATATGTTAGGGTACCGGTTGCAAGTCATTTTTTTAAAGCCATTGTAATTTGAACAGTCATTAAATGAATGGGCATTAAATGAACAGCCTTTTAAAACACCCTTGCCTGCCTCACTGAGATGAGAATTCCCTTAATTTTTATTCCTGGAATTTCTAGTTCTGGAAGGCATAACAGTCTGGAAGGTGTTGGAAGTTTGTTGAATTACATTTCAATGATGCTCCATCTTTGGAGGAATTACTTACATGAATTAATCTAAAATCAAGCAGCAGATTCATAGGTGATGGGTAATTGCTGTTTCATATTTTCAAAATATTGAACAAGTAGATGTAATCCTTGTTTGTCTACATGCATGGTTATACCTAGTAGTTTTGCCTATATACACAAATGGACAATACGATTTGCACATTAATCTAAAATTTAAATTTTTACGGTTGTAGGTTAAACAAAAGAGTTACTTCAGGGAGAGTCACAGAGTATTTATATCGGCAGACTTCAATAAATTTTGTTTTTTTAAACATCTTTTGCTATATAAGAATGCAAAATGTTACTTTATGAAGAAATGTCTAGCCACATAACCAATCACAATGCATTTGAAAGGATGAAAATTTGTCACGGGTCAGGCACCTTCCCAATTTAGGGATGGCAATAATAATTTAGAAAATGGTTTTATGCTGTAAGAGCAGCAGTGTAATATAATTGTTTGAAGATTAAACACGTGCAATCATGAATTGGGAAAAGAGAAAGTAATCTTGGCAGCTCTGTCATTCTCCCTTAGTTGTTACATGAAAGGAAATTTGGGAATCAAGTCCACCAATACTTTGACAGTATTCTGGATATTTTGTATCTAGTTGGAGATAATTATTTATTATTGTGCAATTAAATTTTACAGATATTGAAAATGATTTTTTTCAAAGTAGTTATTCTCTTACAATGGCAATATGCCCCACAAAAAAATGACAAAAACCTTTCTATATACAGAGCTAGATTCATCTAGGTTAAAGGAAACAAGATGGATGAATTTCTGTTGGAATTTAACACTGAAAAACATTGCAGATTACATTAATCACTTGTAGATTGGTTCGTTTAGCAACAGTGGGTCTTAATTTATCAAGGATTAACTTTTGTGATTGATTTAAATTGGATCACGTTCCAATCCACTGGCTGAGTTTGCACAACATGCTTAACACTAACCCCAGGTTAACAAATTCCAGGTATGCTTTTTTTGAATAATGATGCACCCAGATAAATGAACCAACTAATAATGTAATATGATGGTATGATTCATGCAATTACTAAGAAAACGATTATGGGGTGTTTTTTTTTTTAAGAAATCACTGAACGATAAAAATTTGCATGCCATTTTGCTCTAATCCATGAGGATTAATCACTGAGCTACTATACATAATACTAAAAAACAAAGCTCCATTGTGAAAGAGGGACACTAAAAGCAGAATGATCTTTGCATGCAACCTACCTGTGGAATCTTATAGATATCCAAGACAGTTGCCACATGAAGGGAGATTTCAGCATCCAGTCCTCCAATAACAGCTACGACTTTATTCTGGATGTTACATAGGTAGTTGGGGACCAGTCTTTCAGTTGCTGATAGAAGCAGCATTGTGGCCTGATACGTCCTTGGAGCATTGTCATAGCTATCGTAAATATGGAAGCCCAAGGTGAGATTGGGTAAGATTTGTGGGTTTTCATTGATTTCCTTTACTGCAAATGCCAAAGCCAGGATGTGTTGGTAATTCTTGGGAACTCCACTACAATGTGAGTTGCATTACACATCAGAATGATATTCTACCAGCTTTTACATTCTAATCAATAGTTATAGCATAACAGGCAAGCCCCATCAATTAATTCCATTTTTTCAATACAGAAAACTAACCGCTATCGGGTTGCAGAATTAATATGCAAATAACTATCAGGGGTATATGATAAAGAATTCAACATTCATTGTCAGAACACATACATTTCTGCAGGAAAACTGCAAATAATTTCAGACCTAAAACACAGGGAATGTCTGGAATCCACATACATAATGTGCCTTTCAAAAAGAAAGACACTCAATCATCTGGCACAGAACCAGGCTTGCAGACATTCTTGAATTGTTAATTGGAAAAGAAGATTCTGCAGTGTGTTTGAAGGAGTTGTGTTTTGATTAGATACAAAGCAAGGTAATGTATCTATGTAGAACAGGCATGTCAAACTCATGACGTCACGTGATGTCGCACGACGTGTCATGACTTTTTCCCCATTGCCGGCAATGGGGTGGGTGCGGTTTCGGCATGATGCATCTGGCCCGTGGGCTGGCAGTTTGACATGCCTGATGTAAAACAATGCAAAAGAGCTTTAAACCAGCATTCCCCAAGCTTTCTGCCCCACAGTATTGCCCAGGCTGTGTAGCAATGGCTAGAATTATAGGTGTGGAAGCCACCTATAGGTACTCAGTTTTGAGAAGTTTGCTTTAAATACTTCATTCTTTTCCACACTATATGTTGCCTGAGAAAAAGAATTCTGTACTTAGCATCTCCTTAATTTCATCTAGTCAATCATCTATTATTTTCTGATGAAAATGTCATCATTAATTATTTTAGCAATTGAAAAGACAGGAAAATATAAACAAATAATAATTACATTCCTTACACAAACTGTCCAGGCAATACTGGTGGGGGATGAACTTCAAAGGTGATTATTTCAGAGACTGGACCAACTTGAGTTGAAATTCCACCAACCATAAGGTCTCCTGGATGATGGTACTTGTGATATGGAAGATATGGATGAAAGATGCTGCACCTATGAGTCATGCACACCACATGGGGACTTATCACTAGCATTAAGACCAATAAAATTGCCCTCCCCATTACAAGGGCAAATGTCAAAGAATCCCCTTATTACATTTCTAAATCTCAAAGAACCTTCTTATTCCTAGAATAAAGCCATAAAGCATTTCTGCAATTAGCACATCCTGACTCTAAGTCTTATTCCTGGTGTATCCTAGCTCAGATTTGGTACTCCTTACCCATCCACAAGCCTGCCAATTTTCTTTGCAGCTCTAAATGGTATTAATAGTTTAAGAGAAAGAGAGAAGGAACATCTTACATTTGTCTTTTTATTATTCTTTCTAATGAGCACTGAAATTCAGTGGGATTTTGAGAAACAGCAGAATTAATAATAGTAATTTAGGTGCACAAATCAGAAGGTAACTATTAAGTCTGAGTTCAGTTCTCTAGGGAAGACCTGAAGAAATCATGTTTTCAGAGTTGAATTATTGTTTGATGGTGATTGTAGACAAAGTGATGATACCAAGGTTTGTGGTTAAGCTATTTATGAATTTTTTTGATGTGGCGTTTGAAGCTGGCTTGCTGATAATATGAGTAAACCTTGGAATATCAAAGAAGTTAGCATGGCTAGACTTAAACTTTACATAAATGAGGGAGGCACCAAATTATTTATTTAGTATAAATATGAATAATGTCTGCTTAAAAACAAATGAAAGGCACAGATTCATAAACTGTTCAGTCCAAATGACTGCTTATTTTTTTTCCAAATATGAGCTCCAAACATTCATGGAGATACAGATGGACCCAAAGAAAGTAGATATTTTTAGTTGAGATGTGTTTGAATACTAGTAGCTCAGGTTGGTAGTTGGGTTGTTGGTTTGATCTCCAAATTTGGCAATTTGGCTGCAAATGTTTCATTCCATTTGGGGGGACTTCTTCAGTGTGCTTTGAATTGTGCTCGTCTGTCAGAGCACTGGCCTTTAAATACCTTTTTGTGTGATGTAAATTGGTGTGGCTGTTATTTGTCTGGATGTTTCTGAGTCATGGTCTGCTTTCAAGCTGTTTGATTGGCTGGTTGTTGCTGCTGGACAATAGTATTTGGTGTTTAAGTATCGTTTGTTTGTTTGTTGGGTTGCCTCCGAGTCATGGTCTGGTTTTGGGTTGTTTGGTTGGCTGTTGTTGTTGAGACATGGTCCAGTTTCTTGTAAGTGGTTGTGATTTCTGTTGCTGTGTGGTGGGGTGCCTGTTTGTTCATTTTAAATGACTTCAACCGCGATTGCGGTTGAAGTAGTTCTTTTGTTCTCAGCGGTTGGTAGATTGGGTTGATGTCAATGTGTCTGTTTATTGACTTATTGGTGGAGAACCAGGCTTCAAGGAATTTTCTTTCTCCCCTTGACTTCACTTGGGTTACAGCTGGGGTCCTGGTTAGATCAAACACGTGTCCTTCTGAGTCTTCGTGGACAGACATAAGGGATAGTGGGTCATGTCTTTTGATAGCCAGGAAGCATTCATGCAGTCTAGTGAACACTTCCTGGCTATCAAAAGACATGACCCACGATCCCTCATGTCTGTCCACAAAGACTCAGAAGGACATAAGTTTGATCTAACCGGGATCACAGTTGTAACCCAAGTGAAATCAAGGGGAGAAAGAGAAGGGGGACTAATGGACAAACAGCTGGAAAAAGTAATAGAACTTTGTTTTTATATAAGACAAAAATAGGAAGCTCAAGAAACAAACTAACAGAAAGGCACAAGTCTCTCACTCTCTAAATCCTTTGAATATACATGTAATCCCCATTTAGTGATTCAATTTGGACAGGAAACTTTGTCACTAAGTGGAAAATCATATGATTGGAGCAGACATATGATTTTACTTCCCGTTCAGTTGTTAAGCAAAGTGACACAGATGCTAAGGAAAAAAAGGAAAAAAAAATACTGCTGGGTTCTCCATTAACTCTGTTTGTTGCAAGCTAGTTGCAAAATGCCTAACTGGCATTCATGTGATTGTAGGATGCTGTGACAGGCTTAAATGTGAGGATTGGTTGCAGAACTGTATTTTTCCACTACTGTAACCTCAAGCAGTATACACACAAACCTATACAACCAGGAATGCTTATACCCAGGAAGGACAGAGATTTGCTTTCCTGGAGGACTCAGTAGTATGGGATTTATCCAATCAGAAGACATGGATTTTTACCTAAGAGACAAATAAAAAACAATTTAAGAATGATTTTAGATACTTTGGAATACTATGAAATGCACCCAGGGAAGCAGATGGCACTAATATTTCTAGATGCACAGAAGGCTTTTGATAAAGTAAATTGGCAATTTATGATTCAACAACTAAACAAAATGGTCTTTGGATAAAACTTTATAAATATAATTAAAACAATTTATTATAGACAAATAGCTAAAGTAATCATAAATGGAGATTTTACAGAAAATTTTAATATTAAAAAAGGCATAAGACAAGGATGTCGATTATCCCCATTATTATTTAAACTAACACTGGAAGTATTGAATAGAAATATTAGGGAAGACTCAGAAATTAAAGGAATGAAGATAAAAGATGAAAAATAAAAACTACAAACATTCGCAGATGACTTGGTTTTTATATTAGAAGAGCCGCTTGAGACAAGCCTCAAGCTTCTGAAAAAGATAGAAAAATTTGGAGATGTGGCAGGACCGAAAATAAATAGAGAAAAGACCAAAGTGATATCCAAAAACCTCACAGATAAACAAAAAAATCAACTGTCAGAAAAAAACAGATCCTCAAATAGTTGAGAAAGTTATAATACTTGGGGATATACTTAACAGCAAGATGTGCAACAATAAAAGAAGACAACTATGTAAAATTATTAAAACAAATAAAACTAGACTTGGAAAAATGGAAAAATTTACAACTTTCAATGTTAGGGAGAATAGCAACGGTGAAGACGAGTATCTTACCAAAATTACTTTTTTTATTTCAAACAATACCTATAAAACTGGAAAAGAATTCTTTGATGAACTAAATACATTGATCTTGAAATTTATTTGGCAAGGAAGAAAAGCCAGAATTAGACTGAAAATGCTACAAGAAGCGAAAGAAAATGGAGGATTCGGGCTGCCAGATTGGGCCTTATATTATCAAGCATCTGTATTAACATGGTTAAAAGAATGGATAACTCTTAGACATAAAAGATTAATATACCTAGAAGGGCATGACCTACAACTTGGATGGCATGCCTTCCTATGGTATGGGAAGAATGAAATACATAGATACTTTCAAAACCATTATATAAGAAACATACTTCTTCTAGAATGGGAAAAGGTAAAAACGAAAATTTACATGAAAATACCCGGATGGCTTTCAACAATGGAAGCCAAACCTAATTAACTATGAGAAAATTGTGACTTATAAAGACATTTTGAATATTGAAGGGAAACTAAAATCTAGACAAGAACTGGAAGAACAGGGCATTGATTTATCATGGTGGCCACACCTGCAAATTCAAACGAGATATGAAAAAGATGCTAAAACATTTGGATTTTATAAAGAACAGACAGAATTTGACCAGATACTATTGGTATCAGATGAAAAATTGATTAAGAAACTGTATAAGTATATGTTAAGTTTAAAGATGGAAGAGGAACAAGTTAAAAAAACAATGATAATATGGGCAAAAAACTTTGGGCATAACATAGAGTTAGAAAATTGGAAAAGCCTTTGGGAAAGAAACTCTAAAATAACAAAGGCAGTGGCTTACAAAGAAAACCTATATAAAATGTTCTACAGATGGCACTTACCACCTGTGTGGTTAGCAAAAATGTTCAAAAATATGACTAGTAATTGTTGGAAATGTAGACAAAAACCAGGCACCTATTATCATCTTTCGTGGACATGCCTGAAAGCCAAAAGATTTTGGTCAAGAATACATATATGGTTAGAGAAAATGATAAAAAAAATGTAGATTTTAAGCCAGAATTATTTTTGTTAAGTATAATTATAGGAAATTATGAGAAAGAATGTGTATATTTAATATTACATGTATTAACTGCAGCGAGAATTGTATTTGCTCAACATTGGAAAGATGAAGAATTACCGATGGAGGAAGAGATAATTAAGAAAATTTTGGATACTTTAGAATATGGGATACATTTTATCAATGGCTATAAAAACGAGGTAGAGAGAAAGGAGTTTAACATGTATTAGTAAGCTAAATATTGGAACCCAGACAACATGTTGCTGATAAAACATTAAGGATTTGTGATTATAAAAAATTAATAAAATATTGTTAAAAAAAGAAGACATTGTAGTTTGTACACAGGGATGAATGCCTTGTCAGCTTTTGTCACAAATGTCTTAAGCAGTTAACAGTCCAAAGGTTAACCCAGAATTCATAGAGTATAGTGGCCAATGACCAAGACTGAAACTTCTATAGCTAGATCATCTAGCTGAATGTGCTTCAGAAAAGATGCTTAAAAAACAGGATAATATCTCAAGAAGATAAATCTTAGAATGTTTGGAAATGGAGAAAAGTTATATAAATCAGGATCTGGGATGGATATTTCCATGAATATTCTATATTGTTTAGAAATGCAAGAATCTAGATTAAAAACTTTCGACTGAGGATGAAAGAGAGTGATTATTAATCATTATTTTCTTCTTATTAGTTGTTCCCTGTTGTTCAGGTCTGGCCGAAACACAACAACATAACATTTGGGGAAAAAGATGCAACCCAAAAGCCCAGCACCCGAAGCTAAGATGGAAAAGATCTCCACAGCCACTATGTATTTCCCCTTGGAGCTCAGGTATGCTGGGACAAAGGTCAACCAAACACTGCAAAAGACCAACATGCTGAAGGTGATGAACTTGGCTTCATTGAAACTGTCAGGTAATTTCCTGGCAAGAAAAGCTGTGGTAAAGCTGATAAGAACCAGGAAACCCATATAGCCAAGGACACAATAAAACATGGTCACAGAGCCTTCATTACATTGCAGGATAATTTCTTCAGTCATTGAGATCATATCAACATCTGCAAATGGAGGGTTCATTGACAGCCAGAGGGTACAAATGCCTGCTTGGATCAGGGAGCAGCCAACAACAATGGAATTAGTTATTTTTTTCCCCACCCATTTTCTCATTCTGGATCCTGGTTTGGTAGCCATAAAAGCCAGAACCACTGTGATGGTTTTTGCCAAGACAGAAGAAACAGCCACTGAGAAGACTATGCCAAAAGTAGTTTGTCGGAGTAAACAGGTAAATCTTCCTGGTTGGCCAATGAACAGCAGTGCCGAAAGGAAGCAGAAGAGCAGGGATATAAGGAGTGTATAAGTCAGGTCCCGGTTGTTGGCTATGACGATGGGAGTATTGTGGTATCTCATAAATGCTCCAAGGACAAGCACAGTAGACAAAGAAAAAGAAAGTGAGAGACAGGCTAAACTGATCCCTAAGGGTTCTTCATAAGTCAAGAAACTAATACTTTTGGGAATACAAAGATCATGTTTCTTGTTTGGATAGAATTTGTCTTTGCATCTGGAACATTCATTTCTGTCTGAAAAAGAACAAAGGATGTAATACATAAATACATATTTTGCATATCTGCATTCATATTATATATTATCATAATGCTGATAATTTATGATTACAAATATGTAATCTTTCTGATCTTTATAAAATATTATGAGTACCAATATTTCTTCTAAACATAAATAGCACACAAATTTTGTTTTATTTAATAGTATATAATATTTATTTTATTAACATTTTATATCATCAGTCTGCCTATATATCTGTCTATCTGACTATCATCTATCAACTATCTATCATCTTTACAAATGGGATTAAAGAACTATGGTCCTGGGAAATCATGAACAAATATTTTCCATCATTTTCTCTATTTACTTGACTAGGACCTATAGTATATTCACCCTTAATGTATTTTCTGGGTAAAAGAATGTATCTTGTATTAAATAGTGTCTGTACATTTTAGTTAAAACTGTTCTTCAGTGTATAGCTATAAGGCAAAATGCTTGAAATTTGATCTATATTGTATTTATTATTTGCAGGAAATACCGCACATGCCTTGTGTTGTAACCTAGTCTATCCCTTCTTTCTCTTCATAATAAATGTTTGTGGAATCTTCAGTTAATCAAACCACCATTGGATGAGAGTGATGAATAGCTGTGGTTGTGATAGAATGTGCACCTGGCAAATCGTAGAGAGGAATTTTGGCAACCCAGAGCTTTCCTTGAGAGGAGGTAGAAAATTCCATTGGAGATAAGCTCAAATTAAGGGACAGTACAGTCCTGAGCTGGATGAAAGAGGGGAAAGAGAGGGTAGCTACACTCTAGAATATGTCAGGATATATCTGGTAAGTTAGAAGGTTATAGTTTTAGTACAACAAGATTTTTTTCCATTAGGTGTGTTGGGAAGCACCTAACCTGGCAGCACAGAGCTAGCCTCCTGTCACTGCATAAATGCAAAAGGGTTAGGTCAATTCCCTCCCCCCCCCAGTTCTTGGACTCTTGTCTAATTTTTTTTCCAAGTTGCCAGACTCAGGTGATTCTTGTATTATAGGCAGAACATAAAGTAGTTAGTTTGAACTCTGCACGTGTAGATCTGGTGGTTTGTGCCTAACATTAATCTCCCCAATCTCAAAAGTTGGATGACCATAGACCCTCATGCAGGAATGGCAGTGGAGCATTGGGATGGGATAGAAAATGAAATAAAGTACCTGGCAGGGATGGTGCTTTAGTTGGTTCAATAACTTCAAAATATCCCAATGCCAGCAGCTCCAGTCTCCCATGCATATAAACATTTCCAGTTTTGCAATGGTACCCTAGAGGCTTGCCAGTAAGATTTGGAGAAGAACCAGTCAAGATGAGAACCTTCATAGCCCAATGTGAGTTGTTTATGGAAGCTTGAGTGGCAGAGTTTCCAACAGACTACTCAAGGATGTCCTGCGTGCTAGGTTTGTTAACAAAGTCAGCAGTCAATGGGCACTACTGATAATTGAAGGCAACAATCCAATCATGGATAATTACCAGAACTTTATTGATTGATTCAGTGGATATTTTAGAGGCATGATATGAAGCCTGACAGCTAGCCATTGTATTTGCCAGCTCAGGCAGGGTAACCAAAGAGTCAGGCTGTATATAACCAAATTCAAATTAATATCCAGTCTGATGTGGATTGGAAAGAAGGTTCAACATAAAGCTAGCTTAGAGTCACTGCACAACTGCAAAAAAGCTAGGGCTGAATCTGCCCCCTTGCCTCAAGATCCTTGCAGTGTTATCTAATTGTTTCCAGGAGTGGGCTGCCAGACTGGGGAGATTCCATATTATAGGCAAAATAGTAGTTAGCGTGAACTATGTATGTGTGGGTCTGGTTGTTCGTGCCTGACAGGTGTAAGCAAATAAAGGACTGAATTGGATTTCCCTGGGCCATCTTTTGGCTTGGCCTGCAATTACAGTTAAAGTTAAAGGTTGATTAATAAATGTGATAACAATAGTATATGATTGAAATGAAGCATGTGTGAGAATAAATGAAATGCTTAACAAAAGGTTTTGCACAATCCAGGAAGTAAGACATGTGTGCTTGAAATATGCCTGACTGTTTAATATGAATAAATATATGGGGAGTATTTGTAATATTAAAAGTGTGCTGGTTCAGGATGCAAATTTATTTCAGGTCCAAGATAAATATTTTTTTAAAAAAATGATCATTTAACATGCCAAATATAAAAAAGATACAATAAAAAAATGAAAATCTAAACTTATATAAAAATGGAAGAAGCAATTAGTAATGCAAGGAAGATACCATAAAATGAAGTGTTTTAATTCTTCTTTTAATTCAAAATGTGTTTTATGTTCAGATTTAAAATTAAAATAAGAATGAAATTCTATCTGGGAAAAGTTTGATCATCTGGGAGAAAAATGAGAACCCTCTGTCAGGAGAAATTAAGCAAGAAAAAAAAAAGTGTATGTATGTCATTTTATCATGCCTGTTAGTCTTGTAAAAAAGCCAGAACATTTTAGATTCACATACATACATAATGATTATAAAGAATTTTAAAGATCAACATTCAGTTGAAGCTAGAACTTTTGTTGCTGAAATCAATGAATAGACAATTAGAAACAAATCCTGGTAGACTATATGTATATGTATGTTCACTGTTGCGACATTACTCTATGCAAAAAAAGAAAGAAAGAAATACTCAAAAATGCCTAAAATGGGAGAATGAATGGTGAAGATGAAATGTTAAAGTTGACTTGTTTGATTAGAGAAAGATCAACAACTATATTTATTAGGTATTGGAAACATGATTTTTTTTCTTTTCTCAGTTTGCAATTTTTTAAGCTACTCTAACATCCATATGGTTTCTATTTTGTTAAAAATTCTTTAACAAAAATGATAGATAATTCAGTGATTCAGACTAAAATGAAGAGTCTCTTAAGTGAAATATTATAAAACTACAGGAATGAAGCAGAAAAGGACAATTATTGAGCTATAACGGAAGAAGGAAACTCTATTTCTATCTGTCTATAGAAGTCTATTCTATCTATATTAGAATATCTTGGCCTCAGATATTCTAATAGGTATAGTTTTATCAAATATAGCTTTATCAAGTATGAAACCATCTAGCCTTATCAAATGTAAAACCAATTAATCTTGGAATAAAAGAGCTGTAATAAGCCAAATAAAAAAATATTTGTCTTATTTGGGAAAGATTCAAACCTATCTAATAAGGTGAAATGAACCAATGATCCTCCACTTGATCTTAGCCAAAAGGCTGAGAAGTAACAAAAATATTCTCTAAAGAACTTCCTTCAACCACTATCTCAAGTTACAGAGCATCAGATGGGCCTCTAAAGAGATAAAGCCTAATTCCAGGTGGATAAAAGGGTTAAGGATAGAATAAGGAACCTATATTAGCACCTTTGAAAATTTGGATTGGATAGCTTCTAATCTAGTAACATCCTTATAGTGTGCCATCAGTGGGCACACTATAGCACAGAGCAAAGTATTTTACCCTTGAATAATTTGATGCCTTCTGGTGTCTAACTGCTACTGTGTTGATATGTATATTTAATGCTGCTAATCTTCATTAGAGAATTGAAATGCTTTCTGGGGAATATTAGGACATGAATATGTAAAAACCTGTTTGCAGATGATGCCATGTTTTGGGCTAAAAAAACCCTAACTTCTATTGAATTTTTGTTATTGTGCAACAAGGAATGCAGATTTGAAAATTAATACAAACTTTTGCAAGTTATCCATAAATGGCAAATGACCAGAACAAATAGATAATTGTGTTCCCCTTAATAAAATATTTGCTAAAGAAGAAAATATTGATGGTGAAAAGTCAAGATGTATAAATGTTGGTAGAACTATTGGGAAAAATGTTGAAAGAAAGAAAGTCTATATATAAGAGTATGCTTTTTCCCATGCTGTGTACGTCAGGAGAAACATTTCTTCATCTATGAAATCTAAAAGGCCATTTATTATGATTCTGGAGGACATACAATTGAAAAACATAAAATTAGTCTAGTAAATGATGGTGTTAACCTGTGAACCAACATTCTTAACACATTAATATAATTTCACCCAGAAAGTTTCTACTTCCTTAATACAGAAATTAGGAAAAAAAAACCAGGACATCAAACTTGTTTTAAAAAACAGTAAGGATAAGGCTACTCAAACTATTAGAGAGATACTATTTCAAGAAGGCAGACATTGTGGCAGAGAAAGCATGCTTCTTGATTCCATTAGATATCACTGTTTTGAACATGGGATCTGAAGCATGTTGGCTAAGGAGTAAATAAAAATTGTCTAGATCAGTGGTTCTCAGCCTGTGGTCACAGGAGGTTCATGAAGACTTGAAAAAATGTTACGATTTAAATCTTGAGTTAAGTCTTGGGTGTCCATGGCCATGGTCTGTGGCTACAAAAGATATTTAAAGGTTGTCCATGGTGAAAAAAGGTTGAGAACCTCTGCTCTAGACAATTATATATGTTTCTGGTAAAAAAGAAAAATATATATATAAACACTGTTCAATGATACATACAATAATTGCAGTGATGCTTCATAAATGATTGGACGATAGCCCTTAGGGTGTGAATGAAGATCTGTTAATGTAATTTACTCATTGTTATCATCATCATCATCATTGATAATGGTCAATTTATATTTGATTCTTCCAGAGAGAAGAAATGATTAATTCCCAGGTTTAGAAAACATCTTCCTCACATTTTAGAGCAAACACCATGTTGAATTTAATCAAAATGTAATTAATTGTTGTATGGATTTCTTTAGAAAAAAATTAGGAGTAGATGAATATCTCTTACCATTCTCGGTTGAAACCCTCCCTTCTGGGCATGGGATGCAGTGATAACAGCAAAATGGCTGTCCTTCCTTCACTTTTTTGCTGAAACCAGGATAACAGCTCTCACTGCACACAGAAACAGGTATCACCTGGGAATTAAAGAGGAAACGTATATATCTGGAAGCTTTTGGTTTAATGTCCATTTGTAATGATGCAAATATGGCATGGATATCTTTCCAGTTTAGAAATAGAAATAATAGTTCAGAAAATATTTTTATATTGTAAAAACAACAGTATAAAGCTCAGTTAAATATACTTGTGCTTACATTAAACAAATGCAATAATAATTTATTATATTATTATAACATTATAACTATTATGTTATGTTATTATAACATTACATTATTATATTATTATATCATGAAGACATGAAGCCCCACTAACTTTCACCTAAAAAAACTTAATGGTCAACTTTACACAAAATCCAATATAGGTCTAGAAGTTGCTTATGTGGGACTAACTTTACGTAAGAATTTGCTTTTGTCCAATACATATCAAATCAGAGAAAGCATGTTCATTCAGAATCAAGGACAATAATTAAATCTTACCTGGTTAAACCAGCTGTGCCATGTTATATTATCATTGATGGTTAATACTTTATCTGGAGGAGCTGAAGGGTCCACATTTCCAACTTTCACATGAAGAAATGAATTGTTTGGGAAAGCTATCAAATTGCTAATATCAAATCCAGCTGCTACAATCCCATTCTGATCATAGAAGACCTGTTCCCCAGCACTATTGTTAAAAGCAACACTTCTTAAAAAACAGTGGAACTAAATTGAAAAGAAAAATGTAAGAATTTGAGAAATTACCAGGTTTCATGCTGATAGAGAACTGAGAAACAGATATTTAGTCACATTTTAGGTGCTTCATTTTCTCTGTATTGCATTTAAAGAGAAGGTGCAGTCAAGGATATGAATTAAAATAATTTGTTTATTTAAAACAAGACTAGTAGGATAGAGGCCTTCCAAACTTCAAAGAATGTTCCATAGGGCAGAAACTGCCACGGAAAAGGCAAGCTTCCTAGCTTCCATAAGATGGCAATATTTAGGGGAAGGAACTAGGAGTGTTCCCACCCTATGTGACCTGAAAGGATGGATTGCATCTGGAAAGAAACTGGAAGCTAGTTTTTAAATGGACAACCGAAAGGCTCTTAGTACTCCCCATGCAGATCTTTAGACCCCTAGGTACCTCGACAACATCACCAAAGTATCATTTGTCTGCTTATGGGTGGAAATTTCAAACAGGAGAGCGCAGATTAGTTTTGGTGAAAAATGAGATAGAATTAAGAGAATTGTTTCATAACATTTCCACAATCTCTTGCTTCATAAAAAGAATAGAAATAAACAAACTAACTAGAGTGATTCTGACTTCTAGAGTCAGACAATCATAAAGACGTAGAAAAACAGATATATTTCCATGTGAGATTCATTAGGGATGGAAAATAAGCTTTCTAAAGTTATGAGTTGGTTACTATAGAAAGAAACACAACAAAAATCAATGGACAATAGACATGTAGTAATGACTAATTAAGACAGAGAAAATCAATAATTAAAGAAACACAACATTCTTATTGAAGCATTTTTTTAAAATTCTAGGACATGGGAAGTCAGTCATAATACAGATTCAGGGTTCTCATTAAGCTTACGCTCAAAATTAAATATTTTTCCTAATGAGGTTATTACCTGCCAGAAGTCTTGATGATGAATCTTCCTTCCTACTCTACCCACCTTTGATCTCTCAGTATTTCTAGAGGATGACAGAGCATGTAAAGCATGAGCTATGGCATGAACAGCATTGTAAACACTATAACTGTGGCCAGTCATGTCCATTTGAAAAAGAGTCCCAGGAAGGCTTTCCAGTTCCTCTGTACCACTGCAAATATTCTCAGGCACATCACTCATAACAACATTTGGGAATACACAGTCAAAGGCTTCTTGCCAGAACTGTCTGATAAATCCATCTCCTTTTGTGGTGAAGGGATTTTGTTTACCAGCAAATGATCTGAACTCTGGTAGAGCAGTGGAATGCATTGTGAAGGAAAGGGCACCATTGATTACTTTTATATCCCAAGCACGTTGAAAAGGGATTAAACTGAATTCCATCTGTGCTGTCATTATCCACATAATACCTTTTGGCTTACTTCTTACCTCTTCTATATTAGGAACATACTGTAGCCATAACAAATAGCACATAGCATAGGATTCTCCATTGTACACCAGTACATTGGTATTACCACCCATGATATGATCATAGATTATTGCTGCCCGCTGAAGCATGCCATCAAGTCTAGTGAAATCAGTTACTTTGGGGAATCGGTGAATGAAAGAAACACAAATCCCATTTTTGGACAACAGAGGAACCATTGTTTCTACAAATTTTTCTCCCTGGTCATTGTCCATGATAAGAATCCCAATCCATGTCCAATTAAAATGCAGGAGCAGTGAGAGAATCCCTTTATACTGAAGATCTTCTGGAGGAACCATCTGATAAAATAAAAGGCCCGGAGTTTTATAATTCATTATTGGAGCAGGGCCACAAATGAGCTAGAGAGGAACAGGAAAAGAAGATAAGAGCAGTATCTAGATAAGAATTTCAAGTGTTCAAAACAATCAACATATATTGAATTAATAATCGTTATACCAACCCTTCAAAACAGCCTTGAGTGCCAGATTGAGATTGGGATTGTGGAAAGGAATTCATTGTCTTGTTGATATGGGAATTCCATTGAGATGGTGGTTCTGGAAAGTCTAACAGCATGGAAGTTGTTGGAAGTCTGTTGAATGGCATTCAGTGATGCTCCCGATCTGGAGAAATTACTGCTATGAATTTATCTAAAACTAAGGAGTAGATTCTTGGTAATTGCTGCTTCATATTTACAAATATTAAAATAGGATATATAATCCTTGTTTGTCCACATGCAAAAGTATATTCAGTAGTTTTGACTACAGGCACAGAAGAATAAGTAATTTGTATGTTGATGTAAAATTTTAAAAAGTTAAATTTCTAATGTTGAAGACAAAACAAAACAAACAATTTCTAATGTTCTAATGTTGAAGGTGAAACAAAACTTCAGGGATAGTTACAGATCTTTTACATTAGCTGACTTCACGAAAATTAATTTTGTTGCAAAATCTTTCACTATATAAGAATACAAAATGTAACTGTATAAAGAAATGTCCAATCACAGTGCAGTCATCACAGCCCATAAAAAAACAGCTCTGCTATATCTCAAAAACATTTCAGAAACACTATGAACTTATTACAAACCTTTGCTATCTCTATAAGGCATAAGGCAGCAAAATATATTCAATGCATCGTAAACATAACCAAAGACCTTTAGTTACAGAAGACAAAGCATTCATTTGGAATATATAATTTATACTATGGCTGTAATAAATTTTTGATTTGATTATGCAGGACAAAGATGGATGAGATTTATAGACCAAATCAATGAAAGTCAATTGGTGGTGAAAAGACATGAAATTTCCTTAATTTCACAACAGAGATGGTTTCAACTGGGAAGTAGTACACATTTTACATAATACCAGTTTAAGAAAGTAAGAGAATTTCTAGAAGACTGGCACTGACAAATTAGCCATCTGTAGACATGTAAAAATAAATTATATGGCTTATGAAATATGATGCATCCAGTTAAATGAATCACCTATTTATGGCATTATTCATGCAACATTTTAATATGATGATTGGATTTTGAAGAAATTACTGAACCAAAAAATGTCCATACCATTTTTGTTTAATTGTTTAGCTACCCAGTTGGGATCCACTTCATGAATCAGACTGCAATTTACAAATATTAAAACAAAAACAAATCAAGACCCAGAGACAGCAAAACCAGCTTTTTACAATAATTTTCAGTAAATTGAATAGTTGGGCAATGTGAGCCCAAGGTACAGAAGAAAAACAGTTAGACATGTCTGTAACACAAAGATGTCAAATTTCAGAGGAGATATTTTCCTATTTCAGAACTATTTACTTGAATATATTTAAACGGTGAAAAACAAAACAAACTGTGAAAAACAAAAGACGGATACTAAAAGTAGAATGATCGTTGCATACAAGAATGTCCAACTTACCTGAGGAATCTTATAGATATCCAAGAGAGTTGCCACATGAAGGGAGATTTCAGCATCCAGTCCTCCAATAACAGCTACAACTTTATTCTGGATGTTACATAGGTAGTTGGGGACCAGTCTCTCAGTTGCTGATAGAAGCAGCATTGTGGCCTGATAAGTCCTTTGAGCAATGTCATAGCTTTCATAAATATGGAAGCCCAAGGTGAGATTGGGTAAGATTTGTGGGTTTTCATTGATCTCCTTTACTGCAAATGCCAAAGCCAGGATGTGCTGGTAATTCTTAGGAACTCCGCTACAACGAGAGTTGCATTAAACATCAGAAGGACATTCTAGAGGTTTGTACATTCTAGCATAGTCTAACAGGCCAGCCTCAACAAGTAATCCTATCTTTTTGACATGGTAGACCTCAGCTGTAAGGATGTAGAATTAATCTGTAGACAAGTGCAATTGTATATCCATAAAAAATTCAATATTTATTGTCAGGACACAGACATTTCTGCAAGAAATTTGTGCAAATAATTTCAGACATAAACACCGGGAATGTCTGGAATCCACATATATAATGTGGCTTTCAAAAAGGAAGACAGTCCTCTGGCACAGGATGAGGCTTACAGACACTTTTGTATTGTTAGTTGGAGTAGAAGATCTTCCAGTGTGTTTGAATGAGGACATTGTTTTATTAGATACAAGGCAACTAAATATATTTTATTTAGGAGGATTAAATAAGAGCTCTAATTAGCTTTCCCCAAGCTACACTGTATCTCCCCAAAGTATCACCCAGGCAATGTGGCAATGGCTGAGAATCATAGGTGTGCAAGCCCAGCTCTTTGGAGATACTCAGTCTTAGGAAGTTTTGTTTAAAAACTTCATTCTTTTCTACACTATATGTTGCTTGGTTGATAAAAGAATGCTGTCCTTAGCATCTCCTTACTTTCATCTCAGCTATTATTTTCTAATGAAAATTCTATAATTAATTATGTTGGCAGCCATAAATGCAGGGAAAATATAAATAAATAATTACATTCCTTACACAAACTGTCCAGGCAATACTGGTGGTGGATGAACTTCAAGGGTGACTTTTTCAGAGACTGGACCAACTTGAGTTGAAATTCCACCAACCATAAGGTCTCCTGGATGATGGTACTTGTGATATGGAGGATATGGATGAAAGATGCTGCACCTATGAGTTATGCACACCACATGTGGACTAAGCATTAGCATTAAGACCTGTAAAATTGCCTTCCCCATTACAAGGGCAAATTTTAAAGAACTTCTCTCATTCTTAAGATAAAGCCATTAGCATTTCTTCAGTTAACACATCCAGACTCTTTATGTCTGAATATTTCTCTCCAACACTAAATGTATTAATATTTTAAGAGAAGGGGAAGAAATTTCCTACATCAGTCTTTTTCGTTAATTCTAAATGGGCACTAAACTTGGCGGAATTTTGCAGAACAGTAGAATAATAGTAATTTAGATGAATAAGCATAAAAGTGATTATTAAATCAGAGTTCAGTTCCCTAGGGAAGCCCTGAAGAAATTTTGTTTTTCAGAGTTGAACTATCATTTTCTCTACTATTCTTAAAGGAAATAGGACATTGATGGTGAACCTTTTAGAGACCAAGTGCCCAAATTGCAACCAAAAACCTACTTATTTATCGCAAAGTGCCAGGGCCGCATCAGCATTGTGGTGTCCTCAAGGGGGGTGGGGGTGGGGTGTGGCCACTGGATGGGCATGGCCCACTGGGTCGGCATGGCCTATTGGGTGGGCATGGCCACAGTGGTCACGGCAGACTGGGTGGGCACTCGATGTTGGGGAGGGACGCCTGTCGGGGCCAGGGGGGAGATCCAGGGTGTCTCTGGTAGGTGGGGCAGTGGGCAGGAGGCTCGTTCTGTGGGGTGAGGTGAGGTGAGGCAGGTGGCAGGGCGGGGGTGCCATTGCCGTGGGGCAAGGTGAGGCAGGGGCCGGGGTGGCTGCTGCCTGACACTGTTGGCCCATGCACACAGAGTCCAGTGAGCACATGGGGGCTGATGGTGTCCATCAGCAGCCACAGCCTGCCGGCCCCTCGACTGGCGCACTCTGGGGTTCCGCAGCCAATACCGGGCCAGCCCTCCTGCAGCAGGTAAGTAGGGGAGGGGGAGGCACGTGATGTAGATCTCTGGACGCGCCTACTCCGTCCCATCTGTTTTTGCTTGCAGTTGGAGAGCAGGTCACTGCTGGTCATCTCCTCAGCCCCCTCGCAGATCTTGCCCTTGGCCAGTGTGTGGAGCCTGTTCCCCTCACACACCTGATGCACCTTGGTCCTGCCTTGGGCCAGTGTTGCCAGCAGCTCATGCAGGTCCATTAGGCTGCTGCCACTGCCCGGAGAACCTGGCCTGCCCAGCACAAAAGAGGCAAAACAGCTGGCTAGAAAGCTCGAGTAGAGGTGGTAGAGCACACCCACATCCAGCAAGCCAAAGGCCACCCTGAGCAGGGAAAGCTGGATTCCCATTGGCGCCATGGCCCCCCAGTCCCAGCTAGGATTGCGTGCCTCCTTTACATCTCTGCTGGGCCTGGGTGGCCATGACACCGCTTTGGGTGGCCTTTTGCCTACTGGCCCTGTGTATGAAGCAATCTCGTGAGTGATCCTAGTTCTCTTCTTGATCTGGAAAAGAGTTCAAAGAGCTGACCAATTCCCCCAGCTCCTCTTTCCATTGTAACCATCAGCTTCATTCTTGTGGGGTCTTCTTCAGCCCACCATTGCTTCTCCCATATTTCCTTAAAACATATCCTTAATTTCAGCATAAGTACTTTTTTTTTTTTTTTAACAAATTCTTCCAATGAAAGTTAGACAAAGTGCAGCTGGCTCTCCTAATGGGGGTGGGGGTAGGAACTATATAGGTGGATGATTTTGACCCATCTGTACAGCTAGGTGATAAACATTTATAGGCAAGAGATCCATTTTCTTTCTTTCTGAAATGGTAGGAAGTAACCAAGTAAATGATAATGATTGGCAGCCTCCTTGAATGATAGAACAACATGCCAGGTGCTCCTGATTACTGCAAATGGAAGGAGGATATTCTATTGGTACTGAGCAATTGTCAAACTGCCAAACTTCCACAGAGACAAGGACTAACATGATGAGATCATCTATGTTGATTATATTTTAGGCATTCTACCGTATTTCATAGTTCACCATTACAGAACTAGTAGAAATACTAATTTAGAATTTAAATCCAGAGATTAAACCTTTTGTGCTCCTTCAAGGCCCGCTTCTCACTAAGCCTCCTGGAATCTATTGATGACAGATATTACTTCATATTCTTAGATATTTACATTCCTGTACAAATAATGATCTTCCAATCACAAACTGAAAATATTAGAGTATTTATCCACTAGTCTCATTCAAGATTGCTTACTTGTGTTTCTTTCTCATCAATTAGTTTCTGACAATCTCCAGAAAGATGGTACACAATCCTAGGTTAATACCATTTCAGATAGGTGGTTATCAAGTCTTTTTTAAAAAACCTCCAGCACCTACAACAGTGATGGCGAACCTTTTAGAGAACGAGTGCCCCAAAACTGCTTCACCCCTGCCCCACCCCCGCCTCTCCTGCCCGCAGGGCCACCTACCACCTCCACGGCCTGACACAGCAGATCGCCCAGGTGGCCCAGCAGCGTCATGGTGGTCACGCCCTCTCCGTGCCCTGCAGCATCATTTGTACGCGATAGGGCGAAAGAGTGGAGTCTTGTCCCCGCTGCCCGGCTGCCATGTCCTTGGCTGCGTTGCTCCGCGCAGCCTGCACCTGGGGTGACTCTCCTCTGGGGGGGCTGCTGGTGAGGAGGGGGCCACAGGGGGTGGCGGGGCTGGGATGATGACGTGCGTGCCCACAGAGAGGGCTATGAGTGCTGCCTCTGGCACCCGTGCCATAGGTTCGCCACCACTGACCTACAACATCTGAAGGCAAGCTGTTCCACTAATTAATTGTTCTCACTGTTAGGAAGTTTCTTCTTAATTCCAGGTTCCTTGATTAATTTCCATCCATTGTTACTTGTCTTGCCTTCTGGTGCTTTGGAAAATAAGTTGACCCCCTCTTCTTTGAAGCAGCTCCTCAAATACTGGAATACTGCTATCATGTCACCCCTAGTCCAGGGCTTTTCAACCTTTTCACCCATTGTACCACTTTTAGGATAAGGCAATATCCGAGTACCACCATCGCCCAGCAAGGTGTCAAAAACTTGACCCCCCAAAAAAGGGAAAAAATGAAAGTACAGGTAGTCCTCGACTTACAACAATTCACTTAGTGACTGTTCGAAGTTACAACGGCACTGAAAAAAGTGACATGACCATTTTTCACACTTATGACTGTTGCAGCATCCCCAGGGTCATGTGATTTACATTCAGATGCTTGGCAACTGATTCATACTTATGACGTTCACAGTGTCCCAGGGTCACGTGATCAATGGCCTGGGGGGGGCATGGCCAGCTCATCACTCAGGTTGCGGGGTGCCTGTGGGGGGGAATCTGTGGGTCTCTGGTGGAGGGGGATGGGACTGGGGTGGGTGTCTTCCTTACGTCCCTCTCTCCCATTGTCCCTTCCTTCCTTCCTTTCCTTCCCTCCCTCTTTGTCCCTTCTTCCTTCCCTCCCTCCAATTCTTCCTTCCTTCCTTCCTTCCTTCCTTCCCTCTTTGTCCCTTCCTTCCTTCCCTCCTTCCCTTCCATTGTCCCTCCCTCCCTCTCGTTGTCCTTCCCGTCCTTCCTTCTTTGTCCCTTCCTTCCTTCCCTCCCTCATTGTCCTTCCTTCCTTCCTTCCTTCCCTCTTGGTCCCTTCCTTCCCTCTTGGTCCCTTCCTTCCTTCCCTCCCTTCCTTCCTTTTGTCCCTTCCTTCCTTCCCTCATTGTCCTTCCTTCCTTCCCTCTTTGTCCCTTCCTTCCTTCCCTCCCTCATTGTCCTTCCCTTCCTTCCTTCCTTCCCTCTTTGTCCCTTCCATTGTCCTGCGCTACACCATCCAGATCCCAGCCTGGTTTTGGCAGGCAGCGGTGCATTCTCACCACACGGAGTGGCCGGTGAGGTGAACTAGCAACATCATGGCCCTGCCTGTGCGTGCGCAGAGGCAGAGGAGAGCGCATGCGCCTCAGCCTCTGCGTGTGCACAGGCAGGGCCAGGATGTCGCTGGTTCACCTCGCCAGCCGCTCTGCGTGGTGAGAATGCGCCAGGCTTGCTGTGTGCAGCTACAGCTGAGCTCTGCTCAGAAGCTGCCCGCGCCTGGTGCTCAGAAGCCGCTCAGTGCTCAGAAGTTCTCGCGAGTTAGAAAGTCTCATGGAACTTTTTTTTTGTCTCACAAACACACGGCGAAGGCCGAGAAGGACAGGAGAAAGGGAATGCTGCTGAAATCAGGTGAGTAAAAAAAACGCTTGAGGGAGGTGAGGACATCTGGGTGGGGGCGGGGGCGGGGGGGCAGGCAATGCCTCGCACAGCTCCAGCAGAATCTCCCCTGAAGACTGCGTGAGGCTGCCTGCTACCCCCAAGGCTGCCACCAATCAGCTGGAGCTGCGCGCTTTGATCCTGGGCTCTCAGTCAGACCCAGGCAATGTGCAGTTCCAGCTGATTTTGCCACAAGCCTCTGTGGCGCTGCTGCCGCTTCACCTCATCCACTTTTACACTTTTTTTAAACATTTTTTTACATTTTTTTTACATTTTTTTTTACATTTTATTTCACATTTTTTTTCAATCCGTCCTAGGCATACCACCAGCCATGTGCTCGCGTACCACTGGTGGTACGCGTACCACGGGTTGAAAAGCCCTGCCCTAGTCCTTCTTTTCTCTAGACTGACCATACCCAATTTCTGCAACTGTTCTTTATATGTCTCCAGGCCCTTAATCACCTTAGTTGCTCTTCTCTGCAGTTTTTCCAAAGTCTCAACATCTTTTTTGTAATGTGATGACCAAAACTGGATGCAGTATTCCAGGTGTGGTCTTACTAAGGCTTTATGAAGGGTATTTTCATGTGATTTTGATTCTATTCCTCTGTTTATATAACCAAGGATTGAATTAGCTTTTTTGGCTGCTGCTGCACACTGCTGGCTCATGTTTAAATGATTGTCCACTAGGATTCTCTCACAGTTACTGTTTTTCAGCCAGGTTTCACCTAATCTGTACTTGTACCTCTGGTTTTTCCTGCCTAAATGAAAAACCTTGCTTTTCTCCACATTAAATTTCATGTTGTTGGATAGGGCCCATTGTTCAAGTCTGTCAAGATCTTTTTGGATCCTGATGTTGTCTTCTGAGCTGTTGGCTATTCCTGCCAACTTAGTGTCATCTGCAAATTTGACAAGTTCCCCTTCTATTCCCTTATCTAAGTAATTGATGAAGATATTGAAGAATATGGGGCCTAATATATAGAAAATATCACATCACATCAGTATATCACATCACATCACTACATCATGATGTAAATCATCACAGAACAGCATACAGACCACCCAGAAGAAAAAGGCAGGGAAAAAAGGAAAACTACCCCTTCTCACCCAGCAACCAATCATAACACAGATTGCCTTATGCAGGAGCCAACACTCTTCAACTAATAAACTATAACTGTGTGTTCTAGCCCATTATACACTTTATTGTTCCAGCTATTCAATTAAATATCTAATATATATATAGATATAGATGTAGATGTAGAGATGTAGATATTTAATTGAATAGCTGGAACAGTAAAGTGTATAATGGGCCAGAAACACAGTTATAATTTATTAGTTGGAGAGTGTGGACTCCTACATGAGGTAATCTGTGTTATGATTGGTTGCTGGGTGAGAAGGGGAGTTTTCCTTTTTTCCCATCTTCTTCTGGATGCTCTGCATGTTGTTCTGTGATGATTTACCTCATGATATAGTGATGTGCCTGACTATCTTGCTTGCTGTAAATATAGATATTAAATATATTTATTTATATAAAACTACAAGTTCATGTCAACATCTTTGACTTCATTGGGACACCTGCACAATTTGCTGACTAAATATAAATATAAAAATCAGGCTCTGAGAGGGATATTTTCACAAATATTCTACATTGCATAGAAATAAAAAATATAAATGTATTTATTTATTGAATTTATTTACCACACATATCATAATGAAATGAATCTGATTTGCTTTCAGCATTAAAACATTAAAATCCTAACAAATAAATATCTCAAAAACAATAAAAAATAGAAATTCCAATCAGAATAAAATTATAGTTAAAAGATGGGGACAGAAGGAACAGAATATGTGAGGCATTGGGATTGAATTTTAATTCAACAACCACCTTGAGTGTGATGCTGCCCTGTTAGGGCCCCAAGCCATCTGGCAGAGCCAGGTCTTCAGACTCCTGTGGAAGGTCAAAAGAATGGAAGCCAATCTCTCCTCAGGGGGTAAGATGTTCCAAAGAGCCAGAGCCATGGCAGAGAAAGCCACTCTCCTGGACCCCAAGAGCCAGAATTACTTGAGCAATGGAACTTGCAGCATGCCTTCTCTGCTGGTGTGAATAGGGTGGGCCAGTCTCAGTGGGATGAGACAGTTCCTCAAGCAACCTGGACCCATGCTATGCAGAGCTTTAAAGGTAATAACCAACACCTTGAAGTTAAAACTTTTGACAGAGGAAGAATGAAATAGATAATTAATCAATCCTTTTTCTCATTAGTTGTTCCCTTTTGTTCAACTCAGGCCGAAAAACAGTGATATAACATTTTGGGAAAAAGATGCAACCCAAAAGCCCAGCGCCTGAAGCTAAAATGGAGAAAATCTCCACAGCCACCATATATTTTCCCCTGGAACTCAGGTATGCTGGGACAAAGGTCAACCAAACACTACAAAAGACTAACATGCTGAATGTGATGAACTTGGCTTCATTGAAACTGTCAGGTAATTTCCTGGCAAAAAAAGCTGTGGTGAAGCTGATAAGAGCCAAGAAACCCATGTAGCCAAGGACACAATAAAACATGATCACAGAGCCTTCATTACATTGCAGGATAATTTCTTCAGTCACTGAGATCATATCAACATCTGGGAATGGAGGGTTCATTGACAGCCAGAGAGTACAAATGCCTGCTTGGATCAGGGAGCAGGAAACAACAATAGAATTAGTTAATTTTTTCCCCACCCATTTTCTCATCCTGGATCCTGGTTTGGTGGCCATAAAAGCCAGAACCACTGTGATGGTTTTTGCCAAGACTGAAGAAACAGCCACTGAGAAGACCATGCCAAAAGTTGTTTGTCGTAGAAGACAGGTAAATTTTCCTGGTTGACCAATGAATAGCAGGGCTGAAAGGAAGCAGAGCAGGAGGGCAATGAGGAGAGTATATGTCAGGTCCCGGTTGTTGGCTACCACAATGGGGGTCTTGCTGTGCCTCAAAAATGCTCCAAACACAAGAGTAGTAGTCATAGAAAAAGAAAGTGTAGTACAGGCTAAACTGATCCCTAAAGGTTCTTCATAAGTCAAGACACTAATACTTTTGGGAATACAAAAATCACGTTTCTTATTTGGATAGTATTTTTCTTTGCATTTAGAACATTCATTTCTATCTGAAAAAGAAGAAATGATGCAATGCTATGATGTCATAAATATTCTTTATATCTCTCCTTCATGGAACAATCATTTTAGACATAGAGCTAATTTATGATTATAATTATCTAATCTTTATATTTTTTAATAAAATACTATGATTATCAAAATCCCTGCTAAATTTAATTGGTACACAATTTTGATTTGTTTTCATTAACATTCTCTCTTTCTCCAGTTCTCATCTCTCAGCTGCCAAAAGAAATTAAAGAACTATAGCCCTGGTAAATCATGGGATGAATGATTGAGAAAATTAGTACAGATAGAAGAGAATATTTGTGTCTCAGAATTGAATTGTGGGTTCCTTGGTGCTCTTTGAGCTTGGTTGTTTTCTTGTTGATATTTGATTTCTAAACTAGGTAACATCATCAGTGCTATAGGGATTCAAGTTTGTTTCAAAATTAGTGAAGGGTATTGAATGTAGGATTATGTTTTGGGAACATGAGGTAGATGTTAGAGAAAAATGGATCTGGTTGAAAATGAGAAAAAAGAAAAGTAAAATTAGAATAATTGCAGAATGGTTTATACAATTACTATATGCAAAACTGTTACAAGAGAGATTGTTTGCTAAGAGAATTAATGGAAAGTGAAAGAAAGTTATTTCACAGAGTGCCACAGAAATGCGTGGCCTTTCCCTTGGAAAATAGGACAAAGGATATTTGAGATAATAATAAGTGATAGAAATGATAGATACAAAAGATTGCTGAAAAAAATAATTGAGATGAAGTTACTTTTTATTGTGTAGGTAAGGAATATAGTTTCAAAGAATATAATGAAGGGAGGATAAGAAATAATTAAGGTTCAACAGACAGAGAAAATGCAGATCCATTCTGATGGAAGTAAAACATGCTTTGGATAGTGGGAAAGAGATCCAAACAAGGAATTTCTAGCAGTGCAAATGGAATTAAAAATCAGTGATGAAATGATTTCAAATAAATCTGAGCTGGGGGAATGCTTGGAAGAGTATTTAGTAGATTTTTATGGGAATAATTGTGATATGTTGAAGTCTCAAAGGTGCTTTTCCAAGAGGCAAACTGACTTTGCTTTTCCTTGAAGATGTTTCACTTCTCATCCGAGAAACTTCTTCAGTTGTGACTGAATGGTGGAGAATGGAAGGATTTATATTCCTTGCAGTCATCTGGTCAATGAAATCTTTCCATCCTTCACCATTCGGTTAGAACTGAAGAAGCTTCTTGGATGAGAAACAAAGTCCAGTTGCCTTTTGAAAAAGCACCTTTGGGACAACCAGGACATGAATGATTAAGAATTTCCATAATCGATATGTTGAAGAACAGACTTGAAATGAATCTAATAAAATGGAAGTAAAATAAATTTTGTGGGAATTTTAAAAAAAGGTAAGGATGTAAATGTTAATGTTAACATTACTATTAAATGTTAAAATACAGATGCAGATTGCATGTGGAATGGTTACACAGCTTGTTTCTATTTGTGTAAGGTTGTATATATAAACAATAATGGGAAGAACACCATTATTGTTCAGCTACATGGGGAAAAAATAAAAGTGAAAGAAAAATTACAGGATGTAATGGTATGTGGGAATGACTTTGGGAGATTGAACCCAGAGTCTGTACCTAGGGTCAGATAAAAGTTGGCATAGTCCACAGCTATATAGTTGGCAGGGCAATAGGCTCAGAAGGGAATTTCCTTAATTCCTTGGGCTATAAAGGTAAAGGAGGAAGAACTCTACTTTCAGAGTTATGAGATTCTGTTAATTAAGCCTTGCAATAAAAAAAAAGTCAAATAAAGCTCTAGATTCATTGTGTTTGTCCTGAGCAGGATACTTCTCTAGAAACTCAATAAAATGAGAATCATTTTAGTCTGGAAAGAGAAGTTATGAAAAAGAAGAAGGGACTGGATTAGGCTGGGGCATACAGAGAGAGACTTTTGCCCAAATTCATCCAATGCATCCTTAAGGGAGACACAGTGGGGCAACAAGTCATAATGTGAGTGAGTCCTCCATTGTAAGTCCCTCCTTTCTTGTGAACTATTTTTAAAGGATTAGAAAGAATTTATAGAAGTCATGCTCTGTACACTTTCACTATTCTGTTTTACTGAATAATAGACCTCAAAATTATGAAAACAAAATGAATAATATTCTGCTGAAGTTCCTATTGAAAGTTCCAACACTCCAGATCCATTGGACTTCAGAAATTTTCATTATATTAATTGTGTCCATCAGATGAGAACAGTAGAAGATAAGAAAGATTATCTAAACAGTATTCAAAGATAGATACACAATTACAATGATGGTTCATAGATGGCTGGATGAGTGGTCTAGAGTGTAAATGAAGATCTAGTGACTTAATTTAGTCATCATTATCATTCATCATTCATCATCATCATCATCATCATCATCATCATCTGACTAATTTATATTTGACTGTTTCAGACAGCAGAAATAATTAATCCTCAGGTTTGGAAAACATGTTATTCGTATTCTAGAGCCCATATCATGTTGAATTTAGTAAAAATATCTCAACTGTTGTATGTACTTATTTGTAATTGTTCAGGAGGTGATGAACATCTCTTACCATTCTTGGTTGAAACCCTCCCTTCTGGGCATGGGATGCAGTCATAGCAGCAAAATGGCTCTCCCTCCTTCACTTTTTTGCTGAAACCAGGATAGCAACTATCAGTACAGACAGAAACAGGTATCACCTGGAAATTAAAGAGGAAACTTTAATCTGGAAGCTTTTTAGTCTTGTGTACTCATTTGAAATGATGAGAATATGTCATGGGCATCTTCCTAGTTTAGGTATAGGAATAATAGTTTGAAAAAGTTTGTAAAAACAGTATAAATCTCAATTAAATATACTTGTTAAACAATTCAACAATTGCTATCATGACTTTGGAGAAGAAAAAAATTCTGGACTACTATGCTTAAGTGTAGCATAGGCCCACAGTGGGCTGAAACAAATTATTGTTTCTTTATTATATTATATAATTATATTGTATCATGAGGTGATTATGCTCCACTTTAACCTAAAAACTATTAATGGTTAATGGATAATGGATAATCAAATATGATAATTATGCTCTACAAGTTGGTTATAGCGAGATAACTTTACATAAGAATTTCCTTTTGTCCAATAATATGAATTGATGTATCAAATTAAAAAAGGATGTTTATTCAGAATCAAGGACAATAATTAACCTACCTGGTTAAACCAGCTGTGCCATGTAATCATCTCATCATTGATGGTTAATAGTTTATGTGGAGGAGCTGAATGGTCCACATTTCCAACCTTTGCATGAAGAAATGAATTGTTTGGGAAAACAATCAAATTGATAATATCAAATCCAGCTGCTACAATCCCATTCTGATCAAAGGAGACCAGTTCCCCGGCAGTGTTGTTAAAAGCAACATTTCTCAGGAAATAGTGGAACTAAATTGAAAAGAAAAATGTAAGAATTTGGGATTACCAGACTCCATGCTGATAGAGAACTGAGACGCAGATATTTAGTTGCATTCCATGTACTTTTTTCTCATTGTATTGCAATTATATAGAAGATGGAATAAAGGATATAAATTAAAAGAATTATTTTATTTATATAAACCATTTGTATAGCCACCCATCTCATAATCAACTTTGGGCAGCTTCCAATGGAAATTAAAACAGCATGGAAAATAATATTAAAACTAAAAGAAACACATTAAAAACATTTAAAATAACAAAAACCTAGTGCCAAGTCAAACCTCTGATATACAGTCATCTAATCTTGTCCTAATGTTTGTGGGGGAAACTTTATTGAAGGCTAGGATGGCAGTGGTGGGATTCAAATACCTGAACATCTGGTTTTCTGCATGGATGCAGGCCTGGGCCTCTGAGGCCTAGAACGGATTTCCGGAAGTGACATCAATGCACTTTCTGTGGGCTGTTCTAGGCCTGAGAGGTCTCCTCTAGGCCTCCAAGGCCTAGAACGGACTTCTGGAAGTGACATCAATGCACTTCCGGCGGGCCGTTCTATGCCTGGGAGGCCTAGAATAGACTTCCGGAAGTGAAATCAATACACTTCTGGCGAGCCGTTCTAGGCCTGGGAGACCTCCCCCAGGCCTCTGAGGCCTAGAACGGACTTCCAGAAGCAGCATGGGTTCAGCCGGTTCTCCAAACTCAACAAAATTTAGCTACCAGTTCTACCGAACTGATGCGAACCAGCTGAATCCCACCACTGTTCCATAGGCCAGGTGCTGGCATGGAAAAGGCATGCTTCCTAACTTCCATCTGAAGGCAATATTTAGGGGAAGGAACTAGGAGTGTTCCCACCCTATGTGACCTGGTAGGATGGTTAGAGGTCCTTAAGGAAAGGCAGTCCTGCAAAGAACTTTGCCCTGTGTCACATCATGCTTTAAAGTGATGACCAGCATTTGAACTGCAATCGGAAGGAAACTGGAAGCTAGTACTGCTCATGCAACAAAGATGTTACATGACCAAAGTTAGGGGCCACCATTATGGAGGGTTCTGCTGCATTCTGGACTAATTGAAATCTGGGCAGACCCATGTAGTGTATATTGCAGTAAATTAAAAGGGAATGAGTGTCCATGAGCAAGGCCTTCCATGCAAGGAAAGGGCGTAACTGATGAATTTCACAAATGTTTGCAATGGTCCCCTTAGCCATGGTGCCATCTGCTCCTCAAACTGGAGTTGTGAATCCAGGAAGACCCAAAATTGTGTACCAACTAAGTCCAAGGAAGTGCTACCCTGTCCAGAGTCAAAGATGAAGTGTCATCTGGGCAGAGGGTGGGGGGGAACCCATAGCCATTTCATATAGCGAGGGTTGAGTTAAAATTGCTTCTCCCCATCTAGATTGTTACAGTCTCCAGGCACTCAGCCAGCACTGCTACAGCATCAGTTTTCTGATTACGAGTGGAGAGATCAATAGAAGAGCCAAGATTATTTTTTGTGAAATGGCGATAGAACTAAGAGAATTAATTATTGGTCCCCTAACTTTTCCCCCAGCATTTCATTTAATAGAAAAAAAATAGAAACATTCAAACTAGAGTGATTCTGACTTCTAAAGTCAAATAATCATAAAATCTAGAAAAAGAGATATATTTCCATGTGAGATTCATGGGAGATGGAAAATATGCTGTCTAATGTTATGAATTAACTAATATGGGAAGGTAAAGAAAAATAATTAAAGAAATAGACAATATAAATTAAAAGGATCAATAGGAGAGCCCAAATTTCCCCCCCCAAAAAACGAGATAGAGCTAAGGGTTAATGATTAATAAGGGTAATGATTAATGCTCCCCTAACTTTCCCCTAATATCTTGCTTAATAGAAAAAAGGTTTACTAAACTAGAGTGATATTCTGACTTCTAGAGTCAGACAATCATAAAGACATAGAAAAACAGATATATTTTCAAATGAAATTCATGCGGGCTGTTAAATAAGCTTTCTGAAGTTATAATTATGAATTAAGTAACATAAGAAAGGTCCCAAGAGAAATCAATGGGCAATAGTCATATAATAATCAATATGGGTGGAAATTCCAAATAGGAAAGCGCAGATTAGTTTTGGTGAAAAATTAGATAGAATTAAGAGAACTGTTTTGTAACTTTTCCACAATCTCTTCCTTCATATAAAGAATAGAAAAAACAAAACAAAAAACAAACTAAAGCGATTCTGACTTCTAGAGCCAGACAATCATAAAGACATAGAAAAACAGATATATTTCCATGTGAGATTCATAGGGGATGGAAAATAAGCTTTCTAAAGTTATGGGTTGGTTAATATAGGAGGAGACAGAACAAAAATCAATGAACAATAGACATGTAGTAATGAATAACTAAGATAGAGAAAAAAATGAAGAAGCACAGCATTCTGACCGACGCATGACTTTTTTTAAAATTCTAGAACATCAGAAGTCAGTCAAAATAGAGATTCAGGGTTCCCTTTAAGCTCACGCTCAAAGTATTTTGCCTAATGAGGATATTACCTTGCAGAAGACTTGACTATGAATCTTCCTTCCTATTCTACCCATCACTGATCTCTTAGTATCTCCAGAAGAGGACAAAGCATGTAAAACATGAGCTATGGCATGAACAGCATTGTAAACACTGTAACTGTGGCCAGTCATGTCCATTTGAAAAAGAGTTCCAGGAAGGCTTTCCAGATCCTCTGTACCACTGCAAATATTATCAGGGACATCACTCATAAGAACATTTGGGAATAAACATTTAAAGGCTTCTTGCCAGAATTGTCTGATAAATCCATCTCCTTTTGCGGTGAAGGGGTTTTGTTTCCCAGCAAATGATCTGAACTCTGGTAGAGCAGTAGAATGCATTGTGAAGGAAAGGGCACCATTGATTACTTTTACATCCCAAGCACGTTGAGCAGAAATTACACTGAACTCCATCTGTGCTGTCATTATCCAAACAATACCTTTTGGTTTACTTTTCACCTCTTCTATATTTGGAATATATTGAAACCATAACAAATTTCCCATTGCAAAAGATTCTCCATTATACACCACTGCATTTGCCTTATTCTCCATGATAGTATCATAGATTTTTGCCGCCTGCTGAAGCATGCCATCAATTCTACTGAAATCAGTTACTTTGGGGAATCGGCGAATGAAAGAAACACAAACCCCATTTTGGGAAAAAAGAGGAATTATCGTTTCTACAAATTTTTCTCCCTGGTCATTGTCCATGATAAGAATTCCAATCCATGTCCAATTAAAATGCAGGAGCAGTGAGAGAATCCCTTTATGCTGAAGAGGTTCTGGGGGAACCATCTGATAAAATGAAAGCCCTGGGGTTTTATCATTCATTATTGGTGCAGAACCATAAATGAGCTAGAGAGAAACAGGAAAAGGAAATAAGAGCAGCATCTAGAGAACATTTTCAAGTGTTCAAAATAACCAACCTACAGTATATTGAATTAATATTGGATTGGATCCAATAGACGAGTTCAAATCACCAGGGCCAGATGGATTACACGCCAAGGTTCTCAAGGAACTGGCAGATGTGATCTCAGAACCACTGAACTATATTTTTCAAAGATCCTGGAGCACTGGGGAACTACCAGAGGACTGGAAAAGAGTTGATGTAGTTCCCATCTTCAAAAAAGGGAAAAAATAGATCCAGGAAATGACAGACCTATCAGCCTGACCTCAATACCTGGGAAGATTCTGGAAAAGATAATCAAACAACGAATCAGCGAACACCTAGAGGCAAACAAAGTCATTACTAAAAGCCAACATGGGTTTGTCTAAAACAGATCATGCCAGACAAATCTTATTACATTCTTTGACCAAGTGACAAAACTAGTGGACCAGAGGAATGATGTGGATATAATTTACTTGGACTTCAGTAAGGCATTTGATAAAGTAGACCACAACCTACTACTTGATAAGGTAGAAAAATGTGGGTTAGACAGCATCACCACCAGATGGATTCGTAGCTGGCTGACCGGCCGTACTCAGCGTGTGGTCCTCAATGGAACTGCATCTACATGGAGGGAAGTGTGTAGTGAGGTGCCCCAGGCTCTGTTCTAGGCCCAGTGCTCTTCAATATTTTCATCAATGATTTGGATGAGGGGATAGATGGGGAACTCATCAGACGACACCAAGCTGACAGGAATAGCCAACACTCCAGAAGATAGGCTTAAGATACAGGAGGATCTGGACAGACTTGAACACTGGGTGCTATCCAACAAAATGAAATTCAATGGTGAAAAACGTAAAGTTCTACATTTAGGCAAGAAAAACCAAATGTACAGGTATAGTATAGGTGGTACCTTGCTCAATAGTAGCAACTGTGAGAGGGATCTAGGAGTCCTAGTGGACAATCACTTAGATATGAGCCAGCAGTGTGCTGCAGCTGCCAAAAAAGCCAACACAGTGTTAGGCTGCATTAACAGGGATAGAATCAAGATCACATGAACTATTAATACCACTTTACAATGCCTTGGTAAGGCCACACTTGGAATATTGCATCCAGTTTTGGTCACCACGATGTAAAAAAGATGTTGAGACTTGAGAAAGAGTACAGAGAAGAGCAACAAAATGATTAGGGTCTGGAGACTAAAACATATAAGGAACGGTTGCTGGAATTGGGTATGTCTAGTTTAATGAAGAGAAGGACGAGGGGGGACATGATAGCAGTGTTCCAATATCTCAGGGGCTGCCACAAAGAAGAGGGAATCAAGCTATTCTCCAAAGTGCCTGAAGGCAGGACAAGAAGCAACCTAGAACTAAGGAGAAACTTCCTGACAGTTAGAACAATTAACCAGTGGAACAACGTGCCCCCAGAAGCGGTGAATTCTCCAACACTGGAAGTTTTTAAGAAGAAACTGGACAGCCATTTGTCTGAAATGGTATAGGGGGTTGTTATTATTATTATTATTATTATTATTATTATTATTATTATTATTATTATTATTATTATTATTATTATTATTATTATTATTATTATTATTATTATTATTATTATCCCGTGGCTGGGCCTGGACGGCTACTGGGTGCAGTCCCTATGGTTATGGGATTACCGATCTCTGGATCAGTAGTGGCTTAGCCACTGTGAACCAACCCAGGCACCTCCCATCACTAAGGGTGAGAAGAAATAAAAAAAATCCTATACCGGATCGGTCATCACCCGGGTCAACAAGGACCATGTCAGATGCTATGGCTCCTGGACATCTGTTGAAAAATGGGCTCAGTTGCTACTGCTGGGGAACCAAAGCATACAACTGTAAAGCGACTGGAACAAAAGCGCAAAACCTGGACAACTGAAGAAAATCGAGAAATCATCCAATGCTACTACCAGGCAGAACCAACAGCCAGGGGATTTCAAAAAAGAATGATGCAACTGTGGAAGGAAAAACATTCGGAAAGTGACGTAACTGAACAACAATTAATGGATCAAAGATGTTACATAATCCGTAATAAAGTTTTTACAGATGTGGAAATGCAACAACTAGAAACATTGGCTAAAAAGAAAATAACAAGTAATGATGATGAACAGGCTGAAAAAATTGCTCCAACACCTGAACAAACTGACCAACAAACTGACCAACCAGCGGAAGAAGCCACCACACAGGATGAAGATTCCCCTGTGCAACAACTCGAAAGTGTAGAGCTAAGTGATCTAGCGAAAATGCTGAAAGAAAAGATTGAAAACCACATCAAAGAAAACACAGAAAGAAAAAGACTGCCTGCCATTTGTGAAGTGCATAGCAAACGAGTGAAAGATCTACTAAATGCTACGAACAACATACTAAATTCTATCTCATCCAGCACACTGTATGAAACAAACCAACTAATGTACCATACAGCCACCATTATAACTGCAGAATTGGGTTATAAAATGCTAAAAAAGAAACCCACTGAAACACCAAAGTGGAAAATTCGACTTGAAAATAAAATAAAAAACTACGAGGAGATGTCAGCAAATTGAAATACTTGAAAGAAGAAAAACTAAAGAATGAAAAGCTGAAAAATAGTTTAGACAAAAAATATAACCTGGAGGAAAAAACAATAATGGAAACCATGGAAAAACTAAAACAGCATGTAATAGCAACAGCAAAGAAAATTTAAAGATACGAAGGACGAATAAAACAATATCATGAAAATGTCCAGTTCAGAAGAAACCAGCACTTCTATCGGTCACTTGATGAAAATCAAGTCCAAACTACTGTTCTCCCATGTAAAGAAAAAACTTTAAACTTTTGGAAAGAACTGTGGGAAAACCCAGTGGAACATAATAAAACTGCCTCCAGGATCAAAGATATCCAAAAACAAGCAACACAAAACAAAATGGAGAATATTATAATAATCACCGAAATGGTTGCAAAACAAGTAAAGAAGGTTAAGAACTGGAGTGCACCTGGCCCGGACGAGCTGCATGGATACTGGTTGAAACACCTCACCAGCCTCCATCACCGCATGGCCACTCAGTTTGATGAAATGCTTCAAAATGCCACAAGTGAAGAATGGTTAACAGCTGGTCGAACATACTTGATAATGAAGCCCCAGAAAAGAGCACAGAACCAAGCAACTACCCCCCAATTACTTGTCTGCCAACGATGTTCAAACTTTTTACAAGAATACTGGCAAATTCAGTGTTCAATCATCTGATAGAAAACAATCTGTATCCGGTAGAACAAAAAGGAAATTATAAAAAATCAAGAGGAACAAAAGATCAGCTGCTCATTGACAAAATGGTACTTAAAAATGCAAAACGAACCTAAATATGGCGTGGATTGATTACAAGAAGGCATTCGACTCATTACCCCATAGCTGGATTAATGTGTGTTTGGAAAACTTTGGAATCAGCAAAAATATCTGTACATTTTTGAAAGCAAATATGCAAAAATGGAAAACAGTCCTAACAGCAAATGGGGAGAACATCGGTGAAATTAACATCAGACGAGGAATTTTCCAAGGGGACTCACTTTCACCACTACTGTTCAACATTGCATTAATTCCATTGACAATAATCTTACAAAACACAAAACTGGGATACTACATCTCAAGCCAGCATGGCAAGATAAATCATCTACTATACATGGATGACTTAAAACTGTACGTGAAAAGCCACACTGAACTTGAATCAATACTCAACGCAGTCCAACTGTTTAGCAGCGACATCAGAATGTACTTTGGACTTGGGAAATGTGCTGTACTATCCATGCAATGAGGAAAAATGGGAAAAATGGAAGGAATAGAACTGGGAAATGGAAGTATTGTGAAAGCACTAGTAAAGGATGACAGTTACAAATACCTAGGCATATTGGAAGCAGATAACATCTTGAATGGAAAAGTCAAAGAGTCAACACAAAAGGAATACATCAGGAGAGTCCACAAAATATTAAAATCAAAGCTGAATGCTGGAAACATAATTAAAGCCATTAATACATGGGCAGTCCCAGTGATACGCTATCCAGCTGGAATTATTAACTGGACTTTGGCTGAACTGGAAAACCTAGACTGGAAAACGCGTAAACTTTTGAATATGCACCATCCACGAAGTGACATCGACAGGTTGTACCTGCCAAGAAAAATAGGGGGCAGAGGACTATTGCAAATCCACCAAACTGTAGAAGAAGAAAAATGAAGTTTGAATGACTATGTGAATCAAAGTACAGAAAAACTGCTGCAGGCTGTGAAAACAGAGAGCAAAATAACAGAAACAAAGGCAGAATATAAGGAAATCGGCTGGATGACAGATTAAATAGATGGAAAACCAAAGCTTTGCATGGACAGCATTTGAAAAATATTGATAACAACTTGACATGGGCATGGCTTAAGATGGGAACCATCAAGAAAGAAATGGAAGGCTTAATACTGGCTGCTCAAGAACAAGCACTACAAATTAATGCCATGAAAGCAAAGATACAAAAATCCACTGACAATCCAAATTGCCGACTTTGCAATGACAAAGTTGAAACTGTTTCACATCTAATCTGTGAGTGCAGCAAAATCGCGCAAACTGATTACAAAGCTAGACATGACCGAGTTGCTAAATTAATGCACGACTTGCCTGTGTCCGAGAAGTCATGGGAACATAGGGTGGAAAAAGCTGCTGAGAATGAGAGGGTGAAGATCTTGTGGGACTTTCAAATACAGACAGATTGCCATTTGGAACACAACATGCCAGATATCGCAGTTGTAGAGAACTGAAGCGTACAGCTGATTGATATCGCTGTACCAGGAGATGCCAGAGTCGAACAAAAAGAACTGAAAAAAATTACAAAATATCATGACCTGGCCATTGAAACTGCGCGATTATGGATGAAATGTGTAACAGTGATACCCATTGTCATTGGGGCACTGGGAACTATGTCCAAAAACTTTGCAAAATATATCAAGAAACTGCAGCTTCCTGCAATAACTCCAGTAATGTTACAAAAAACTGCGCTACTCAGAACATCTTATATTTTAAGGAGGTACCTGGTTGACACCTAGGATGCTGGTAGCAACCCATGTCAACCATCAGCGCCAGCCAATCTGAATGTTCAATTGACTGATGTTCATGTCTATAATAATAATAATCCTTATACCAACCCTTCAAAACTGTCTTGGCTGGCTCATTGAGATGGGAATTCCAGAAAGGAATTTGTTGCCTTGTTGATATGGGAATTCCATTGAGAGAGTAGTTCTGGAAAGAATAACTGCAAGAAGTTGGAAGTCTGTTGATTGTCATTTAGTGATGCTCCAGATCTGGAGGAAATACTGATATAAATTTATCTAAAACCAAGCAGTAGATGTGTAGGTGATGGATAACTGCTCTTTCATATCTTCTAAATATCAAAAGAGTATATATCATCTCTCTTTGTCTTCATGCATGGGTACACCTGGTGGTTTTGACTACACACAAGGTAGACAAAGGGATTTGTATGTTGATATCAAATTTCAAATGATTAAATTTCTACAGTCGAAGGTGAAATGAAACAGTTACTTCAGCAATAGTCACAGATCAATTTGCAGATACCTAAATTAATTTTCTTGTAACACCTTTTGCTATATAAAAAGACAAAATTTTAAAAAGAAATGTCTAGCCACACAACTAATCATAAACTTTGTAATCACAACCATGGAGGAAACATCTCTGCCATACATCAAAACAATAGCACTGATGATGTTACCTAATTTGGATAATGAAATATCTGCAAAAAAAGCAAGCAAGCTCAGAAAGCACCAAGGACGTCACACATCAAAAACGTTTAGGAAACAACTTGAAGCTTAGTATAACTGACTGCCAGCTCAATAATGTACAAGGCAACAAATTGAACACATTCAAAGGTTCATAAAGATATGCAGAGACTCTTTAAGTTCAGAAGACAAAGCTTTCATGTACAACACATAGCGTAAGGACTGATCTATGACAGTAATATTGATTTGACTTGAGGATGTAGGACAAAGAGATGTAAGATTTATAGAAAATATCCAGTGTCAATTGGTAGTCAAAAGACATCATGAAATTTCCTTAATTTCGCAACAGAGATGATTTCAACTGGGAAGTGGTACACATTTTACATTATGCCAAGTTTAATAAACTAAGAGAATTTCTAGAAGACTGGCACTGACAAATTAGCCATACTGTAGACATATACAATATAATTCAAAGCATTTGTGAAATATGATGCATTCAGATTAATGAACCACCTAATTATGGCATGGTCCATGCAATATTTATTAATATGAAAACAAAACCAAAAACAAAATTAGGACCCAGAAAGGAGGAAACCCAGCTTCTTTCAATAATTGGCAATAAATTTAATAGTTGGGCATAGTAAGCTCAAGGCACAGCACAACAACAATCACATAAGTTTTTAATTGAAAGAAGTCAAATTTCAGTGGAGGCATTTTTCAATTCCTGAACTATTTGCTTGAATGCACTTAACACTGCAAAACAAAACTGCATTGCAAAAATAGAACTCTCCAGGTAGCATGACATTTGCATGCAAGGATGTCCAACCTACCTGTGGAATCTTATAGATATCCAAGAGAGTTGCCACATGGAGGGAGATTTCAGCGTCCAGTCCTCCAATAACAGCTACAACTTTATTCTGGATGTTACATAGGTAGTTGGGGACCAGTTTCTCTGTTGCTGATAGAAGCAGCATTGTGACCTGATAAGTCCTTTGAGCATTGTCATAGCTATCATAAATATGGAAGCCCAGGGTGAGATTGGGTAAGATTTGTGGGTTTTCATTTATCTCCTTTACTGCAAATGCCAAAGCCAGGATGTTCTGGTAATTCTTAGGAACTCCGCTACAATGAGAGTTGCATTAAACATCAGAAGTATATTCTATTAGTTCTTACATTATAGTCAGTAGTTATAATATGATATGCCATCTCCATCAAGTAATCCTACCTTTCTGATATGATAAATTAACAGTCATCAGGATGCATAAGTATATGTGAACAAAGAATTCAATATTTATTGTCAGAATACAGACATTTCTTTAGGAAAATTGTGCAAATAATGTCAGGTATAAAACAGGGGATGTCTGGAATCCACGTATATAATGTGACTTTCAAAAAAAAGAAAAAGAAAAAAAAAGAAAAAGAAAAAAAAGGAAGACCGTCCTCTGGCATAGAGCCAGGTATCAGATACTCGTGTATTTTTAATTGAAGTAGAAGATGTTGCAGTTTTTTTGAAGGGATAATTTCATTAGATACAAAGCGAGTTAATTTATCTTATGTAGGAGGACTATATAGAAAAATTGAAGACAGCACTAAATCAGACTTCCCCAAGCTACCTGCCCATTGTAGTGCCCAGGCAGAGTAGCAATAACTGAGACTTATAGGCATGGAAAACAGCTATTTGGAGGTGCTCAGTTTTGGAAGTTTGCTTTAAACGTTTCATTATATCCCACATTATATTTTGCCTGACTGAGAAAAGAATGCTGTTCTTAAAATCTAATTTCAACCCATTCAGTTAACCATTGTTTTGTGATGGAAACACTATAATTAATTATTTTGGCAATCATAAATGCAGGAAAGTATAAGCAAATATAAGTACATTCCTTACAAGAACTGTCCAGGCAATACTGGTGGAGGATGAACTTGAAAGGTGACTTTTTCAGAGACTGGACCAACTTGAGATGAAATTCCACCAAGCATAAGGTCTCCTGGATGATGGTACTTGTGATATGGAGGATATGGATGAAAAATGCTGCATCTGTAAATTATGCACACAACATGGGGACTCAGCACTAGCATTAAGATTAGTAAAAATGCTTTCCCCATTACAAGGGCAATTTGCAAAGAACCCCCTTTATCCCTAGGATAAAGCCATTAGCAGTTCTGTAATTAATACTCCTGATGTGTTGTAGCTGAATCTTGGTCTATCTAGGATCAGACTTGGGGATGTTTATCCATCAATAGGCTTGCCATGTTTCTCTTGAGCTCTAAGAGGAGCTGATATTTTAGGAGAAATAAGGAGAAGCAACATCCTACGTCAGTACATTTTTAGTCTTTCTAACAGACACTGAAATTCAGTGGGATTTGAGGAAACAACAAAATTAATAATAGTAATTTAGATGTAGAAAGAAGGTAATTATTAAGCCTGAGTTTAATTCCTTACGGAAGACCTGAAGAAACTGTTTTTCAGAACTGAACTATTGTTTTCTCTACTATTGTTATATGGACTAGGACATTGGGCAAGATCAGGAATAGGGAATATCTGAGTGACTGAAAGCCACACACATATTTTGGGGGATAATGGTGATAATGGGCAATTGATGAAACCAAGAGGTGTGCTTGTTTGTTTGTTTGAGGTGTTATTTTGAAGCTTGCTTGCTAATAATATGAGCTAATCTTGGATGATCAAAAAATTTAGCATGGCCACATTTTATGTAAATAGGGGTCACAAAATAATTTATTGAAATATAAATGGGAAGTATTTCTATTTAAACTTAAATGTACAGTTTGAGAACACTCTTCTTGCTCATAACAAATAACCAAAATACCTAGGGGTTACTCTCAATAGAATATTGGCCTTCAAAGAACATTCCATCCAGCATGAACTGCCCACAGAGTCACAGAGTCACAGAGCAGGAGGGTGAAGTTTTTTAATAGATGCTTTGCCACTAGGCAGAGAAGTCATGTCTCTAAATTCCTCAGAAGTCAGAAAAGATCTGCATGCCAATAAGTTCCTAAAATATAGGCCCAATAAAAACCTGGATATTGTATGTGCATTCTCATATGTGTAGGGCCCTTAATAAGTTGCATCAATCCATAGTTGCATAGGGGCCATAGAATCCTGGACCAATCCAAACCACTTACCAAGGGAATGTAAGTTGAAGTCTTCCAACTTAATAAAATGACAGAATATCACCAGTAGCCAGCAAATGGGTATGGTAAAAAGTAGGGTAATGATACAGAAGCAGCAAAACTGATGGCCCTTTTGACTCGGCTATACAATGAAGGTCTGTATCTATTCGCCTGTGGACTAGCAGCACAGCTGATGCTAGCAGATTGAACGTCTAATAGACCCTGGGAATATGGATAAGAGAGAAAGAATTACTGAAGAAATTCCTTAGTCCAGGGAGTAGGGAAGATGAGAAGGAGGTTGAGCCTACTTTGTGGCTCTTGCTTTTAAACAATTACCTCAATTTTATGAGTGTTCACAGCAAAAAATGTATGGATTTCCCCAGAGCAGCTTGCAGAAACTAAGTGCATGACATGAGATGGCTCTTGCCTCAGCTGCAATACTGGAGAGTGTTCTCTGAATTTGCCAAGTTGAAAAGTAGTCTGTTTTATAACTGCAAGCAAACATGAATGTCTTTCCTTTGGATCTCCTTTTGCTTGCTGATGGCAATTTTGACCCGATATATTGCTGATTCTCTGACATATACTGGACATCTTCATGTGTGGAAGGGGGAATATTGCCTAACAATCAGTTAACTGCTGGTCCCTTGTTGTTTCCTGGCCACAATTTCTTTAGGCCTAACCTAAGAGGGATCTCAGAGTCCTAGTGGACAATCACTTAAATATGAGCCAGCAGCGTGCTGCACCTGCCAAAAAAGCCAACACAGTGCTAGGCTGCATTAACAGAGGGATAGAATCAAGATCATGTGAAGTGTTAATACCACTTTATAATGCCTTGGTAAGGCCACACTTGGAATCCTGCATCCAGTTTTGGTCAAACAATGTAAAAAAGATGTTTAAACTCTAGAAAGAATGCAGAGAAGAGAAACAAAGATGATTAGGGGACTGGAGGCTAAAACATATAAAGAACAGTTGCTGGAATTGGGTAATGTCTAGTTTAATGAAAAAAGGACTAGGGGTGACATGATAGCAGTGTTCCAATATCTCAGGGATTGCCACAAAGAAGAGGGAGTCAAGCTATTCTACAAGGCAACTGAGGGCAGGACAAGAAGCAATGGATGGAAACTAATCAAAGAGAGAAGCAACCTAGAACTAAAAAGAAGTTTCCTGATGGTTAGAACAATTAACCAGTGGAACAACTTGCCTCCAGAAGTTGTGAATGCTCCAACACTGGCAGTTTTTAAGAAAAGATTGGACAACCATTTGTCTGAAATGGTATAGGGTTTCCTGCCTGAGCAGGGGGTCGGACTAGAAGACCTCCAAGGTGCCTTCCAACTCTGTTATTCTACTCTACTCTACTCTACTCTACTCTACTCTACTCTACTCTACTCTACTCTACTCTACTCTACTCTACTCTACTCTTTGTTGTTGTTGTTAGTTGTGAAGTCGTCTCCAACCCATCGCAACCCCATGGACAATGTTCCTCCAGGCCTTCCTGTCCTCTACCATCTTCTGGAGTCCATTTAAGCTCACGCCTACTGCTTCAGTGACTCCATCCAGCCACCTCATTCTCTGTCGTCCCTTCTTCTATTGCCCTCAATCTTTCCCAGTATTAGGCTCTTCTCCAGTGAGTCCTTCCTTCTTATTAGGTGGCCAAAGTATTTGAGTTTCAACTTCAGGATCTGGCCTTCTAAAGAGCAGTCAGGTTGATCGCCTTGCAGTCCAGGGGACTCGCAGGAGTCTTCTCCAGCACCATAGTTCAAAGGCTTCAATTCTTTGGCGCTCAGCCTTTCTTATGGTCCAACTTTCACAGCCATACATTGCAACTGGGAAAACCATGGCCTTGACTATACGTACTTTTGTTGGCAGGGTGATATCTCTGCTTTTTAGTATGCTGTCTAGATTTGCCATAGCTTTCCTCCCCGGGAGCAAGCGTTTTTAATTTCTTGGCTGCAGTCCCCATTTGCGGTGATCTTGGAGCCCAGGAAGATAAAATCTGTCACTACCTCCATTTCTTCCCCATCTATTTGCCAGGAATTGAGAGGGCCAGATGCCATGATCTTGGTTTTCTTAATGTTGAGTTTCAAGCCAACTTTTGCACTCTCCTTCTTCACCCGCATCAAGAGGCTCTTTAGTTCCTCTTCACTTTCTGCCATTAGAGTGGTATCATCTGCATATCTTAGGTTGTTGATATTTCTTAATCTTAATTCCAACTTTTGATTCATCTAGCCCTGCCTTTCTCATGATGTGCTCTGCATATAAGTTAAATAGGCAGGGCGACAGAATACAGCCTTGCCGGACTCCTTTCCCAATTTTGAACCAATCAGTGGTTCCATGTCCAGTTCTCACTGTTGCTTTTGACCCGCATATAGGTTTCTCAAGAGACAAATAAGATGGTCTGGTACTCCCATATCTTTAAGAACTTGCCACAATTTGTTGTGATCCACACAATCAAAGGCTTTAGCATAGTCAATGAAGCAGAAGTAGATGTTTTTCTGGAACTCCCTAGCTTTCTCCATGATCCAGCGTATGTTGGCAATTTGATCTCTAGTTCCTCTGCCTCTTCGAAATCCTGCCTGTACTTCTGGAAGTTCTCGATCCACATACTGCTGGAGACTAGCTTGTCGGATTTTAAGCATAACTTTACTTGCATGTGAAATGAGTGCAATGGTGCGATAGTTTGAACATTCTTTGGCATTGCCTTTCTTTGGAATTGGAATGTAAACTGACCTTTTCCAATCCTGTGGCCACTGTTGAGTTTTCCAAATTTGCTGGCAAATTGAGTGTAGCATTTTACTGCATTGTCTTTTAAGATTTTGAATAGCTCAGCTGGAATACTATCACCTCCACTAGCTTTGTTGTTGCTCAGCTTTCCTAAGGCCCATTTCACTTCACATTCTAGGATGTCTGGCTCGAGGTCAGTGACCACCCCATGTGGTTATCAGGGACGCTAAGCTCGTTCTTGTATAGTTCTTCTGTGTAATTTTGCCACCTCTTCTTAATCTCTTCTGCCTCTGTTAGGTCCCTGCCATTTTGGTCCTTTATCATGCCCATCTTTGCATGAAACGTTCCCTTCATATCTCCAATTTTCTTGAAGAGATCTCTGGTCCTCCCTATTCTATTGTTTTCTTCTATTTCTTTGCACTGTTCATTTAAGAGGGCATTCTTATCTCTTCTAGCTATTCTCTGGAATTCTGCATTCAATTGGGTGTATCTTTCTCTTTCTTCCTTGCCTTTTGCTTCCCTTCTTTTCAGCTCCTGGTCTTTTTTTACTGACTGTATAGAGCTTCTCCATCTTTGGCTGCAGAGCACGTAGTCAATCTGATTTCTGTGTTGACCGTCTAGTGATGTCCATGTGTAGAGCCGTCTCTTGGGTTGTTGGAAAAGAGTGTTTGCTATGACCATCGTATTCTCTTGACAAAATTCTATCAGCCTGTGCCCTGCTTCATTTTGTACTCCAAGGCCAAACTTGCCTGTTATTCCGGTTATCTTTTGGCTTCCTACTTTAGCATTCCAATCCCCCATGATGATAAGGACATAATTTTTTGGTGTTGATTCTATAAGGTGCTGTAGGGCTTCATAGAACCAGTCAATTTCATCCTCTTCAGCACCAGTGGTTGGGGCATAGACTTGGACTACTGTGATATTGAATGGTTTGCCTTGGATTCGCACTGAGATCATTCTGTCATTTTGGGGATTGTATCCCAGTATTGCTTTTCCTACTTTTTTATTGACTATGAAGGCTACTCCATTTCTTCTGAGGGATTCTTGCCCACAGTAGTATAACTGATGGTCCTCTGAATTAAATTCACCCATTCCTGTCCATTTTAGTTCTCTGATTCCTAAGATGTCGATGTTCAGTCTTGTCATCTCTTGTTTGACCACGTCCAGTTTGCCTTGATTCATGGATCTTACATTCCAGGTTCCTATGGAGAATAGATCTTTATAGCATTGGACTTTCCTTTCACCACCAGATGCATCCACAGCTGAGCATCCTTTCAGCTTTGGTCCAGTCGCTTCACTCTTTCTGGCGCTACTAGTACTAGCCCTCTGCTCTTCCCCAGTAGCATATTGGACACCTTCTGACCTGAGGGGCTCATCTTCCAGTGTCATATCTTTTTGCCTTTTGGTACTGTCCATGGGGTTTTCATGGCAAAGATACTGGAGTGGGTTGCCATTTCCTTCTCCAGTGGATCACATTTTGTCAGAACTCTCTGCTATGACCTGTCCGTCTTGGGTGGCCCTGCATGGCATAGCTCATAACTTCATTGAGTTACGCAAGCCTCTTTGCCATGTCAAGGCAGTAATCCATGAAGGCTATTCTATTCTATTCTATTCTATTCTATTCTATTCTATTCTATTCTATTCTATTCTATTCTATTCTATTCTATTCTATTCTATTCTATTCTATTCTATTCTATTCTATTCTATTCTATTCTTTGTGAGCTCCAGTATTCAGATTTCCTTGTTTTCTTTCGAGTCTGGACTTGAAAGGAAGAATAGCCATCAGAGCCATGAGCATAAGAGTTTCTCATCCTACCCCAATCCTTGCTATTCTCTGAAACTGAAACAGACTCCTTCTCTCTCTCTCTGTCCCCATCCATCCCAGTTTTTCATTAAAAAAGGTAAAGTGCTTGTTCAACAGAGTGTTGCCTTTTCCATTTCTATATGCCAATTTCAACAAAAAACATCTTTAGGTGTGTTGGGTTTCAGTTCAACTTGATGAGCATACTTTGGGTCAGAGACTAGCTGAAGATGGGGTAAAACTGAGAAGGGGAATTTTATCTATTCATTTTGTATAGAATAAATGTATTGGCGTAATGTCTAAAGTTACCTACAAACAAGTAGTTTTTCACTTATTGTAGGATAATACTCCCCTTAACTTTGCTTGCAGCTCCAGAACTACATAACAACTAATGTCTGCCAATTCCCAACTTCAAGTGAGAATGGACACACATATTGCAATCAAATGTATTGTGTCCATTGCCATAAAGTAAGGTCTTCTAGAGTGAAAGTACAAATAGCATCAAATGCTATGGCTTTTTAAGAAGACATCCATTTGGACAGTTCAAAATGAAACTTCAATTAACATCCAATAAATAGAATTTGTTAAATAATTGTTGAGGTTGCTGGTATAAATGACAATCAAATAATCATCTGCTGTTCAATACCTACAATTGGTTTACAAGCTAATGTGGATGTCTTAAGCAATTAACAAGCTAACACAGAGCTCCTAGGCTACAGTGGCTAATGTCACAGATTGTGGCTCCATGGTTTCAAGTGCAGTTTGTTCTCCTACTGAGAATATTGGGGGGGGGGAATGGAACTGTACAGGCAAATGACTCTGTCCTGTTGGTACGGCTAGGTGATGTAGTTTTAGGCAAGAAATCCATCTGAATTTGTGTTTATTTCTGAAGTTGTAACAAGAGTGAGGTCAGCCTTACCAGTAGGTCAGAGAGGAAAACACAACTAGATAAACTAATTCTATTTTATTATAAGACTGCATTAACAGAACTTTGCAAGTCTGAAAATACAATTCTTCATCATCATTTAGAGAGGGTCCCTTCCAAGCCTCTTGCTCTGCCCACTGTGCAGCTTATCTAACCATTCCCTAGGCAGCATATCTTTGCTATATCTCTCAAGATCTTTTTACATTCCAAATACAGCTGTAACTAAGTAACTAATAATGATTGGCAATCTCTTTGAATTGGAGAGCAAGATGCAGGTCCTTCCAACTACTCCATATAGAGAGAAGATACTCTGTTGTTGCTGAGAAATTATCCAGCTGTCAGGATGTCACTGATACAAGGACAATCTTGTATCATATCATATTGATTATATTCTAGGCATGCTAACTGTGCTTCATAGTTGATAGTTACTAAAAATGATAGGTTAGACTTTAGATCCAGAACTTAAACCATTTGTAACTCCTTTGCACTTCTCACTAAACCTCCTGGCATCTATTGTCAGATACTTCTTCTCAGTTCTCCTGTTCAAATAGCCCCACCAAATTGAGGTATGATCGTCCAGTTACCGACTGACCCCTGAATATATTAGACCATTTATCCACCAGTCTCATTCAAGGTTTACTAAGTCATGTATCCATCTCAGAAATTGGTTTCTGACAAATTCCAGAAAGGTAATACATGATCCCAGACTAACAACACCATCATTGAATTTCCTTCTCATCAGTAAATACGTAATAATGGAACAAAAAATGTTTGTTCTTCAGAAAAGATGCTGAAAAACAAAAAAAAGTATTAAGAACTGATAAAAAGGTTAGATGCATCATTCTCCTTTAATTAAATGTTAGAATATTTGGAAAATGCAGAAAAATATATAAATCATTATCTGAAAGGCACAGTTCAGGAATATTCTATATTATATAGGAATGAAACATCTATATTAAAATTTGAAAGAGAATAAAAGTGATTATATTAATCAGTCCTTTTTTCTCATTAGTTGTTCTCTGTTGTTCAGGTCTGGCCGAAACACAATAATATAACATTTTGGGGAAAATATGCAACCCAAAAGCCCAGCACTAGAGGCTAAGATGGAAAAGATCTCCACAGCTACCATGTATTTCCCCTTAGAGCTCAGGTATGCTGGGACAAAGGACAACCAAACACTGCAAAAAACTAACATGCTAAAGGTGATGAACTTGGCTTCATTGAAAGTGTCAGGCAATTTCCTGGCAAGAAAAGCTGTAGTGAAGCTGATAAGAGCCAAGAAACCCATGTAGCCAAGGACACAATAAAATATGGTCACAGAGCCTTCATTACATTGTAGGATAATTTCTTCAGTCACTGAGAACATATCAACATCTGGGAATGGGGGAGCGAAAATCAGCCACAGAGTACAAATGCCTGCTTGGATCAGGGAGCAGGAAACAATAATGCAATTAGTTAATTTTTTCCCCACCCATTTCCTCATCCTGGATCCTGGTTTGGTAGCCATAAAAGCCAGAACCACTGTGATGGTTTTTGCCAGAACAGAAGAAACAGCCACTGAGAAGACCATGCCAAAAGTTGTTTGTCTTAGGAGACAGGTAAATTTTCCTGGTTGACCAATGAATAGCAGTGCTGAAAGGAAGCAGAGCAGGAGGGCAATGAGGAGAGTATAGGTCAGGTCCCGGTTGTTGGCTACCACAATGGGAGTGTTGTGGTGCCTTATAAATGCTCCAAGCACAAGAACGGTAGTCAAAGAAAAAGAATGTGAAAGACAGGCTAAACTGATTCCTAATGGTTCTTTGTAGGTCAAGAAACTAATACTTTTGGGAATACAAAAACTGTTTTTTGTTTGGATAGTATTTGTCTTCGCATCTGGAACATTCTTTTCTATCTGAAAAAGAACAAATAATATGATGCTTTTCTCATACATATTCTGTATATCTATCCAGAATAGCATAATAATAAAATTAATTTATGATTTTAAACATATAATCTTTATATTTGGTAATCTGTATAATATTAAGATTATCAAGATACCTGTTTAATGTAATTGGCATACTAGTTTCATTTTATTTAAAAGTATTTGATATTTATCATTGTTTTTTATCTACATATCATTTGCCAAATAAAATAATTGCAGAATGAAATACAAATTTGATATGCAAAAGTGATAGAAGAGAGTTTATACCGCAAGAAAATTAAAAGAAAATGAAGGAAATTGCTGGAAAGAGCAGTAACATAGTTATGTCACAAATTGCCATAGAAATGTGTTGCCTCACCTTTGGAAAATTTGAAAAAGGAATGGATGGAATGATAAGTGAAAAAAGTATAGTTGGGAACAAACACATCCAAGAGATGGCTGAACAAATGAGCTTGACAGAAAATTAATGTATATCATAGAATGCAGTATGAAAAATGTATTGAAAAAGGATAAGGAATAATTAAGATTAATGTTGCGAGTACTGTACCCCTAAGGAGATACATCTGGTGGGATGCAGAAAAAGGGCCTTCTCTTTTATGGCTCCCTCTCTTTGGAATATCATTCCTTCAGAAATTAGACTGGCCCCTATTTTTATACTCTTTCATAAGGCCCTGAAGACTTGGTTTTGCCAGCTGTCCAGGGGAAGCCAGAGTCAAATGGCTCATTTGACTGTGTGTTGCTCCTGGAGGGTGGGGGTTATTGTTTTTTATGTTTTATTATTTTTTATTTTATTTTTTTATTTTACGTGTTGTGTTTTTATTGCTTGTAAGCTGCCTAAAGTCACTGTGAGTAGTGTTTATATTAAATAAATGAATGAATGAATGAATGAATGAATGAATGAATGAATGAATGAATGAATGAATGAAACAAAGTGCAGGCTAATTTTGATGGAAGTAAAACATGGCTTGGGAAGTTGGAAAGTGTTCCAAACAAGAAATCTCCAGCAGAGTGAATGGAATTAAAAATCAGTGATGGAATGATTTCAGATAAAACTGAGCTGAGGGAATTCTTGAAAGAATATTTCAGAGATTTGTGTGGGAACAATATATGTTGAAGAATGGTCTTGAATGTAATAAAACAGAAGTACAATACATTTTGTGAAAATATTAAAAAGTGATAAGGATGCAGATGTTGATATTAATGTTAACATTATCATTAAATGATTAAGTTACAGGTGTGGGTTGCTTGTTTCTGTATTGTGTAACATTGCATCTGTTACTGGCAATTTGAAAAACACCATTATTATTTAGCTATATGAGGGAAAAATAATAAAAGTGAAAGGAAAAATACAGGGAGATGTGAGGTGTGCCTGGGAAGGTATTTTGCAGAATTCTCATAAAATGGGGACTCTACTCATTCTGGTCCAAGCTTGGCGATAAGCCAGATCTTTAAGGCCTGTGCCTCTCATATGGTAAGGAAAGATGGTTCCAAAGTTCCATCTGAAATTTCCACCCAAGCCTCATTCTCCTTAAGTGCCTGTTGCCTTGCCAGATTTTGATCACCAGGGAGAAGAGGTCACTTTACTCCCTGCCCTGTCCATCTTATAAGTTGCTGTTTCAGATCAGATACAACAGTATCTTCCCTTTCACTCTTGTCTGCTGTCATTCAGGACATATACTGTATGTACCTCTCCCTGTGCTATGGAGAATAGGGAATCATAAAATTCATAGTGGAAATTAGGGTGAGTAATGAGAGAGGAAGTATGAGAGAATGTTTAACAGACACTGAGTACAAGGGAGAGGGAGCAGTCCATTACAGAAGAGACTCCATAGTCCAAGGGGGTGGGGGGAAGCACAACCAAGAAGCATAGAGTAATTACAGTAGGTATAAACTGATGTGGAGAATCATGTTGGTAGGCTTTCAAGATTTTATTTCTTTAACCTATTAATGATAAACATCAATTCAGAAATTCAAGTGGTTTTAGTCTTCTGATTCACAGGGCCTCTAAGGGCTTGACAGTATGCGAACAAGAGGGTTTATCATAAGTTTGTTGATTGAAAAGAAGTATATCATAAAAAGGTTGAAGAATGGAACACAATTGGAATTAAATTGTGGTTGCTAAATGTGGCAACAGCAGTGTGTGATTGAAGTGAAAATAAATGGGTGAAAATAAATGGATGTTTAGTGAAAGGTTTAGCATAATCCAGGGATTAAAACTGGTGTGGTTTATGTCTGTTTGGCTGTTTAAAAAATATAGTCTATTAGGAATGTTTGCACTGGGTTTTTTTTCCCAGGATACAAATTTATTTATTTAGGGTCCAAGATAAATATTTTTTAACATGGCTATTCTATTGTAATTTTGTTTGAAAATTGTTATACTTCAGATCTACTGGATTTCAGTTATTTTCATAATATTAATTGGATATGATTGGAATTGTAGTCCAACAGATCAGGACTCTAGAAGATGGGGAAAATGATATAAAGAGGGGTCAGGTATCAATACACAATTGCGGTGATGCTTCATAGATGGCTGGATGATAGCTCACAGTATATAAATGAAGAGCTGGTAATTTAATTTAGTCATGATTATGATCATCACTGGAAATTAATGATCAATGTATAATTGAATATTCCTGAGAGCAGAAATGATTAATCTCCAGTTTCAGAAATATATTCTGCATATTATAGAGCTCATACCATGTTGAATTTAATCAGAATTTATTCCTTTTTTTAGAAAAAAAAAATCAGGAGGTGATGAATATCTCTTACCATTCTCAGTTGAAACCCACCCTTCTGGGCATAGGATACAGTCATAGCAGCAAAATAGCTCTCCCTCCTTCACTTTTTTGCTGAAACCAGGATAACAGCTCTCACTGCAGATAGATATGGGTATCACCTGGAAATTAAAGAGGAAAAGTGTATATCTGTAAGTTTTTTATTCCATTGACCACATTTGAAATGATGAGAACATGCCGTGGACATCATACCAGATTAGGGATGGGAGTAATCATTTGAAAAACATTTTTACATTGCATACATTCAGTGGAATATGCTTGTTTTTAAATTAAACAACTACAATGATGAGTTGGGAAAAGCAAAAAAAAACCTGGATTCCTAAGAATAAGTGTAGCATGGGCACAAGTGGGCTGGGAATGAGACATGATTGTTTTATTATTATATCGTGAAACATGATGCCCCACAAACTAACACCTAATTAATCTTTATGTCACATATAATCATATCTGATAATGAGACTTTGAAGTTGCTTATATGAAAATAACTTTATATAAGAATTTACTATTGTCCAATAATATGAATTTACATATCAAACTGGAAAAAACATGTTAATTCAGAACTAGAAACAATAAATAAATCCTACCTGGTTAAACCAGCTGTGCCATGTAATCATCTCATCATTAATGGTTAATATTTTATCTGGAGGGGCTGAATGATCCACACTTCCAACTTTCACATGAAGAAATGAATTGTTTGGGAAAACAATCAAGTTGAGAATATCAAGTCCAGCTGCTATAATTCCATTCTGATCAAAGGACACTGGTTCCCCAGCACCATTGTTAAAAGCAACATTTCTCAGAAAATAGTGGAACTAAATTGAAAAGAAAAATGCAAGTATTTGGAAAGACTAAATTGCCAGTCTCCATGCAGAAAAGATTTAATAGCATTCTAGATCCTTTTTTCTCTCATTGTATTGCAACTGAAGAGAAAATAGAATCAAATAGAATTAAAAGGATCAATTGGAGACCACAAATTATTTTTGTTCAAAAATGAGGTGGAGCTAAGGGTTATGATTAACACTCCCCTAACGTTCCCCTAAAATTTTGCTTAACAGAAAAAAACAGAGTGATTCTGACTTCTGGAGTTGGAGAATCATAAAGATATAGAAAAACAGATATATTTCTAAGTAAGAATCATGGGAGTTGGAAAATAAACTTTCTAAAGTTATAATTATGAGTTAACTAACATAGGAAGAGTCCTAAAATAAATCAGTAGACAATGGTCATATAGTAATCAATACTTAAAATAGAGAAAATATATAAAGAAGTTCAGGATTCTGATGGAAGCATAATTTTATTTTTCAATTCTAAAGCAGGGGACATCAGTCAAAATAGAATACGGTTCCCATCACTCATAGTATTATGCCTAATGAGAATATTACCTGCCAAAAATCTTGATTATGAATCTTCCTTCCTACTCTACCTATCATTGATCTCGCAGTATTTCTAGAGGAGGACAGAGCATGTAAAGCATGAGCTATGGCATGAATACCATTGTAGATGCTGTAGCTGTGGCCAGTCATATCCATTTCAAAAAGAGTTCCAGGAAGGCTCTCCAAATTCTCTTTACCATTGCAAATATTCTCCTCTACATCACTCATAGTGATATCTGGGAATACACAGTCAAAGGCTTCTTGCCAGAACTGTCTGATAAACGTATCTTTATTTGTGCTGAAGGGATTTTGTTTCTTAGCAAATGATCTAAAGTCTGGTAGAGCAGTGGAATGAATTGTGAAGGAAAGGGCACCACCGATTATTTTAAGATCCCAAGAACGTTGAACAGGAATTAAACTGAACTCCATCTGTGCTGTCATTATCCAAACAATACCTTTTGGTTTACTTTTCACCTCTTCTATATTTGGAATATATTGAAGCCATAACAAATTTCCCATTGCAAAAGATTCTCCATTATACATCACTGCATTTGCCTTATTCTCCATGATAGTATCATAGATTTTTGCCGCCTGCTGAAGCATGCCATCAATTCTACTGAAATCAGTTACTTTGGGGAATCGGCGAATGAAAGAAACACAAACCCCATTTTGGGAAAAAAGAGGAATTATCATTTCTACAAATTTTTCTCCCTGGTCATTGTCCATGATAAGAATCCCAATCCATGTCCAATTAAAATGCAGGAGCAGTGAGAGAATCCCTTTATGCTGAAGAGGTTCTGGGGGAACCATCTGATAAAATGAAAGCCCTGGGATTTTATCATTCATTATTGGAGCAGAGCCATAAATGAGCTAGAGAAAAGAAAAGGAGGTAAGAGCAACATCTAGAGAACATTTTCAAGTGTTCAAAACTATCAACATACAGTATACTGAATTAATAATCCTTATACCAACCCTTTTAAAGAGCCTTGCCTGCCTTGTTGAGATGAAAATTCCCTGAATTCCTATTCCTGGAATTTGTACTTGTGGAAGGCATGACTGCATGGAAGGTGATGGAAGGCTGTTGATTGCCACTCAGTGATGCTCCAGATGTGGAGGAATTATTGATAAGAATATATCTAAAACCAAGCAGTAGATTCATAGGTGATGTGTAATTCCTGTTTCATATTTTCAAAATATCAAAAGAGGATATATATCTTGTTTGTACACATGTACAGGTATACCTGGGAGGTTTGTCTACATGCAGAGATGGAGAAAGGGATTTATATGTTGATGTAAATTTTTAAAAGGGTATATTTCTATAGTTGATAGTGAATCAAAACAATTACTTCAAGTTAGAGAAGTTCCGTTTTTTGTGATATCTTTTGCTATATAAGAATAAAAAAATTAATTTCATAAGAAATTATGAAATTAAACCCATGAAAAAAATCTCTGCCATATATCAAAAACATTTAAGAATCAATAAAAAGTTTACTAAAATCTTCTGGCATCTCTGTAGCGCAAAAGATAACAACATATTTTCAAAACCTCCTATGCATTCCCAAATATTCTTTAGCTGAGAAAACAAAGTGTTTATTTACAACATATAATGTAAGGATTGGCCTATGAACGTAATAAAGATTTGATCTGATTGATTTGACTTGACCATGCATGACAAATATGATAAAGTATAAGATTTATAGAATGTACTCATGACTGTCAGCTGGTAGTCAAAAGATGTGAAATTCTTTTAATTTCACAACAGAGATAGTTTCATTTGGGAAGTGGTACACATTTTATATTATGCTAAGTGTAAGAAAGCAAGAAAGCTTCTAGAAAAAATTAGTGATAAATAGACATGTAGAAATAAATTCTACTTATATACCATTCAAAGCAGCAATTGAAAATTAAAAAAAGAAAATCAGCCTTAAGAATATATTTTCTTCTCTTGTTCCTGTTAAGCAACATTCAGATAAGCAGCAACTAGCAAAGATGAGCAAGGACAATCAATACCAAAAACTGATAGGACAAACTGCTATATATAAAAATCCACTAACTCTCCCTTCATAACCATACCCTGATTGTTGTCACTGTATGTTCATGTATGTGTGTGCTTGAATTACTGAAATGAGGATGATGGCTCTTGCTGCACTTAGGAACAGGTATCATCTGGAAATTAAAGAGGAAAATGCTTTTTCAAAAGTGTTTTGAAAAATGTGATTCCTGAAAAAAAGCTTTTTGATCTAAGAATCACATTTGAAAGGATGAGAGCATGTCATGGGGATTTTCCAAATTTAGGAAGAAGAATAGTTTTGAAAATGCTTTCACATTCTAACAACTTAGTTAAATATGTTTGTAGATTAAACAATGCAACCATCAGTTGGGAAAAGAGGGGAAAAAACTGAATTGAATCATGGCAGATCTGTTATCCTCCCTTAGCTGTTACATAATGGATATTTGGGAATCATGTCCACCAACAAAACTTTGACATTATTCTGGATATTTTGTACTTAACTGGAGATAATAATTATTTATTAATGTGCAATTAAATTTTACAGATATTGAAAATACTGATAGTTTTCCAAAACACTTGTCTTTAACCATATTAATAACGAAAATATTAATGAACATCTTTCTATATGCAGAGCTTGATTCATCTTGTTTAAAGGGAATAAGATGAATTTCTCTTTAAGTTATCACTGAAAAACATTACGGATTATACTAATCACTTGAATGTTGGTCCCTTTGGTAACAATATAGATCCTAATTTATTAAAGATTAATTTCTGAGATTGATTTTGATGAAATCTTATTGAAACTCAAAACCTTAACACAAAGACCGGGCTAAAAAGATTGCTATACTGTTTGTGAAATATGGTGCATCAAACTAAATCAACCAACTATTTATGGTATAGTTCATGCACTTTGCTAAGAAAATAGCAAATACTGAACCACAAAAATTTGCATATTATTGTAGTCTAATCCATGAGGTTGTTTAGAGACAGGAAACCAACCTTTCCCCAATAATTTCAAATAAATGAAATAAATGGGCAATGTGAGCCTAAGTCCAGCACAAAAATAAATAAATCTGTTTTAAGGCATTTTTTTCAACTTCTGAACTATTTACCTGATTATAAATAATGCTGCAAAACAAAACTGCATAGTGAAAGTAGGTCAGTATAGGTAGCGTGACATTTGCATGCAAGGATATCCAACCTACCTGTGGAATCTTATAGATATCCAACATAGTTGCCACATGAAGGGAGATTTCAGTGTCCAGTCCTCCAATAACAGCTATGACTTTATTCTGGATGTTACATAGGTAGTTGGGGACCAGTCTCTCAGTTGCTGATAGAAGCAGCATGGTAGCTTGATAAGTCCTTTGAGCAATGTCATAACTATCATAAATATGGAAGCCCAGGGTGAGATTGGGTAGGATTTGTGGGTTTTCATTGATCTCCTTTACTGCAAATGCCAAAGCCAGGATGTGTTGGTAATTCTTAGGAACTCCACTACAATTAGAATACTATTGCACATCAGAAGGATATTCTACCTGTTCTTATATTATAATCAGTAATTATACTATAGCAGGCAAACCCTATCAAATAATTCTGTCTTTCTGATATAGTAAATTAAAAGCCCTCAGGATGTAGATTAATATAAGTACAAGTGTACATTGATAAAGAAGTCAATATTTATTGTTGGAACTCAGATATTTCTGCAGAAAAATTGTGCAAATGATTTCAGACATAAACACAGGGAATGTCTGGAATCCACATATATAATGTCACTTTGTAAAAGAAAGATACTCAGTTCTCTGGCAGAGAACCAGGCTTCCAGACACTCTTGTATTGTTAGTTGAAGATCTTGTAGTATGTTTGAAGGAGTTATTAGGCGCAAGACTAATTAATGTATATTATTTAAGAGGAGTATGTAGAAAAATGCAAAAGAGTTCTAAATCAGACTTCCCAAGCTACCTGCCCCACAGTAGTGCTCAGGCAGAGTAGCAATAATTGAGACTTATAAGCATGGAATCCCAGCTATTTGGAGGTGCTCAGTTTTGGAAGTTTAAACATCTCATTATATTCCACCCTATATTTTGCCTGGTTGAGAAAAGAATGCTGTTCTGAGGATCTCCTTAACTTCAACCCAGTCAATTAATTGTTATTTTGGGATGGCAATGCTATAATCTATTTTTTAAAAAAATACAAATGCAGAAAAATAAAAATAAATAACAATAACATCCCTTACATAAACTGTCCAAACAATACTGGTGAGAGATGATCTTTAAAGGTAATGTCTGGACCAACTGGACCAACTTGAGATGAAATTCCACCAATCATAAGGTCTCCTGGATGATGGTACTTGTGATATGGAGGATATGGATGAAAGATGCTGCACCTATAAGTCATGCACACCACATGGGCACTCAACACTAGTATTAAGATCAGCAAAATTGCCATTCCCATTAAAAGGGCAAAACTCTAAGAACCCCTCTTATTCCTAGAACAAAGCCATTAACATTTCTGCAATTTACACATCTTGAGTCTTTAAATCTGAATCTTGATCTATCGAGAATCAAACCTGGAGATCCTTATTCATGCAGAAGCCAGCCATGTTTCTCTTGATCTCTAAATAGTACCCATATTTTAAGAAAAAGAGAGAAAAGCAACATCTTACGTCAGTCTTTTTTTGTTAGTGTTGGGCATTGAATTTCCATGGGATTTGGATTGACAGTAGAATTAATAATAGTAATTTAGATGCACAAAGAAGAAGGTAATTTTTAAGTCAGAGTGCAGTTCCCTAGGGAAAACCTGAAGAAATCATGCTTTTTAAAGTTCAACTATTGTTTTCACTTGAATTCTTAAAGGAACTAGGGCATTCGGCAAGGATGAATAATGAGGAATATTTGAGTGATTGAAAGCCACATTCATATTTTTGGAACAGTTTGATAGTGATATTGGGCCAAGTGATCATACCAAGAGACATGCTTGAGATTTTCATGGTTTTGTTTGAGATGGTATTATGAAGGTGGCTTGCTGATAATGTAAGCCAACTTTGGATGATCAAAGAAATTAGCAGGCCAGACCTAAACTTTATAAGCGAAGAACCATCAAATGATTGATTGTAATATAAATATGAATCATTTCTGCCTAAACAGGAATAAGTGGAGTATAGTTATAGACTGTTCAGTCCAAATCACTGAGCACCAAACACACTCAGAGACACAGAGAAGGACTTAAAAGAAGTAGACTGCGGATATTCTAATAAACCCTTTTATGCTGAACATTTGTCACCAGAAATTTTCTTGACATAGTCAGCAGTATTTGGTGTCCCTACTTTAACACTGCTTTACATATGAAAAGTGGGCTATTTATTTTATAACTCAGCCTTTTAGCCATTAAAATTTTAAAAAAGCAAAATAAAAATAACTCCTCATCTACTTCAATGTTTCTTTTCTTTTTAAATGAGAAGTAGTTCATTTATTGTTTCTTTCACAAAATCAGGTAGCAGCATTAACATAAATCCAATATGTAGTCCTCGACTTACAACAGTTCATTTAATGACAGTTCAAAGTTACAATGGCACTGAAAAATGTGACTTATGACCATTTTTCACACTTACAACCATTGTAGCATCCTCATGGTCATATCATCTAAATTCGGACAATTGGCAATTGACTTATATTTATGATGGTTGCAATGTCCAGGAATCATTCTTTAAATTGACAGCCAATCTTATAGTACATTTGACATGCATACATGGCCATATGACAATGGGATGCTGCAACCAGTTATAAGTGCAAACTGGTTGCCAAATGCCTAAAATGAAATCACGTAACTACAGGGTCTGTATGCAGCAGTTGGAACTTCAAGGAGAGGTTATAGGGAGCTTTTTTGAAGTCCGTAGTAAATTTGAATGATCATTAAGTGAGGTCTATCTCACTTAGTACCATGTTGGCCCCAGAATGGAGAATAAAAACAGAGTTCCAGTTTACTTACATTGCAGGATATTTCTATTGTTTTTGTTTTTAGGTTTACCCTTTCATACTGATAGCTTTCTAATTGACTTATGATTACTTAATTATGATTAATTCTAAACAAGTGCCCTACTCCCCTAACCCCCTCATGACTGTTAGATTGTTAGTGCCATTTGTTACCTTCTATCCACTAATAGGAAGTGAAGCAGTTTAAAAAATAAATGTGCTTTGGGAAAAGATTCTTAAAAAAGACTAGTTTCAAGAAATGATTAGAAGAGATGAGATGCATGCAGGTTCATTTTACTTTGTCAAAATCTGATAACTTTCCATAAATATCTTAGATTGCATACAGACAAAGAAGTCTAAATTAAGAACATTGAGAATAGAGGGAGAGGCTTATTTTTGTCTTATTAGTTGTTCTCTAATATTTAGGCCAGGCCTGAATACAATGATATAACATTTGGGGGTAAAGATGCAACCCAAAAGCCCAGCACCAGAGGCTAAGATGGAAAAGATCTCCACAGCCACCATGTATTTCCCTTTGGAACTCAGGTATGCTGGAACAAAGGACAACCAAACACTGCAAAAGACCAACATGCTGAAGGTTATGAACTTGGCTTCATTGAAAGTGTCAGGTAATTTCCTGGCAAGAAAAGCTGTTGTGAAGCTGATAAGAGCAAGGAAACCCATATAACCAAGAACACAATAAAACATGGTCACAGAGCCTTCATTACATTGCAGGATAATTTCTTCAGTCACTGAAAACATATCAACATCTGGGAATGGGGGAGCCATTGCCAGCCACAAAATGCATATGCTTGCTTGGATCAGAGAACAAGAAGCAACAATGGAATTGGTTAATTGTTTCCCCACCCACTTCCTCATTCTGGATCCTGGTTTGGTGGCCATGAAAGCCAGAACTACCATGATGGTTTTTGCCAAGACAGAAGAAACAGCCACTGAAAAGATAATGCCAAAAGTTGTTTGTCGGAGAAGACAAGCCACTTTTCCTGGTTTACCAATGAATAGCAATGCTGAAGTGAAGCAGAGCAGGAGGGAGATAAGGAGTGTGTAGGTCAGGCTCTGGTTGTTAGCTTTGACAATGGGAGTATTGTGGTTCCTCATAAATGTTCCTAATATAAGGATTGTAGATAAAGAAAAGGTAAGTGCAAGAGATGCTAAACTGATCCCTAAAGGTTCTTCATAAGACAAGAAACTTATAACCTTGGGAATACAGAAATCCTTTTTCTTGTTTGGATAGTATTTGTCTTGGCATCTGAAATATTCATTTTTGTCTGAAATAGAAGAAGTTGTATAACATTAGTATTTCATGCATATCATAAATCTGACCAGTGTGTTATATTATTGCCTATACTATTAGGCAGCTATTTTGATTAATGGATATACAGTATAGGAAGGCCTACAGATGTCATATAATCACGTTTTGTCTGATACTCAATATGACCTTCTAACTCTTGCAGATTGTATTTAATATTAAGATTAGAAGCTTGGTATATGGCTTCCGGTTCCAGATCGTGGCGCTAGTGGACGGGCGGGGAGAGTCATCTCTTCGCCGTCTGGTTTCCCTTCACCAGTAGACCCTGGACAGGGTCGAAAGTCACCCTGGAGGGGCGACCACTGTTGAGGAGGACCCTCGTTAGACTGAGGAAGGGCGGCAGCGCCTTCTGAAGTCCGAGGCAGCTCCTTAGGACCGACGAAGAAAAGATCGGCCATTAACATGGCCAATTTCTTAGCCGTACCAGCTGAAAGCCAGAAGAACAACTAAGCACAAAGAACCACCGTGGGAGATCCGGGTGAGACTCTTCCTTGCCTTTCTTTACCCTAACTACCTTCCTGTGAAAAGCCCCTGGAATTATTTCCCTGCCTTTAATAGAGCGGCGTTTGCCTACTTGGGAAGATAAGCTTTGGAAACAAAAGGAAAGAATAATCAATTTTAATGACTGTTTCTATTTTTGGATACTTTGAGGTCCCAAAAAATCCCTATTACAGAATTTTATTATTCTATCTACTTATTAAGTTGGAAAACATTGTTTTTTTCTCCTTCTTTTAACTGGATAAAACTTTATTGGTGTCTGGAAAAAGATTCCATAGCCTACTGGGGACATCCTGTGGCGAAATCTGGCACTGCAACTAAATTTTTTCTTTGATTTTGAGGCTGGGGTTGACCTTCAAATTATCATAAAAGGGAAAAGATAAAGAATTGGAAACAGCTGGGTGGTGAAACCAACTGCTAGAAATTGTGGAGGTGGACACTGGCTGACTGTTATTAAACATAGCCTCCACTAAAAGACTAAAAGATTATTTCTAATCACCATAGAAATGGAGGAACTTTACACACAACTTAACTATAATCTCATGTTGGAAAAAATCTTTGAAGCTACTGAGCAAATAAACTCCAGAATGAAAGCTAAAGATGTTATTCCAGAACCACAAATCGAACCCCAAACTTTAACTGAACAACTTACAGGCCAAGGAATAGCAGAGGAGGAACAGATCAACATCAAAGAGGACTTTATACAACACTACATACAATCTAATGAGATGGAGGAACCTTATCCACATCTTAATTATAAACTTATACTGGAAATTTTTTTTGAAGCTACTGAACAAATGAATTCCAGAATGAAAGCCAAAGATGCTGCCCCAAAACCACAAACTGAATTCCAGACTCCAACTGACCATCCTATAAGCCAAAAAACAATAGAAGAGGAACAAACCAACATTAAAGAGGACTTTACACAATACTACATACAACCCATTGAGAATTTTGATGATCAAAGAGTGACTTCAATTAAAGCACATGTAACTTCAAAAGCAACAGGAACTGATTTGCAAACACGATGTATTGAGAACTGTGACAACTTTGACAACCAATTAGTAATCACAACACTGGATATAACCGATTATGCTACTCAGATGATATTGGAAGAAGGAGAAGAGGAGCAAGACCAGACTGAATTGATGACAAACAAGCCTAACCAAACATTGAGATTTGAATTATTAGGGCAACAACTGAATAATTACAAAGGAGCCAGTTCCTTTGAAAAATTGATAACTGGATGCTCTCCCTTGATTCAAATGATATGTATAGGAATGAAGGGAGACCTATCTGATGATATAGAGGCTCTGTTATGGAAACCTGCTTGGCACAAAAAGAAAGCCAGAGTCAGATTTAAAAATGTGATTTAAAATTCCACTTAATGGGTTAAAAAGGTTTTTTAGAGATATTGATTGATTTAATATTTAGGATTTAGATTTTTAATGGAGATGAAAATTAATTGTTAGATTATAGTTTGGAATTGTAATATGGAAAAGGTTTTGAGATAATGGAAGTTACTATATCAGTAAATGAGGAGTTATTAGGACACGAAATAGAATATACATATGAAATAGAGTAAGAATGTAATTTTTGGAATAATATGTCTATTTCAGATATGATAATCATTTTGTAATGGAATGAGAATAAGGAAATGGATTGTGATAATGGAATATATGGTATCAGTAAATGAGGAGCTATTAGGACAAGAAATATAATATATTTGGGAAAAGTAAGAATGTAACTTTTGGAACAATATTTTATTTTAGACATCATAATTACTATGTTATGAAATGAGGGAAATTAGGGTTACCCGAAGTGTAAACAATATGCTTATTCAAGGCTAAACTGGAATATGGTAACTGGAATTAAGTAAAGCTTAAAAACAGGACTTGGATTTGTATAAGTAAAATGTTATTGATAAATGTATTGATTGATTGAGCTCTATTTAGAAATGTATTAATTTGAATATGTCATATTAATTAAGGGAAATAGAGAGGGAACCTTTAAGGAATTAACCTGAGGTATATATGTATGACTTTGTTATTGGATAATTGATTGCCCCATTACCACGTTGTTTCCTAAGCACTTGGATGTAAAAATCGAAAAATTAATAAAACTTGTTTAAAAAAAGAAGAAGAAGCTTGGTATATGATTAGACAAAAGGTGTGATAAAGATAAATTGCTTTAGTAAATGTAATCATTTTTTCACTTTAAACCTATTAACAGTATTTGGATTTTTGAAGTTACAATAGCCCCCCCCAAAAGGTAGTACATATGACCCTATTTCAAAGTTGCATCCGCTACAGCACCCCTGCAGTTAGTCATCCTTATGACCGACCACAGAGATGTTGCAGTGTGTCCCCCTCCCCATCCTGCCTTGCTAGATTCCTGCAGGTGCTGAGCCTGCTTTGTCACCTCACTGGGTTTTTCACATTTCTGTCTACCTTGGTCGTCAATCACTCAGTTACTTTTTGAAGATTTCCTGTGTCCAGGAGGTCAGTGTATGGAAGGAGGACAGGCTGCTCTATTGTAGGGCCACTCAGCATAATCCCACACGAGACCATCTTTTTTTCTGAATACAGCCATAAACCACTTCAACCCAGCAATCCATGCAGCCTGGCAGCTAAGCAGTTTGTGGATATGCGGCATGATTGTGGAAGCACAAGCTTGGAAAATGACAGCTGCTTATAGGACCCAAGCAATGGAGCAGTTTGTTTTCCTTACTAACCCTAGTGTTAACTTCACCAGCATTAATGAGGAAAAGCAGACCACTCTGTTTGCTTTCCCTCACTAATGCTAACACTAGCATCCCAGTGTTAACTTGTGCCTGCATTTGGCTCCCCATGGTCTCTCCCACTCTTGAACCTCCCGCTCCCCCATGTTCCACTTAATGATTCATACATGTGTTTAACAATTGTATTGGGGACAGAGGGATGGGGGTTATTAATTGAGTCAGTTCACTTAATGGCCATCACAATTACCGATATAATGGGCAAGCTCCATTGTGGTTATAACTTGAGGACTACTTATATTATACAGTATATATCTATCTGCCCACCAAGATTGGAAGGCATGATATATTGCAGGTCCCATCTGTTAAGGAAGTACATCTAGTGCCATATAAATTTGTTTAATAAATGAATTAATAAAATATTTCTTATCATGTTGGGTATTAAAAGATGCCGCATCCTATTATTTTACATATCTAAAAACGTCTATTCACTTATGTTAATATACTTGTAATTTTATAATTTTGAGATTCAAATTTAATACAGAAAAAGTGAATCATAATGTAAAATGAAGCTATATAAAATATCATAGCAGTTCCTAATGGATAGCTTCATATATAAATGAGGACTTTATTCGACTATTTATCAGGAAGCTCTTTTATTAAATAAAATATGAACTGTTTTTCAGGAATTGTTTTAAGGGTGAAATGTGAATTAAAACCTGAATAAAATCAGTAATTATGTTCTGATCTTGTCATTTTGTAATCTGTTTGTAATCTGTTTCCTAGATGCCCTTTTTGGTTTAAAGGATTTTCTGTTCCCTTCAAAATTACTTCAGTGATGTTAAAGACTCCAGATGAGAAAAAGTTGGAGAAATCTGATCAAAAAAGTGTTTAGAGACAAGTTAGTAATAATATTTGATAGATGCTTTAATGGCAGTTGTTAGATCTGTAAGAAAGTTGTCAACTTCTCTCTCTCTCTCTCTCTCTCTCTCTCTCTCCTCTCTCTCTCTCTCTCTCTCTCTCTCTCTCTCTCTCTCTCTCTCTCTCTCTCTCTCTTCTATCTATCATCTCTCTCTCTCTCTGTCTCTCTCTGTATACATACATACACACATACATACAAAATTAGGTAATCTCTGTTTTAATGCATTGAGACAGCTCGACATTCTGGTAAATAGAAGTTTTTAATCCTCACATCTTAAAAATGCTTTTTAAAAAATCTACTTGTTACATTACATTATTCTTTTATTGCCTGAATTTATTTTGAACAAACGGGAGATGATTACCATTCTCAGTTGAAATTCTCCCTTCTGGGCAGGGAATGCAGTCATAGCAGCAAAATGGCTCTCCTTCCTTCACTTTTTTGCTGAAACCAGGATAGCAACTATCACTGCACACAGAAAGAGGTCTTACCTAAAATGAAAGAGGAATGGTTTACATTAGAGAATGATACAAGAAAGGCTACAATTTTACACCTATTTAAGTTCAAAGGGCCTACTTGTTGCAACCATTTCAATAGCTTAAGGTTTCATTTATGCTTTTAAGTTTCCATTTCCTGAGTTAAGTTAAAGGTTTCGTTTATGTCTTATTAAGTTTCCATTTCCTGAGTTAAGTTAAGGTACCTTTTTAAGTTTCATTTCCTGGCAAAACCCACCCTTTACAACCTCCTGCTGTGACGTAAGTGTACCAATAAAAGAGAGGCACGCAGATCCTTCTGCGCTCTCGCTTGCTGATTCAACCTGAAGAAACATGTTGTCCGTGTGTTTCCTATCTACCAAACGCGAGGTCCGTTGGCCCAGGCTGACGTACGTCACTGGTCCGTCCAGCAGAAGCTGGACCCCGGGATTTGAACTCCCACAACCACTGGTCCGTCCAGCAGGCGCTGGACCCCGGGATTCGGAATTCCCACAACTGGTGACCCCGACGTGATTCACTCTATGACGTGATTCACTCCACGGCGTGTTCTCTGTCTAGGGAAACGCTGCTCTGGCTCCTGTATTTACGCACCTGGCAAAGGCTTGATCAACGTAAGTAACGGGTCCTCACTTTCCAAGGTTTTGTCCAAGCATGTGGATGAACTTTCCTCTTTAGCCAGAAAGGCAAATTGTTTGCAAAAAGTTAACGGAACAACTGTCTATCCCCAGACCCTTCCTTTTAACCTGTGCCTACTACGGAAGACGTTCCAAAGCCGGCACAGCCAAAAAAACCCCCCTCTTCGCTCTATCCTTCTCTCTCCTCCAAAACAGAAACAGGCAACCCTGTATTCTGTTCTGCAGAGTTTTGCAACTGCACTCAATGTTTCCGTTTCATCAAACTACCAAACAATAAATTTTCAGAACAATTTAGAGACATAAATTAACTCAAACTGCACTTCTCTGCAATGCGTTTTGAACAATTGGAATGTTTTGAAACTCTTTTGTAATCTGTTAAGTTTGAACCCTGTCAGACAATGTCTGGTGGTGCTTTGTGTTGATGTGTGTGTTTTGTTTTATATATGTTTAACTCCTAGAACGTTACGTTTGGACTTGGAATGGTGAGAAAAATAGGAGATGGTTAAAGGGCCCTATAAAAACCACATGTTTGGTTGGAATCATCTCATGATTTTCTCGCTTCTTGCAGGACAAGCCATATGTCTAAATAAATGTTGTTTTAATGGTATTTGTGTATATATGTCTGTCTGTGTTGTTTTGTGTTATTTCCAAGACTTGGAAAAGGGTCAAAACCCTCTTTGATAACAACAAACAAAAAAGGCCTTAATTAAAAATAAAAAGTTTTGCTTGAAAAACATATGTGTAAGTAAACAGAATGGAAGTGAATGAGTTAATTTGCTGGTGTAAATGTGTGTGTGTTAGCCCTCACCCCTCCACCCATCCCACGCTGTGAAAGGAATAGTACAACTGTAGTTTTTATTGTTGTAACATGGGAACGCAATGGTATGAGTTTGCATGTGCAAAGTTTTATGGAAGAGGTATAAAAGAATTTATACATGTGACTGCATGTGAATTTTTTTGGTGGTGAGATTTTTGCAAAGTTTCTTTTTCTTCCCCCCCCCTCCTGCCTCTTTCGTTTTTCGCTGGCTGTATTGTTTTAAGAGCAAAGGAAGGGGGGTGGATGTGAAATTTGATGCCCACTCTTGCAGTTTCAGCTTGCTATTTTTTTACTCGAAAGAGGAGGCAGTAATTGTTGGGCAATTCTTTTGCAAATTTTTGAGTTTTAAATTGTTTAGTTAGACATATACATCCATCAACCAAAAGAAATGATTGAATTGTTTTGCTTAGATTTGTAAATGTTTTTCCTATTTCATGAAAATTTGTTTCATCTGAATGGAATTTGATTAAATTGGAACCCCAAAAATACAATCTAATTGGCTTTTTGAAATACAAAATGATTCAAGTATCTATGGATTGCAAGTTGCCTTGGAAAAGATACAGTTACACTTTATCTTTATTTAGGGCATAAAATGTTGCAATCTTATTCTGTTCCAGTTTTTGTTATAAAAAAGAAATCAGGCAAATGGCGTTTCCTCCATGATAATTGACTTAAAGGATTGTTTTTTTTTTTTTTTTTCATTCTTTTGCATCAACAGGATAAACATTTATTTGCTTTTACAGTGCCTGAGTTGAATAATTTTCAACCAACTCAGCGCTACCAATGGAAGGTTTTACCACAGGGCATGCTAAATAACCCTACAATGTGTCAGTTTTTTGTTTTCCATGTTTTGCAACCATATCGGGACCTTCATCCCTCCTTTTTGGTTTACCATTACATGGATGATATTTTGGTCGCAGTACCAGGCCCAAAGGGTACTGTTTTTGTAACTTTGCCAACCCTCACAACAATTTTGCAAAAAGGAGGTTTGCACATTGCTCCTGACAAGGTCCAAACCTCCCCTCCTTTTCAATATTTGGGCCATAAATTATTGGCCTCCCATGCTGCACCACTTTTTCCCTTTTTAAAATTACCACACCAACCAACTTTACTTCAATTACAGCAATATTTAGGTGCTATTAATTGGATTTGACCTTATATAGGTCTCACCACTTTTCAGTTATCACCTCTTTTTTCAGCCTTACCCAAAGGCAAACATCCTGCAGATGTTATTTCACTGCAGGACAGTCATTTAAAAGTGATTCAATTGGTCAACCAAGCCCTACAAATTCAGTGGGTTGACCGAATGACCCCAAACATTCCCTTTTCTCTTTTATTGTGTAATACTATTTCTTTACCTACATGTGCTATTGTCCAAACTATTCCCTCCTTGCTGATTCTAGAATGGCTTCACCTCCCTCACACTCCTAGAAACACAATTAGCCAAAAACCTTTTCAATTTGCCTCTCTCATCTCTAAGGCTCGCCTTCGAGCAAAAGCCCTTGCAGGAATAGAACCTTCTGTCCTATATGTACCATGTTCTCTCACTACATGGGAAACCATCTATTCTAACTCTGAAGCCTTGCAGCTTGCTCTCACTGAGTGGCCTGGAAAGATATCCTGCCACCCTCCTGCTGATCCTCGCATTCAGCTCCTACAAAATATCCATGTTTCATGGGATACCCAATTACAACGCTTTCCCATCCCACATGCTGTCACACTCTTTGCAGATGGCAGTAAACAATTTGGTGCTTGTGCCTGGTATATTCATGACCAATGGCACACAAAAATAACGCCACCCCAACGGTCTGCTCAGCGTGCGGAACTAGCCGCTGCCATTCTAGCTTTTCAAACATTTTCCACTCAACCTATAAATCTCATTCTTGACAGTCTCTATGTCACTCAAATTGTCACCACTATTTTTCAATCATACCTCTCTCCATCCCTGGACCCTGATTTAACTTCTTTATTTTCCACCCTACAAACTGTAATATCCAACAGGAAACATCTTTACTTTGTCACACACATAAGAAGCCACCAACCTTTTCCTGGCTTCTTGCAAAAGGGAAATGATATTGCAGACGCTGCGGCCTCTGCTACCTGCCTCATGTCTCTTTCTCCTGTCTCCCCTTGGGACAGTCATGCTTATTTTCATCAAAATAAAAAAGCACTAATGAAACAATTTGGAATCACTATGGCTGAAGCTACAGCCATAATTTAACAATGCCCAACCTGTAGCCTACAGTCTAAAGGTATCCCACAGGGTGTTAACCCTAGAGGCACTGAAGCCTGTGATACCTGGCAAATGGATGTAACTCAATATCCTCCATTTGCCACGTGGAAATATCTACATGTTACAGTAGATACGTTCTCCGGATTTATTTTGGCAACCCCACAAAAAGGGGAAGCTGCAAAACAAGTGATTAATCACTGTATTCGTACCTTTACAGTGCTGGGATGTCCAAAAATATTAAAAACAGACAATGGCCCAGCTTATGTCAGCTCACAATTTTCACAGTTTTGTCATCACTGGTCCATTGTCCACAAATTTGGAATTCCTTTCAATAGCCAAGGGCAGGCTATTGTTGAGCGAGCAAATCAAACTTTAAAAAATGCATTAGATCGTTATATGGGGTCCAAGGGCTTATGCCCCCCAAACCTCCCGGCACTGCAAAATGTGTTAAATGTTTGTCTGTATACTCTCAATTTTCTAAATCTCACTGGCACTCCTTCTTTGTCTGCTGCGTCTCGACACTTTACTAAACCTGTTGTCCCAACTTCAAGACCACTTGTGTACTACAGGCAACTCCCGGATCCTACTTGGAAAGGCCCAGCTGAACTCATCACCTGGGGAAGAGGCTACGCTGCAGTTCAACTACCCGACAGAGTTTTGTGGGTCCCTGCTCGTTGTATTCGCCCATATTTCATCACTCCACACAACCCACCAACTCCATCGGATGTGCCATCATTGCCTTTGTGAGTGTGGATGTACATGCTGTTATTGGTGTAACAACTGCATATTGCACCACCCATATTGTCCAGGGGTCCAACACTTTTGCATCAATCATGTGGACCCTGCTTTTGATGACACTCTTGACAAGTTCCTTCCCCATGATGTCCACACTGCACCTTCCCATGATGACAAAGCACCTGAGAATTCCTCTAAATTTTCATAAAGGCCTATATTGTGGTCCTGTTTTTTCTTTTCTTGATCTCAATACTACTGCCCTTTTTCATTGTTATGACCGAGGTCAATCCTTTTGTCCCTTTGTGTTTTTTCAGTATCCTAATCGTGGCATTCCTCTTCCACCATCTCCCTCTATTTCCCTCACCTATGCTCATTACCCTTGTCACATAACTCTTGCTATTCTTGTGACCCCTGAGACTACGGGGCGCTATTATGTGTCTGGATTTTCATCCTATGGTACTTATACTACACATTCTTTTGAACTCGCATCAGTGGCGAGCTATGCAAAACCTCCTTTGTCTCCTCGTTTACTTGCCTACAACTTTGTTCCTCATCCCCGCTCCTTCCTAGACCTGACCGCCCGTATTTTTACCTCACCTCACTTACAACACTTTCATTCCACAAAGCAACCTCGCTCACACCAACGCATCATTCATTCTCGACGACGGCGATCTCCTGATCCTAATCCTCATCGACCTCTCAACTACACATGGACTGTTCGTGACTTTGAAAATCAGGTATTATTCCAAATCTCTAAATACACAATATGGCCCTGGTTCCCTATCTTACATTTTGACTTTGCCGAAATGGGTACCGGGGTCAACAAATTTGCTTCAAAATTTCTCCAAACTAACAAATGGGACAAACAAGGTTCGTGCACACCTCCACTAGAAGCAACATGGTGGGACCTGTATTTTTGTCCCGAACCAAAGACACCTGAGGAAAAATATCAATGTGGCACTTTCTTGGATAAATACTGTGCCTCATGGTCTTGTGTTTCTACGGGCGCTATATCCTGGACTGCCCCTCGCTCAAATGATTATATCGCCATTACCCGTAGTAATGGCAAACCCCCTTCTTTTTCCTGCCCTTCTAATTTGCATTGTTGTGGTGAGCGGAAAAATCCAATGAACATTACCTTTACATCCCAAGGAAAGACTTTGACTGCAGAGCAATGGGCTGTCGGATATTCTTGGGGTGGTAGAGAATGGAGCGGTTCTGAAGATGACGGCGGAGTTTTTTCCATTCGTCTCACAATCCAGTCACCACATTCCCCTCCTATAGGTCCTAACAAAAGCATTCAACCTGTTTTTTTACAGTCCGTTGTACATAATATGCCTAATCCCTTGATTAACCTTGTCAATGCTTCTTCCTTTTTGCTAAAAAGTGCTGTTAATTCTTCATCACAAACCGACCACTGTTGGCTCTGTTTATCATCCACTCCACCCTTTTATGACGCTGTTGGCTCCATCGAACCTATTAAGAATGCTACTAAAGATGACTCTTGCAGATGGAACTCAACATCCATCACTATTACTTCTATTATGGGACATGGTTGTTGCTTGGGAAACATTCCTGCAAATTATTCTCAATATTGTGCTAATATCACCACTGGCAAATACCAATGTGATGTTTGGCTCACCCAGAAAAGATCGGGCAGTGTAAATACGGCAGGTTATAACTCTCTTTTTACCTTGGGTAATGGTAATATTTCTGCCAGCTTAAAGGGCCAATTCTTCATCCCCGGCAACAACTCCATCTGGGCTTGCTTTACAGGTGCTACAGCCTGTGTATCAGGGGATGTCCTTATACAACAAAAAGCCTTTTGTATTCAGGTACGCTTAGTCCCTAGAATCACTTATTATTCCCCCTCTGATTTTGTTTCCCTTATGGAACCACCGGAATACCACCTACGTGTAAAACGTGAATTTGTTACAGCCCTAACCCTTTCAGTTCTTTTAGGATTAGGTGTTGCAGGAGCAGCTACTGGAGCTGCGGCTTTAGTTGTCAACCAACAACAAATACAAAAACTCAGTCTAGAAATAGATAATGATCTTTCCCGCATTGAGACTTCAATTTCTGCCCTTCAAACTTCTTTGTCGTCTCTTGCTGAAGTAGTTTTGCAGAATAGGCGTGCCCTCGACCTTTTATTTTTAAAGGAAGGTGGAACGTGTGTAGCCTTAAAAGAAGAATGTTGTTTTTATTCTGATCAATCTGGCATTGTGCGCGACTCTATGAATGAGTTACGCAAACGATTAAAAGACAGGGAACTAGAAAGGTTCTCCCAACAATCCTGGTATCAAAGTATGTTTAATTTCTCTCCCTGGATTACTACATTGCTTTCTGCTATTTTAGGACCTTGTATAATTTTGCTTATATTATGTATGATTGGCCCATGTGTTTTTTCACGCCTTTTGCAATTTCTCAAGGATCGTTTGAATGGTTTGGATTCTAATCTTTCTAAGATTAATGTTATGCTTGCCTCAAACAATATATATGAACCCTTGAAACCCAAATTCCACCCCTTTGAAAAGGTTGCCCTACTGACACTGTCTGACACGGACTCCAACTGTTCCGATACTGAATCAGACTTAGCCATGGAGGCTCTTGCCCCCAAGCAAGAATCTCGTATTCTTATGGAGTTGCCCTCTTCTGTTTCGGAGGATGCAGATGATGGCTACGAGTAGGATAGAGATTGAACTTTAAAAAATAAAAACAGTGGAGATGTTGCAACCATTTCAATAGCTTAAGGTTTCATTTATGCTTTTAAGTTTCCATTTCCTGAGTTAAGTTAAAGGTTTCGTTTATGTCTTATTAAGTTTCCATTTCCTGAGTTAAGTTAAGGTACCCTTTTAAGTTTCATTTCCTGGCAAAACCCACCCTTTACAACCTCCTGCTGTGACGTAAGTGTACCAATAAAAGAGAGGCACGCAGATCCTTCTGCGCTCTCGCTTGCTGATTCAACCTGAAGAAACATGTTGTCCGTGTGTTTCCTATCTACCAAACGCGAGGTCCGTTGGCCCAGGCTGACGTACGTCACTGGTCCGTCCAGCAGAAGCTGGACCCCGGGATTTGAACTCCCACAACCACTGGTCCGTCCAGCAGGCGCTGGACCCCGGGATTCGGAATTCCCACACCTACTCAAGATGACTTAGTTGATACACTAGAAAGTATTGCTATAGATGAATAAATTGCTCTATTTCGTAGCCATATCACTTTTGCATGTCTTCACTCTGCATACTAAGGTGACAAGTTGCCTTAAAATTGTAACTTGTGAATTATTTTCTCCCAAATGTTCACATCTAAATGTATTTTCACCTACAAATAAAGTATGTCTTTGTTTAAAAATATATAGGTTTTTGTTCCTTTGGAAATGTAAGTTTGAATAACTGCAATCCATAACAAATAGATAAGCTTCTTAGCTTTTCCATATATCCATTTGGGGAAGATTATAAGAATCATAGAACTGAAAGAGGCAATGTAAGCCCTCAACAAAAAACAATGTTTTATGAATCAGCAACAAGATGCTTACCTGACCTGTTCAAAATGTCTCTTTGAGCCAATAAGTCTATTTCTGATCCTTATCAATTTGCATATATGCATTCAAAATACCATTCTGTTTTTTTCCTGGACTTCAAAGAACCCTGTTAAACTGTATGCATCTATTCACAGAAACTAGGAAAATTGTATTCAACTACATAAATATTTACCCTTGTATCATTTGATATTCTACATTTCATTTTAAATTGGGATTTTAATTCATTATGTGCATTAATAAAAAAAGACAGTGGCCACTGGATGTAGTGAATAAATTTATGCAAAAACGTCTCTCTAGAAATTAAATCAAATATGCTTTTTAGATTAAGAAATGCAGCACATTGTTTTCTAAATTTTGTAGCATAATTTTATAACCAGTGCTGGTGCATTAATAATATTTGCAATATGGATGACACGTCACTTTAAACATTAGCCTGTTCATCCACCAAGATGTCTTCTAGGAATGTCCCATTCATCAATTCCTTACTTAAAATTGTAGCATAAACATTAATTACACTTTTTAGTAGATTTAAAGAGAAGTAGTTTACAGGCATATCCAATTTATAAGAGAACTATCAATGCTATATCTCTCTACTTTGGCCCAATGGGTGATGGTATCAATTGCAAAGAGTAGAGGGTTAAGCACAAGTACCACATAATTCCTAATTTATCAGATCAATGGAGTCATCAAGATTAAGACAAACTAGACTTCTTGAGATTAAATAAATAAATTCATCAATTTGATTATTTCTTGGGGTTCACAATACTTATCCATTTTATGTTTTATATTTATATAGCCACCCATTTCATATATGTGACCTTTTGATTTGATGGCCAATTTCTGATGTTAGAGGTGACCATTTTCAACAACTCTGAATTTTTCAATCCCAATTGTTAACAGTCCTGGATTGTTTAACCCCAATAAATTGCTACCAGACTCGACTAGAAAGAAACAAAACCCATTCCTGATGAAAAGGAATTTCCTGATTCTAGCAAGTAAATATGTTCTAAGAAATGTGAAATAGCAGCAAATTCCCTGATAAGCAAGTGTGCCTCCCCAAATATATTTCTTTAAAATTTAAAAGGAGAAAAACTAATACAGTGAACAATTTAGTTATATCCTTTTTCTTTACCATCTAATTCTACTGGAACTGGAATTTTCAAGAAACCATGGTACAGAAATTACATATCAGCAAAACGTAAACATGAAGGACAGTTTCCACAATAAATGAAATAAGAGAGAAAACAGAAACGATAGTTAACATGGTACACAAACAACAAATAATATCCACTAATATGAATTCTCTTTCATGAGGGAAGTTCACTTTTCCCTAAACTTTAATTTAGGAAATGTAAAAGTATCTGAATGTTTAATTTTCCACATGATCTAAATATTTTCCTTTCCAGCAAAGAATCCTGGGAAGCAAGCATTCTCAAAATTGTAGAATTGTAGAATAGACAGTAAGTAACCTGATGGCTTTCTGTGAAGTGTCAGAAATGGTTTTTGGCATTGGATCAGGACTTTATATAAATCCATCTTTAGGAAATTATGAATATTGACAGACGTGCTACCCTTGTCTGTGATGTGTTATGTTTCTTGTTCTTTTTATGATTAATTTAATTGTTGTTCATCATCTAGAATCATAGTCTTCCAACAATTTTTACATAATAAAGAGAAAACCCTGGCAATTAGGGTAGACATTTGTAGATCAGAGGGGCAATTATTATATAAATTCATATACTAAAATTAATTCACCTACTTTTTCAAGAGACTGTTGAACATGAGGAATTTCCATATCATAATAGAGACACATAATTCAAAATCATGATAATTAGATCTGATTATTAGGCTGATAATTAGATCCTACCTGGTTAAACCAACTGTGCCATGTAATGACCTTTTCATTAATGGTTAAAAGTTCATCTGGAGGAGCCAAGTGATTCACCTTCCCAACTTTCACATGAAAAAATGATTTGTTTGGGAAGGCAATCCAGTTGATGATATCAAATCCAGCTGCTACTATTCCATTCTGATCAAAAGAAACCAGATCTCCAGCACTGTTGTTAAAAGAAATGCCCCTCAGAAAATAATTGAGCTAGAGCAAAAAATTAAATGCCAGTTTTGAGAACATTTTCCTCTTCATGATGGTATTTTCTTTTGAAGATAACCAGAAAAGAACATTCTAGACTTCTCTCTCTCTCTGACTGGAAATCATTTATAAGGCTCAGTGGGAGAAGCCAGATTGGTGTGCATTAGGGAAGAAACAAAAGAACGAATTACACTACTATTCCCTTAAGTTTACCACAAAATCAGAATGGTGGTTAATAGAAAAGTAATCTGATTCTATTACACTAAAAAATATCTAAATTCTAGAGTTAAACATGTGTTTATTATAATCATATTAATAGATATGCCATTTCCAACATGGAAAAGTGCCCAGCACAAATCAATGTACAGTATTGTATTTATATCGTCTTTTCAATAATAATTAAAAGGAATTCTGATAAAATTCTGAGCTTTTGTTACATTGCTAAGAGATGGGAAAACAACTGAAATTCAGACCTAGTTTTGCCATCACACTTACGTACATGATGCTCCATCAGATGACGGTGGTGCCATTACCTGCCAGAAGCCTTGATTATGTATCCTCCCTCCTTCTCTCTCTGCCATAACTTTGTGTTTATGTTTAAAAGAGAACAGAGCATGTAAAGCATTAGCTATAGCATACAGAGCATTGTAACCGCTGTAACTATGACCAGTCATTTTCATTTCAAAAAGAGATCCAGGAAGGCTCTTCAGATCCTCTGTTCCATTGCAAATATTGTCAGACACATCACTCATTGCCGTATTAGGAAAAACACAGTTGAAAGCTTCTTGCCAGAACAGACTGATAAACCCATCTTCCTTTGCACTGTAGGGATTTTTTTTCTGAATAAATGATTTGAATTCCGGTAGCTCAGCAGAGTGCATTGACAAGGAGAGGGCACCATGGATTATATCTGTATCCCAATGGAGTTGAAAAGCTGATGAAGTGAATTCCATCTGGGCTGTCATTATCCACACAATACCTTTTGGTTTACTTTTCACTGGTTCCAGCTTTGGCATATATTGTAACCACCTCAAGAACATCATGGAGAAAGATTCTCCATAAATCACAAATGCATTAGCTTTACTACTCATGATATGTTCATATACTTTTACCCCCTGCTGAATCATACCATCAAGTTTAGTAATATCACTAAATTTTGGGATTCTTTCAATAAAAGAATAACAAATCCCCTTTTTCGAAAGAAGTGGAATCATAGTTTGTGCCATTTTTTCTCCATGATCATTGTCCATGATAAGAAACCCAATCCAGATCCATCTGAAATGCAGGAGCAGTGAGACAATTCCTGCATATTGAAATGGTTCTGGGGGAACCATCTGGTAGAAAGAAAGGCCTGGAGTTTTATCATTCATAAGGGGAGGGAATCCATAAATCAGCTAGATAGAAGTGGATAAAAATAATGGACACATGTATATAGTACTTTCAACTATTATCACAATCTGCATAGATTATATTAGCAAACTCATACTATTTATTTCTTTGGTATATGGCCACTTCCCAGTTGGGGTCATGTTGGTGTTCATTCATATATAACAATTTCAACATTGCTATTTGAAATGATGTTTGTGGTTTTACTAAATTTCCTATATACTTCATTTCTGCATAAATCCTATGGGTCATTTGAACCATTCCTTTAAACTGAATTGAATCACTGAAGTGATTTAATGTATAAAATCCATTTATGTTCCTTTGGAGTAATTTGAAGAGATTCCAAATGTGGGGTTTGTGTGTGTGTGTGTGTGTATTCCTTGGATTTTCTGACTTTGTTGCATCTTATACAATTCTTTCCCAAACTCAGTTCATACATGTTTCCCAATAGTATAAGAGATGCAACATATATCTCTTATTAATCTTGCAAATTTAAATTGATACTAGCAATCAGTAAATCTTGAACCCAAGATTAAATCTGGCAAATTTGCACTCTAATGCTAATTAATATTAGCTCTTAATAGTTATTGAAGAGTTTGGCACTTTGACAAAAAAAGATCCACAAAACATTCAGCAGAGCTATATATTATCTATTTATCATGCTCTCCCAATCAATAGATTTGCCCTGATAAAATGATAATTAAGATCAAACTTAAACAAAGAATACAACTGTCAAATGCAATATATTATCTTTGATGCCACAAGCCATAGTTGGCTTCTTTAATTAACTAGAAGTAAAATAAACCAGTTTGACTGTATAAGAGGTAGAATACATAAACAACAAAAAAAGGTTATGAAATATCTAAAAGTACATAACACCATTTCTTGGATATCTTCAAAAGTATACATTCCACTTACAAAATGCACTGTAAATAGATGGAGGATTGAAACTAAGTAATGATATTTACAAGAATGTGACTCTTGGATTTGCAGGGATAAATCCCTTTTTCCATTCCAGGACTTTGTAGTGCAGTGTAGGACTGGAATGCAATACAATATTCAAAATATTTTTTAAAAATTAAAAAATAGGTTAAATTGGCATACAGATAGATAAATATATCTCACCTGTGGTTTCTTATAGGTATCCAAAATAGTTGCCACATGAAGAGAAATTTGTGCATCCAGTCCTCCAATAACAGCTACTACATCATTCTGGATGTTACATACATAGTTGGGGACCAATTTCTCCATTGATGATAGAAGTTGCAGGGTGGCCTGATAAGTTTTTTGGGCATTATCACAACTATCATAGATGCAGACACCTAAGGTGAGATTGGGTAAGATCTGTGGGTTTTCATTGATCTCCTTAACTGCAAATGCCATAGCCAGGATGTGCTGGTAATTCTTAGGAATTAAGCTACAATGAAAGTTGCATTCCATATCAGAAGGCCATTCCATATTGAACAGCTTTTGTGTTTTAATGAGGAATTCAGCAGGCTGGCTGCACCATTTTTCTGACATTGTAAACTCATAGCCACCTGCATTTACTGTTAATATGCATGGAGATGATTTACATTTTTGCACAAACCTTGTCTACTATATTTGGATTTTTTTCCCACCATGCACATTAAGGAAGGAAAATATGTGAATTTTAGGTTCTTCAAAACGTTTCTTTTTTTGTAAGTCATGGTATCCAATTCCAAACTATTTTGAGATTCTATATTAAAAATAACCTTAGAATTTTTATATACATTTGTCCAAATAATTTTTACTTGCAAATTTGCGTGATGTACATAATTTTGAAAAGAATATGCAAATTCACATTCATGTTTACCTTAGTATTCAGACAAATACGGATATCCCTAATACAAATATCTGGATTATTCTTGATTTTCAAAATGATAGAGATGAGATTATATATGGTGAGTTTACTTATTTTGTAAAGTAATAGATTTGTGATAGAACTGAAAGCAATTTTAAAAATTGTGACTTAGATGAAAGCTATACAAAGAAAACAGTGACTATCTTTAACATTTGAAGGATGAAGGAGATAAATTTATTGATCATTCTTTGAAAGAACAGGAAAATTACAATGTTTTAATGTGTAATGTTTCATTGAAGAAGAAATTATCACAAAATCTGCAAAATAAAAGCGTAACAGACCAAACATGATCAAGACCATGCATGAAGGGGAAGGAAGGTTGTCAAGAATGAAACTGGCTTAATGAAGAGATTTGGCAGGTGAAAAACACTGAAAGGAAGATAGTGAAAGTGAAATAGAAAGAAATTAATCTTGAAACCAGCTTTCCCCAATGTGGGTTCCCTGCAGGAGTTGATTCAATTCCCTGGGTTTCTCAGCTGGCTAGATATTTCAAAGAATTATGACAGTCAAAGACAACACTTTGGAGGGGAGGAGAGGTTTCCTGAATTTGAGGAATGCTGCTTTAGAATTCTGAATATCTGCCATAATATATTCTTCCTCAGATGATCTTTCTTTAGCATCTTATTATCACCCAGGCAAAGTATTGTATTAAGACGACATTGCTCATTTTGCTTAAACAAGTGACCAAACTGATTGAAAAATGAAGCAATTATCCAGTTTCTTACACAAACTCTCCTGGCAATACTGGTGAGGGGGTTTCAGTGAAGAGAACTTCTTTTGGGATGATGCCAGTCTGAGAAGCAATGCCACCAACAATGAAATCTCCTAGTTGTTGGTATTTATGATATGAAGAGTATGGATGGGTGATGCTGCACCTACAAGACTTGCAGACTATGTGAGGAAGCAGTACTAGCAGCAAGATCAGTAAAATGATATCCATGCTCTGGATATCAAAAAACCCGTTTACTTCTATAGCACATCTATTAGCATTTCTGCAATTAATAGTATCTGGTCTTGAATGGTGGTTGCTGAAGTCTGAATCTTGAACTTTGGAAATGGTATGGGAAAATAACACTCTTCATCAGTCTTAATTATAAAGTTCACTGAAATCCATAAGGATTTGGAAAAACAACAGAATTAAACACAATCATTAAGATAGATAAACAAGAATTTAAGTTATCAAAGTTTGATTCCTTATGGAACTGCTGGAGAAGCAATGTTTTCCTGAGTTGAAAAGTTTTTCCCCTCTTACTCAGGTAGGAAGTGATACAGAAGGATCTTGACAGACTTGAACATTGGGTGCTATCTAACAAAATGAAATTCAATGGTGAAAAAAATACGGCAAGAAAACCAAATGCACAGGTCTAATATAGGTGGTTCCCTGGCTCAATAGTGGTAGCTGTGAGAGGGATCTTGGATTCCTAGTGGACAATCACTTAAATATGAGCCAGCAGTATCCTACAGCTGCCAAAAAAGCCAACACAGTTCTAGGCTGCTTTAACAGAGGAATAGAATCAAGATCATGTGAAATTATAAAGTTAATATCACTTTATAAAGACATGGTAAGACCACACTTGGAATACTGGATCCAGTTTTAGTCACCATGATGTAAAAAAGATGTTGAGACTCTAGAAAGAGTACAGAGAAGAGCAACAAAGATGATCAGAGGACTGGAGGCTAAAACATATAAAGAATGGTTGCTGGAATTGGGTATGTCTAGTTTAATGAACAGTAGGACAAGCAGTGTTCCAATATCTCAGGGGTTGCCACAAAGAAGAGGGAGTCAAGCTATTCTCCAAAGCACCTGAAAGCAGGACAAGAAGCAATGGATGGAAACTAATCAAGGAGAGAAGCAACCTAGAACTAAGGAGAAATTTCCTGAGAATTAGAACAATTAATCAGTGGAACTACCTGCTGGAAGGGACCTTGGAGGTCTTCTAGTCCAGCCCCCTGCTCAAGCAGGAGAACCTATACCATCTCAGACAAGTGACTGTCTAGCCTCGTTTTAAAAATCTCCAGTGATGGAGTGCCCACGATTTCTGGAGGCAAGCTGTTCCACTGATTAATTGTCCTCACTGCCTGGAAGTTTCTCCTTAATTCCAGGTTGCTTCTCTCTTTGATCAGTTTCCAACCATTGTTTCTTGTCCTGCCCTCTGGTGCTTTGGTGAATAACGTGACCCCCTCTTCTTTGTGGCAGCCCCTCAAATACTGGAATACTGCTATCATGTCTCCCCTATTTCTTCTTTTCTTTAGACTAGCCAAACCCAAATCCTGCAGCCATTGTTCGTATGTTTTAGTCTACAGGCCTTTGATCATCTTAGTTGCTCTTCTCTGATTTTTTTCCAAACTCTCGACATCTTTTTTGTGATATGGTGACCAAAACTGGCTGCAGTATTCCAGGTGTGGTCTCACTATGGTTTTATAAAGCGGTACTAATACCTCATATGATCTTGATTCTATGCCTTTGTTTATACAACCCAGGATTGTATTAGCTTTTCTGACTGCTGCTGCACACTGCTGGATCATGGTTAAGTGATCGTCCACTAGGACTCCAAGGTCCCTTTCACGGTTACTGTTTTTAAGCCAGGTCTTGCCCAATCTGTACTTGTACCTTTGATTTTTCCTGCCTAAATGTAAAACTTTGCTTTTCTCCACATTGAAACTCATTTTGTTGGATAGGGCCCATTGTTCAAGTTTGTCAAGATCTTTTTGGATCCTGAGTTTGTCTTCTGGGGTGTTGGCTACTCCTGCCAGTTTGGTGTCATATGCAGATTTGATGAGTTCCCCTTCAATTCCCTCATCTAAGTCATTGATAAAGATATTGAAGAGTACTGAGCCTAAGACGGAACCTTGTGGTACCCCATTGCTTACTTCTCTCCATGTGGATGTAGTGCCGTTGAGGACTATTCATTGAGTATGGTTTGCTAGCCAGATACAGATCCATCTGGTGGTGATGTTGTCTATTCCACCTTTTTCTATCTTACCAAGGAGTAGGTTGTGGTCTACTTTATCAAATGCCTTACTGAAGTCTAAGTATACTACATCCACAATATTTTGCTGGTCTATTATTTTAGTCACTTTGTTGAAGAATGAAATAAGATTGGTTTGGCATGATCTGCTTTTTAACAAATCTGTGCTGGCTACTAGTTATAACTTTGTTCTAGTTGTTCTCAGATCTGTTTTTTGATTATCTTTTCTAGGATCTTCCCAGGTATTGATGTTAAACTGATTGGTCTGTAATTTCCTGAGTCCGTTTTCCCCCCTTTCTTGAAGATGGGAACCACATCAGCCGTTTTCCAATCCTCAGGTACTTCCCCGGTGCTCCAGGATTTTTGAAAGATGTGGTGCAATAGTTCTGAGATAACAGCTGCCAGCTCCTTCAGACCTCTGGGATGTAATCTGTCAGGCCACAATGATTTATATTTGCCAAGGTCAGATAGGTGTTCTCTTACCATTTTCTTGCTTATTTTAATTTTTGTTTCTAATTTGTCTTTTGCAGTGCTTTTTTTGGTATGTTGGGCTATAGTTTCTATTTGTGTGAAGTATGAGTTAAGCAGCTCTGCTTTCTCCCTGTTGCCTGTTATTTCCTTGCCATCTTCTGTCTTTAGTGGACCTACAGTTTCCTTGACTTTTTTCTTGTTGTTAATATGTTGGAAGAAACTTTTTTATTATTCATGATTTCTGTTGCAAGTCTTTGTTCGTTCTGAGCCTTTGCTTTCCTGACTTCATCTTTGCATGTTCTGGCTGTCTGCTGATAATCGGCCTTAGTTATGTGCCCCTCTTTCCATTTTTTGCATTTTTCCTTTTTGTCTTTCAGTTTTTCAGAGAGATCTTTGTGCAGCCATGCTGGTTTCTTCTTGAATTTCTTGTTTTTCTTTTTCAGTGGTATTGTGTTGGTCTGGGCTTTTATGATCACATTTTTCAGAGTTTTCCACACTTCTTGGGTTGTTTTCCCCTTTAGGATTTTCATCCATGGGATCTTTCCTAGGTTCTCTCTGAGTTTCTTAAAGTCAGCTCTTTTGAAGTTCAAGACATTGGTTGGATTGTTTTCTGTTGCTAGTGTTTGCATTATATTAAATTCCAGTATGATGTGGTCACTTTTGCCCAGCAACTTCAACTCCGTCTATCACTTCTTCTCTATTAGTTAGAATTAAGTCCACGATGGCTTTACATCTAGTTCCCTCCTCCACCTTTTGGATGACAAAGTTGTCAGCTAGGTTGGTTAGGAATCTGTTTGATCTCCCGTTCGTTGCAGAGTTTGTCTCCCAGTGGATATCTGGATAGTTGAAGTCTCCCATTACTACTGTGGTTTGCTTCCTACATACATTTGTTAACTGGTTGGCAAAGAGTTCATTTATTTCTTCTGATTGTTTGGGTAGCCTGTAATATACACCTATGGTAATGTCACTTTTTTTCTTTTTTATATTGACCCATATACATTCTGGAGAGATTTTATCTTGGATCATGTGCATTTCTGTAGATATGTAGTGTTCTCTCACATATAGTGCAACTCCCCCACCTCTTTTTGTAGACCTGTTTCTTTTGAACAATTTGTATCCATCCATCAGTCCATTCCATTCATGGGTTTTGTCCCACCAGGTTTCTGTTATGCCAACTATGTCATACCCTCCCTCGTGTACTATTGCTTCTAGTTCTCCCTGTTTGTTCCCCAAGCTTTGAGCATTTGTATATAAGCATTTAAGACTTTTATGCTCAACAATATATACTGTAAGAATTAGTTTGATCTAAAAATATTTTCAAGATAAGAATTAAGGGAATGAAGTCACACACCATTCAGTTAGAATCACTGCTTAGAGTTTGACTAAAAATGCACTCACACATGGATGCACCCACACTCCACAAACTCCTTTTATTCTGAGTATTCATTTTTATTCTCTGTTAGAAATTAATTTTTTCCCCTACATTGGCACTGCTTTCTCAATGAAAAGTGGGCTACATTTTTTATAAATCATCACCATCTTTTCAAAACACCAATGTCTTATAAAAACTCAGATATATGCTCATTTCTTATCCAATTCTGCCCAAACAAGTTGAATTGCCTTACCTGCCAGAAAAATCATAGAATACCTACTACCATTAGAATTAAGTATTTGCTAGGATCTCCAGTTGCTAAATAAGAATGCTTTGCTGGACATGTGCTCTGCATGAGTGGGCAACATCCAGCAAGGACTACAATCATTTGGATACCATCAGATGGTCAGAGAAAAAGAGGAAGAACAAAGAAAACCTGGCGCCAAACATTTCAGGAAGATCTGAAAAACATCATCCTTAAATGGAAGAATGCGGAGACTGTCGATGTGGACCAGGAACTGTGGAGTATGCTTGTAGCCCAATGTCCTTGGCATAGGACATGAGAAAGAACAATTCCCCCATTGAATTATTAAAAGTACATGTCCAATTGCATTTTCACCCCAATACGTTTTCTAAAAAACCCTAAAATATATATATCCAGTGGTATACTTTAAAACCAGGAAAATTACCATTAACAAAGGAAAACCAGATTCTATAAAAGAGAAATCCTAAATGGGACCATTTCATAAAAATGTCCATCATCTTATCAATTTGCTTAAAACAGTGAAGTGGAACTAACATTGGCAACACATATACCAATTTGGAACCTACATCCATTTTAATTTATTCTTCCTGGTGGACTCATAGGCATCTTCACTCATCCCTTGATATCTCCTTTTATTTAATACACCTTAATGGATATATGTATGCATGTATATGTGCAAGAGTGAACTCATGACCTAGAGTGAGCAGGCATTTTTTCCCTACTGGGATTCAGAGCTTTTGTGCTACTTAGCAAAGAGAGTTTAAATAGTCCCAGTCTCTCCTTAACTGGAGAGCTTTATAAAAAGGAAACTGAAAACAAGCATGTGTGTGGAGAAAAAGAGTCAAGTCCAGAATACAGCAAAGATGTGGGAAAAAGAAACTCCAACTCAAAGGCAATCATCTCAGCAATAGTCTTCCCACAGCAAGAGAAAACTTCAATTTTTGGATGTTCAAGACCATTAAAAGGTAGAGTTGACAGAGGAGGGTAGGAAAAGAGCCAGTCCATATTTTGCAAACCCAAGCAAGTGCATAAATCAAAGCAAGCCCCCTGTGTGCAGTAACCCAAGTGCAGAACTTCACAAACCAATTCCAGAAACAGAGCATGGGGAGAGGAGGAGGACAGAGAAAAGCCTATTTCACCTGTCTTTAGAGGAGTGGAAAGAATTTTCACATGCTAATGAATAAGAATGGCTGAAAGAGCTGAAGACCTTGAGGGAAAAGGAAAGATTTAAAGAAGAAATAGTTAAGAAAACTTAGTGCTGACAGGAATAGGAACATATAAATAGAAATCTGTAGATTAAGTAAGACTAGAAATAGAATAGTTGTAAATTTATAGTAATAGAATGATAGTAGACTAAACTAAAAATTTTATATTGTACAATAAAACAATTCTGTGTGGGAAAAACAAATACAGTCTTTGTGTCTGTTTGCTGCACCATAATAAGGAACACTTGTAACATGTATTGCATTGCTATGCTGTTCCACACCAAGAAGTTCTAGGCATCCTATAATATAAATACAGATGAAAGACAACAAAACTGAATAATCCAAAATGATATCAATTACTCAAAGCAGATCATATTAATATCTTACAACTATTAATATCTTGCAACAACTCGCTAACCTTCCTGGACATCCTGATCATCAGAGACCACAATGACAAACTAGAAATGCAAGTGTACAGAAAAACCATACCGCCCAGCTGCTCCACTACCAAAGCAACAATCCAATCTCCTACAAGAGAAGCTGTGTAAGGACTTTATTTAAATGAGCCCAAACGCACTGCAGCAACCCAGAACAGCAGAAAAAGGAAACAGAGCATCTATACAACATGTTCCAACAAAATGGATATCCACGCAACTTTACCAAAAATGTCCCTGACCACTCAACCCAATACAACACAACCAATACAAACCCTAAAAAGAATGACACTGCCATACGTTAAGAATATCTCAGAAACCACTAACTACAATCACATGGAATCAGCATAGCACACAAGCCAACTAAAGCTCTTCAAAACATCCTAAGCAAACCAAAAGACCCAGCAATCCCAGAAGAAAAAACAGGAGTCATCATAACATGCAATGTAATGACTACAACAACCACTATGTAGGACAAACAGGCAGAAGACTGGCAGAACGCATCCATGAACATCAACTAGTAGTCAGAAGACATGATGAAAACTCTTTAACTTCTCAACCAATAGACAGACTTAACCATAGTTTCAATTGAGAATCCTAGATCAAGCCAAGACCAAAAATGCTAGGGAATTTCTAGAAGCCTGGCACTCTGACAAATTAGCCAAAGATCCAAGTACCTCTTTACCAGCAATCAGCACCCAGATCAGCATAAATTAACCAAGATTAACATCAGACCAACATTCCAGTAAGCAATACCACAATTGAGAAACTGCCAAAGAAGTAAATTGTAAACAGCCCAACCAAAGAATCTTTAAGACCACCCACACCAACACTGACAGGGCAAGTCACTAAAATACAAACTGACATCAAACCACACTTCTTACTAGCACTAATGATGTTACCTAGTTTGGGTAATGAAATGTTTTCAAGAAAACAAGCAAGCTCAGAGAGCACCAAGGACCCGTCACAAATACTTTCTTCATATTTCTGCAGAAATCCATCAGTGAGGTATTGGCTCCTACACAAAAAGGCAAGCTATTCTGTAAGAGAGTACTACTATTGAGAAGGCCTTACTAAGAGTCCTGCAAAAATAATTATCTTCAAGTATTTAATACAACCTTTTAATCTAATAAAAAAAATATTAGGGCACTTTTAATGTTGATATAATATTAGACTTATTTCAATTTTTGTATACTGAAAGTATTTACCATATTACTATACCGTTTCCACAAATCAGGGTAAAGATTTTGATAGTTAAAAAAGAATAAGGTATTGTCTGTGTATGGCAACAGTCTATGTTCAGTTTTGCAGCACAAAGACCCTTAAGCAATCTAAAGAGCAAAGCAGATGAGGCATATTCTCAACATAATCAGATCACACACTGATTACATACTGATTTCAAGGGAGATATAGGTAGTCCTTGACTTATGACCACAATTGGGCCCAAGGTTTCTGTTGCTAAGTGAGACAGTGAATTTTGCCCCATTTTATAACCTTTATTGCCATAGTTGATAAGTGAATCACTGTAGTTGTTAAGTTAGTAACATGGTTATTAAGTGAATCTGGCTTCCCCCTTGACTTTGCTTGTCAAAAGGTTGCAAAAGGAGATCACATTTCCTCGGGATGCTACAACTGTCCTAAATCACCTTTACTTCATGTTGTTTATTTTCTAGGGAGATGTGTTCTCTTCCAAACACAGCACAAGGCAGCAAACCTCTGTTGTTGTGGGCCAGTTGTTGCACTGGTTAAGTAACCAGGCTAAAAACCAGGGTGTGGTGAGTTCCCACCCTTGGCACAAAGTTGGGCTATCTTGGACCAAATGTTTCAGCCACAGGAAAAAGGAATTGGCAAGCCACTACCCGAAAATGCTCCCAAGAATACTGTAAGGAACAGTCACCAAATGTCAAAATGGATTTAAAAGAGGTTAAGAGGTTTTTCCTCTGTTGTTGTTGTGTTGCACTACTGACTGCTAGTCAAGGGTGCACAGACAGCTGTAATCTGACTCCATACCCATTGGTAGCCTTCTCATTTTTCCCCCCCACCACGTTAGCACTCTAGTTTCTTTTTCTTTTATTTCAAAGATATGCCCTATGATCTATGCCTAATGACTTGTTCACAATGATTGCTGAGAGTTTGTTCTTATTAGCTATACTAGCAAGAAATTAATTAAAAAATAAATGTGCTTTAAGAAAAGGATGCTAGAAGAAAATAAAATTGAACAAGCATAGTTTACAGGTTCATGATCTATTATTTAAAATTTAAGTTTTATAAATAAAAAAATAAGAGGTTTTGGAGAATAGAGGAAATTTATATAAATCAGAAGCTAAGAGAGACATTTTTATAAATATTTTACAGTGCCTACAAAGAAATCTAGATTTTAAACTTTGACAAAGGACAAAGCACTTATTTCCATCAGTCTTTCCTTCTTATTAGTTGTTCCCTGTTGTTTAGTTCAGCTCTGAACACAATGATATAACATTTTGGGGAAAAGATGCAAAATAGAAGCCCAGCACCAGATGCTAAAATAGAGAAAATCTCCACAGCCACCATGTATTTCCCTTTGGAACTCAGGTATGCTGGGACAAAGGACAACCAAACACTGCAAAAGACCAACATGCTGAAGGTGATGAACTTGGCTTCATTGAAACTGTCAGGTAACTTCCTGGCAAGAAAAGCTGTTGTGAAACTGACAAGAGCCAGGAAACCCATATAGCCAAGAACACAATAAAACATAGTCACAGAGCCTTCATTACATTGCAGGATAATTTCTTCAGTGACTGAGATCATATCAACATCTGGGAAAGGGGGAGCCATTGCCAGCCACAAAATACAGATGCTTGCTTGGATCAGAGAGCAGGAAACAACAATGGAATTAGTTAACTTTTTCCCCACCCATTTTCTCATGCTAGATCCTGGCTGGGTGGCCATGAAAGCCAGAACCACTGTGATGGTTTTTGCTAAAATAGAAGAAACAGCCACTGAGAAAACCATTCCAAAAGTTGTTTGCCGGAGAAGACAGGTCACTTTTCCAGGCTGGCCAATAAATAGTAGCACTGAAAGGAAGCAGAGCAGGAGGGAGATGAGGAGAGTATAGGTCAAGTCCCGGTTGTTAGCTTTGACTATGGGAGTGTTGTGGTTTCTCATAAATACACTTAGCACAAGAATTGTGGTCAAAGAAAAGCAAAGTGCAAAAGAGGCTAAACTGAACCCTAAAGGTTCTTCATAAGACAAGAAACTAATTATTTTGGGTATACAGAAGTCCCTTTTCTTGTTGGGATAGGTTTTCTCTTTGCATTTAGAACATTCACTTCTGTCTGAAAGAAACAGAGATGTAATGTTAATTTAACATGCAAATCATAAATTCATCAGTATGCTATTATTATAATTCTAAGGGAAACTTAGACTTTTAAGATTTTGATATGGAAAGCCTTCAGTGCTCACAGGAGCCACCTTCATTTGGCTGATTTCAAAATACCCATATTTTTTAGATTTTATTAAGAATTAAATTTAGATTTTATGTAAGTAAATAAATAAGAGAGAAAATATGAAACCAAAGTCAGACTAAATCTATAGTAATATGTACCCTTTGGTTTATTAAAGTAAAAATATCTTGTTTTAAAACAATTATTAGCATATATATTCTGACTATTAAAATTTATATTTCTTATTTTTCCTTCTAGGTTGCCTCAATAAATAATGCTATGTCTTATTCTTTGATGTTTCCAATATGAATCTCCTTTATTCCTCTTCATTTGGATGTATATAATTGTGGAATGGGTTAGATTAATGTACATGGTGAATTAAATCTATTAGTTTACTTCATAAAATTTGTAATTTCTATATATCATATTTAAATAGCACTTAGACTTATATACTATTTCACAGTGCTTTACAGCACTCTCCAAGCAGTTTACAGAGTCAGCATATTGCCCCCAACAATCTGGGTCCTCAGTTTACCGACCTTGGAAGGCTGAGTCAACCTTGAGCCAGTCAGGATCGAAGGAATCAAACTCCTGGCAATGTGAGCAGAATTAGCCTGCAGTACTGCATTCTAACCACTGTGCCACCAAGGCTCAGATGAACTACAGTTCAGATGAAAGTACATTTATATAAATTTAGGTTATAATAATGAAGAACTTAGATTACCAATCTCAGTTGAAACTCTCCCTTCTGGACAAGGGATACAATCATAGCAGCAAAATGGTTTTCCTTCCTTCACTTTTTTGCTAAAACCAGGAAAACAACTCTGACTGCATGCAGAAATAGGTTGCACCTAGAAATAAAAGAGGAAAAAAATGTCTGGAGGAGGGATTTTGAAACTGCTTGTCCAATGGGCCCATTAGAAAATTTAATAACAAATTGTAGGCATTTTCAAAACAAGTATAGAATGTTTAAAGTTAAGTAGTCAATTCAACATCTGATGATAAAGTAGTAAAGGCAGACCTACTTGAGGACATCGCTGCAAGATGGGTGCTGGGGAATGAAGCTCCCTTTCCCAAGCCTGATTTCTACCAGCTGGGGAGTCCAATAGGACCAAAAGTCACCCTGTAGAGGCAACTAGCCAAAGGGTGAAACTTTGCAGATTACAGGCCAGTGGTAGCTGGCCTGCTTGATCCAAAGGAGCCCTCGGGACCAGCAGGAAAAAAGACTGACCACACCCATGCAGTCTGCCAGAAGCAGCTGATCGTCGGAGACAACAAATTTTAAAAGCGGAAGGCAAAACAGCTGATCCGTGTGAGACTACTTTCCTTTTCTCTCTACAAGCAAAAATACCGGTTCTGGGAAAAAGCATTCCAAAGCAAGAAATTCCCAAGCTTCAGGGAGGGGGGGCTTTTTTCTTTACCCCTCCCTCCTGAACTATAAGTGGCAGTTTAAGCTTTGGGGGAATTAAAACTGACTTATAACAATACTGTGAAGATAATTGAGGCACAAAAAAAGGATAAATTGGGGAAACTTTTGGATTTATAAATCTTTTTTTTACTTTTGTTTGTTTGGAAACTATCAGGTTTTAACTTTTTAAACTTTTTTAAAGTATGGTGGGAATGGACATCTAATGACACCTACTGGCAAAACTGAGAACTACATTTAATTTTGTATTTTCTTTTCCTTATCTTACTGAGTTGTTTTGATTGGAGTCTTAAAACTTGGCTGTATGCCCAGACATAGCTTATAGTTTAAACATTTTGGTGTCCTTGGAATTTATAGTCCTGAAGATTGTGGCTGAAAAAGAAAAGTCTCTTTTTGGATTGCCCTGTCCTACAGGATGGATTACAATTATAAATAAAAACTGTGTTTGAAGTCATTGGACTTCCATGGATTACAAATACAGCTTGACATGGAATTTTTACAAGCTGTTTTGAAAGAATGAATAATAAGAAATCCCTTCGAACAGAATATTTTGGTTTACAAATTTTGGTATATATTTTTTCTTTTTTCCCTTTTGCTCTTTTTTACCATTTACCATTTTTATTATTTACCTCTTCTATTTGTTAGGAGCCTATTGGATTATAAATTTTGACTTACTTGATGGATTACAAAGTATGATTTAAAGATAAAGATGAGCGCCTCCAACCTATCTAAAGTTGGAAAAAAAGGATCTTCTGCTCCCTCTTCGGCTTCTGCAAGTCCAGTTTACCAGAGATCAATTGATACAATGCTTTAACAAGAAAAGACTAATAAATTCCAAAAGGAAACTCAAGTGACCTTACAAGCAATTCAAAAGGCAATCGCTACTCACATGGCGGTCACAATGAGAAACCATGAGGAGTTGAAAAGTGATTTTGATAAAATGAATCAAAAATTAACAATATGGACTCTCAATTTGAAAATTTTAAACAGATGATCACAGATAATCAACAAAGAATCCAAAAAATAGAAGATAAATCGAGGTTGACCAGAAACTAGAAGTTTTAAAAGATAAAATCAGAAGTTGATCCAAATAAATGAAGAACTAGAAGACTCGATAGCTGGGATGGAGATGAAAAGAGCCTCATATTTTTTAAGATTTCAAAATATAATGGAAGATAAGGAAGAGGATCTCTTAGACTTGATAACAGAATTTTTGGCAGACGCATTAGGAACTGGGAAACAGAAAATGGAATTAGAATTAGACCAGATCTATCGAGTCAACTCAAACTATGCTTGAAGAAATAAAGTCCCCAGGGAAGTACATGTTAGATTTCTTAAAAGATCTACAAGAGACGGGATTTTGAGAAGAGTAAGAGACAAACCTTTGAAATACAAAGAAAAAGAAATTGTAGTCCTCAAACAAATTCCTAGGAGAATAAGAGAATCCTGAAGAGAATACTAGTTTCTAACTAGGAAATTAATTGAAAAAGGACTGAATTTCAGATGGCTGTTTCCAGAAGGGATTTTAATCTACTGGGATATGAAAAGATATAGACTGGATACACCACTTAAAGCAATGGAATTCTTGGACAACCATAGAGCATTTTTGGAAGGAGGTGACTCTGAATCCAGTACAAAGAGAGAAACAAAGAAACAGGAAGAAATGGCAGTAGAAGGAGCAGTCAAACCAAGAGAGGAGGAATAAATTAAAAACACATACAGAAGAAGGAGCAAGACCAAGAGATCAGAGACAGATAAGATCAACTAGAAGATTAAGATCTAGATATAATTGAAAGAGATGGAGGAGAGTGGGATTTTGTCAATGAATATAAATGGACTAAATTCTCCTTCAAAAAGGAGAAAAATCTTTACACAATTACAAAAATTAAAAATGGATATAATTTGTCTTCATGAAACGCACATTAAGAGACAACATTATAAGTTGTTAGAACAACCGAAAATTGGTAAACTTCACTTTGCATTAGCACTTCAAAAGAAAAGAGGAATAGCTCTATACATTAAAGAAATGATGAACCCTAAACAAATTTACATGGATGAAGAGGGGTGAATATTAATGATGGAAATAATGATGGATCAAAAACAGATACTGATGGTAGCAATATGTGCACCAAATAATAAACAATTTTACCAAAAATTAAATAAAAAATATTAGATCTAAACTATCAAAATCTTTGTATATGGGAGACTTTAATGCAATAACAGATGGAACTTTGGACTATAAAAGCACTAAACGAGGAAGAAAAGGAGGAAATATATTACCTAAAGCATTTTTAAAAATGACAGAAGAACTTTGTATCCAAGATATATGGAGAGAAAAAAATTGCAATTTATATTTTACTCAAATAGACATAAATCATGGTCTAGAATTGATATGATATGGATATCTTTAGAACTTAATACGATGATACAAGAAATTGAGATAGAAACTAATGTTTGGGCAGATCATAACCCAATAAAGATCATAACCCAATAAAGACTTGGAGAGGAACTAAGAAAAAATTAAGATGGTCCTTGAATAAATCTATATTGAAAGAAAAAGAATTTCTACCACTAGCGACAAAGGAAATGGATTTTTTCTTCAAAATAAACAAGAAAGAAGAAACATCGCTTCAAAATGTGTGGGATATGGCTAAAGCATATTTCAGAGGGTTGGCTATAACTTATATCGCTAAAAAGAATAAAGAAAAGAAACAACAGTTAAAGTTGAAGGAAGAATTCAGAAAGTTAGAATCAGAATTACAAATAGATCCACAAAAGAAAATACTTAAGAAACAAATGGGGATAATAAAACATAAATTAAACCTAGCCGAGATGGAAATAACGGCTCAACAGATTAAAAAGGCTAAACAGAAGCTGGGGAGCATATAGCATATAGACTGAAAAAAGAAAAAGAGAAAAAAATTGATAAACAAGCTGCAAGATCCAAAAGGTGAATTACAGTTTCAAAATGATACAATTAAAAAAAATTATTAAAGATTATTATGAGATAATTATTATGCAGAGGAAATTCCAAAAGAAAAAATACAGCAGTATTTAAAAAAAGCAGACTTACCAAAAATTTCAAAGAATATTTGAAATATATTAAATGGAAAAATATCAATGATGGAGATTATAGAGGCTATAAAAAGGCAAAAAAATGATAAGACTCCTGGCCCAGATGGATTACTTGCAGAGTTTTATAAATCAAGTCCGATCTTGAAAGAACTGTGTAGTGAGATACTCCTGGAGGCTAAAATACCAAATACATGGACTGGGTATTATTATTATTAATACCCAAAGAAGACTCCGATCTAACGCAAATAAAAAACTATACACCAATATCGTTATTAAATGTAGATTATAAAATTTTCACCTCAATAATAGCAGAAAGACTAAATAAATTTTTGACCGAATTTATACATACAGACCAAAATGGTTTTCTATCTAAAAGACAGATAAAAAATAATTTAAGAATGATTCTTGATGTGTAAGAGTAGTATGAAATTTATTCAGGGAAACAGATGGCTTTAATATTCCTTGATGCACAGAAAGCGTTTGACAATGTAAACTGGCAATTCATGTTCCAGCAACGTGCAGAAATGGATTTTGGAAAAAACTTTATAAATGTAATCAAAACAATTTATTGTAAACAAATAGCCAAAATAATTGTAAATGGAGATCTTACAGAAAACTTTAACATTAAAAAAGGCACAAGACAGGGATGCCCACTATCCAGTGGTGGGATTCAAATATGTGAACAATCGGTTCTCTGTGTGGATGCTACTTCTGGAAGTCCATTCTGGGCCTGGGCAACAAAAAATTAGTACCGGTTCTGCCGAAGTGGTGTGAACTGGCTGAATCTCACCACTGCCACTATCTCCATTACTATTTATACTAACACCAGAAGTATTGAATAGAAATATTAGACAAGATATAGAAATTAAAGGACTGGAGATAAAAGATGAAAAATATAAACTACAAGCTTCTGCAGATGATTTGGTTTTCATATTGAAAGAACCATTGGAAACAAGCACTAAACTTATGGAGAAAATAGAAAAATTTGGAGAAGTGGTAGGGTTGACAATAAACAGAAAAGACTAAAGTGCTAACAAAGAATCTAACAGAAAAACAAAAAAATCAACTAACAAAAAAACAAATCTTCAAATAGTTAAAAAAGTTAAATATTTGGGAATTTATCTTGCACTTCTTTTAGAATGGGAAAAAATAAAAGCGAAAATTTATATCGAGATACCTGGATGGCTTTCAACAATGGAAGCTTTTGTTTACCCAAATGTAATTAATTACGACAAAGTTGTGACCTATAAAGATATCTTGGACAATGAAGGAAAATTGAAAGACAGACAAGATTTACAAGAACAAGGTATTGATCTATCATGGTGGCCATATTTGCAAATCCAAACGAAATATGAAAAAGATGTTAAAACAATGGGATTTTATAAAGAACAGACAGAATTTGACCAGATACTGTTAAAAACAGATGAAAAGTTGATTAAGAAACTCTATAAATATCTGTTAAGCTTAAAGATGGAGGAAAAACAAGTAAAAGAAACAATGATAATATGGGCAAAGAACTTTGGATATAATATAGAATTAGAAAACTGGCAAAAGTTATGGGGAAGAAAGGTTAAATTAACTAAAGCAGTGGCATATAAAGAAAACTTATATAAAATGTTTTACAGATGGCATATGACACCAGTGAGACTAGCAAAAATGTTTAAAAATACTTCAAACAACTGCTGGAAATGCAAACAAAGACCAGGTACTTATTACCATATCTGGTGGACATGCCCTAAAGCAAAAAGATTTTGATTAAAAATACACTTATGGTTGGAGAAAATGGCTAAAAAACAAATAGACTTTAAGCCAGAATTATTTTTGTTAGGAATAATAGGAGCAAATTATGAGAAAGACTGAATATATTTAATTCTACATGTACTAACTGCAGCAAGAATTGTATTTGCCCAACATTGAAAAAATGAAAATTTACCAACTGAAGAAGTACTAATTAAGAAAATGTTAGAGTGTGCAGAAATGGATAGATTGACTTTAAAGGTAAAAGAGAAAGAAGACTCAGTGTATTTTAGAACATGGGATAATTTCTATCAATGGCTAGAAAAACGGGTTAGAGAGAAAGGAATGTGATATGTAATTTTGAATATATATTAGCAAGAAGACTATCGAGCGATTAATTAACATATTGTTTATGATAATTAACTATTATCTATTATTATTTGTTAAACACATGAACCCAGACATTATGCTGTTTGCTAAATATTGAGAATGTTATTTGGAAAAACCCCAATCCCAACCCCACCCCTAATCTTAACCTAACCCAAATCCCAACCCCAACCCCAACCCCACCTTATTCCTAAACCTATAAAAACTAATAAAATTTATACAAAAAAAAGAATTGCCTACTTGATATGATAAAGCTTATAGGTAGACAAATTAGTTTATTTCTCAGCCATATTATTACAACATATGTTGTATCATAAACTCATTGTGTCCTCTTTCAATACTTAAAAGACCCTGGACAATATTATTGCTTTACACATAATGGAATTGGTTGAGATTATTGAACAATAATAGCAACAAATTTCAATGAGTTTTGTTGCAGTATTTCCTGAGATGTGGGTAATAATGTTCAGTTTGACATGCAATGCATCAAAGTAGGCCAATGAAAGTGATCTATTGTATTTCTTTTCAAGACATTCTGCTGGTTTTAAAACATAAATTTGACTTCTCAAAAAGGGGGGGAAATTTAGTTAAGAGATATCTATTTGTCAATCCATACTTAGGCACTTATTTATCTTTGCCTATTCCATTAAAACAATGAACTGACCATAGTAATGTAGTTACGTCTGCAATCAGCATTTACTTCTAGATGGAAAATTATCCAATAATAAATAAATTTCTAAATTTCTAAGAGAATACATTGTCCATGATTGATCTATAGTGAGAAAATAAATGAGGATTGAATTTCATTTCAAACATCTAAAGAAATAATGAATGAATCAAAAGCATCTGGATGATGGAAAACTTGTATTGGATAGAATTGATGAGATCCTCAGAAAGAGGGAGTCAAGAAATTTAAAGAAGAAAAGGCAGTATATGAATTGGTCTATGGATGTGGTAGAAGCAAATACAAAATGCAAAAAAGAAAGAAATAGAAAAATAAAGTGAATGGTATAGGTGAAAACTAGATTTAGCTACAGAGAATTTTGTTTTCGCTTAAGTCATGCCTTTAATTTCTTTTGCTTATTGATTGTCAACCCTTTTGTACTTTAATCTGAAAGAAATAATCTGATGGCTATACTCTTCAGGCATGAAACCTATAGAATATTAATTAAAAAGCAGCCAACTGCAAGTTATAAGAAAAATTCACATACTAAGCTTCTTAACTTTCCTAATATTTACCAAATGAAACCAAATTTTTGAATAGAGAAAAATATAATTCATACTATGAATTAGAAATCAAATAAATAGATAAACAACATTTTTACTTAATATTTTTACTGGATGTAAATGAAATCAATAAATCATTCAACCAATAAATAAAATTCAGTATTACCTGATTAAACCATTTGTGCCACGTAATGTTTTCATCATTGATGGGTAACATTTCATCTGAAGGACTTAAGTGATCTATATTTCCAACTTTCACTCGAATAAATGATTGGTTTGGGAAAAAAATCCAGTTGATAACATCAAATCCACCTTTTACTATCTCATTCTGATCAAATGAAACAAGCTTTCCAGCACTGTTGTTAAAAGATACAGTTCTCAGAAAGTAATGGAGCTAAATCAAAAGGAAAACGCAAGAATTTTGGAAGAGTTAAATTATTCCTCTCCATGATGATAATTTTCAGAAGACACAACTGGATATATAGTTGCATTCTATGTATGTTACTTCTCTTTTTATTAGAATTAAAAGAAGAAGAGTTGAGAGTATAATTTATAAGGATTATTGGAAGAAAATTAGTATGACAGGAGAGATGGAAGATAATGGATTCCACTAAGATTTTGCTAACCACTCTTTTATCATTTGAATGCTACTTAAAATAAAAACAACAGGATCCAATAAATTAAAATCTGCATGATGTTCGGAGTCAAACAGTTACACATACAAATACAGATTCATGTGAGATTTGTGAGGGACAGGAATTAAGGAAATGCAGATCAACCCTGCCATTATACAAATACTCTTGCTATGCAACCAAATAAGGACATCGGGTCCATTACCTGCCAAAAGTCTTTTTTATAGATCTCTCCTCCTATTCTGTCTGTCATACCTCTTCTTTGATGTTTTGAGGAGGACATGGCATGTAAAGCATGAGCTAAAGAATGAATAGCATTATAGATGCTGTAGCTGTGACCAGTCATTTTCATTTCAAAAAGAGGTCCAGCAAGGGTCTCTAAATTCTCTGTCCCATTACAAATAGCCTCAGGCACATCACTCGTAACTATATCAGGCAAAACACAGGCAAAAACATCTTGCCAGAACAGATTGATAAATCCATCTTCCTTGGAGATGAAGGGATTTTTTTTCTTAAGAAATGATTTAAATTCTGGTAGGTCAACTGTTTGCATTGTGAAAGAAAGAGCACCATTGATTATTTCTGTGTCCCATTTGCGTTGAAATGCTGATGAAGTAAACTCTATCTGGGCATTCAGTATCCATACATTTCCTTTTGGTTTACTTGTCACCTCTTTGATTTTTGGTAGATATGTGAACCATCTCAAAGTCCCCACGGTGGTAGATTCTCCAAAGACAATTGTCACGTTATTTTTATTGTCCATGATAAGCTCATATACTTTTGCTGCCTGATCAATCATACCATCCAATCCACTTACATCACTATATTTTGGGAGTTTTTCAATAAAAGAATAACATATTCCTTTTTTGGAAAAAAGTGGAACCACATTTCGAATAATTTCTTCTCCATGTTCACTATCCACTGCAAGGAGCCCAACCCAGGTCCAGTTAAAATGCAGGAGCAGTGAGACCATCCCTGTGTGTTGAAGGGCTTCTGGTGGAACCATCTGGTAAAAAGAAAGGCCTGGAGTTTTATCATTCATCAGTGGAGTGGAGCCATAAATGAGCTGATGAGACATGGAAGAGAAAATAATAGTCAAAGCTGTACAGCATTTTCAGATTGTCATAACAAGCTACATACTGTAGATGATAATAGTGACAGTTACATCAGTCGTATAAAGCAATCTTAAACACTGGTAATGCAAATAATGTCTGAAGATCCTCTACATTTTCTATATTACTATTTCTATGTGAAATCAGGAGGATTGCTTTAGATTTAATAATTGCTTAAAATTAAATACTGGGAATTCAGTCAAAACCGGGCATGGCTAGTCTAGTGAAAAGAAGGACCAGAGGTAACTTGATAGCAGTATTCCAAATTTGAGGGTCTGTCAAAAAGAGGAGGAGGACAACTTATTTCTAAAGAACCTGAAGGCCAGACAAGGAACAATGGATGGAAACTGATCAAGGAGAGATTCAATCTAGAAATAAGGAGAAGTTTTCTGATAGCAAGAACAATCTATCAATGGAACAGCTTGCCTTCAGAAGTTGTGGGTGTTCCATCACTGGAGGCTTTCAAGAAGAGACTTGACAGCCACTTGTCAGAAATTGTATACGGTCTCCTGATTGAGCAGGGGATTGGACTAGATGACCTCCAAGGCCTGTCCCCACTCTGTTATTCTATCATCTGAATGTTTGGGTAATTCAAGATGATGTATTGAATCAAGTGCTTTGAAAATGGTTATGATTTGAAGCTTCAGGGGGTTTCCAGGTTCCTAATACTTAAGCATTATTTCCAGTGTCTTTCTATAAATTAGAATGTATGGCAAAAGACTTTTTTGTATCACTTATTTATCCTGTAACATATTTTTTTTTAAAAAATATATGTGCTGTCAAAGCAGGCACTTTTATAAATAAGTTAGTAAGCAAGTAAGTAAGTAAGTAAGTAAGTAAGTAAGTAAATAAAGTTGATATTTTTTATGTGGATGGTCTGTTCATCTTTAAATCCACACCCTTTTATTTATTGTCTTTCTTTATTTCTCAATCTATTGTTTAGTCTTTAGCTTGTCCTGTTGACTCTGTCCAATCTGTAGACTCATTACTCCCCAGTTTCATTTTCTGTGCTCCCCTCTCAAGCAAAAAAATGTTTTCTTTCTATTATTTGTCTGTTTCTGACTTGTCTTATTGTGGCCCAAGTGATCCTTCATCATTGTGTGTGTAGATGTGAACTTATGGACTTACTGCAATTGCATATAACACAGGCTGCTTCTTTTCATATTATACAAATGATAGGTCATACTATTCCCAAATATGGTAATACCAGAATTAAAAAAAACACCTGTTTCAGGACATCACAGGACAAGATCTGCCATTTCTTAATTGTATTACAATATCACATACACATATGTATGTGCAGGATGGAGCTTGTGTGGTGATGTTTTGATCCATATTTCATTACTTGCCAACTTTACACCTCCAGTAGATGCCTATATGCAATAATGATTGGGGTGAGCTTCCAGACTTTTTTTAATTGATACAGAAGCAGAAAAAAAAATCATAACAGTTTTTCCATACTAATGTCAGGAAGTGATTGGACGATAGCAGATTGTTCAATCTTTAATAAGAATTTAATTTTTCAGTCTTATTTATTTACTTTCTCAGTTTAAGAAGATTTTCTGCTGTGCTGTTCTTTCCTTATCTGTGCTATTTCTGTCTTAAAATGGGAAAATAGTTCCAAAAATGTTTTGCCATATACCCATTGAGAATACTTGATTAAAAATTTGCAGGTTTATTGTTTTCTAAAGGATCTATTATCCTTGCCATTTTCCCCCATTCTGCTACAAAATAAAACAAATGTAGCTGTATATACTCCAAATCTTTTATTGAACTAAATCTCAACTTGAATCTTGGAAGATTTGTATCTCTGCTAATTAATTTAAGCTCCTAATGTATCATGCAAAAAAACATAAACAACCTAATATTATACAAATGTTATATAAGCAAGAAATACTGTGTACACATATTATTCATATACACAGAGTATGCATATTTTGTACAGCATATACTGTATAAGGGATAAGATAATATCAGCAATGCAGATTTTTGATATACAGACTAAAGAAAAGAAGACATTTAATTTAATGCATCTCAAATCGTTCAGTATGAAATTGCATTTATTTGCTTAGTTCATTTATATGTACTCTTAAGCAACAGCCAGTTAATAGAATGCAAGAAAACCATTCATTCAAGTAGAAGAGACTTGAGCAGTTTTTGACTGTTGGTGACTGTCTAAACCAGTTCCTGCAATTTTCTTGGCAAGGTTTTTTGGAAGTAGTTTGCCATAGCCTCCTTTCTAGGTAGTGGAAGAGAGTGGCTGAAAGAGAGTGGCTACACCAAGGTCACACAGCTGGCTTTGTGTCCAGGATGATAGTAGAAATCATAGTCTCCTGGTTTCTAGCCCAGTGCCTTCCCTTAACCACTACACTACACCAGACTGGCTGGTGTACATTTAAATTGATTTAAATGTAATGAGAAACCCCTTAAATTTGGAATGGCGAACAAGTGAAATCCAGCGCAGCTTAACTGACAAAGATATTTTATGCTTCCAATGATGACAAATTTGGATCTATTAATTTCTGTAATTCCTTTAAACATATTTCAAGGAAGAGCCCATTGCATTTGGCTAAATGGGAAATACGTACTCTGTAGGTGGCTAATGGTAACCAGCTCTTCCCTCATTGAAAGGGGTGCAGCTATCCACAGATTATCATTGATACAAGCCACTATACTGATTTGAATGCAAAGGGATAGAAGAATGTCTAGGATTTTTCTTAAATTGTAAACTTGATTTATGGAGGAAAAATACTTCCATTTGGGACAGATGAACTTATTGATTGAGAATAACCTTGTGATCTGCACACTATTAGGCTTGTCTAGATTCATTTTCAATCTGTCCTACCAATCCAGACTACAATCCAATGCAAAAAGGACCAAAGCACAAAGTTTAGCATTCCTGATGATCTGTTATTATGAAAAGAGGACCAGGGATATGATAGTAGTGTTCCAATATCTAAGGGGCTGCTACAAAGAAGAGAGGGTCAACCTATTCTCCAAAGCACTGAAGGCAGGACAAGAAGCAATAGATGGAAACTAATCAATGAAAGAACCAACTTAGAACTAAAGAGAAATTTCCTGACAGAACAATTAATCAGTGGAACAACTTGCCTCCAAAAGTTGTGGGTGTTCCAACACTGGAGGTTTTTAAGAGGAGTTTGGATAACCATTTGTCTGAAATGCTATAGGGTTTCCTGCCTGAGCAGGGGGTTGGACTAGAAACCCTCCAAGGTCCCTTCCAAGTATGTTATTCTGGTACCTACATTGAGACACCTTCCCCACAGTACTTGATGATACCAGTGGCTTCCTAAATAGTATAGGGAGCAAAATTGATTCATATAGTCTTCTATACATAATCAATGTGGAATAGAACAGAAATCTCCCAGTAGTACTTTCTGAAACCCATCCTTGAGATAGGAGCAATATCATGAGAGAACCATGCAGTCTATCTTGCATTCTCAAAGGCATTCCAGAAAAAACCCTAGTTGGTGGTACTAATCACCACTGACATATCCACAAGTCTGATCTAGGACAAGTTGTCCATCTTCTGCTTCTTTCAGAGATCACTTTCAGTGTACCAAAGCTGTCTCTATGTTATTCTCAAGTCTGAATCTGAACTGAAATATATTTAAACAATTACCTTCAGAAGCACTTGTAGTTGTGGGTAGATATCATTATATGTAGGCTTATTTGGAACTTTGTTTACTCTGGCATTGATTTCTTATGGATCTCATTGAAACTAAAGGACTACTAGGTTAACACAATTAAGCAATTGTTAGTGTGGGTAAAATTGCTGTGCTCATGAAACATGCTTTATCCAACTAAATAAACCATATTATTGCTTAATGTAATGGCTTGGCTCACCCAGTATGCTAAGCTAATGTTTGGCTTTTCCATTACACACTGAACCATGAACTACCCATCTGGTTTTAGTTTAAGCTGGCAGGTTATGTGAAAATAGCTAACTAGTTTGTATCCAGTGCATAAAATATACCTTCTGAGCCTGCATTCATAATAAGAGGAAGAATCAGAATCAGAATAATTCTTATTGAATAATTCTGTTCATCGACTTACAATAAATAGAATAGGCCTGTTATATAGAAATTAAATGCAACAAAAAGCAATTAATGTCATGCAGTAATTAAAAGTCTAGTTCAACATCTCTTAATGTCTTTACAAGTACATATACCGTGAATTCAGTGGGCATAATTGCAAGTAAATATATGAAAGATTGCAGTTCAAATGGATTACTTATGATACTATGACTATTGGAAATACAGAAATACTCAACTATAGTTTGGAGTGCAATACAACACTGAGAATATTCAAGGAATTGAAAATATTATTAAATTGGTGTATAGATAAAAGTATCTTACCTGTGGAATCTTATAGATATCCAAGATAGTGGCCACATGAAGGGAGATATGGGCATCCAGTCCCCCAACAATAGCTATTGCACTATTCTGGATGTTACATATGTAGTTGGGGATCAACCTTTCCATGGATGATAGAAGCAGCATGGTGGCATGATAGGTGCTCTGAGCCTTGTCATAGCTGTCATAGATGCGGAAGCCCAAGGTGAGATTGGGTAAGATCTGTGGGTTTTCATTGATCTCCTTCACAGCAAATTCCAAAGCCAGGATGTGCTGGTAATTCTTAGGAATTAAGCTACAATGAGATTTGTGCTCCATATGAGAGTGCTATTCTATATTGAACTACTTCTGGTTTCTAGACAAGAATTATTGAGATAGAAAAATTGCACCATTTCTCTGACATTGTAAACAAGTAGCCACATGCATATGTTGTTAAGATGCAGTGGAGTGGCTTTCATGTGAGTGAAAGCTTTGCAGTGTTTTGACTTTCAAGTCCAAAAATGTATAGTATATAATGACAGAGCCTCTTCTATATAAATTAGTGATGGACAAATATTGATTTGGGGTTCTCTGCGATTTTTGTATATAAAGTTTGGTTATCCATTACCATATTACTTAGAAGTTACTTTTTAAAAATATACACACATTCTCTGAATGTTTGTAAAAAATACATATTTAAAATATATTCATCAAAAATGCATTTTGTGCTTTTCTTAGCAATTTTGCCTAGTGTGCATACATTTGTAAAGAATTTGAAATTAATTTTGCATTGAAGTTCACATTCCAATAATACAAGTATCCATTATTTAAATGTCTATGCTGTATAGATTCTTCTTTTAATCTAACATATCACTAATAAGTGGATAATTATGAAGTTATAAATTTACTTACTTAAAAAAGTTGAGTATTACTAAACAAAATATTTGTTCAAATTCATGGTACAAGACACTCCCCTGTTCTGGTAGTAGGTCTTTTTGAAATATGGCAACTCAAAATTAACACTGTGATCCAGCATAGTTCAACATATGCATTTAACATGGACATACACATAGTTGTGCACACAAGCATGTAACACTGAGAACCTTCATGAAACTTGATTACCAAGTAATTTATATTTCAATTTTGTAATATTGGGGAAAAAAGGCACAGTTCAGGATAACAAACATCAACTTATCTTTTTAAATATAAAAAATGTAAGCAATAAATGTGCTCATATAGAAAGTATTCTTTCAAAATATGTTAAATCAGAAGAATAAACAGGACAACACTGAAAGTACTGTAAGAAGTTTCTGAAGGAAAAAAATATGAGACAGAGAGAGATAGAGAAGTCTGAAAAGAGCTCAAAATTCAACAATAGTGGCATTTGCAGGGATAGATATTCAAATTGCTGTCTTTTAACTCTACAAAGATCCCTAATGTGTGTGTGTGTGTGTGTATTATTTTATTATGAAAGAGGATTAAATCTCTAAGTTATCACCCAATATTTTCCAAAAGGAAAACAGTGATGAAGCACAATATTTGGAAAATAATTCTAATTAGTAATACAAATTCTAGATCAACCTTCCCCAGACAGATACTAAAGTGATGAATTTCAGCTCTGGGTTTCGACTCACCAAATAGCAGAGTGTTGCAGGAAGGAAATGGTACAAGTTGAAGTTCACATAAGAGTGCATTCCATTAGAAAAGGACTACTGTAAATTCAGTTTCTGGAAACACCCATGACATTATAGAAAAAAAGCTTGCAATGATCTAAGTGGGAGTGTCTCTGAGGAGTGATAAAGCAATGTCCCCTATCTGGCAAGTTTAAAGACAGTGTTATATCAAAATAATAAAATTTACAGTCTTTTATTAAGGATTATACAGGATGTGAGAAATGGATTTCTTTATCCTTCCTTCAAGGTATAAGTGAAATTTCAATTTCTTATTTTTTTAAATTAGAAATGAGGGAAATTTTATGGACTATTGTAACTGGAAGACATATGTGAGTAGACAAAGTCCAAAGCATGAAGAGGAGAGAAACTGTCATGATGAGAGAGTTGGTAAGACAAAGAATCGAAAAAGGAACAGAACAGCACAAGAGCTTTAAACTAGTTCTCCTCAATCTGGGAATCTTCAAGCTGCATAAATTACATTTCCTAGCATTGCCCAACCAGAATGGGCTTTTTTGAGAATTCTGGTAATGACACTTTAGGTGGCTCTTGTTTGGGGAATGCTGCTTTCAATATTGAAATATATACTATTTCTTTCTATTTTCTTGTATTCATAAAAACAGCTTTCCTAAGCATCTCTTTTATGATGCTCAAGCTAATCAGGGATTATTCTATATGGCAGTGCTACATTTGATTATTCCAGGGATCAAAAGCCTGGAAGTATTAGCAAGCAGTGATTTAATTCCTTACACAAAGTCTCCTGGCAATGCTGGTGGGGGGAATTCAGTGAAGGTGACTGTGTTGCTGAAGATGCTAGCTTGAAAAACAATGCCACCAATCATAAGGTCTCCTAGCTGATGGTACTTGTGATATGGCGAGTGTGGATTACTGATGCTGCATCTGTGAGTCTTGCACACCATATGAGGAAGCAATACTAGTAGTAAGACCAATAAAATTGCCATTCTCAGGACAAGACATTAGTCAAGAATCTTGTGGGTTTTTTCCTCTTAAGGCATAACTATTAACATTTCTATGATTTACGCTGCTTCACTTGAAAGACTTTCATCTGCTAGAAAAATCTGAACCTTAGACTATCCTGCATAGATACAGTTGATCTTACCTGCCCATACTCCCACCCTCTCCCCCTCTAAATGGTATTATTTGTATATATATATCTCCATATGTATCAAAAGTGAAGAAGCAATTATCTCACAATTAAAAGTTTTTCTATTGGGCATATCCACAGGGGTTTGGAAAAAGAGGAAAATTAAATGTAGTTATTTAGACTCCTGAATAGGAAGTTAATTATTAAGACACAGCTTGATTCCCTATGGAATTGCTAGAGAAATTGTGTTTCTTACAGTTCAGCAAGTATTTTCTCTTTCACTCAGTTAGGAAAGGCTATTTTGGCCTAATTCAAAATGGACATTTTTTTTTTGCCAGTTGAAGGACCACAAAGCATCTGTGAGAAGGTTGAGGTTGGTAGACAGATAGTTTGGATTGGGGTTTGTGTTGATGTGTTTCCCTTTATTTGGAGAAGAAATTTAGGGATGTTTATATCAAAGTGCCAGCAGAACGTGCTTTGGGTTGTTTTAAAATTGTTTTGTTTTCTTATGATTGACCTTGCTTTGCTTTCTGAATTGCAAAGAATTGTATAGAGGACATTTAAATGTAACAACCAAACAAATAAAATTGAAATATATTATTCTTGGTCACAATAGAAGCATAGAGCATAAAATAACAGAATTGGAAGGGACCTTGGAGGTCATCTAGTCCAATCTTAGGAGAGTGGGTTATTATTCTATTCTGCAGCTATTTTTTTAAAATCTCAGTGTGCTATCAGTAATCTTCCTTAGGGTACCTCTTTGAAATATTAAGAAAACTTGAACATGCATAATTAAGTGACACAGGCAAATTTGATAAAGTACTGCTACTTACACAGACTTTCTGATATGAACATTTTTGATAAAGGATAATTTATTTCCATGAATCTATTCCTCCTTATTAAATTCATGTCATATCATAATACATAACTGAGGTAGAAGGGCAATCTACTATCCCTCCACTTGAAGTTGAGATGGACAAAATATCTCTAGCAATCATGTGTTTTCCACTTGCTAGAACAAAGCATAACTAAGCTTTGCAAAGTATCAAAATATTGGCTTCATTGAAAGTGTCAGGTAGTTTTCTGACAGAGAAAGGTAGAGTATTTCACTGATGAAAGAAAAATCGCCAAATATGCAATAGAATTACTTGATTCATAAGAAAATAGGAAAGAACAATATAAATTGACAATTTTTTTTCTTATCCACTACTTCATTATGGATTCTGGTTTGATGCCCATGAATGCTAGGATCACCATGATAATTTTTGCCACAAAGGAAACAGGAAAGAGTGATGATGCAAAGGCTTTCTTTCAGAGGACATAATTTTCAGAAGAAGCAGAGGAGGAGGAAAAACAAGAATTCAAGTGGGGTCCTGATTATTAGGTGAAATGTTAAAAGAGTGTGTGTTTCATAAATGTATCCAGAACTAAAGCAGCAATCAAACAGGAACAAAAAAAGAAAGCTAAATTGTTCACTAAAAGCTTCTCATGAAAATAAGAATCTTATCACCTTGGCAATACAGAAATCCTGCTTGGATTTCTCTTTGGGTAGTTTCTGCTAGAACATTCATGACAGTCATTTTTATTTGTCATCTATTGCATTTTTGAGAATTCCAGAATTTGATAGTGGTTATTATACTAAGGCACTGCATCTTTCAATTGAAGATTGCACTGTGCAGTTGTCCTTAGCTGTTGATTCCTGAAGGGCCTTTCCTAATCTACCAAGCCATTATATCCTCTTGGTATACTGAGGAACTGCAGTTACTGTAAGCTGGTAGAAAAGTAGAGCAGAAGTGTGGAAATCTTAAAGCTGATGAGTTTCAGTACAGTTTAGGGTCTGTGGGACACTTTACTGATATATTTCATTGGTCAAACATTCAATAGCTTTTTCATGCACAAGGAAAAGGGCATTTGAGTAATCTGGTTAAATAAGTTGTAATTCTGTTTCACATGTTGCTTGCCATTGCTTCCTTCCAGTAATTCTCTTTCCTTTTGAACTTTGCAGTATACTTATCATTTCTGGTGTTTCTAATACAGTAGATAGTGAGCTTAATATCCCAATACCATACTGCCTCTTTTGTCTTTTTTTCTTTGTTAGACAGTGTTAGAACTACAAAATACGTTTGAGACTGATACTTTGTTTTTTACTACTGTATCTTAGCTTATTGCATATTAATTGGAGGTTTTCAGAACCATACATGAGATAGGACAGAAAAGGAGGAAACTTTCTGACCATGTTAATAGCTAAGAATACTACAATAGGCACCAGGAAATGCATTACAATTTACAGATATTACAGCACTTATCAGTCTTTTTTCTCTAATCTTGGTCTGTTCCTAGATCATTTTAGAGAGCTGGTCCACAGCTTAGGTTTAATAACATAGACATAGAAATCAAAGTTTCAATGAAGGAATAGGGATAGAGTTGGCAAAATATATACAGACAAGTAGCTAAAAATACTATTTTTAAAAATCTTCTATTATGAATACAGAAACAGAATTCTACCCTTAGAAAAATTGATCAAGAATATAACAAATAATTTTTATTATTCTTTTCTTCTAATTAGTTGTTCCCTGTTATTCAGCTCTGGTCGCAACACAATAACATAGCATTTAGGGGAAAAAATGCAACTTAGAAGCCCAGCACCAGAGGCTAAGATGGAAAAAATCTCCACAGCCACCATGTATTTCCCTTTGGAGCTCAAGTATGCTGGGACAAAAGACAACCAAACACTGCAAAAGACCAACATGCTGAAGGTGATGAACTTGGCTTCATTGAAACTGTCTGGTAACTTCCTAGCAAGAAAAGCTGTTGTGAAGCTGACAAGAGCCAGGAAACCCATATAGCCAAGGACACAATAAAACATGATCACAGAACCTTCATTACATTGTAGTACAATTTCTTCAGGCACTGAGACCATATCAACATCTGGGAAAGGGGGAGCCATTGACAGCCACAAAGTACAGATGTTTGCTTGGATCAGAGAGCAGGAAACAACAATAGAATTGGTTAATTTCTTTCCCACCCACTTCCTCATTCTGGAACCTGGTTTGGTAGCCATAAATGCTAGAATCACCGTGATGGTTTTTGCCAAGATAGAAGAAACAGCCACTGAGAAGACCATTCCAAAAGTTGTTTGTTGCAAAACACAAGTCACTTTTCCAGGCTGGCCAATGAATAGGAGTGCAGAAAGGAAGCAGAGCAGGAGAGAGATGAGGAGGATGTAGGTCAGATCCCGGTTGTTGGCTATGACGATGGGAGTGTTGTGGTTCTTCACAAATATTCCTAGCACCAGAACTGTGACTAGGGAAAAAGAGTGTGCAAGACAGGCTAAACTCAGCCCTAAAGGTTCTTTGTAAGTTAAGAAACTGACAATTTTGGGAACACAGAAGTCTTTTCTTGTGTTGGGATAATAGTCATCTTTGCATCTAACACATTCATTTTTGTCTAAAAAAGAAGAAAAGATTTTATGTTTATCTTGCAAGCATGTCATTAATATGAACAGTGTCCTATCACAGTAATAAACTAACTTTTTAAACAAAAAAGTTGGTTTATAGAAAGTCTCTGAGCTCACTGATTATTGATAAATTTTGAATGACATAATTATCTTTTTATCTTTTGAATTTTATTTAAAATTAAGAATTTGTCCACATGAAGAGTAGAAGCATAGGCATACTATAACGACAACATCGGAAGAGTGAAACAGTGTTCAAACTCAGTGAAAGAAAAATCATCAAGGCAGTTAACACCTAAGCAATTTCAGATATTAGATACACAGCTGGACTGGTGGACTAGATTAAAATTGAACTAGAAGCCCTGGATAGGGAGTCCAGAAAAATAATGATACTGACAGAAGAGAATATTTGTAGCCCAGGGTTGAACTGTGGGGTTCTTGGTGCTCTCTGAACTGTCAGAGTTGATAGTTCCTTGTTTGGGGTATTGTTTCCTGCTTAATTGTTGGTGTAGTATTAATCTCTTGTTGGTGTTAATCTCTTCTGGGTGTTGATTGATGGCACGGAGATGGTGTGATTTTTTAGCTTTTTGATTATTCCTTTTGAAATGGTACATAGATGTTGTTTATCTCTATGTGCCCGTTGATGGCTGATTTGTCTGAGTGCCAGGTTTCCAGGAATTCTCTATCATTTTTAAACTTAGCTTGCTCTGGAATGTTCATGGTTTTCCAGTTAAAACTATGGTGAAGTCTGTCCATGTGTTATGCAATTAAGGAGTTTTCATTATGTCTTTTGATTTCTAATTGGTGTTCATGGATATGCTAGTCTTCTACCTGTCTGCCCTAGATAGGATTGTATTACAATCCTTACACTGTATGTTGTAGGTATCTCCTGTTTTCTTTTCTTAGGCTATGGGTCTTTTGGTTTACTTAAGATGTTTTGGAGGGCTTTAGTTTCTTTGTGTACTATCATGGTGCCATGTGGTTGTAATAGTCTATTGGTTGTTTCTGAAATGTTTTCATGTATGGCAGTGTTATCCTTTTCACAGATTGTATTGGTTGTGCTGTAGTGGGTTAAATGTCAGGCAGTTTTTGATAATGTTGCATGGGCCTGCATTTTGTTGGAAGATGTAGAGATGATCTGTTTTTTTTTCCTGATGTTCAGGGTTGCTGCAGTGTGCTCATGCTCATTTAAATAGTGTTCTTACACAGCTTTTCTTGTGGTAGTTTGGGTTGCTACTTTAATAGTGGAGCATTTGATCAGTGAAGGTGGTTTTATGATAGACTTGTGTTTCTAATTTGCTGACACTGCCTCTGCTGATGATGATATCCAGGAAGGGGAGTGCATTGCTGCTTTATTCTTCCCTTTGAAGATGTTGTTGATAGTTTCATGTGTCCAAATATACCAAATACACTAAGATGTAAATACCCAGAATCATGGATTTCATCAACCTTTGCCTTACCACCTACTTTCAGTTTGATGGACATATATACCAACAAATTGGAGGAACATCCATGAGATCACCTCTCAGGACTCATAGCAGAGATCATAATGCAATGTGTAGAAATTTCCATGCAAACAACCCAAAATATGGATCCAGTATGTAGATAATACCTCTATCATGATAAAAAAGGAACAACTTGAAAAAACACATGAAAGTATCAACAACACCTTCAAAGGAATATTTCTAAGAAATACCATTTGCCTGCAAGCAAGAACTGGTTGGAACAACAACATAAACAAAGTATTAGAAAATAAAGTCTGGGACTTTAGAATTCAAACAGACAAGCACCTGCCACAAAACACCCCACACTTAACTGTCAAGAACAAGGGTCTTCAAACATGGCCCTTTTATGACTTGTGGATTTCAACTTCCAGAATTCCTCAGCCAGCGTGCCTGGCTGAGGAATTCTGGGAGTTGAAGTCCACAAGTCATAAAAGGGCCAAGTTTGAAGACCCCTGGTCAAGAAGAAAGACAAAAAATAATGATCTAAATAGTGTTCACAGAGAGGAGCATATATGCAAGTATATTTCATAAATTCCTCAATGACAGATATTAATTAAAAAAAGATTGATTCTTGAAAGTAGGAAATAGTTACTCATGATTCATGAGCAAACTATGTCTGAACTTCCATTGAACAGAATCTATTACTCCATTGGTTTGAGAAATGACTTATTAACATATCACAGCTTCCTACTATCTGGAGTAACTCAAAACATAGTATACAGGTAGTCCTAGACTTACGAACATTTTTTGGTGACCATTCAAAGTTACAACAGCATTGAAAAAACTATTTTTCACACTTACAACTATTGCAGCATCCCTGTGATCACATGATCAAAATTCAAATGCTTGGCAATTGGCATGCATTTATGATGGTTGCAGTGTCCTGAGGTCATTTTGTGACCTTTTGTGACCTTCTGACAAGCAAAGTCAATGGAGAAGCCAGATTCACTTAACAACCTTGTTACTAACTTAACTGCAGTGATTCATTTAACAACTGTCGCAAGAAAGGTTGTAAAATTGGACAAAACTCATTTAACAACTGTCTTGCTTAGCAATGGAAATTTTGGGCTCATAAATTGAGGATTTTTAAATTGTGTTCATAAGTTGAAAATTACATGTACTTCATTTTTATGCAAATTTATTTCAGATAACCCAGATCAAATGACTATTTTTTTTTACCATTCTCAGTTGAAATGCTCCCGTTGGAGCATGGGATGCAATCATAGCAGCAAAATGGCTGCCCTTCCTTGACTTTCTTGCTGGAACCTGGATAACAACTCTCAGTACAGATAGAAATAGGCTTCACCTAGGAATGAAAGACGATAACAATAGTCTGAAGAAGGCATACAATTTTTTGTCAACATTTAATGTACACATTAATCTCTTTCTGTTCCACAACACTTTTGCTTGTGTTCATCCATCAATGTACTTTGAAGAAAGCCCCCCCCAACATTAATTCCTTTAAAGCGGAAAAGGCAATAAACAAATATAGTAAACTAGCTCTCTGACAAAATTATCGTCTTGCAACAAAAGAGTTAACTTCCATTTCTCAAATGGCAACTGAGTAAGGCAGTTGCTAAGATTGAGTCATGTCAATTTATTTTTGCTACAGTTGTTAAGTGAATCACTTTAGTTGTTAAGTAAATCAAGTGGTTGTTATATTAATCCAGCTTCCCCATTTGACTTTGCTGGTTGGAAGCTGGCTGGGAAAGTCACAAATGGTGATCATGTAACCGCAAGATCCTGTAATCATCATAAATACCATATCACATCCTGTAACCATCATGAATACAATATTGGATCCTGTAATCATCATAAATACCATATCACATCCTGTAACCATCATACATACCAGAAAATCAAATAAAGAAAGAAATAAAATAAACAAACAAACAAATACCAAGTGCCAAGTGCCCAAATTTTGCTCATGTGATCATGGGGATGCAGCAATGGTTGTTAGTGTGAGGACCGATTGGCACTGTATCTTTGAACAATTACTAAACAAAGTTGAGGACTACCTGTACCTGCCAGTATAGATGAAATCACAGATTTCAAATTTAAAAGAGCAAAGGTCCCAATATTAAGAAAGCTTAAACCAACATTTACAAGTATAGAACAACCCAATTGCATTTCACACCAATTTTCAGCAATAGGTATAATAATATACTTTTGCTTCAGACATAATTAGTAGAGGTAGCCATCTAAGCAGATATGAGTAAGATCCCATCATATGAATTGACATAAAACTTATTAATATCAATATTTCATGTACATCAAACATCGTCTAGAAAATGAACATCAGAATAAAAGTCAGAATTAATTCAGAACCACGTGGGATAACTGGACCTTACCTGGTTGAACAAAATGTGCCATGTAATGAGGTCATCATTGATAGTTAAACCTTGATCTGGAGGAGCTAGGCGATCCACCTTCCCAACTTTTGCACGAAGAAATGATTTGTTTGGGAAAGCAATCCAGTTGATAATATCAAATCCAGCTCTTATTATGCCATTTTGGTCAAAGGAGATTTGGTCCCCAGCACTATTGTTAAAAGAGACTCCTCTTAGAAAGTAATGAAGCTAAACAAACAAACAAACAAACAAACAAACAAACAAACAAATAAACCAAATAAATAAAAATGCAAGATTTTTTGAAAGGTTAAACTACTCATTCCCATGATGGTAGTTTTCATAGCAGGAAAAGAAAAGATATACAAATGCATTTTTTGTTGATATCTTTTACATTTATTGTCACTGAATCACACACACATAGAACATAGAACAATAGAGTTGGAAGGGACTTTGCAGGTCTTCTAGTCGAGCAGGAGACCGTATACCAGGGGTGTCAAACTGCCGGCTCCCGGGCCAGATGCGTCATGCCGAAATTGTGCCCACCCCATTGCCGGCAATGGAAAAAAAATCGCGATATGTCGCGACACGTCACATGATGTTGCGAGTTTGACACCCCTGCCCTATACCATTTCAGATAAATGATTTTCCAGTCTCTTTTTGAAAGCCTCCAGTGATGGAGCACCTACAACTTCTGAAGGCAAGTTGTTCCATTGTTGATTGCTCTCACCATTAGGAAATTTCTCCTTAGTTCTATGTTGCTTCTCTCCTTGGTTAGTTTCCATTGATTGTTTCTCATCTTGCCTTTTGGTGCTTTGAAAAATAGTTCGATCCTGTCATCTTTGTAGGAGCCCCTCAAATATTGGAACACTGCTATCATGTCTCTCTCTCACAGAGAGAGACACACACACAAACATACAGAGACAGACAGACAGATACAGAAGCAGGAATAGACAGACAAACACAGTTCAATGAGACATTCAGTAGAATGGGTTTTCTAATGTTATTCTCACAAATATAACTTTAACATCCTAAACTTCATAGAGAGGGACTCAATAGAATTCAAAATAAAACATTCAAATAGTAACAACAGAAAGGAACTCTTGTGACAAAACTATGAGCTGTTATTTCATATTCAGGAGATGGGAAAGCAGATGAAATGCAGATGCAGGCTTACCAACATATTTAGATGGATGGTGCTCTGGCAAATGAGGATATTGATCACCTGTAATACCTGTATTACCTGTATGATATCTTGTTTATAATTTTTTTCTCCTCTTCTGACCCCCATTGCTCTGTGTTTATATCTAGATGTGGATATGGCATGGAAAGCATGAGCTATTGCATAAATACCATTGTAGATACTGTAGCTATGGCCAGTCATGTCTATTTCAAAAATAGGGGCAGGAAGGCTCTTCAGGTTCTCTGTCCCAGTACAAATGTCTTGAGGCACATCACTCACAACCTCATCTGAGAACACACAGTTGAAAGCATCTTGCCAAAACTGACTGATAAACCCATTTTCCTTTCTACTGAAGATGGGGTTTTGTTTTGCAACAAACGGCCGAAACTCTGGTAGATAAGCAGAGGGCATTGAGAAGGAGAGAGCACCATGGATTATTTCTGTACTCCAGGAGCGTTGAAATGCTGAGGAAGTCAGCGCTATCTGGGCTGTCATTATCCACACAATACCTTTTGGTCCAGTTCTTGTCTTTTCTATACTTGGTATATATTGCAACCATCTCAAAAATATCATGGTGAAGGATTCCCCATAGATTACAAATGCATTGGCTTTACTACCCATGACTTGATCATATATTTTTACTCCTTTCTGAAGCATATAATAAAGTCCATCTATATCACTAAATTTACCAATTTTTTCAATGAAAGAGTAACAAATCCCTCTTTTGGAAAAAACTGGAATCACAGTTTGTACAAATTTTTCGCTTTGGTCATCGTCCATGGTAAGGATCCCAATCCACGTCCACCTAAAATGTAGGAGCAGTGAGACAATTCCTGCATACTGAAGTGGATCTGGGGGAACCATCTGGTAAAAAGTGAGCTCTGGAGATTTTTCATTCATCAATGGAGCCGAGCCATAAATAAGCTAGAGAAAAGTGGGGAAAAATAAGAACAGCATGTATAGAACCCTTACAATGTAGATAAAATATATTAAGAATCCTACCAATACTTACATAAAGCAACCTTCAACATGCTTAGTTGAAATCCTATTGCAGTTCTTGCTGTATTTAGTGTATGCATTGTTTTGTCATAAATCTTAGGATGGTGCCTTAAATTTAGAACTCATTGAAACATCCTTTGAAACTGATCCTAATGATGTTAAATTGTGTTAGACAATTTAGAGAGATTCAGTATATTTTTGAGCCCCTGATCCATGAAAGAACATGGATCCTTCTTCCTTATTTCAGTAGAATTTGGAGATATTCACTAAGAGGCAAGGAAAGATGCATTCTGGTTCCATTTTTTTTCTGATTTGCAGCAATATTTTGGTTGTTACCTCATTTTAAATCTTAGTTGCTTTGTCTGACTTGTAGGATATTCTTTCAGCCTTCCTGTTCTGAGTATTTATAGATCTGTTCCTGTTGATTCCCAATTTCCTGCATCTTTGTTCCCAAGAAAGCCATTATTTCCTTTCTGTCACTTCCAGTTTCTGCTTGCCTTGCCCTCCACAAATGTAAAGTGTAGTGTGGAAACAATATGTCATGTAAGCATGTAATTTAGACTATTTATTGATATAATATTATATGCCCAAAGAAAATGGTCAGATTTTTAATAATATTGTACAAATGGAATGTAAGAGTTCATTTTCAGAAGGATCAATCCTTAACAATGAAACTGTGTGAATGAGACATTAGAGGGTGACAGGTGTTTCTATCTTTAATAAGAACAAACTTTTAAAACCTTTTTTTAGTTTGCGGAGAGCACTTTCTGCCAGTCATTGGTCCTTTCTTTTATAATCACTGCCTTGAAAGGGATATTTAAATTATTTAATAATATTTTGTTTTGTAGCAATTGAAACTACCTAACTAAAAGTTTACAGGATTTATGTATGTTAAATTTCATATATGTTGTAAAAAAATATCCTACCTGTGGAATTTTATAGATATCCAACATGGTGGAGACATGAAGAGAGATTTCAGCATCTAATCCCCCAACAACAGATACTAAATTATTATGGATATTACAGCTGTAATTGGGAATCAGTCTCTCCACTGATGAAAGAAACAGCATTGTAGCCTGGTAAGTCCTTTGAGCATTGTCATAGCTGTCATAAATATAGAAGCCCAAGGTGAGATTGGGTAAGATTTGAAGGTTTTCATTTATCTCCTTTATAGCAAATGCCATAGCCATGATGTGTTGGTAATTCTTAGCAACGGGGCTACAATGAGAGAATATGAATAGAGGTAAATAATACCAGACTTCATTCTCTGCACCTCTTGAAGTAACAATACCCAAATTAACTTTTGAATTAGTACAAATTGACAGCAATATATAACTTTTTCCCAGATATCACATTCAGGTACACACACACAATATATATGGACATCATCCATGAAACTTTATTAGGCAACATACAAAAGGATGGGGATAAAAGCATTCATATATGTAAATGTTTTTACAATTATTTGTACTGATTGTATAAATGAACTGAATTACATTTAAAATAAGGAACTGAAGGAATCCGAAAAGTACTTAAAACTCAGAATAAATGGTTTTCAAAGGTACAGCTATTTAAGCTCCTGCAGATAGCTAGGATTATACATCTTAGCATTTCCATAAAAATTTCTGGATTACTCGTGTTTCTGTAAGAAAGAAGATTGCTTTTCCAGAGGATTTTTTAAATTATCAATAAATATTTCCCAGGCAGAAAACCATATTGAAAACCATATTGAAACTGGAAGGGCAATTTTTAAAAAACAATATATGTAAGAAGGTTGCATCATGAGAGACCAGGCAGGAGAAAGCAATGAAGACAATGGAAATATTACAGGAAGAAATAGGTTTAAATTAGACTTCTACTATCTAAGCATCCTGTTATTTAATTCCTACCCATCTTCAAAAAACTGGGAATCAAAGTCACAAATAAGGAGGACCTTAAGATTTGGGAATGTTGCTTTAAATGTGTGAATACTTTCCAAACTATATTTCTCAGTGTTAGCTGATAATTAGGGCCAGATATTACTATTTCAGTGACTGAAATCTCTGAAAGACAATTAAATGGACAATTCCTTACAGAAAATCTCCAGGCATTGCTGATGGGGGAGGTTTGGTTAAGCTGATTTGTTTGAAGACAATTGCAGCCTGTGAAACAATGCCACCAACCATAAGATCTCCCAGATGATGGTATTTGTGATATGGAGTGTGTGGATTATACATGCTGCATCTGTCACTCTTGCACACCATGGGAGGAAGTAGTACTAGTAAGAACACTAATAAAAATGCCATCCTCAGTGCAAAGGCAAATGATAAGATTCTCTTTTCCTCTAGGTCCCAGCCATTACTGTATCTGTGGTTAATACTGCCTGACTTGAATGGTGCCTCAATCTCCTGATAAAGTCTGAACCTTGGACTGCCTAGCGTTAGCATTATGGATCCTTACCTGTCCATAATCTTGTCTCTTCTCTGTAGCTCTAAATGGCATCAGTGTTTATGCATATATATATCTCAAGAGAGAAAAAGAAGCAACAATCTTAGTTGTGAGTTTTGTTAGTGAGCAGTGAACTCCATAGTGAAGAAGCAGAATAAAATGCAAATCTTTAGATTCAAAACAGAAAAGCTATTATTAAGTCATACTTCCATTCCCAAAGGATTTGCAGATGAAGTAGGTTAGCAAAGAGAAGTATGTTAATAGTATACAGGTTCGAAGTTACATTTGAAAGATTCCCCCCCTCCCAATTTATTAACTTGGGAATAGAAAAATACTGCCTTACCTGGACAATTTCCATTTACATGTTTGTGACAGTCATTCATGTCTGCAAATAAATAAATGGTTTTATCTCAGAAAGATGATGAAATAGAATTCTGAACTTTGGTAATATTTGTTTTTTCTAAATCCAGGACATTGCTGATATAATCCAGACTGTACAGCTGGCATGCTATGGAATGCTCAAAGATTTACCAATGTTATGACTTTATTGCACAAGCTGTAGTGACTCCCAGTTTCCTTCTCAGTCCGATACAAGATTCTGGTTATCAGGTCTAAAGCCCTACATGACATGGGACCTGGTTATTTGCAGAATTAGCTCTCCCTAAGAATATCTGCCTGTGCCACTAGATCTGATGGAGTATGCATACACCAAGTCACTTTCCTGAAATCCTGCTACCTGGTGGGACTTTGGAAATTGGCCTTTTCAGGGACTGCCTTAGTTTGTGGAAAAACTTCCTTTGGGCCCACACCCTTTGAGCCTTTTGGAAGGCCATTAGGACCTGGCTTTTTAGCAAAATGCTGGGGAAAGATTCTATAGATCAGGAGTCCCTAACCTTTTTTGGTTCTGCAGACCGGCGGCAGTGGCTTCAGCGGCACCCACACCTAAATCCCGCACATGAGCAAATGAAGCTTTGTGTGCTTGCCTGCCACTTTGGCGGCCCGGTTCCAATGGGCCGTGGACAGGTAGCAGGCCACAGCTGGGGGGTTGGACATCTCTGCTATAAATGGAAAGTAAAAATTCTATAAAAATAAAATACGGATTTTATATATAGAGAAAGTATAGAATGAGGGCAACTGGAGCTTGCTGCAGTGCCTCTCAAGGGGACATTTAAGGTGCAAGGTTTTTGTTTTATTGTTTTTACTGTTTTATGGTTGTTTGATTCTATTTATTTATTTATTCATTCATTCATTCATTCATTCATTCATTCATTCATTCATTCATTCATTCATTTATTTGCTGTCCATCTTACCACAGGGTAACTCTGGACATTTTTATTGTTGCTGTAATACAAATTTTATGAATAAATAAATGGTCTTTTGGGGGATTGATCTCAATGCATATGATTCTAAGGACTAGGTGAAGACAGAGTCATGCATACCATCCCATGTCTTACTTTTTATGATCTTAATGTGTTAAGGAAAGATGACTGAAGGTGACTGAAGACAGACACTAGCTTTCTTGCCCTGAATGGAAGTCATGTTCTTCAAATCAACTTGGATCTTATTTTATTAGTGCCCAAATCATGTATACAGCTTGCCTTCAAGTATTATGAATTCATCTAACCCATAGAACCTTTAGTAGAATGAATAAAGAAAGGACCAAAGCCATTATCTACACCTCCTTTGCCCAGCTGCTTCAGTGTCTTGCTTTATGCAAATTTACTTTTTGTGAGGCTTTGAGAGAACTTAATTCTAGCATATAGTAATAGTAACCGACATATGAATATAGTTTAATTCAGTGGTGGGATTCAAATATATGAACAACCACTTCTCTGTGTGGATGCCACTTCTGGAAGTCTGTTCTGGGCCTGGGCAACAAAAAATTAGCTACCAGTTCTATCGAACTGGTGCAAAACTGGCTGAATCCCACCACTGGTTTAATTCATTTATTTTATTGTAAAGGTATTAGTAAAAAAATTAAATGTTAACCATTCAGCTATATGGAACCAGGTGCCCTGTCCTTCATATTTATTATTTACTTTGAACATTTACACCTGCGTTTGACCATAATAATGCAAGACAATATTTTCAACCAAGCAGCCTTTAATTTGCAAAAGAAGCCATGACGGCAGAGTGAACTTTCCTTCAACACTACGGGTCAAGTGTTAATTTAAGTATACTCATTAGCCTACTTCTTTATGCACACTCTTCTGATATGTTGAAACTACAATGGTAATGATAGCCTGGAATTCTGGAAGTTGAAATACTGACTTCTGTAAAGGACACCAGATTGAAATACAATTGTATTGTAAATGCCAGCTCATCATTCTTGCTAGAAAAGTAGTTCTATATGTCTGTGCAGATGAATATAAATCAAAGAAGAGTAATACAATTTTTATATTGGGATGAATGTGATTCAAAGTGACTACTGAATTAATATGCGATTATTTTAAATGACTGCATTTTTATCCAAAATTGGAAATCCCATTTTCTTAGGATATCAGTTTTTTCCTGATATCAAAAGACGAATGTAGAAAATATTAGACTTTATATATAACTGTATATAAAAAGAACTGTCACAATTTCAGCCATGAAAATATGATATTGTTCAGTTCTTGATGCTCTCTCAGCTTGGTTGCAGAAAGGATTCCATAGTTCAACCTTGAACTACATATATTGTTATTTATTGAAACGCTGTATTAGATATTCTCATATTAAAAACTGCAGGTAAAACTTTGGGACAAGAGTTTTTTTCTAGATGACCTTAGCTGTGATTAAGGAGCCATGGTGGGTCATGGTTAGAATGCAGTATTGTAGGCTAACTCTGACCATAGCCACGAGTTCGTTGCTGACCAGCTCAAGATTGACTTAGCCTTCCATCATTCCAAAGTTGGTAAAATGAGGACCCAGATTGTTGACAAATATGCTGACATTGTAAACTACTTAGAGAGTGTTGTGAAGCACTATGGAGCAGTATATAAATCTAAGTACTATTGCTATTGATAAACATCTTTATATTTTTCATAATGAATAAGGTAGTTTCAGAAGCTGTTAAGTGCAGCCTATTTATGTTTGTTGTTGTTGTTAGTTGCGAAGTCGTGTCCGACCCATCGCGACCCCATGGACAACGTTCCTCCAGGCCTTCCTGTCCTCTACCATCTTCTGGAGTCCATTTAAGCTCACGCCTACTGCTTCAGTGACTCCATCCAGCCACCTCATTCTCTGTCTTCCCCTCTTCTTTTGCCCTCAATCTTTCCCAGCATTCGGCTCTTCTCCAGTGAGTCCTTCCTTCTCATTAGGTGGCCAAAGTTTATGTTTGTGGAGATACACATTACTCTACATTTTGTATCCCAAAGTTAAGACTAGGGTTATGCACAGACGTGTAAAATGAACAGGTCGGTGGCATTCTGTAGAGCAGACATAAACTTGATGAAAAAAGCAGCTGCTTTTACAATTTCAAAAAAGGAGCTTTGTCTGTGCATTTTAAGTTTTCTAAACAATTTTTGTGAACAGATTTATATAAAAAATGCTGCCTAGTAAAATATAAAACTGTTAAGTTCTGGGAACAGTGAGGCATTGAAGACGCGAGAGTAAAAGTAACAGCAAGTTTATTGATTCCACACAGAAGTGGCTCTAGCAGCCGCTTGACACTTATTTATACAGACCGCCACTAGGCGGCGGCCAATCACATTAAAGCAACCACTTGTGCCTAAATTACAGGCGCGAAACTAAAGACACAGACAGTTGCTGATTTGAACTAAACATACTAACTGCCCGCTATTAACAATACCCTGAATTAAGGTTGATACACAACACCCCTCCCCCCTAGGTAATTACACACCCAGAGAATGTACATAGTCTTTTAGGTATTCAGGCGGCTTGCGCGACCATTCAGACCGCCGTATCTCCACAGGAGGTTCCTAGTCTACCCTTGGCTGACTGGGTAGACCAGGGCTCCTTGACCCACCAGCTCTGGGTAGACTGGCATCGCCTTGGCTGGCCTGACCTGATAGACCAGCACGCTTGTCTGTGATCGGGGCCGTCCCAGAACGATTGGGAGACCTGTTCGCTCGCAAGTTCAGTTCGGGAGGCAATGTCCCTTCAGTTGGGGGTGACTCAGCCACAGTTGTGTCGTCCTGGATGTCTCTGTAAGTCCTTCCAGGTCCAGGCAATTCTGATGTGCCGCAGCTGTCAGTTAACTCTCGGCTCTCCTCTTGATCGGTGGCCAGGGTTTGGTTAGCCTGCCGCTGACGTAGTTGGTCGATGTGGCGGCGCAAAACACACCCATCTTCCAGGACCACTTCATAAGAAAGTGGTCCTGACACCTTACCAACCACAGCTACCACCCACGGTGCCCCTTGACTGTAGTTTCTCACCAAAACACGGTCGCCAACTTGCAAGCTCCTTGGGGTTTGGGGCTGTGCTATCTCAGTTGCTGCTCGGTCTGGATGGAGACGGTCCAGCTTTGTAGTCAGCCAATGTCTCCATCGCAGTTCTGCTGGGCATCGACCCGTTGACATACACAGAGTTGTATGTTGGCAGAGCAGAAAGTCTGCCAACCTGTGATGCCAATCGCCTTTGATAATTCTCCTGAGCACTTCCTTGGTCGTCCTGACCATCCTTTCCGCTTGGCCGTTCGAGGCCGGGTGAAACAGGGCTGAGGTAGCATGTCTTATCATGTTAGTCCTCAAGAAGGACTGGAAGTCAGCCGCCGTAAATTGTGCCCCATTATCAGATACTATCACATCAGGTAAGCTGTGTGTTGCAAAGATCCTGTGCAGTTCCTGGATGGTCCTGGCAGTAGTCATAGTAGGGACAGGTGCTACCTCCAGCCACTTGGAGAAACTGTCCACTACAATGAGGAATGCCTGTCCTTGGAAGGGTCCTGCATAGTCTATGTGAATCCTAGACCAGGGTTTTTGTGTTGTTTCCCAGCGATGTACTGGGGCTTGAGGCATCTCAGGTCTGGTCTCTTGGCAAACCTGGCATCCATTCACTTGAGCCTCTATCTCCTTGTCCAACCCTGGCCACCACAGGTAGCTTCTCACGAGTGCCTTCATCCTGACTATTCCAGGATGACCCTCATGCAGAGATTCTGGCTCTTAATGTGTGTGGGACTATTACCCTGCTACCCCATAGAATGCATCCCTTGAATGCAGATAGCTCATCTTGTCATTTGAAAAAGCTCTGAAATTCTGTCCCAGGTCTTGTTCCTGGCCACCCCCTCAGCACCCAGTTCAAAACACGGCTGAGTGTTTTGTCTGTGGCTGTTTCAGCAGCCACATCCCCTGCGTGTAGGGGAGACTCTGGCAGATCCTGAATTGACAGGATGCGTGCAGCAGGTGTGGGGTCTGGTCCTGACTCAGACAGAGGCAACCTGCTGAGTGCATCAGCGTGGCCCATTTCCTTGCCTGGCTTATGGACAAGCCTATAATTGTAGGCTGCCATAAAAATTGACCACCTCAGCATCCTTGGAGACAGGATCTGAGGGGTTTGTTTGTCTGCAGTGACCAGACCTAGAAGCGGCTTGTGGTCTGTAAAGACCGTAAATGGGCGACCATAATTTCTTTATTCCTGCCACTATGGCTAGTGCCTCTTTGTCTATTTGGGCATAGTTTCTTTCCGCAGGGGAAAGTGTCCTTGAATAATATGCTATGAGAGCTTGGCTCCCATCAGCCATTAAATGGCTCAAAACTGCTCCAATCCCATATGATGAAGCATCACAAGCAATGCTGGTAGGCAGCTTTTCATTAAAGTGTGTTAACACAGAGTCTGAAGACAGCAGTGATTTGACTGCTGTGAAGCTTTTCTTGTGGATGCTAGTCCACTTCCAGGGTGCCCCTTTATCCAAGAGCCTGTGCAGAGGCTCTGCTAATGCTGCCTTGTGGGGAAGGAAGGCATGATAGAAATTAAGTAGCCCCAAAAATGCTTGCAGTTCCCCCTTAGACTTGGGTTGGGGAGCCTGCAGAATAGCCTTAAGCTTAGATTCTGCTGGGTGTATTCCAGCAGCATCAATCCTGAAACCAAGGAACTCTGTTGAGCTCACTCCAATTTGGCATTTGTCCCTTTTTAGCTTCAGCCCCGCTTTGCGGAAGCGCTGAAGAACAGCCCTTAGACGTTCTGCTAATTTTTCTGCTGAGTCCCCAGCAATTAGCACATCGTCGAAATATGGGCACACCCCTGGAATGTTTTTTAACGTGCACTCCATCACGCACTGAAAGAGCCCCGGGGCTACACTGACCCTAAACTGCAGGTGACAAACCTTGAATGCCCCTCTATGGGTTACTATAGTTTGTGCCTCATCTACTGGCAGCTGTTGATAAGCTTGAGCCAGGTCTAGCTTCGCAAACAAGCAACCCCCTTGTAATGATGCCAGGATGTGGCTAACTACAGGTACTGGATACGCATGCTGTTGCAGTGCCTTATTAATAGTGCACTTATAATCAGCGCAGATGCGCACCTCCCCGTTGGACTTAACCGGTGTGACTATGGGAGTTTCCCACACACTGCTGTCAACTGACTGCAACACTCCCTGTTGAACCAGCTTATCTAACTCTGCATCAATTTTATACTTAAGGGCAAAAGGCACTTACGAGGCTTTACCCTGATTGGGGTTACGGTTGGATCAAGGTGGAGAACAATTGGTGCTCCTTTGTACTTCCCTAAGTTGGGGCTGAATATGTCAGCAAACTCCTGGCAGACAGCTGCCAGATCCGCTGTTTGGGTTCTGTTGATGCCTGTCACTCTTATGCCCAGGGCATCAAACCAGTCTAGGCCGATGAGGCTTGTGCGCTGGCCTTCCACCACCACGATGTTGAGGGGACCCTCAAACTCTTTGAATTTCACTTTAAGCGTAGCTTCTCCTTTAACTGCTACGCGGGAATTTTGAAAGTCTGTCAAAATTAAATCGGACGGCTTGAGCCTGACTCGTTTCCCGCCAATTCTGCAAACATAATTAAAAGTCTTGTAAGACATTATAGATACAGCTGACCCAGTGTCCAGTTCCATGATGCATGGAACTCCTTGTAGCTTGACCTTTAGTCTAAGCTTTTCTTTTAAGGGGCGATGGGCTCCAGTTCTGAGAATGCTTCTCCTTCCGGAGCAATATCCTACTCTATTTTGCCCTGGGGTCCCGTTACCTCTCCTGGGGAAGTCTTCAGGTGGAGATTCCCTCTGTCGACCTTTACAGATGCTTGCAATGTGGCCCTGTTTGCCACATGCCCGGCACACAGCCGTACGAAACCTGCATTCGGAGCGCTGATGCCGTCCTCCGCAGCCCTGACATCTAGAGAAGAAGGCTGCCTTGTCAGCCAGTCGCTGCCTTCTCTCTGGGAGCTTCTGCACCCTATCGACCTTAATGTCCTTGTCAGGGTCTTCTGCTCTCTCAGATTCTTCATGGTGAACCACTGTTTGGCTGGGAGAGTTCTTTGAGGGACGTAAAACCTTGACAGCTCCCCCTGTGGCTTCTTCTGCCATCACCTCTTTCAGGGCATCTTGGAATGTCAGGGACTCTTTTGTGAACAGCTTCTGCTGTAGGTCCCTGCTTCTCAGACCACATACCAGTCGGTCCCTGAGCCGATCTTCTAAATCAGGGAATTTGCAGAGCCTGGACGCCTGTTGCAGGGCAGCCACGAATTCAGCAGCAGACTGCCCGGGCTGCTGCTCCCTCTGTTCAAACGCATGTCTCCATGCGATGATGCAGCTTTGGCTTAAAGTGCTCCGTGAGCCTTCTTTTTAAGTCAGCGAAGGTGACTGACTCTAATGTAGCAGGAGTGACTAGATTCTCCGCTATATCAAAAGTGGCTTGACCACATACGCACAGCAACGTTGCAGCCTTGAGTCCATCATCTCTGATTTGATTTGCCCTCAGGTAGTTTTCGACCCTGGAGACATACGAACTCCACTGTTCTGGGTGCACAATGTCAAATTCTGACAACTTTCCAACTCTGGCCATGCCGGCTGTTACTGCATTCCAATGCCTTATGCTGCTAAGGGCTCCTGTGGGTATCCTAGGGACGGATCCCTTAGGATTGTGATGCCTCCAGCATTGCTTGCTGGCAGGCAGAAGGGGGGGAACATCGTTCCTACTAGGGTGCTGATGCCTGGTCTTACCCCTTAGTGACTATAGCTCTTAGTCCTCCAGCTCTTTCTTCCTTAGCAGCATAATCCCACCTTTGTTGCCACTGTTAAGTTCTGGGAACAGTGAGGCATTGAAGACGCGAGAGTAAAAGTAACAGCAAGTTTATTGATTCCACACAGAAGCGGCTCTAGGAGCCACTTGACACTTATTTAAACAGACCGCCACTAGGCGGTGGCCAATCACATTAAAGCAACCACTTGCGCCTAAATTACAGGCACGAAACTAAAGACACAGACAGTTGCTGATTTGAACTAAACATACTAACTACCCGCTATTAACAATACCCTGAATTAAGGTTGATACACAACAAAAACCATCATTTTTTCCTCTTCATTAGGTGTTCTTTGGTATTCAAGTCAGACCTCAAAATAATTACATAACATTTAGGAAGAAAGATGCAGCCCAGCAAACCAGCACTAGAGGCCAAGATGGAAAATATCTCCACCGCCACCATGTACTTCCCCTTGGTGCTCAAATAAGTTGGAACAAAGGATATCCAAACACTGCAGAAGACCAACATGCTGAAGGTGATGAACTTGGCTTCATTGAAAGTATCAGGTAATTTCCTGGCCACGAAGGCAACTATGAAACTAATAACAGCCAAGAAAGACAAATAGCTTAGGAGACTGTAGAACATAGTCACAGAGCCTTGATTGCATTGCAGAATAATTTCTTCAACTACCGAATCCATGTCAGTGTCTGGGAATGGGGGAGAAGTTGTTAGCCATGTCATGCAAATACCTATTTGAATAAGAGAACAGGAAATGACAATGGAATTGGACAGTCTCTTTCCCACAAACATCCGCATCTTGGATCCTGGCTTGGTGGCCTGGAAAGCCAGAACCACTGTGACAGTTTTTGCCAACACTGAAGAAACAGCCACTGCAAAGACAACCCCAAAAGATGTTTGTTGGAGGAGACATACCATCTTCTCAGGATGACCAATGAACAGGAATGCAGAAAGGAAGCAGAGCAGGAGGGAGATGAGGAGAATGTAAGTGAGGTCTCGGTTATTGGCAATGATGATAGGAGTGTTGTAGTTCTTCAAAAATATTGCAAGCACCATCACTGAGAGCAAAGAAAACAAAAGAACAAAGAAGACTAAACTGATTCCCAAAGGTTCCTTGTAAGACAAAAATGTCAAAGATTTAGGAATACAGGAATCCTGATTTTGGTTTGGATAGCTTCTTTCTGGACACAAGAAACAATCGTTTGTATCTGAAAAATAAAATGATTTGAAGAGCTTTGGGAGAATATAGAGTAAGGAATATCTTTAAAATATTCTTTATATATATTTAAGAATACTTAGAACATTTTTATTCCCCATTAATTAAACAACTGAATATTAATGTGTAGATTTCAAGAATGCTTTAACTTTTTAAATAATATGTTTAATAACTGGTATATTGTAATATAATTTCAAAAAATTGATATGTAAAAGATCTTTAGAATTCTAATTCTTTATATAATTGTATAATTCTCCATATAATCATTGCATGTGATCTGGATAGGATAATAATGGTCCTCTGATTTGTCTTTAGCAAGCCCTAATACTACAGTATCTCAATCCTATTCAAAATAATGGACAAAATACTGGTTAAAAAAGGTTCTTCAGGTATACAAGGTTGCATTTGGAAACTGCTACCATTGTGTGAGATAAATGTCAACATAACATCTCTTACCCTCCTTCTCTGAAATCTTCCCATCTGGGCATGGAATGCAGTCATAGCAACAAAAGGGCTCCCCTTCCTTCATTTTCTTGCTGGAACCAGGATGGCAACTCTCAGTGCATACTGAAACAGGCTGGGACTGAAGCAGAAACAAATATCAATTCTGAGATATCACATCAGTCTGAGGATATAATTAATAAGTTATTATATTTGTATGATATCCAATTCAATAGTTCTTAACAATAAAACAAAGAAATTAGAATGAAGGTAACATGCATTTAGATGATGATGATGATCGTGATCATGATGACCATGATGATGATGTTATCCATTCAGTTATGTCTGGCTCTTGGTGATTCTATAATCAGGTCTCTCCAGATCTTCTGATCTTGCACTACTTTGAGTTGTTCTATGCTCTGGCAGGTATTAGCTATGATGGTGTCCGACCACCATATTCTTTGACGGCCTGGTTTCCTTTTACCACTAACTCTTCCAAGCATAATTGTTTTCTATAAGGTTCCTTAAATGCTGTCTTCTACTTATGTAGACATTACCCATAGTATTGTCTAGTATTGCATCAGCTTTCCAGTCTTTCCAAATATACAAAACATTTACTGTGACAATCTATGGTATTCTGCTTTGTGTTGGCGCTAAGAAGCAGTCACACACATTTCTTGAGCAGAAGCTGACGACCTCTGTCGTGTTTATTGCTTTTATATTCTTTGTTACATACACAAGCTTTCTTAATCATTAGATGTTTGACATTTGCTGATTCATTGAATACTTCTTTCATCTAACCAACTACTTTCTAGCTACATATTATAAGGTCAACAACTAGATAAGGAACAAAAACAGGAAGATAGAAGAAGGAACTAAGCCTGTTATCTATTTCAGTAGGTGAGGCATTAAGTAAAAAGGGGGTGACCTTTTGGCTGCTTTATTGGAGCAAAGGGTATAGAATTATGAGATTTGTGGGGGTGCAGAATACGGCAGTGTGCTGCACGCATGCAACCCCTACATCTCACTCTTTTCTATTTTATTAGTTAGGGCATTATAAGCTGAAGTAGTTAGTGGGTGTAATCAGGGGACATACATCTTTGTATTTGTTTCTATACAGCATAAACTTGTTCCTGAGGCAAAGTTAATGGTGGTTTAGTACGGATAATTGCAAGATACCTTATTGAGTAGAGAGAAAAGACATTGAATTAAACAACAACAACTGATAAGGATAGTAACTATTATAACAAAATATTGAACAATCTGTCTAAGAAGGCCAGTGGGAAGCCATGACCATAGAGCACTCCACCAATTTCCTAAGGTATCAATTTTTAAATCAGAAGCCAATTTATATAAAACATTAATTTGCTTTTGAATAATGCCAGATTGGTCAGAAAGATTGAAACAACACATTCCTTCGAGTGCTTCACATCCCAGATGTTGTCGGAGCAACAGATAATCAATTGCAGCACGATTTTGTAAAATAGCTTTACGAAGTTCTATTAGCTCTTGATCAATGGCAGATAAAGCTAGGGAGGTTACATTTATGGTTTTTGCTAAATTACATGCAAGAGCATTTAAATTTACATGAGCTCGAAGAGCAAGTGCTGGTACTCCTATTAATGAAACGGCTAAGGCAGTATACTCTGCTTCATTGAGGAGAGTTCTAGAAGAATCACAAGTATTGTCCAGGACTACTGACCTTCTGCGATGTTTTGAACTGGATATGTTGAGTTTCGTTTTTGTTGGTAAAAATGTGGTGAGTCTACTAAGGCAACAGTGTGTCATACTTACATTGGCAGGAATGTAATTAAATGTCTCTTTCCCACAGGTAAAGAACCATCCTTTTTGTAACCATATATGTGCATAATTAAAAGATACTTCTTGAAAGGAGGTACAATTTAAAATCCCTTGACTGACATGTATACAATGAGGTTTTTTAGGTGAAGTAGTACAATTGACAATTTTTGCACAAGTAAGATTTGTAGGAACAGCTGCAACTGGTGTATGCAAAGCAATAGCATCAAAGGGTACCATATAAGAGGCAAAACCCCAGTTTGACATAGTTGCATATTGAAATTCATTGTCTGATAGAAAATTGCTCAAACCAGTATAATTTTTTAAAACTGACGCTGGGACACATACAGGTATAAGACAGGTAGATAGTAGATTTTCCATATCATACACTTCAGATAAGCAAAAGACATCATTTTGTGTGATGTTAGCTAGCTGCACCCATAGGTTTTGCTTCATTCGTTGTTCGAGTGAATGTTTGGGTGGGATGACAGCTGCTGTTGTCAAAGGGCAGCTGTTAATAATCAAACACAAACAATTGATGGCTAAGGAATTTGCAGTTAAAACTGCAAAAATGGCAGCGCATAGGTTCTCGGGGGTTTGCTCCACTTGCTGCTGCTAAAGCACTGCCTGCGCTTTGGTGGTCAAGTTCTTCACATCTCCCCATGTCACTGGATGACTGGCACGATGGGATTAGATTGGTCACCATGCCATCTGGAGAGTCACCCTTGCCATTTCTGGGACTGGATCCAGGGACTGATGCCACGACATCCTTGGCTGGGCGGACGCAATGCGCTGGAATCCACAAAAGTCCTGTAGGAGCAAGCACAGCAGCATATCCTCCTCCCCACATAATCAGAGGGACCGGCCCCAACCATGCTTTATCTGGTAATGCCTGATAATATACCAGAGGTGGAGGCAAGCTTGTTTTCTGTTGGAAGTGTCTCTGATAAGCAGTCAAATTTTCAATGGAAACATTCAATTGATTTAAGGTAAATAATACTTTTTGAATCTGTTGTGTTACCCATGACAAATTAGGTACTCGAGAGCCCTCCTTTTTTATTTGTTTGTGGAGGCAGTCCTTAAAGGACCGATTAGCATGTTCCACTATGGCTTGACCTGTGGAATTATAGACGAGACCATGAGTAAGAACAATATTCCAGGTAGGCTGGCCCATTATCAGTTTTTAAAGAAAAGGGCTTGCCCAAGGCTGTAATGGCAGAAAAAAGATGAGAAATAACATGATTAGCTGTTTCCCCTCATTGAGGTGTGGCCCAAAGCGCTCCTGAATAAGTATCAATAGATAAATGAATATACTTCCAGGGAGCCAATGAGGGAACATGGGTAACATCCATTTGCCATAGTTGATTAGAGGTGAAACCTCGGGGATTAACTCCTGTGTCCCCCGAGGGGGATGCCCCAGAACATTGAGGACAGGATAAACAATCTGCTTGGCTTGGTCGAGTGGAATATGGCAAGCTTGTGCCAAGCCCCTAGCGTTTTGATGGAAAAAAAGAGTGACTAAAAAAATCTGAAAATAAAGTGGGTAAGACATGAACAGAAGAAGTCATTAAACAAGCAAAGCGAGGATCTTTAGGCAAATGATATGCAATAGAGCCTACATAGTCAATTAAAGCACACTGAAAAGATAAGTTATCCTGAAAATAAAATTGAAAATCAGATTTAGGTAAAGGAAAAACAATATTCATTAAATCAATCCCATTTCGTTGGCAAGCTCAAGTGCGTCCTAAAGATATAATTTCAGCACCTGCCTGGATAAATGGTAAAACATTTTGTGAAGGGGTATGGGGTAAATAAAGCCATTTAATACAATATACTTTTTGCGATTCTAATATAGCTAATACTCCGATAGGCAACTTACTAGTAGGGAATATCAGAAAAATTAACTGACAATCTTTATGAGGAATACAATCCACAAACTGAGTGCTCAAAATGTCATTAATTTGCTCAATTGTGGCAAGTGCTGCAGGCGGAACCATAATAAGATTTCCAGGCTGTTTTCCTTTGGTCAGTAAATCAAATAATGGACTAAATAAATGTGTAGGTATTGAAAAATATGGGCAAACCCAATTAAGGGTGCCTAGTAATTGCTACAATTTGACCAAAGAAATAATTTTAGGCAAGCTCAAACGAGGAAAAACTGGAACAGAATAAGATTGCAACATTTTATGCCCTAAATAAAGATAGAGAAAGTGTAACTGTATCTTTTCCAAGGCAACTTGCAATCCATAGATACTTAAATCATTTTGTATTTCAAAAAGCCAATTAGGTTGTATTTTTGGGGTTCCAATTTAATCAAATTCCATTCAGATGAAACAAATTTCCATTAAATAGGGAAAACATTTACAAATCTAAGCAAAACAATTCAAAGTCATTTCTTTTGGTTGATGGATATATATGTCTAACTAAACAATTTAAAACTCAAAAATTTGCAAAAGAATTGTCCAACAATTACTGTCTCCTCTTTCGAGTAACAAAATTGCAAGCTGAAACTGCAAGAGTGGGTATTAAATTTCACATCCACCCCCCTTCCCCAACCCAGACTTCTAAGCAGAGGAAGAAAAAAAAATAGTTAGAACGAACAGCTGCCCCCCTCTTCTTTCTGCCTTTCTTTCGCTCTTAAAGCAATACAGCCAGCGAAAAACGAAAGAGTCAGGAGGGGGGAAAAAGAAAAAGAAATTTTACAAAAATCTCACCACTAAAAAATAGTTCTCTCCTTCACATGCATTTTCCATAAACTCTTTCACACATCCTCCATGAAACTTTTCTCATGCAAACTCTTGCTATTGCGTTCCCATTTTACAACAATAAAAACTACAGTTTACTATTTTTTTCACAGCCTGGGATGGGTGGAGGGGTGAGGGCTAACACACACACATTTACACCAGCAAATTAACTCATTCACTTCCATTCTAACTGTTTGCTTACACCTTTTCACATACAAATATTTCATTTCATACGTTTTCCAGGCAAACCATTCATTTTTATTTAAGGCCTTTTTGTTTGTTGTTATCAAAGAGGGTTTTGACCCTCTTCCAAGTCTTGGAAATAACACAGAACACCACAGACAGACATATATACACAAATACTATTAAAACAACATTTATTTAGACATATGGCTTGTCCTGCAAGAAGCAAGAAAAATCATGAGATGATTCCAACCAAACACGTGGTTTTTATAGGGCCCTTTAACCATCTCCTATTTTTCTCACCATTCCAAGCCCAAGCGTAACGTTCTAGGAGTTAAACATATATAAGACAAAACAAAACACACACATCAACACAAAGCACCACCAGACATTGTCTGACAGGGTTAAATTTAACAGCCACTTGAAGTTTCAAAGCATCCCAATTGTTCCTCTAAAATTTGCCTTATGGGGGTGTACAATGGCTGTGGAGAAGCAAAAGAATTAGCCTCTCCAGGAGGAGCTGAAGGTCCAACTGGAGATGATTTAGGGGTGACAATTTTTATCTGATCGTAACCAGGCAGGGGGCTTGTAGTTAATTGTTGCCCTGCCAAAGCATCAGAGCCAAATTTTTCCACTGCTTGACAGCATTGATACCATCGATGTAATATCTTTACTGAGCCCGGGGTTCAAGATGTAAAGTATGCCCTTTTTTTATCCAGTCCTGTAAACGGAGCGTCCAGCGCTCGGGATACCAGGAAGAATGTTTCCCTACCTCCTCCACCAACTTCCTTATCTCTGCCTCAGGCACTGTCACACCTGATTTATGTAACAGGAATCGAAGTTCCTTTATATGCTGGTGTTGAGATAGATTGCAACCCATACTTACCACTGAGGGGTTCCGTAGAACGAAGGGGTCCCGTAGGACGAAGGTGCACCTTAGGGGTCTATTCCAGACATTGGCTGTTGCTCCCCACGGGGGGGGGTGAGGGCGTCCCGGTTCAGGGCGCCAGATGTTGGCGCTAAGAAGCAGTCACACGCATTTCTTGAGCAGAAGCTGACGACCTCTGTCGTGTTTATTGCTTTTATATTCTTTGTTACATACACAAGCTTTCTTAATCATTAGATGTTTGACATTTGCTGATTCATTGAATACTTCTTTCATCTAACCAACTACTTTCTAGTTACATATTATAAGGTCAACAACTAGATAAGGAACAAAGACAGGAAGATAGAAGAAGGAACTAAGCCTGTTATCTATTTCAGTAGGTGAGGCATTAAGTCAAAAGGGGGTGACCTTTTGGCTGCTTTATTGGAGCAAAGGGTATAGAATTATGAGATTTGTGGGGGTGCAGAATACGGCAGTGTGCTACATGCATGCAACCCCTACAGCTTTGCAGCTATTTTTAAAGAGGAACTGCAACAGCCATTCATAAAGTTGTTTCACTGACCATTTTGGGTTGCATAAAAATGTTTAACCAATTATGTACAAAACTTCAGCAGTATGCCTATTATTACAGTGAAACAACTGTAAGAACTACAGGGAGTCCTTGATTTATAACCATTAGGTTAAAGTTTTTGAAGTTATGACAATGCTGACAAAAGTGACTTATGCCCAGTGCTTGCACTTACAGTGTCACAGCATCTCTACGGTCATGTGATCAAAATTTAGGCACTTGGAAACTGGCATGTATTTATGATAATTGCAGTGTCTCGCAATCATATGATCTCCAATTTTGACCATCCAGCCAGATTCCAATAGGCAAAGTCAATGTGGGAAGCTGTATTTGCTTAATGACTGTGTGTTTTATCTAATCACCATGGCAAAAAAGTCATCACATCAGGTGCAACTCACTTAACAACTGCCTCCCTTAGCGGTGGAAGTTCCAGTCCTAATTTTGCTCCTACACTGAGTACTTATCTGTAGTCAATTTACCTATAGCTAGGTCACATGATCATTTCTTTGTCAGGGTATCACACAATGCCTTTTTTATTTTCTTGCTGGCACCAGGAGAGCAACTCTTCACTGTGTACTGAAACAGACTGAGAACAAATTGGAGTTTCTTCTATATCATCCAGACCAAAATGGCTTTCTACCAAAGAGACAAATTAAAAACAACTTAAGAGTGATAATGGACGTATTAGAATACTATGAACTACATCCAGGGAAACAACTGGCACTAATATTTCTAGATGCTCAAAAGGCATTTGATAATGTTTCCTGGCAATTTATGACTCAGCAACTACAAATAATGGACTTTGGACAGAACTTTATAAATATGATAAAAACAATATATAATAAACAAACAGCGAAAGTGATCGTAAATGGAGATTATACTGAGAACTTTGAGATAAGAAAAGGTAGAAGGCAAGGATGTCCATTATCTCCATTATTTTTCATTTTCACTCTGGAAGTCTTAAATAGAAATATTAGACAAGATACAGAAATGAAAGGACTGGAAATAAAAGGCGAAACGTATAAATTACAAGCATTTGCTGATGACTTGGTATTTATCTTAGAAGAACCTTTGGAGATGATTCCTAAATTACTGGGAAAGGTAGAACAGTATGGAGAAATGGTAGGACTGAAAATAAATAGAGAAAAAACTAAAGTAATAGTTAAAAATCTTACAGACAAACAAAAAAAAACACCGAAATGTCAGAAAAAACAGAATTACAGATAATTAAAAAGGTTAAATATTTGTGTATACATCTAACAGCAAGATGTTCAACAATAAAAACAGATAATTACACAAAATTATTGAATCAAATAAAATTGGATTTGGAAAAATGGAAAAAATTCCAATTGTCAATACTAGGGAGAATTGCTAAAGTAAAAATGAATGTATTGCTGAAAATTTTATTTTTATTTCAAACAATACCCATAAAACTTGAGAATTTTTTTTTTCAAGATTTAAATTCATTAATTTTGAAATTTGTTTGGCAAGGAAAGAAAGCTAGAATTAAGATGAAAACGTTACAAGATGCTAAGGAAAATGGAGGATTTGGTTTACCGGAGTGGGTTTTGTATTATCAAGCAGCTGTATTAACATGGGTAAAAGAATGGATAACTCTTAGGAATAAAAGGTTGTTATATCTGGAGGGGCATGATTTACAATTGGGGTGGCACGCCTTTTTATGGTATGGGAAAAATAAAATTCATAAATATTTCCAAAACCACTATATAAGAAATGCATTGTTAATAGAATGGGAAAAAATAAAAAGTAAAATATATTTGAAAATTCCAGGGTGGTTGTCAACTATGGAAGCATTTGTACACCCAAATTTGGTGGACTTTGAAAAAATCTGGACATATAGAGATATTCTAAATTCTGAAGGGAATTTAAAATCTAAACAAGAAATGGAAAATCAGGGTATCAACTTGTCATGGTGGGCACATTTACAAATGCAAATTAGATATGAAAACTATGGATTTTATAAAGAACAAACGGCATTTGATAAGACTTTTTTAATTTCAGATGAGAAACTAATTAAGAAAATGTATAATTTTTTATTAACTTTGGAAATGGAAAGCGAACAAGTTAAAGAAACAATGATAAGATGGGCGAAAAATTTTGGATATAATATAGAATTAGAAAAATGGGAAAACTTATGGGAAAGAAATTATAAACTAACAATGTCAACTTCTTATAAAGAAAATTTATATAAAATGTTTTATAGATGGCACCTGCCACCAGCAAGATTAGCAAAAATGTTTAAAAATATGTCAGATAGATGTTGGAAATGTGGGTGAAAGTGGCAAGAAGGTGACAAGCAATAGGAAGAAAGCAGAACTATTTAACTCGTTTTTTGCATCTGTCTTTACACAAAAGGAAAAAACAGACCAACCTATCAAAAATAGTGCCATAAAAACAGAATAGAAACACAAGTTAAGATAGGCAAGAAAATTATAAGTGAGCACCTGTCCAGCCTAGACGAGTTCAAATCACCAGGACCAGATGAATTACACCCCAAGGTTCTCAAGGAACTGGCAGATGTGATCTCAGAACCACTGAACTATATTTTTGAAAGATCCTGGAGCACTGGAGAACTACCGGAGCACTGGAAAAGAGCTGATGTAGTTCCCATCTTCAAAAAAGGGGAAAAAAATGGACCCAGGAAATTATAGACCTATCAGCCTGACCTCAATACCTGGGAAGATTCTGGAAAAGATAATCAAACAACGAATCAGCGAACATCTAGAGGCAAACAAAGTCATTACTAAAAGCCAACATGGGTTTGTCAAAAACAGATCATGCCAGACAAATCTTATTGCATTATTTGACCAAGTGACAAAATTAATGGATCAGAGGAATGCTGTGGATATAATTTACTTGGACTTCAGTAAGACATTTGATAAAGTAGATCACAACCTACTACTCGATAAGATAGAAAAATGTGGGTTAGACAGCATCACCACCAGATGGATTCGTAGCTGGCTGACCGGCCGTATTCAGCATGTGGTCCTCAATGGAACTGCATCTACATGGAGGGAAGTGTGTAGTGGGGTGCCCCAGGGCTCTGTTCTGGGCCCAGTGATCTTCAACATCTTCATCAACGATTTGGACGAAGGGGTAGATGGGGAACTCATCAAATTTGCGGATGACACCAAGCTGGCAGGAATAGCCAACACCCCAGAAGACAGGCTTAAGATACAGGAGGACCTGGACAGACTTGAACACTGGGTGCTATCTAACAAAATGAAATTCAATGGTGAAAAAAGTAAGGTTCTACATTTAGGCAAGAAAAACCAAATGTACAGGTATAGTATAGGGCATGGGTCGGCCAGCCGAAGCATCCAACGAGCCGCACGGACCCGTTTCCCTAAAAAAAAAAACCCCTGGGAGCCGCGCCCGCCCGCGCATGCGCGCCCGCCCGCGCATGCGCGCGCGCACCCATTCGCACGTGCGCACCCGCCCGCGCACGTGCGCATGCGCTGCCCAAAATGGCGGCGGAGGCTCCGGAGCCGCAGGTGATGCCTCAAAGAGCCGCATGTGGCTCCGGAGCCGCGGGTTGCCGACCCGTGGTATAGGGGGTACCTTGCTCAATAGTAGCAACTGTGAGAGGGACCTTGGAGTCCTAGTGGACAATCACTTAAATATGAGGCAGCATATTTTTGGCAGCCAAAAAAGCCAACACAGTCCTGGGCTGCATTAACAGAGGGATAGAATCAACATCACGTGAAGTATTAATACCACTTTACAATGCTTTGGTAAGGCCACACTTGGAATACTGCATCCAGTTTTGGTCACCACAATGTAAAAAAGATGTTGAGGCTCTAGAAAGAGTACAGAGAAGAGCAACAAAGATGATTAGGGGACTGGAGGCTAAAGCATATAAGGAACGACTGCTGGAATTGGGTATGTCTAGTTTAACGAAGAGAAGGACGAGGGGGGACATGATAGCAGTGTTCCAATATCTCAGGGGCTGCCATAAAGAAGAGGGAGTCAAGCTATTCTCCAAAGCACCTGAAGGCAGGACAAGAAGCAATGGATGGAAACTAATCAAGGAGAGAAGCAACCTAGAACTAAGGAGAAACTTCCTGACAGTTAGAACAATTAACCAGTGGAACAATCTGCCTCCAAAAGCGGTGAATGCTCCAACACTGAAAGTTTTTAAGAAGAGACTGGACAGCCATTTGTCCAAAATGGTGTAGGGTTTCCTGCCTGAGCAGGGGGTTGGACTCGATGACCTCCAAGGTCCCTTCCAACTTTATTATTATTATTATTATTATTATATTTATTATTATATTATTATTATTATTATTATTATTATTATTATTATTATTATTATTATTATTATTATTATTATTATTATTATTATTATTATTATTATTATTATTATTATTATTATTATTATTATTATTTCAGGGCACTGCATATCAAAACAACTAGATACAGAGACATTTTTTCCCCTCATGCCATCACACTGCTGAATATCTAATTCCCATTGTCATGTCTAAGTATATTTACCTACATGGTATGATATTATTATTACTATTATTATTATTATTACTATTATTACTATTATTACTATTATCACTATTATTACTATTATTACTATTATTGCTATTATCACTATTATTACTATTATTACTATTATTATTAAACAGAACTCAGGCACATATTATCATGTTTGGTGGACATGTGATAAAGTAAAGAATTATTGGAAAAAGATACATACCTGGTTAGAAAAGATGTTCGGAGAATATGTAGATTTTAAACCTGAACTTTTTTTATTAGGTATAATGCCAGAAAAAACTAACAAACAAAACCTATATTTGATTTTACACGTCACAACAGCAGCAAGAATAATATTTGCGCAATATTGGAAAAATGAAGGAATACCACCAGATGAAGAAATAATTAAAAAAATACTAGAATGCACAGAGATGGACAAATTGACTATGAAATTGAAAGAAAAAGAAGAAACAGAATATTATCAAACTTGGGACTTATTTTACCAATGGTTAGAGGAAAGAATAAAGGATTAGGAATTAAACATGTATTAGCGTATTTAAACTCAGACAGCACGTTGGTTGAAAAGTTATTATTGTATGTATGGAAAAAACTAATAAAATCTTATATAAAAAAGAAATTTATATCTGTAGAAAACAGGGTTCTACTTTTTAAAAAAATAATATGAAATATCAAACTGTCTGTCTGTCTATTTACCAACTCTGAGTGGCTTCCAGCAAAAAAACACAAACAAACATCTGACAATTATAAATAAACACTGATTAAAATTACAGAAATGAAAACAAACTAAAAAAAACAAGGGGCTGGAGGGGCGAGGGGGAGGTACCTTCTCTTTTAGTGCACCACCAGCAACCAACAGCTTCTCCTTCAGAACCCCATGCCAGCCAGCACATTTTATGTCTTTCCTGAAGGCTAAAAGAGACAGGATGGATCTTATCTCCCATTGCAAGATGTTCTAAAGGGCAGGAGCTTTGGCAGAAAATACCGTTTTTCTGGGTCCCACCAGCTGAAATTCCTTGGCTTATGGGATCTACAGTAAGCCTCTTCTGCCAGCATAAATGGGGCAGGCCAATCCCATTTGGGAAAGTTACTTCCACAGATATCATATCAAATATTTTCCTTCAACATAGTAACTAATGAATTCATAAAAAGTCCAGCTGAAGCAGCAACTTTGTAGACATTATTGGTTGCATTATAGTACATGTTCTTATTTGATCAGCTCTGAATTATTCATTTTATGTATCTAAGCTACAAAGTAAAATTCCCAGAAGAAGGGTCTTACCTGGTTAAACCAACTATGCCAGGTTATCATAGCTTCATTTATGGTGAATATTTGGTCTGAAAAAACTGCAGGGTTTACCCTCCCAACTTTAACTTTAATGAAGGACTCATTAGAAGAAACAATCCAGTTCAGTATATCATATCCAGCTAGTAACTCTCCATTGTAGTCAATAGAAACCAGATCCCCAGCACTGTTATTAAAGGAGAGACCTTTTAAAAAGGAGTGCAGCTAGATGAAAAAGAAAAGATAAAAGATTAGAAAGTGATGTTTAATTTTGGAGGAAATGTCTCAGAAGAATTTAGTGCAGTGGAAATCAAGGAATAGATCGGAATAGAACAGAACAGAATATTTTATTTGGCCAAGTATGATTAAACACACCAAGAATTTGTCTTTGGTGCAGAAGCTCTCAATGTACATGCAAAACAACAGAATAATAATAATCATAATAATGATATCAGTAAGAAAAGGTAGTTGAAAAGGTGAATAATAATAATAATAATAATAATAATAATAATAATAATAATAATAATAATAATAATAATAATAATAATAATAATAATAATAATAATAATAATAATAATAATAATACAATGTAGATAAATTTACTTAGATATAAGACAGTACTGTGGGAATCAGGTATTCAGCAAAGTGATGTCTCTGTGTCTAGTTGTTTTAGGATGCCCTATGGCAACATCCCAATAGTTTATGTCCAGGACATGAGGAGTTAATCAATCAGGATGTGAAGTGGCTAATCAAGATAGAAAACCATATGGTCTTTCCAGAGATGGGAACAAAGATCAAAATGAATTCCTGTAATTGATGTTACAGAGCTCATTTTTCTTTATACAAATAATGTTTTTCTTCAAGATGATGCTCAGTCCATTACCTGCCATGAATCTTGATTTTGAAGCTTCAGCCTCCCTTTATTTGCCACTGACCATTGGGCAGATCTGGATGAAATCATGGCATGCAAAGCATGGGCTACTGCATAGACAGAGTTATAAATACTGTAGCTGTGACCAGTCATTCTTTTTTCAAAAAAAGTTACAGGAAGATCTTCCAGTTTCTCTTTTCCTGTGCAAAGATCACCAGCTCCCTCACCTACATTTGAAATTTTAAATGCACAAACAAAGGATTGCTGCCAAAAATCCTTGATAAATCCATCTTCTGTCATGGAAGGATTTCTACTTTCAGTAAATGACTGGAATCCTGGTGGGTCATTGGCATGAATTGTGAAGGACAGAGCACCATTCATTATGTCAGTATCCCAATCTCTCTGATATACATGTGAGTTGAGCTCCATTTGTGCTGTAAATATCCACACTTTACCTTTGACAATATCTATTATGTTTTTGCTTGATAAATATGCTAGCCATTTCAGCCTTACCATAGTATCAGATTCTCCATAAAATATCAGAACATTAGCATTGCTATCCATAATTTTATCATGTATTTCTGCACCTTCATTCAACAAGTCATAAATTTCATTCGGGGTTGTTAATTCACTGAGTCTCTCTATATATGAAAAACAGATGCTGTGCTGGGACAATAAAGGAACAATCATTTCTATAACCCTTTCTCCATTATCATTGGCTATTACAATTATTCCAATCCATGTCCACCCGAAATGGAGAAGCAAATACAGAATCCCTTCATACTGAAGTCTTTCCAATGGGCTCATCTGGAAGAAAGAAAGACCTGGTGTTTTATAATTCATGATAGGACTAGAGCCATAGATGAGCTGAATAAGAATTGAGAACAAAAGAAAGAGATGGAGAGAGTCACATTTCATTGTCATTTTCAACATTTTTAAAAACATATCATATATTCATATAGCAATACAAAATATGCTTATGTGGATGAGCAAAAGATAGCATTGCTGATGTTAGAATGAAAGGACAAAAAAGAGACATAAAGCAAGATCCAATGCTAGAAGATAGGAAGAGTCCAAACAAATATCTTACTTAATAGGAAAGAAGAGAAGAAAACGGATGAAATGTGGCATAATTCAGATAAAATTCTGTCTTTCTGAAGAGATAATGTATACCAAAGCTAATCTTTTCATTCACAAATAAGCATGTTTTGAACAATTTTAAATGTAGTGTAATCAATTGAATGAATGAATGAATGAATTGTATTTTATGACAAGTAGCTATGTCTGTTATATTTTGGCTTTAATAGAAGTACTTTAGGAAATGTTAGTTAGATTATATTCTGACTGTTGTATTTTCTGTATACCAGAAATATGCGAGAGTTTTGTGTATAACTAAGGATAGTAGTAAGAATTATCGTTGTCCAGAACAGCCTCCTTCCCTTTTCATTTTGTTTGCAGATTCATTTCCATGAAGAACTTTAAAGAGGGAAAAATCCTGAATTGAATTGAATCTTAAAGTGGCCCTTGTTCCTGCAGAAATCTTTGCAGGTCTTTCAAAAGCTCTTGGACTTTGAAGTGTTTTGGACAGTCTTTCCCATACTTAGTTTTTTATTTCTATTTTCCTTTATTCTTTTTCCTTTGCATTGTTGCATTACTTGTGTTTTTGTTATTTATACTGTGCTTGGTTTGTGTTGTATTTTTCCACATAAGCCTCCGAGAGTAATTTTGATGGTGGTTGCAAAAAAAAAAAAATACATTTAATCAATAAACAAAATATTGATTTGCTGCAGGAGCTATAGTTAGTGTACACTGTACTTTCTTCCTCATTGACCTTTTCTGTAACCTCTTCTGTATCTAATTTGTTTACTCATCTCTAGAATAATGTAATGAATTTAGCCAAATTTAATGTGACAATATCTTTGAGAGACTACACTATGCTGGAAGACTTTTTGGTATTTGGGCTATACAGTTCTAACATGACCGTGGAAACATTTCCAGGTCATTTAATCAGAGTGCATATTTTTCATTCATACTATAGTAGTTTCTTTTTCTAAGTTAAAATTCTCTAGCTTGTCATTATCCTTCTTTTAAAAAAAGTTGGGTAAGAAGATTTTAAAAGAGAAGATGCAAACAATATACAATGTTACTTTGAAGAATCCCAATTTGTGCCTTTAATTTATCAAATGAAACATAGAAGTTCTAAAATGTCAGGTATCTTCTGAATTTGATGTACTTTACCTGTGGGATCTTATAGATATCCAAGAGATTTGCAATGGCAATGGAGGTTTTGGCATCTAGTCCCCCAATCACTGAGGTCAGATGATTCTGGATACCACAGATGTAATTGGGAAAAAAACTCTTCATGTTGTAAATCAGTAACATTGTGGCATGGTATGTTTTCTGTGCGCTGATGTAACTGTCATAGATGTTGAAGCCAAGAGTAACATTGGATAAGGTGTGTGGGTTTTTATTGATCTCCTTGACTGCAAATGCCAGGGTCACAATGTTTTGGTAATATTTAGGTACTAATCTGAAATAGAAGATAAATTCAATGTCAGATAAATTTTCAAAAGTTTTTTTAAAAGAAAATAGTACTAATTATTGCATCTCATGTTATAAGTCTCAGAATATTTATTTTTATTAGTATGTGTATGAAACTAATGCAGTGAAGGCTTTGTAAAGCAGTAATTTCATACAATATAATATATAGAAAAGCTAGCAAACAGTATTTTGTACATGTCTACTTATTTACGCAAAATATCAACTTTATAACTTGATATTTAAAACATCAAATAACTATGTAATCCATACATTTCTATTCTTCTTTCCACATCGCTAAAGTATGAACAAAAGCCACATTTTACAATTATCTCAATGGTGTATAAATCAAAAGGAAGAAAACCATAAGAAAGAATGTTTAAAATTCTTAAAAGATGCAGACTATTAAACTTTACCAGACCTATCTATATAGAACAGTAAAGATTTAAATGAAGATTTCTCCTTAATATTCTGCCCCAGACTTATCATTAAACATTGGTTAATTGGCTGGGTAAAATAGCAAACATTATATAAATCTCCAATGCTTTGATACAACTTTAAAAAGAGTAGACTAACTGAAGTAGTAGCAGTTCGTACAGTTAGAATATGTGGAACTAAGCATAAAATCCTTACACAAGATCTTCAGGCAACGGTGGTGGTGGGACTTTGCTGAACTCTAGGGTAGCGTGCAGGAAAGCAGCTAGAGTGACAACGCCACCCACAATGACATTACCTGACTGATAGTACATATGATGTGGATCATGAGGACATTGAACTCTACATTTGATATTATGTGACCTAGAGAGTGGAAGATAAAATAATGCTAGTGAGAACGTGATTAAAGCTAATATTTTTGGAGAAAAGCCAAATCTTTCCTTGACATCTAAATTCTTCTTCTTCTTTGATGACAATGACATTAGTATTCTGGTAACAAAAGGTGGTTATAAAGCAAATATTAGAAAAGAGTAAGAAGCTTCCACAAACTGTGCTGTATAATTGTAGTGTTTTTATTCTACATAACATGAAAAAGTTGAGAGATTTATAATATTCCTCATATTTTGTCTTTGGACACTGAAATTCTGTATCTGGTTGAACATAAACAAACCCACTATCATCCTTTCAAAATTAAATAGGTTTGCAATTACTTTATGGATCCCACGAGAATTGAAGGAAACATGTTTTGACATAGAAAATTTAAGATGACATTTAAAATGAACAATATTTTTTTTAAAAAAACAACAACACCCAAGACAATTCTCCCTCACATTTGTGCTCTTCAGAGAGGTCGGGTTCAGCTTTTTGCTGTTCTGTTGAATATGTTGTACTAGGATGATGTTGCTGTCCTGCATGATCATAATATTTGGACAATAGCATAGCTGACAGATCATATGAATGAACTATTGAATAGAAGCTGATAGTCCTAAGCACAGCCCACTTCCATCACCCTTCATAGGTCCTATGTTCTGCTATTTTCAGACAGAGCAAGTCCTTGCTCAATAAAAATTCATGAAACTACTATGGTCAGTTCTGAATGGGGTGTTGTGCTTCTTTCAATACTGCCCATCTTTCTCATTGCGTTGTGTTGTTTATTATATATATATATATATGTGTGTGTGTGTGTCATAAAGCAAATAAATAAAAACGATCACCGGGATAAAAATCTTAAAACAAAGATTGTTTAGTTTACAAAGCTGCACATATTGTTCGTTGTTTCCTTCGTCGCTGAGCACAGTCGTGTCCCTATTGTCTGGTTTTTAGCAGGGTGTATCTTTGCTGTTCCCCTTCTCTTCCCAGCCTCCGCTGCCCCTCTTTCGTGTGTGTGTGTGTCACGAGATTGGCTGTCTGGTCCTTCCTGTTCAATGTCTTGCTCCCCCTGTTTTGTATGGATTGGGGTGTGTGCATCTGGGGGACCTATGGGGTAGGCTTCCTCCGTTCTTTTACTCACCGCCCCAGTGTCTCCTTGTATGAGGGTTCCTGGGGGTTGTTTGTCTGGTAATGTTCGATCGCCCCCCCTTTCCTTTTTGCGCCCCGCTGGGTCTGGGGCGTTGTTTTGTTTGTGGGGTGTGCTTCTGGTTCTTTGCTCTCTCTGGGGATTGTGGTAGTCCTCCTTTCTGTTGCCTCGTCCTTCCAGTTGTGCCTGGTGTGGGCAGGTTGTTTGTGTTGCCAGTTGGTATGATGCCCTCCCCACCCCTTTAACATTTGGTACGCAGGGCCAAGCTCTATATGCCAGTTGATGGAGTTTTTATCCGACATCCAGGCTTCTTTGAGCAGGCGGCCTCCCTTGGTGACATCACGGGATAAAGTCTCCGCGTTGGCGAGGTCGAACTCATGGCCATAGTTGGCCATGTGAGTCCACACCTGCGAGTGCTGTTCCTTCCTCTTAATCGCCAATTCATGTTCGTGGACCCTGGTTATAAGTCTCTTGGAGGTTTCTCCAAGTTTTTATAGGATTAGGAATAAGATGGGGTCAGGATTGGGGTTGGGATTTGGGTTAGGGTTATGATTGGGGTTGAGGTTGTGTTTTTTCAAAAAATATTCTCAATACTTAGCAAACAGCATAATGTCTAGGTTCATGTTTTTAAAAAAATGAGTAATAGTTAATTAACGTAAACAATATGTTAATTAATCACTCAATGGTCTACTTCTTGCTAATATATATTCAAAATTACCTATCACATTCCTTTCTCTCTAACTCATTTTTCTAGCCATTGATAAAAATTATCCCACGTTCTAAAATACACTGAGTCTTCTTTCTCTTTTATCTTTAAAGTCAATCTATCCATTTCTGCACACTCTAACATTTTCTTAATTAATTCTTCTTCAGTTGGTAAATTTTCATTTTTCCAATGTTGGGCAAATACAATTCTTGCTGCAGTTAGTACGTGTAAAATTAAATATATACAGTCTTTCTCATAATTTGCTCCTATTATTCCTAACAAAAATAATTCTGGCTTAAAGTCTATTTGTTTTTTAGCCATTTTCTCCAACCATAAGTGTATTTTTAATCAAAATCTTTTTGCTTTAGGGCATGTCCACCAGATATGGTAATAAGTACCTGGTCTTTGTTTGCATTTCCAGCAGTTGTTTGAAGTATTTTTAAACATTTTTGCTAGTCTCACTGGTGTCATATGCCATCTGTAAAACATTTTATATAAGTTTTCTTTATATGCCACTGCTTTAGTTAATTTAACCTTTCTTCCCCATATCTTTTGCCACTTTTCTAATTCTATATTATATCCAAAGTTCTTTGCCCATATTATCATTGTTTTTTTTTACTTGTTTTTCCTCCATCTTTAAGCTTAACAGATATTTATAGAGTTTCTTAATCAACTTTTCATCTGTTTTTAACAGTATCTGGTCAAATTCTGTCTGTTCTTTATAAAATCCCATTGTTTTAACATCTTTTTCATATTTCGTTTGGATTTGCAAATATGGCCACCATGATAGATCAATACCTTGTTCTTGTAAATCTTGTCTGTCTTTCAATTTTCCTTCATTGTCCAAGATATCTTTATAGGTCGCACCTTTGTCGTAATTCATTAAATTTGGGTAAACAAAAGCTTCCATTCTTGAAAGCCATCCAGGTATCTTGATATAAATTTTCACTTTTATTTTTTCCCATTATAAAGTGTTTTTGAAAATATCTATGTATTTTATTCTTCCCATACCACAGAAAGGCATGCCAACCAATTTGTAGGTCATGCCCCTCTAGGTATAATAACACTACACTACATTTAATCCATTCTTTAAGCCATGTTAAAATAGTTGCTTGGTAGTATAACATCCAATCTGGCAATCCAAATCCTCCACTTTCTTTCGCTTCTTGTAGCATTTTCAATCTAATTCTAACTTTTTTTCCTTGCCAGATAAATTTCAGTATTGTTGTATTCAGTTCATCAACAAAGACTTTTCCCAGTCTTACAGGAATCGTTTGAAAGAGTATTTTTGGTAAGATATTCATTTTCACTGTTGCTATCCTCCCAGCATTGAAAGTTGTAAGTTTTTCCACTTTTCCAGATCCAATTTTATTTGTTTTAGCAATCTTACGTAATTATCTTCTTTTATTGTTACGCATCTTGCTGTTAGATAAATTCCCAAGTATTTAACTTTTTTAACTATTTGAAAATTTGGGGTTTTTTTGCTAGTTGGTTTTTTTTGTTTTTGTTATATTTTTTGTCAGCACTTTAGTCTTTTCTCTGTTTATTTTCAACTCTGCCACTTCTCCAAATTTTTCGATTTTCTCCATAAGTTTAGTGTTTGTTTCAAGTGGATCTTCCAATATAAAAACCAAGTCATCTGCAAATGTGTGTAGTTTATACCTTTTGAATCTTACAGCTTATTTATCAGTTTTCTCTTTTTCTTTTTTCAATCTATATGCTAACCATCTCCCCGGTTTATTGGCATTTTCAAAAAAGTTCTGTTTAGCCCTTTTAATCTGTTGAGCCATTATTTCCGTCTCAGCTAGATTTAATTTGTGTTTTATTATCTCCATTTGTTTTTTAATTATTTTCTTTTGTGGGGCGTTGTGTTGTTTATTATTTGTTAATCTGAAATATTTCTTTCTGTCATTTATTCTTAGAGTTCTAGACATACTATAATATCAACAAAGCACAGATGGATATTTTTTTTTAAAAAAAGGGTGACATGAAAATGTTGTTAAAAAGCAGAACTATTTACTATTAAAATTATAGCATCTGAAAAAAGCAAGGAACTTCAGCAACTTCTGGATAGTTGTCAATGAGGGAATGGAACTGATCCCCTCAGAAGATTTTTTTAAGATTTTGAGAAACCATCATATCAGGCTTGGAATGGGGATTAATCTATTTTTAAGGGATGATGTAGGTTTTCTGATTTGGATTTTTGGGTTTTGTGAGGTGAACGAAGATCTTGTTGATTAGATCAGGAACTACTTTCAACTACTTTCAATTACAGACCTATCAGCCTGACCTCAATACCTGGGAAGATTCTGGAAAAGATAATCAAACAACGAATCAGCGAACACCTAGAGGCAAACAAAATCACTACTAAAAGCCAACATGGGTTTGTCAAAAACAGATCATGCCAGACCAACCTTATTGCATTCTTTGACCAAGTGACAAAATTAGTGGATCAGAGGAATGCTGTGGATATAATTTACTTGGACTTCAGTAAGACATTTGATAAAGTAGATCACAACCTACTACTTGATAAGATAGAAAAATATGGGTTAGACAGCATCACCACCAGATGGATTCGTAGCTGGCTGACCGACCGTACTCAGCATGTGGTCCTCAATGGAACCGCATCTACATGGAGGGAAGTGTGTAGTGGGGTGCCCAGGGCTCTGTTCTGGGCCCAGTGCTCTTCAACATCTTCATCAACGATTTGGACGAGGGGATAGATGGGGAACTCATCAAATTTGCGGATGACACCAAGCTGGCAGGAATAGCCAACACTCCAGAAGACAGGCTTAAGATACAGGAGGACCTGGACAGACTTGAACACTGGGCACTATGTAACAAAATGAAATGCAATGGTGAAAAAAGTAAGGTTCTACATTTAGGCAAGAAAAACCAAATGTACATGTATAGTATAGGGGGTACCTTGCTCAATAGTAGTAACTGTGAGAGGGATCTTGGAGTCCTAGTGGACAATCACTTAAATATGAGCCAGCAGTGTGCTGCAGCTGCCAAAAAAGCCAACACAGTGCTGGGCTCCATTAACAGAGGGATAGAATCAAGATCACGTGAAGTATTAATACCACTTTACAATGCCTTGGTAAGGCCACACTTGGAATACTGCATCCAGTTTTGGTCACCACGATGTAAAAAAGATGTTGAGACTCTAGAAAGAGTGCAGAGAAGGGCAACAAAGATGATTAGGGGACTGGAGGCTAAAACATATAAGGAACGGTTGCTGGAATTGGGTATGTCTAGTTTAATGAAAAGAAGGACTAGGGGTGACATGATAGCAGTATTCCAATATCTCAGGGGTTGCCACAAAGAAGAGGGAGTCAAGCTATTCTCCAAGGCACCTGAGGGCAGGACAAGAAGCAATGGATGGAAACTAGTCAAGGAGAGAGCAACCTGGAACTGAGGAGAAACTTCCTGACAGTTAGAACAATTAACCAGTGGAACAACCTGCCTCCAGAAGCTCCAACACTGGAAGTTTTTAAGAAGAGACTGGACAGCCATTTGTCCGAAATGGTGTAGGGTTTCCTGCCTGAGCAGGGGGTTGGACCTCCAAGGTCCCTTCCAACTTTATTATTATTATTATTATTATTATTATTATTATTATTATTATTATTATTATTATTATTATTATTATTATTATTATTATTATTATTATTATTATTATTATTATTATTATTATTATTATTATTATTATTATTATTATTACTCTTCATCTCTCACATGAGCTGGTTGTTTCAGGACTGCAGATGGCTGGCCATTTAAATTATTAACAATTAGCTAATTAGAAGAGAAAAACATGGCAACATATCAATACAGATAGCTTTAAGACTACTTTGCTGAGAGCTGAGGAATACAGTTTCACACACAAACAGAATAGAGATAGAACAAATCAAATACAAAAGAGACACAAAAGCATAGCTCAAATCAAAGAAAGAAGTCATTCCGTATTTTCTTAAATTATTTCAAGTATATTACTATATCTCAACTTTCATTGACAGAAACATCCTTTGAGACTTTCACAGCATAAAATACATTTAGAAAAATTAGGATTTCAGTCTTATCATTCAACATTTACTTTAACCATCACATTCCTTTGAGAAAGGAATTCCAGATTGCATCACCAGCCTTTGCTCACCTTGTCAGCTGATACATTAACCCACTAAATTCTGGCAAATTTTGGAATCCTGGTTTTTAGGATTCAGTTTCTTTAATACTTCTAAGTGAATTTCATGAACATTGAGCTACAGATATATATGTAGCTCTTTCAAGAATACAAAATCTGATATCAACAGATAATACCAAATTAAACATTGCAGATAAATCTGGATGGGGGATAATTTTTATGCAATATCATTATTCACATTAACTTAGTTTTGATAGAACTTGTTATCATTTTCAGTATATCTAGATCCATAAACTACTGAGACATCCCAAGCTTCTGAGGACTTTCACATTATGTTTGTGCAAGAACACTCACTTTGCTCTGCGTTTTGCAAAGCAAGATGAAGGTCCTAATCATGAACAAGCAAACACAAAATAATGTGTAGGTGTTTTCCAAAACAACTATGCAACCCTAATGATAGAAGAGCTTTCATATGTTCTGCTCAGTGTTGAAAGAGCCTGCCTGAAGGTTCTCTTAAAAGCCATACATCAACTGCTTCATCACAAAGTACAAGAAATTCACTTGTTAACATCTTAATTTCTTTCTCTTCATTAGGGTGTTCCCTGTTGTTCATGCTTAGCTTCAAGATAATGACATAACATTTGAAGAGAAAAATTCAACCAGCAAACCAGCCCATGTCCATTGCCACCATTTAGTTCTGGTTTATGTGAGAAACAGTGTTAATCCCTGTTCTTAATACAATATGACATGTATAGAAAGTATTGGGCTGCAGATAATGTTGACATTTTATTGATTAAAATCTTAAGTATACATCCATTTAAAATATATAGCTCTCCATATTATGAACCACAACCATTAGCGGCTCACAAAATAATAAAACAGAAAATAAACAAAGAACTAAACAAGCATGAGAAAAATTCCTGGTGACTAGGGCAATTGTTAGAAGGGTCAGATCTTAAAGGCAGTGAACATATCCAACAGACCTTCCTTCTCCTATTTTCCCCACAACAACATTCCTGTGAGGCAGGTTTGACTGAGAAAGAGTGACTGACTCAAGTCACCAAACTGGTTTTCATGGCTAAGTTGGGATTTGAACTCATTCAAATGGATATTTGCATGGCATGGCTAACCAATAAAAGAACAGGAAATGACAACCAATTCTTATTCAATATTCTTATATAGTTGCCCAACAGACTTATACATTTGCCCATATTATGAACCACAACCCCAGGTGGCTCACAAAACATTAAAATATCTCCACTGCTTGGGCTAAGAGAGAATGACTGGCCCAAAATCACCAAATAGATTTTCATGGCTAAGGTGGAATTTGAATTCATGATAACCCACTTTCTTGCCTAATTCCTCAACCACTAGAACAGGGGTGTCAAACTGCTGGCCCGTGGGCCAGACGCATCATCCAGAAGCTGCGCCCACCCCATTGCCGGCAATGTCAAAACCGTCCCGATACATTGCGCAACATCACGTGATGTCGCGAATTTGACATGTCTGCACTAGACCAAATATCAATTATAGTAATTCAACAAAAGCAATATAATATTTATTATTAAAATCATGTAAAAATGTTGTTGCAATTTAAGTGCTGAATAGGAATTGGTTGCAGTTTCTTGCTGTAAAAGTGAAATAAAGGAATGATAAAATTATGTTCTAATGTTATCACTCCATTGGTACATATGGGGCTAAAAGCCATATGATTGCTAATATATGTTGAGGATGGTGATTGTTAGTCAAGACAGCAATTGTCCTTTTGGTTGTAATCCCAGGAATAAGAATTAATCAAGATGTTAAGAACTTGGTGATGCTGATAAAAATGAATAGCCCTCAATGGAATAATAAATCTGCACTTGATAAAGAAAACAGATGACTTGCCAATTTGTATACCAATTTTTTTTTATTCTTTTTTTCCCCAAGAAAGAGCCAGCAAAAGAAGAGGCTTTGGTCAACATTTTGGTCAACATTTTTGAAAAATCTTTGTTTTATAATTTATAAAATTATTGAGAATTTCCATATCCACTTTTCTTACCATTTTTATGTTATACTAGATTCTTAATAGCATTGTATGAATAAAAAAAAATCCTATCTCTTTAATTTCATAAAGAAATATTTTAAAAATAATATTTCATTGCATGCAGATAGCTGTATCTATGCATGTCCTTTGGGCGAAGTGTTTTAGACAATGGAACATAAATGGGAGAGATTTCTTTTTCCAATTATTAAGTCTATCTTTCGCCTTGCATGTCTCTTTCATGGGCTGCCTATTCTCTCCCCTTATGCGTGTGCACAGCCATTTTGCTGCACATTTTTCATAGTGAACTGAAGCACCAATACCTGCACATGGAAACCAGGACTGCAGCAGTTGATAAAGCAGCCTTATGACTCTGTAGATAGATGATATTGTTTTCACAATTAGTAACCACAGAAAGGACATTACAAATCAAAATCAGAATTGTTTTTTCTTCATTAAAGTTTCTCTATTGTTCAAGTCAGGCCTTAAAACAATTATATAACATTTGGGAAGAAAGATGCAGCCCAGCAAACCAGCACTAGAGGCCAAGATGGAAAATATCTCCACCGCCACCATATATTTCCCCTTGGTGCTCAAATAGGTTGGAACAAAGGATATCCAAACACTGCAGAAGACCAACATGCTGAAGGTGATGAACTTGGCTTCATTGAAAGTATCAGGTAATTTCCTGGCCACAAAGGCAACTATGAAACTAATAACAGCCAAGAAGCCCAAATAGCTTAAGACACCATAGAACATAGTCACAGAGCCTTGATTGCACTGCAGAATAATTTCTTCAACTACCGAATCCATGTCAGTGTCTGGGAATGGGGGAGAAGTTGTTAGCCATGTCATGCAAATACCTATTTGAATAAGAGAACAGGAAATGACAATGGAGATGGACAGTCTCTTTCCCACAAACATTCTCATCTTGGATCCTGGCTTGGTGGCCTGGAAAGCCAAAACCACTGTGATGGTTTTTGCCAACACTGAAGAAACTGACACTGAAAAGATAACCCCAAAAGTTGTTTGTTGCAGGACACATACTATCTTCTCAGGATAACCAATGAATAGGAATGCAGAAAGGAAACAGAGCAGGAGGGAGATGAGGAGAATGTAAGTGAGGTCTCGGTTATTGGCAATGATGATAGGAGTATTGTGATTCTTCACAAATATTGCAAGCACCATCACCGAGAGCAAAGAAAACAAAAGAACAAAGAAGGCTAAAATGATTCCCAAATGTTCCTTGTAAGATAAAAATGTCAACGTTTTAGGAATACAGAAATCTTGATTATTGTTTGGATAGCTTCCTTCTGGACAAAAGTAACAATCGTTTGTATCTGAAAAATAAAATGATCTGAGGACATTCTTGAGAATATAGAGTAAGGTATATCTTAATAATATACTTTACATTTTTAAGAATACTTATAATGCTTTTTTGTTGTTGTTGTTGTTAGTTGCGAAGTTGTGTCCGACCCATCGCAACCCCATGGACAACGTTCCTCCAGGCCTTCCTGTCCTCTACCATCTTCTGGAGTCCATTTAAGCTCACGCCTACTGCTTCAGTGACTCCATCCAGCCACCTCATTCTCTGTCGTCCCCTTCTTCTATTGCCCTCAATCTTTCCCAGCATTAGGCTCTTCTCCAGTGAGTCCTTCCTTCTCATTAGGTGGCCAAAGTACTTGAGTTTCAACTTCAGTATGGCCTTCTAAGGAGCAGTCAGGGTTGATCTCCTCTAGGACTGACCGGTTTGATCGCCTTGCAGTCCAAGGGACTCGCAGGAGTCTTCTCCAGCACCATAGTTCAAAGGCCTCAATTCTTTTGCGTTCAGCCTTTCTTATGGTCCAACTTTCACAGCCATACATTGCAACTGGGAAAACCATGGCCTTGACTATACGTACTTTTGTTGGCAGGGTGATGTCTCTGCTTTTTAGTATGCTGTCTAAATTTGCCATAGCTTTCCTCCCCAGAGCTTTTAATTTCTTGGCTGCAGTCCCCATCTGTGGTGATCTTAGAGCCCAGGAAGATAAAATCTGTCACTACCTCCATTCTTCCCCATCTATTTGCCAGGAATTGAGAGGGCCAGATGCCATGATTTGGTTTTCTTAATGTTGAGTTTCAAGCCAACTTTTGCACTCTCCTTCTTCACCCGCATCAAGAGGCTCTTTAGTTCCTCTTCACTTTCTGCCATTAGAGTGGTATCATCTGCATATCTTAGGTTGTTGATATTTCTCCCGGCAATCTTAATTCCAACTTTTGATTCATCTAGCCCTGCCTTTCTCATGATGTGCTCTGCATATAAGTTAAATAGGCAGGGCGACAGAATACAGCCTTGCCGGACTCCTTTCCCAATTTTGAATCAGTGGTTCCGTGTCCAGTTCTCACTGTTGCTTCTTGACCCGCATATAGTTTATAAGAGAGAGACAAATAAGATGGTCTGGTACTCCCATCTCTTTAAGAACTTGCCACAATTTGTTGTGATCCACACAATCAAAGGCTTTTAGCATAGTCAATGAAGCAGAAGTAGATGTTTTTCTGGAACTCCCTAGCTTTCTCCATGATCCAGCGTATGTTGGCAATTTGATCTCTAGTTCCTCTGCCTCTTCGAAATCCTGCCTGTACTTCTGGAAGTTCTCGATCCACATACTGCTGGAGTCTAGCTTGTAGGATTTTAAGCATAACTTTACTTGCATGTGAAATGAGTGCAATGGTGCGATAGTTTGAACATTCTTTGGCATTGCCTTTCTTGGATTGGAATGTAAACTGACCTTTTCCAATCCTGGCCACTGTTGAGTTTTCCAAATTGCTGGCAAATTGAGTGTAGCACTTTTACTGCATCGTCTTTTAAGATTTTGAATAGCTCAGCTGGAATACTATCACCTCCACTAGCTTTGTTGTTGCTCAGCTTTCCTAAGGCCCATTTCACTTCACATTCTAGGATGTCTGGCTCGAGGTCAGTGACCACCCCATCGTGGTTATCAGGGATGCTAAGCTCGTTCTTGTATAGTTCTTCTGTGTAATTTTGCCACCTCTTCTTAATCTCTTCTGCCTCTGTTAGGTCCCTGCCATTTTGGTCCTTTATCATGCCCATCTTTGCATGAAACGTTCCCTTCATATCTCCAATTTTCTTGAAGAGATCTCTGGTTCTCCCTATTCTATTGTCTCTTCTATTTCTTTGCACTGTTCATTTAAGAAGGCATTCTTATCTCTTCTAGCTATTCTCTGGAATTCTGCATTCAATTGGGTGTATCTTTCTCTTTCTCCCTTGCCTTTTGCTTCCTTTCTTTCCTCAGCTATTTGCAAAACTTTCTCAGACAGCCATTTTGCTTTCTTGCATTTCTTTTTCTTTGGGATGGTTTTAGTTGCTACCTCTTGTACAATGTTGCGAACCTCCGTCCATAGTTCTTCAGGCACTCTGTCTATCAGATCTAATTCCTTAAATCTATTTGTCACCTCTACTGTATATTCATCAGGGATATGATTTAGTTCATACTTGAGTGGCCTAGTGTTTTTCCCTACTTTCTTCAATTTAAGCCTAAATTTTGCAATGAGAAGCTCATGATCTGAGCCACAGTCAGCTCCTGGTCTTGTTTTTACTGACTGTATAGAGCTTCTCCATCTTTGGCTGCAGAGCACATAGTCAATCTGCTTTCTGTGTTGACCGTCTGGTGATGTCCATGTGTAGAGACGTCTCTTAGGTTGTTGGAAAAGAGTATTTGCTATGACCATCGTATTCTCTTGACAAAAGTCTATCAGCCTGTGCCCTGCTTCATTTTGTACTCCAAGGCCAAACTTGCCTGTTATTCCATTTATCTTTTGGTTTCCTACTTTAGCATTCCAATCCCCCATGATGATAAGGACATCATTTTTTGGTGTTGATTCTATAAGGTGCTGTAGGGCTTCATAGAACCGGTCAATTTCATCCTCTTCAGCACCAGTGGTTGGGGCATAGACTTGGATTACTGTGATATTGAATGGCTTGCCTTGGATTCGCACTGAGATCATTCTGTCATTTGGGGATTGTATCCCAGTATTGCTTTTCCTACTCTTTTATTGACTATGAAGGCTACTCCATTTCTTCTGAGGGATTCTTGCCCGCAGTAGTATACCTGATGGTCCTCTGAATTAAATTCACCCATTCCTGTCCATTTTAGTTCGCTGATTCCTAAGATGTCGATGTTCAGTCTTGTCATCTCTTGTTTGACCACGTCCAGTTTGCCTTGATTCATGGATCTTACATTCCAGGTTCCTATGGAGAAAAAATCTTTACAGCATCGGACTTTCCTTTCACCACCAGATGCATCCACAGCTGAGCGTCCTTTCGGCTTTGGCCCAGTCGCTTCACTCTTTCTGGCGCTACTAGTACTAGCCCTCTGCTCTTCCCCAGTAGCATATTGGACACCTTCCGACCTGAGGGGCTCATCTTCCAGCGTCATATCTTTTTGCCTTTTAGTACTGTCCATGGGGTTTTCATGGCAAAGATACTGGAGTGGGTTGCCATTTCCTTCTCCAGTGGATCACATTTTGTCAGAACTCTCTGCTATGACCTGTCCGTCTTGGGTGGCCCTGAATGGCATAGCTCATAACTTCATTGAGTTATGCAAGCCCCTTCGCCACGACAAGGCAGTAATCCATGAAGGAGTGTAATGCTTTTATTTCCTGTTAATTAAACACTTGAATATTAGTCTGTAGATTTCAAGAATGCTGTAACTGTTTAAACAATCTGTTTATTGACCATGATATTATATTTTAATTTCAAAACTTTGATATGTAAAAGATCTTTAGAATTTTAATTCTTTAATTAAATTCTTTAATTCTTTATATCATTATATAAACTACTAATCTATTCTTTTGAAATAGATAGGAATACTGGTCAAAAAGATTCTTCAGGTATACAAGGTTGCATTTGGAAACTGCTAGCATTTTGTGAGATAAATTCCAACATAACATTTCTTACCTTCCTTCTCTGAAATCTTCCCATCTGGGCATGGAATGCAGTCATAGCAACAAAAGGGCTCCCCTTCCTTCATTTTCTTGCTGGAACCAGGATGGCAACTCTCAGTGCATACTGAAACAGGCTGGGACTGAAGCAGAAACAAACGAACAAACAAACAATAATTCTAAGTTATCACATCAGTCTGAGTTAGGATATAATTAATAATAAACTATTAAATTTGTATGCAATCCAATTGAACAGCTCTTAACAATCAAACAAAGGAATTACAATAAAGGTAACATGCATTTGATAGACTGATGATGATGATGGTGATGATGTTGTTGTTGTTGATGATGATGATGTTGATGATGATGATATCCATTCAGTTGTGTCCGACTCTTGGTCATACTATGGACCAGGTCTCTCCACATCTTCTGATCTTGCACTACTTCTTTGAGTTGTTGAATGCTATGGTGGGTGTTAGCTGTGATGGTGTCTAGCCATCGTGTTCTTGGGTGGCCTGGTATCCTTTTGATGCTAATTTGTCCAAGCATAATTGCTTTCTATAAATTTGTTTAAATGTTGTCTTCTACTTATGTAGTCACTGGCCTACTACCACAGTATTGTCTATAGAAAGATGCCTCAGATTTCTAGCCTTTCCAAGTATACATAACTGTTATGGTGACAATCTATTGTATTCAACTTTGCAGCTATTTTTAAATAGGAAGTGCTTCATTGACCATTTTGGGTTGCATAAAAATAATGTTTAACCAATAATATACAATATACAAAACTTCAGCAGTATACCGACTATTACAATGAGAACACTAACCACTAGAGATAATCCTTGACCTACAACCATTAGTTTAATGACTGTTAGAAGTTATGACAATGCTGACAAAGTGACCTATGCCCAGTGCTTGCACTTTCAGTGTCACAGCATCTCAACAGTATGTGATCTAAATTTAGACACTTAGAAATGTATTAATGATGATTGCAGTGTCCTGCAATCACATGACCTCCAATTTTGACCATCCAGCCAGATTCCAACAGGCAAAGTCAATGTGGGAAGCTGTATTTGCTTAATGACTATATGTTTCATCTAATCACCATGCACATCAGGTGCAACTCACTTAACAACTGCCTCCCTTAGCAGTGGAAGTTCCAGTCCTAATTTTGGTCCTACACTGAGTACTTATCTGTAGTCAATTTACCTATAGCTGGGTCACATGATCAGTCCTTTGTCAGGATGTCACACAATGCCTTTTTTATTTTCTTGCTGGCACCAGGAGAGCAATTCTTCACTGTGTACTGAAACAGATTGAGACCAAATTTGAGCAATAGTTTTAATAATAATAATAATAAAGTTGGAAGGGACCTTGGAGGTCATCTAGTCCAACCCCCTGCTCAAGCAGGAAACCCTATACCATTTCAGACAAATGGCTGTCCAGTCTCTTCTTAAAAACTTCCAGTGTTGGAGCATTCACCGCTTCTGGAGGCAGGTTGTTCCACTGGTTAATTGTTCTAACTGTCAGGAAGTTTCTCCTTAGTTCTAGGTTGCTTCTCTCCTTGTTAGTTTCCATCCGTTGCTTCTTGTCCTGCCTTCAGGCGCTTTGGAGAATAGCTTGACTCCCTCTTCTTTGTGGCAGCCCCTGAGATATTGGAACACGGTTATCATGTCAAACCCCCCCTCCCCGTCTTCTTCATTAGACATTCCCAATTCCAGCAACCGTATCTTTAACCTCCAGTCCCCTAATCATCTTTGTTGCTCTTCTCTGTACTCTTTCTAGAGTCTCAACGTCTTTTTTACATCGTGGTGACCAAAACTGGATGCAGTATTCCAAGTGTGGCCTTACCAAAGCATTGTAAAGTGGTATTCAATGATAAATAGCACTGAAGCTTGCTTGCGGAGAGTTAAATACATATATTTTTTCAGCCTGGAGAAATGCAATTTTGCAGATACTGCCCGGATCTTTCTTCCTCTTGGGAAGATAAAACACATGAAGAAAAAATACTGGAAAATAATACCAGCAGTGACTTCCAAGCTGAATATTCACGCCAAACACTTTTCTTTTCCAAACAACTGCTCCACATTACACCATACCCAACACTTTGGCCTATATTAATAATATTAAGACTATACTAAGTTGACCAGACCCAAAGCTAAGGTATTGGTTGATGTGGTTTGGCTTTTTTCAAAGACCAGTGATTGAATGCATTGTTGTGATTTGATGAGTTCTTAAATCTGAGAGATCTCATACCTACTTTAAGGATTGCTGATGGAAGCATATGAAAGTGATGAAGGGTGAAAATTTTCCAGACCTTTTGAGAAAATTTTAAAATATTGGGCTTTTGGGAGGACATAACAGTACACCTAGTCACTTAACTAGCTAGAACTCTTGCAGAAATTCTGCATTGATGTACCCAATTATATATATCAATGAATCTCCATTTCAAGATATCTTTTATTATGTAATCATTATTGTTGCACCATATTTTGCTGAGACCAAATTCCCAAGCACTGAGGTAGGAAATTCAAATTTATTCACATTAAAATTTTAGGTTTGGGCAGACCTGTTTCCAAGTAAAGTGCTACATTAGAAATACAACATTTTCTTTTTAGGCTTTTCTTAGATCATGATTAGATAATTTTAAACAGAGATGAACTGCTTATTTCAGCCTTTTGGGTGGCATGTGACAAATGAGTCATCCAATTGCCATTTGAATTAATATCCATTCCAAAGATAGTCAAAGCAGGCTGCATTGATCAATTTCTGTCTTAACAATTTAGTTCAGAAACTGAGGTGAGAACATCATGAGTTTTGTAGAGTTGAAATTTAATTGTGTTGATCCAAAAAGAACTTTTTGTATGTGTATTACCTAAATAGCCAAAGAACAGATTCAAATAAGATTAACAAATCACTATGTTTATTTATTCTATAATTTATACATTAAAATTTGAAGAAAAGGTGATATCACAGGCCCACACTAATGCAATAGAAAATGTAAAAAGCAAAATTTAAACTAATTAGCTTTTATTTTAAATAAATGGTCAGACTATGATTAATTGTTTTAAGTCACCGTGAACAATACAATTGAAATTTATATCTTTAGAAAATCGGGTTCTAGGATTTTTAAAAAGAATATTAAATATCAATCTTTCTGTCTGTTTGTCTATTTGTCAACTCTGAGTGGCTTGCAACAAGAAAACACACAAATACAATTTATTTGTATAATTGTATTGACAATTATAAATATAAAAAACAGATTAAAGTTATGGAAATAAAAACAAACTAAAAAAGGGGGGGTGGAGAGAAGAGATGGGGGTACCTTCTCTGTTAGTATACCAACCCACCTCCAGCCAACAGCATCTCCTTCAGAACCCACTGCCAGCCAGCACAAATAGATTTTAAGACTTTTCCTGAAGTCTAAAAGAGAGGGAACGGATCTTATCTCCCATTGCAAGATGTTCTAAAGGGCAGGAGCCTTGGCAGAAAAGACCGTTTTTCTGGGTCCCACTAGCTGAAATTCCTTGGCTTATGGGATCTGCAGGAGGCCCATTCTGCCAGCACAAATGCCAATCCCATTCCACAGATATCATATCAAATATATTATTTCATCATAGTAACTAATGAATTCATGAAAAGCCCAGCTGAAGCAACAACTTTGTAGACATTATTGGTTGCATTATAGTACATGTTCTTATTTGATCAGCTCTGAATTATTCTTTTTATGAATCTAAGCTACAAAATAAAATTCCCAGAAGAAGGGTCTTACCTGGTTAAACCAACTGTGCCAGGTTATCATAGCTTCATTTATGGTGAATATTTGGTCTGAAAAAACTGCAGGGTTTATCCTCCCAACTTTAACTCTAATGAAGGACTCATTAGAAGAAACAATCCAGTTCAGTATATCACATCCAGCTAGTAATTCTCCATTGTAGTCAATAGAAACCAGATCCCCAGCACTGTTATTAAATGAGAGACCTTTTAAAAAGGAGTGCAGCTAGATGAAAAAAATAAAAGATCAAAGATTAGAAAATGACGTTTAATTTGGGCAGGGGGAGTTGAAGAAAAATTCAGTGCAGTGGAAGTCATAGAGTAGAACGGAACTGAACAGAATATTTTATTTGCCCAAGAATGATTAGACACACAAAGAATTTATCTCTGCTGCAGTTCTGAGTATACATGCAAAACAACAACAACAACAACAATAATAATATCAAGAAGAAAAAGTAGTTGAAAATGGGAGACTAATAATAATACAGCTATACAATGTAGATAAATTTACTTAGATATAAGACTCTACTGTGGGAATTAGGTATTCAGCAGAGTGATGGCATGGGTGAAAAAAAATGTGTCTAGTTGTTTTGGCATGAAAGACCCTATAGCAGTATCCCAACAGTTTATGTCCAGGACGTGAGGAGTTGATCAATCAGGATGTGAAGTGGCTAATCAAGATAGAGAACCTTGTGTTCTTTCCAGAGATGGGAACAGAGATCAAAATGAATTCCTGTAATTGATGTTACGGGGCTCATTTTCTTTTATACAAATAATGTTTTTCTTCAAGATGATGCTCAGTCCATTACCTGCCATGAATCTTGATTTTGAAGCATCAACCTTCCTTTATTTGCCACTGACCACTGGGCAGATCTGGATGAAATCATGGCATGCAAAGCATGGGCTACTGCATAGACAGAATTATAAACACTGTAGCTGTGACCAGTCATTCTTTTTTCAAAAAAAGTTACAGGAAGATCTTCCAGTTTCTCTTCTCCTGTGCAAAGATCACCAGCTCCCTCACCTACATTTGAAATTTTAAATGCACAAACAAAGGATTGCTGCCAAAAATCCTTGATAAATCCATCTTCAGTCATGGAAGGATTTCTACTTTCAGTAAATGACTGGAATCCTGGTGGGTCATTAGCATGAATCGTGAAGGACAGAGCACCATTCATTATGTCAGTATCCCAATCTCTCTGATATACATGTGAGTTGAGCTCCATTTGTGCTGTAAATATCCACACTCTACCTTTGACAATATCTGTTATGTTTTTTCTTGATAAATATGCTAGCCATTTCAGCCTTACCATAGTATCAGATTCTCCATAAAATATCAGAACATTAGCATTGCTATCCATAATTTTATCATGTATTTCTGCACCACGGTTGAATAAGTCATCAATTTCATTAACATTTGTTAATTCACCGATTCTGTCTATATATGAAAAACAGATGTTATGCTGGGACAATAATGGAACAATCATTTCTATAAACCTTTCTCTATTATCATTGGCCATCACAAGTATCCCAATCCATGTCCACCTGAAATGGAGAAGCAAAGAAAGAATTCCATCATATTGAAGTCTTTCCAGTGGGCTCATCTGGAAGAAACATAGGCCTGGAGTTTTGTAATTCATAATGGGACTAGCGCCATAGATGAGCTGAATAATGATTGAGAGCAAAGGAAAGAGATGGAGAGCGTCATATTTAATTGTCATATTCAAGTTTTTTAAAAACATGTCACATATTCACACTGCTTTATAAAAGATATGCCTAAGTGAATGAGCAAAAACTAGCATTGATGAAGTTGGAATGAAAAGACAAAAAGAGAGATAAAGCAAGGACCACTGCTAGAGAGATAGTTTTGAAGAGAAAAAATGGAAAAAATTGGCCAACTTCAGAGAAAATTCTGACTGCCTCTTTGAAGAGATTGTGTACACCCAAGCTAAACTCTTCATTTACAAGTAAGCATGTCTTGAGCAATTTCAAATGCAGTGTAGTGCTATCAATTGAATGAATGAATGAATTATATTTTATGATAAGTAGCTATGTCTGTTAGATTTAGGCTTTAAGAAAAGTACTTCAGGAAATGTTAGTTTGATGATATTCTGACTGTTGTATTTTTTCTATGTGAGAGAGTTTTGAGTGCAACTAAGGGTAGTTGTAAGAATTACCGTTGTCCAGAACAGCCGCTTTCCCTTTTTGTTATTGTGAATTTGGTTTGCACATTGACTTCCATGAAGGACTCTGACTAGGAGAAATCCTGAATCAAACTGAATCTTAAAGTGGCTCTTGTTCCTGCAGAAAATCTTTGCAGGATCTTTTCAAAACTCTTGGGCTTTGAACTGTTTTGGACAGTCTTTCCCCTGATTTGTTTTGATATTTCCATTTTCCGTTATTCTTTTTTCTTTGCACTGTTAAATTCCCTTTGCTATTATTTATATTGTGCATGGTTTGTGTTGCATATTTCCTACATAAGCCTCCAAGAGTAATTTTGATTGTGGTTGCATAAAAATACATTTAATCAATCAATAAGTAATTGATATATACTGTACTTTCTTCCTCTTTGGCCTTTTCTGTAACCTCTTCTGTATCTAATTTGTTTACTCATCTCTGGAATAATGTAATGTACTTAACCAAAGTTTATGTGACAATATCTTTGAGAGATTGAACAATGCTAGAACTACATTTCTAATATGACTATGGAAATATATCCAGGTTGTTTAATCAGAGTGAATATTTTTATTTATACTATACTATAATAGTCTCTTTTCTTATGTTAAAATTATCTAGCTTGTCATTGTCCTTTTTTAAAGAGGAAGTTGGGTAAGAAGATTTTAACAAAGAAGAAGCACACAAGGTACAATGTTATTTAGAGAAATCCCAATTCCTGCATCTAATTTACCAAGTGAAATCTACAAATTCTAAAAAGCCAGGTATGTTCTGAATTTTACCTGTGGGATCTTATAGATATCCAAGAGATTTGCAATGTGAATGGAAGTTTTGGTGTCTAATCCCCCAATCACTGAAATCAGATGATTCTGAATACCACAGATATAGTTGGGAAAGAACCTTTTCATGTTGTGAATCAGTAACATTGTGGCATGGTATGTTTTCTGTGTGCTGAAATGACTGTCATAGATGTGGAAGCCAAGAGTGACATTGGATAAGATCTGTGGGTTTTCATTGATTTTCTTGACTGCAAATGTCAGGGCCACAATATTTTGGTAATATTTAGGTACTAATCTGAAATAGAAGATAAGATCAATGTCAGATAAATGTTTAAAAGTTTTTAAAAGAAAAAAATTCTAATTATTGCATCTCATGTTATAAGTGTCAGAATATTTATTTTTATTAGCATGTATATGAAATTAATGCAGTGAAGGTTTCATAAAGCAATTATTTCATAAGATATAATATATGGAAAACCTAGCAACTAGTATTTTGTACGTATCTACTTATTCATGCAAAATATCAACTTTACAACTTTGATACTATATTTAAAACATCCAATAAGTCTGTCATCCATACATTTGTTTTTTTCCATTATTTTTTGAAATCACTCTTTGTTTTTTTGATATGGAATAATATATTCATAAAGTATCTTAATAACAGCTATTCACATCATTGAAACATGAACAAATGCCTCATTTTATTACAATTATCTCAATGGTGTATAAATCAAAAGAAGAAAACCATAAGGAAAAATGTGTAAAATTCTCAGAGAAGATGCAGGCTATTAAACTTTGCCATTTAGAACAGTAAAGATTTCACTGAAGTTTTCCCCTTAATATTATGGTCCAGAATTATCATTAAACATTGGATGGTTGACTGAGTAAAATAATAATTATTGTGCAAATCTCCAATGCTTTGATACAATTTTAAACAGAGTGGACTAATTGAATTATGATCTAGTAGCAATTTATATGATTAGAATATATGGAACTAAGCATAAAATCCTTACACAAGATCTTCAAGCAATGGTGGTGGTGGGACTTTGCTGAACTCTAAGCCGGAATGCAGGAAAGCAGCTAGAGTGACAATGCCACCCACGATGACATCACCTGACTGATAGTACATATGATATGGATCATGAGGACTCTGAACTCTACATTTGATATTATGTAATTTAGAAAGTGAGAGATAAAATAATGCTAGTGAGAACATGATTAAAGCCAAATCTTTCCCTGACATCTAAATTCTTCTTGATTCTTTGATGACAGTAACCCTAACAAAAGGTGGTTATCATGAAAACCTTAGTAAAAACTATGCTGTTTAATAGTAGTGTTTTTATTCTACTTAACATATAAAGATTGAGATATATATATATAATATTCATGCTTTGTCCTGGTTGAACATAAATGAGCTAACTACCATCATTTCAAAATTAAATAGGTATGCAATTACTTTATGTATCTCAAGAGAATTGAAGGAAACATGTTTTGACTGATTGAAAAAAAATGTTTCTATCTCATTTGAAATGGACAAGACGGTTTCTTTAAAAAAATAAATAAACCCAAGACAGTCCTCCCTCATACTTGTGCTCTCCAGAGAGGTCAGGGCAGCTTTTAGCTGTTCTGTTAAACATGTTGTATTAGGATGATGTTACTGTAAGACTGCTGTCCTGCATGATCATATGATATTTGGACAATAGCATAACTTATTGGACATATGAATGAACTATAGAATAATTCATTCTATAGATAGTTTTAAGCACAGCCCACTTCCACCTCCTTTCATAGATCTTATGATCTCCTGATATCAGAAAGAGTCCAAAATCCTTGTTCCCCAAAATTCAGACAAATTCTCTGGTCATTCTTAACTGGGGTGTTGTGCTACTTTCAATATTGCCCAACATTCTAATTGAATGGGCATTGTTTATTATTTATTATTCTGAAAGTTTTCTTTCTTTCATGTATTCTTAGAGTTTTGTATATACTGTAATATCAATAAAGCAGAGATGGATTTTTTTTATAAAAGAGGGAAACGTGAAAATATTGGTAAAAGATAGAACTATTTAATATTAAAATTATAATATCTGAAAGATATAAGCAAGGAACTTTAGCAACATTTGGATAGTTGTCAAAGAGGAAATGGAATTGATCCCCTCAGAAGAGTTTATTTAAGATTTTGAGAAACCATCATGATAAGCTTAAAATGGGCATTAATGTATTTTTAAGGGATGATGTAGGTTTTCTAATTTGGATTATTGGGTTTTGCGAGGTGAACAAAGATCTTGTTGATAAGATCAGGCTCTACTTTCAACAACTCTTTGTCTCTCATATGAGTTAGTTGTTTCAGAATTGTAGATTGCTGGCAATTCTATGTAAATTATTGCTGGCAATTCCAGCAATTACCTAAATAGAAGACAAAAAGAGGCCAATAAGATAGCCATAAGACTGCTTTGCTGAGAGCTGAGAAATACAATTTCACACACACATATCATAGAGATAGAACAAATTAGATACAGAATAGACACAAAAACACAGTTCAGATGAAAGTACTTTCTTAAATTATTTCAATTATTTCATTAAAAAAAGAAAAAACAAACAAACAACTAAACAGCTCTGGGTGCCTAGGGCAACACTTTTTCTTACATCAGCTACAAACTTGCTCTAGTCTCAGTCCACCCCAGTAACTGTTAGAAGAGCCAGAACTTCAAGATGGCAAACATATCCAACAAACCTTCCGCCTCCTATTTTCCCAACCACAAAAGCCCTGTGAGGTGGGTTGGGGCAAGAGAGGGTGACTGGCCCAAAGTCACCAAATTGGCTTTTATGGCAAAACTGAGATTTGAACTCATAGTCTTCCGCTTTCTAGTCTTAATCACTAGACCAAACTGGCTCAGTTCATTTATATCAATTCAACAAATACTATGTAATATTTATTTTTACATCAAAAAGAATGTTGAATAACAATTGGTTACAATTTCTTGCTGTAAGGAATGAAATACAGGTATGAGAAAATTATATTTTAAACTTGCATTGCTATATATGAGGCTAAAAACCATATGATTGCTAATATATGTTGAGGCTGATCATTGATGGTTGAGACAGCATATGTCCCTTTGAGTGCAATCCCAGGAATAAGAATTAATCACGACCTTAAGAACTTGTAGATGCTCATAAGAATGAATAATGCTCAATGGAATAATAAATCTACACTTCATAAAGAAATCAGATGGAAAGCCAATAAGTTGTTACTTATAAAATTTTTACTTTATTCTTTTTTCCCAACAAAGAGCCAGAGGAAGAAGAGTTTTCAGCAACTTGGTCACTCATTTTTCAAAATTCTTTGTATTTATAATTATAAAAATTTTTGAGAATTTGCATACCCACTTTCCTGTACATTTCTTATGTTACATCACATTCTTAATAGTAAGGTATGAATACAAAAATTCCTCTCTTTAATTTAATAAAGAAATATTTTAAAAATTATATTCCACTGCATGCGAATAGCTATGTCTATATCATCCCTTTAGGTAAGGTTTTTTGGGCAATGGAGCATAAGTGGGACAAACTTCTTTTTCCAATTATTAAGTATATCTTTAGCCTTGCATAGCTGTATCAGGGGCTACCTCTGCTCTCCCCTTATGGACATGTACAACCATTTTGCTGCACTTTTCTCATAGTGAACTGAAGCACCAATACCTGCACATGGAAATCAGGAGTGCAGCCAGTGGTGGGATTCAAATGCCTGAACAACCAGTTCTCTTAATGGATGCCACTTCCAGAAGTCCATTCTGATCTGGGGAGGCCTCCCAGACCCAGAACTGTCCACTGGAAGTGGCATCCACAAACTTCCAGTAGGCCATTGTTGGCCTGGGAGGCCTTCCCCAGCATCCAAGACTCAGAACAGACTTCTGGAAGTGACATCCACGCACTTCTGGTGGACCATTCTGGGCCTGGAGGCCTCCCCAGCTCAGAATGAAGTTCCAGAAGTGGTGTCCACACAATTCAGGTGGTCTGTTCTGGGCCTTGCGAAAAAGGGCTAGGACATCAGCCGGTTTGCCAAAGTCAACAAAAATTTAGCTACTGGTTCTACTGAACTGTTGAGAACCAGCTGAATCCCACCACTGAGTGCAGCAGTTGGTAAAGCAACCTTATGATTCTGGAAAAAGATGATATTGTTTTCCTAAGTATAAACTAGACAAAAGACATTCTGAATCAAAATCAGAATTGTTTTTTATTCATTAAATTTTTCCTGCTGTTCAAGTCAGGCCTTAAAACAATTATATAACATTTGGGAAGAAAGATGCAGCCCAGCAAACCAGCACTAGAGGCCAAGATGGAAAATCTCTCCACCGCCACCATGTAATTCCCCTTGGTGCTCAAATAGGTTGGAACAAAGGATATCCAAACACTACAGAAGACCAACATGCTGAAAGTGATGAACTTGGCTTCATTGAATGTATCAGGTAATTTCCTGGCCACGAAGGCAACTATGAAACTAACAGCAGCCAAGAAACCCAAATAGCTTAGGAGACTGTAGAACATAGTCACAGAGCCTTGATTGCACTGCAGAATAATTTCTTCAACTACCGAATCCATGTCAGTGTCTGGGAATGGGGGAGAAATTGTTAGCCATGTCATGCAAATACCTATTTGAATAAGAGAACAGGAAATGATAATGGAGTTGGACAGTCTCTTTCCCACAAACATTCGCATCTTGGATCCTGGCTTGGTGGCCAGGAAAGCCAGAACCACTGTGACAGTTTTTGCCAACACTGAAGAAACTGACACTGCAAAGATAACTCCAAAAGTCATTTGTTGTAGGAGACATACCATCTTCTCAGGATGACCAATGAACAGGAATGCAGAAAGGAAGCAGAGCAGGAGGGAGATGAGGAGAATGTAAGTGAGGTCTCGGTTATTGGCGATGATGATAGGAGTGTTGTGGTTCTTCACAAATATTCCAAGCACCACCACTGAGAGCAAAGAAAAGAAAAGAACAAAGAAGACTAAACTGATTCCCAAAGGTTCCTCATAAGACAAAAATGTCAACGTTTTAGGAATACAGGAATCCTGATTCTTATTCGGATAACTTCCTTCTGGACACAAGTAACAATCGTTTATATCTGAAAAATAAAATGATTTTATGACCATCTGTAAAATATAAAGTATATCAATGATATTATTTACATATTTTTATGCCCAATTCATTAAACAAGTATTAGTCTGTAGATTTCAACAATGCTCTATCCCATAGGTGTCAAACTCGCCGTGTCACGTGATGTGTCATGACGTATTGTGACTTTTTTTGTATTGCCAGAGCTGGGGTGGGTGCGGCCCCCATATGATGCAACAGGCCCACAGGCCGGCAGTTTGACACCCCTTTAAACAATCTGTTTAACGTCTGTGATATGTTTTAATTTCAAAACTTTGAATATGTAAATTATCTTTAGAATTCTAATTCTTTATATAATTATATAATTCTCCATATAATCTATGCATTTGAACTGGATAGGATAATAATAATCACCTGATTTGTCTTTAGCAAGCCCTAATACTACAATACTATATCAGTCCTATTCAAAATAATGGACAAAATACTGGTTAAAAAAGAGTCTTCAGGTATACAAGGTTGCATTTGGAAACTGCTATCATTTTGTGAGATAAATCCCAACATAACATTTCTTACCCTCCTTCTCTGAAATCTTCCCATCTGGGCATGGAATGCAGTCATAGCAACAAAAGGGTTGCCCTTCCTTGATTTTCTTGCTGGTACCAGGATGGCAACTCTCAGTACATATAGAAACAGGCTGGGACTGAAGCAGAAACAACAAAGAAACAAACAAAGAACAATTCTGAGGTATCCTGTCAGTCTGAGTTAGGATATAATTAATAATATATTTTTAATATACATGCTGCCTTCTACTTATGTAGACACTGGCACAGTATTGTAACCCTAACCCTAACCCTAACCCTAACCCTAACCCTAACCCTAACCCTAACCCTAACCCTACCCTAAACCCTAGCCCCCCCTACCCTAACCCTAGCCCTAACCCTAACCCTAGCCCTACCCTAGCCTAGCCCTAGCCTAGCCCTAACCCTAACCCTAGCCCAACCCTAAACCGCCCCGAACCGAACCCGAACCCTAACCCTAACCCTAACCCTAACCCTAGCCCTAGCCCTAGCCCTAGCCCTAGCCCTAGCCCTAGCCCTAGCCCTAGCCCTAATCCTTTCCAAATATACATAACTGTTAATGTGACAATCTATTGTATTCAACTTTGCAGCTGTTTTTAAAAAACTGTAGCAGCCATTCATGAAATTGCTCCACTGATCATTTTCAGTTACATAAAAATAATGTTTAACCCAATCTTCTGGTTCATTCATCAGATATATGCCACTCTCAACCCCGGATAAATGGGGAAGACTAGGGAAAATACTGGTGAACCTGTAAAAAATCTCAACAGATTTTTTATGACAATAACTCAACATGACTCAGATATGGATACCAACAGTGGACCCTCCAGGCTGGAGGGCAACCTGCAAGCTATAGAGAAGAGCAACGGCTACCTTTTGGTAGTCAGGGATTTTATGACATTGTTGAAGGAAAGGCTTCAGAAAGCCCAACAATTGATGGAAGCTAGCAAGGGACATTCTAAGGTCATGTTTGCTTGAGTGAAAATGATGCGATCCAGTTTTACAGCAAGGCAAGGAACTTTTAAAGACTGCAATGGGAATGTACTAAGTGATCAGCAGAAGATCAAGAACAGGTAGAAAAGATACACAGAAGGCCTCTATAGCAATTTGACTTACTATCAAGATGACAATGATGACAGCCCAATTAATCATGAAAGAAGAAGTAGAATGGGACATGGTGAAATTGCTGAACTGAAAGATCCAGGTATTGATGGGGCTGCCCTGTTTCAAGAGATATGGTCTATCTGTCAATGGCATCAGGACTGCAAAAGATCTGTTTTTATCCCACTAGTAAAGAAACATGAGGTCAGAGACTGCTCCAACTATTCACAATTGCATTGATTTCTCATTCAAGTAAGATTCTGCTAAAGATAATTAAACAGAGGCTACAGAATGTCATTGATCAAGAATTACTTGATGTACAAGCTGGCTTTAGAAAGGGGCACAGCACTCAAGATCACACTGCCAATATCTTAACATCAGGAAAACAAAGATAATGACAACAGCTGCAGATGGACATGAGATGTTCAAAATCAACCAAGATGAAATTGAATTAGTTCAAGAATGTATCTTCTTGGATCAAAATTTGCTCACAATGGCAGTTCTCTTGAAATCAAACAAAGGATAACCTTAGGTCATAGTTAACATGAATAAGATCTGAAAAAGCAGAGATATTGATATAAATATAAAAAGCAGCTAGCTAGAGCAATAGTCCTTCCTATAGTGATGTATGGGTGTGAGAGTTAGATACTAAGAATGGCTAATCAAAGAAGAATTGACACCTTTGAACTGTGGTGCTGTCATAAATTATTGCATATATCATGAACAGCCAGAGCAACCAACAGAGAGGTGCTAAATTGTATAAAACCAGACACATCATTAGAAGCCAAAATCACAAGAATGTATCTGATTTACTTTGGCGATGTCATGCATGCAAATTCATTGGAGAAGTCAATGATGCTAGGAATGGTTATAAAAGAGCCAAGGTTGCCTACCCCTGGGTTAGTGGAACAAGAAGAAGGGACAAGAAAAGAACATGCTGGCTTGATAACATCAAAACTGATACCAAGATGAACATCCAACAATTGAAGGAAGCTGTGCTTGAAAAGGTAGCATGGAGAACACTTGCTTATAAAGTTGCCAAGAGTTGGGAGGTGACTGAATGTTTAAAACAACAACAAAAATATTTAACCCATTATATACAATGTATAAATCTTCAGCTTTACCTACTCTATTACAGTGAGAAAACTGTAAGCACTAAAAGTAGTTCTTGACTTACAGCCATTTGTTTAAAGACTGTTTGAAGTTATGATGATGCTGACTTATAATCAGTTCTTGCACTTATAGTGTCACAGCACCCCCATGGTTATGTGATCAAACTTTAAGCACTTGGAAATTGGCATATATTTATGATGACTGAAGTGTCTCACAGTCACATGACCAACCAGCCAGCTTCCTACAAGCAAAGTGAATTTGGAAGCTGTATTTGCTTAATGACTGTGTGTTTCACATACTGACCATGGCAAAAAAGGTCATAAAATCAGCAGAAGCAAAAAAAGAACCATTTGAATTTAAAGAGTAATAAGCTTGAAGAATTTGGGAAGTGCTTTTAATATAAAAATATTTAATATGTATTCAATTAGCAAGTTATTATATGGTAGCTACTTTACAAAACCTACTTTACAAAAATAGGTATCAGATTTCCAACACTATCATATGCATAAAAATCTTACAACAGGATCTACTATGTTATTCCTTTCAGCTATTTTTGAATGTAAACTAGAATAAGGCTGTGATTTTAATGCTTTCACTGCTCTTCAAGGGGTGTGGTGCCTCAGTGGTTAACAGGCTGGACTTCTCAGCTGGAACATTGGCAACCCAGTTTGAGACCCGACAGGGTGAGATCCCATCCTCACCCCAGCTCCTGACAACCTATTAGTTCATAAACCATGCAAATGCGAGTAGATGAATAGATGGGAAGAAAAAGTGATATATGCTGGCCACATGACAGTACTGGTTCAATGACCTTGAAATGAAGATGAGCACTCCTCCCTGTAGTCACAATGACTAGCAGAGTAAAATTATACTACTACTACTACTACTACTACTACTACTACTACTACTACTACTAGAATTGGAAGGGATCTTGGAGGTCTTCTAGTCAAACTTCCTGCTCAGGCAGGAACCCTATACCATTTCAGACAAATAATCATCCAGTCTATTCTTAAAAACTTCCAGTGTTGGAACATTCATAACTTCTGGAGTCAGGTTGTTCCACTGATTAATTGTTCTAACTGTCAGGAAATTTCTCCTTAGTACTAGGTTGCTTCTCTCTATGATTATTGAAAATTGAAAATTGGCAGCGACTACTTTTTTTTTAAACTGTTCTTAATGTCAAATTTACCAACTTCTCATTTTTTGCTAGCTTGTTTTTTCACTACAGTTAATGTCCATCTTTTTTCTCCAATGCATTCTTTCTTTTAGAGAGATAGGAGGATTCATAAATGGCAGTTTGTCATTCTTTAATATTTGATGCAGCACTTTGTTGAAGGGTTCTTATATCATATCTTGATTCATTGCTACTAGATCAGTTTTATAATTTGGAAAGATTTTTCTGATTCTTTCCATGTATAGAAGCCATAGCAATGTATCTGTTGTAGTCCGAAGGAAGAAGCACTCCAAGAAAACTGAAACATTATTTTCCCTTTTAGTTTCTTTATTTTGCATTTCTTGCCAGGAGTTTTACTACAATACTTCAGCACATTACAAAGCGGATGCCAGAATCTGGATTTCTCTGGCTTGCGTCATTCTTATCTTGCTACACTCCTCCCTTACTTTACTGTCATGATTTACGTCTTCCAATTAGGCTGGAGGCCAAAGATTCACTTCCCTTCCCAGTCTCCCACTTTCTTCATAATCTTCTCCCTTTGCATGTTATCTGATTTAACTCCAAAAATACTAGACAGTTCTGCATATCTTGTCAATGCAATAATATCCTATATTAACAGCATTGACAGTATCATTGTTTAAGAGCTATCGTCAAGTTGTCCTGGAGTGGTAATTGATTTTTCCCAAAATCTTCCTTTAGGTTTTATTTTTTCATGTCTTACCTTGGTACATATCCTAGCTTCATGACTTTAATAATCCTAACCATGGTTCTTTCCAAATAGCTTGAGTAATAGTTTTGTTATTGGTTGATGTGGTTTTGGCTTTTTGCAAACACCAGTGATAGAATGTTATTGTTGTGATTTGATTTAACTCTGGGAGATCTCATATCTATCTCATATCTACTTTAAGAATTGTTCATGGAAGCATATAAAAGTGATGAAGGGTGAAAACTTTCCAGAACTTTGAGAAAGTGAGATATTTAAAATATTGGGCTGCTTGGGGAACGTACAGTATACCAAGTCACTTAACAAGCTAGGATACTTGCAGAAATTCTGCATTGATTTACCTACTTATGTATATCAATCAGTCTGTATTTCAAGATATCTTTTATGGAATCATATCCCATGTGCAAAGGCTTCTTGGGGATAAGACCTTGTTGCACCATATTTTGCTTGGACTTAATTTCCTGGGTGAAAAAGGAATCAACCAGAATAAATGGGACCAATAACTCAGGTAGAAAATTTAACGTTAGAGACATTAAAAAATCTCATACATTCAATGTTTACGTTTGGGCACATTTGTCTCCAGGCAGAGTGCTGGAGATGTATAGTATTTTCCTTTTAGACCTTTCTTAGATCAGGATTGGATAGTCTCAAACAAAGATGGGCTGCTTGTTTCAGCTATCTGGGTTGTATGTAAAAAATGAGCCATCCAATTCCAATTTGAATTAATATCCATCCAAAGATAGTTAAAGCAGGCCTCCTTGCTCAATTTCTGTCTAACAATTTAGTTCAGAAATTGGGGTGAAAACATCATAAATTTTGTACAGTTGAAATTTAATTGTAAATATTGATTCAAAAAGCACTTTTTGCATGTGTGTTTCTGAAATAGCTAAAGAACAGATTCAAATAAGATTAACCAAATCACTATGTTCATTCATTCTATAATTTATACATTAAAATTTGAAGAAAAGAATGTATGAGAGACCCACAATTATGGAATACAATATTTAAAAAGCAAAAAGCATATGAAAGTGATGAAGGGTGAAAAGTTTCCAGAACTTTTGAGAAAGTGATATTTTTAAAATATTGGGCTTTTGGGAGAACATACAGTACGCCTAGTCACTTAACTAGCTAGGACACTTGCAGAAATTCTGCATTGATCTACCTACCTATGTATATCAATGAATCTCCATTTGAAGTTGTCTTTTATTATGTGATCATATCCCATATCCAAAGGCTTCTTGGGGAGAAGACTTTGTTGCACCATATGTTGCTGAGACCTAATTTCCTGGAATGAATCAGAATCAATGGGGCCAAGCACAGAGTTTGGAAATTCAAGTTACTAATATTAAACAATCTCATACATTATTTTTTTAACGTTTGGGCAGACCTGTTTCCAAGTAAAGTGCTACATTAGAAATACAGCATTTTCTTTTTAGGCTTTTCTTAGATCGTGTTTGGATAATCTTAAACAGAGATGGACTGCTTGTTTCAGCAAATGAACTATCCAATTCCCATTTGAATTAATATCCATTCCAAAGATAGTTAAAGCAGGCTGCATTGATCAATTTCTGTCCAATTTACTTCAGAAACTGGATAAGAATACCATAAGTTTTGTACAGTTGAAATTTAACTGTTAGTGTTGATCCAGCAAGAACCATTTGTATGTGTGTTACTGAAATAGCCTAAGAACAGATTCAAATAAGATTAACCAAATCACTATGTTCATTCATTCTATAATTTATAGATTAAAATTTGAAGAAAAGAATGTATGAGAGACCCACAATTATGGAATACAATATTTAAAAAGCAAAACTGCAACTATTTGGTTTTTTTAAAAAATAAAATGCTATCTGACATTAGACAGGATCTGCAGTAAAAGTCAGCCCAGAAGGAAGACCCTTACAGGGGGACTTAGCAAATGATGTTGGACATTGGAATGGAAAGGGAAGAACCTGCAATGGGGGGGGGGGAAGCCTCCCACCAAGCAGACCCCTGCAAATACTCCAGCTCCAAATCCTCGAGCTAATCGGAAGAGGAAATGGTTGCAGAATGCCGCCACAAGCCCAGGTGGTCGATGGGTGTCGGGAAGAAAGAGGACTGGGAGAAGAAAGCCAGGAAGGTGACGCTCAGACGAGGCAGTCATCAACCAGGTTGGAAAGCCAAGATGGAGAGGTCTCTCCACCTTAGCAAAGATGAGGAGGACCGGTCACTGCACTCCAGCTGAATGCTGGAACAGGCAATCGATATGATGAAAATAGCACTCGATTTCATGAGAGGAGAGATAGCCAACCCATGCTGGGGCACCATTAGCCTAGGCTCTGCAGAAGGGACAGATGAAGGAGGGACTTAGCCAGCAGACCCAGGGCCTTCTGAAAGCAATATCGAGACCGCAGCCATCGCCATTGCCACCCCTCACTGAACAGTAACTGCGGACAGAGATGGGAGATGACACAAGTGGAAGAAGAGGCATCGATCCATCCAGAAGTTCCTGCCACTGAAAGCAAAGTACCGGGGGGAGCCACGACTCTTGGGATTTTTCCTGACCCAAGTGCTAAACTACATGGAGGAATACAGCCACAACATTCCAAGTGACCGAGCCAGGGTTCGCATCGTGCAAGCAGCCCTAGATGGCACTGCGGCAGATTGGGTTGTGGACCTACATGACGTGGATGCCCCAGAGCTGCAAAACTTCAGTCAACTCATGGCAGCCCTTAGGCGTCAATTTGAAGACCCTCTAGCTCAGGGCTTTTCAACCTTTTCACTGATTGTACCACTTTTAGGATATGGCAATATTCGAGTACCACCTAGCAATGTGTCAAAAACTTGGTGACAAAAAAAAACCTGTTCAAAGTTGCAATTGCACTGAAATGACTTATGACCATTTTTCACACTTATGACCATTGCAGCAACAGGGTCATGTGATTTATATTATATCCTCTCCCCCCACCCTCCTCCTCCTCCTCCTTCTTCCCCTTCGGTGCAGCTAGAGCTGATTCTGCCTCCTCCCAAGGCTGCTGCTTTTTTTCTCTCTCCCTCTCCCTCCCAAACTGCCTCCTTTTATAGTCTCCGCCCCCCTCCTCCTTTCTCATGGGGGAGGGTGAGCCAGAAGTGAGCCTGGGGCCTTTGCAGCTCCAGAGGACTCTCTCACTGTAAGTCTTTGCCTGTGCTGGCTCTTTCCCTTCCCCACTACACTTGGCTAGGCAGGGCTGGTACCACCTGCCACTCATTAATGTACCACAAGTGGTACACGTACCACAGGTTGAAAAGCCCTGCTCTAGCTGACCGGAAAGCACAAGAACTAATAAAGACAGTGAAACAAGGCAGGCGACCCATAGCGGAATACACCCAGGACTTCCGAGTTCTGGCCAGCAAACTGAATTGGCTGGAAGACATCCTGATCAGCCATTTCAAGGATGGGTTAAACTATGATCTCTATGATGCTTGCATCCCCCGAGGAGACCCCTACTGGCTGCAGGACTGGTACGTCCTGGCTGAGGAGGCAGAGATCGATCTAGCAAAGAGGCAATGACGAGGGGAGAGATCGTGGGGAAGATTGCTATCAGAGCCAATTCGCGAGTTGTCGAAGCAAGCACCAGCAACCAAAAGAAACTCAGGATGTGGGAAAGAGGGACACCAAACAGCTGAGTGCTGCTCACGCAACCCTGTCTGGAAACTTGATTGAACTCCAGCTGGAAAACCCTGGAAGACTCCAGCGAAGCCGAAAGAGACCGCCATAAAGAGCACGGTGGTCGTCGAGTTCCCTGCTTTGGCCCAACGAGGAAAGGAACCTCCGACCAATCCAAGAGGAACGTCCAACTCATCAGACAACAACTCAGAGGATGAATCCTTGGTAAGTGAACCCATTGCGTCCCTTACCCAGACAGTAGAATTATTAGCCCCCGGCATTCCCGAGAAAGTGAAAATCAGTGCATTAATTGACTCTGGCTGCACCCACTGCCTCATAAGCCCAATGTTAGTGGGGAATTTAGGAATTCCGGTGAAGAGGCTGAAGAAACCGATTTCTGTCAATTAGATGGTCCATAGCAGGGGGGATGCCCACTACACTAGCCACACTGCCAGTTCAACTCATCATAGGGGACCACGTAGAGTCTATAACATTTGTGGTGACCCAAAAGGGGAATCAGCCAAGGCACCAGCCCAGCCCAGAAACAGTGGAACCCCAACCGAGAAAGCTGTGGTGGTTGGGGAAAGGAACTACCAGAGATACCGGATGAATATAAAGATCTGGCTGAAGTATTCAGTGAGGAAAGATCCAATGAACTGCCCCTCACCAAGCCATGGACTGTTCTATAGAAATCTGCCCAGGTGCGAAACTCCCCAAACCCAAATTGTATTCCATGAGCCCGGAAGAATTGGAGGAGATTCTGCCTCCTCCCAAGGCTGCTGCTTTTTTTCTCTCTCCCTCTCCCTCCCAAACTGCCTCCTTTTATAGTCTCTGCCCCCCTCCTCCTTTCTCATGGGGGAGGGTGAGCCAGAAGTGAGCCTGGGGCCTTTGCAGCTCCAGAGGACTCTCTCACTGTAAGTCTTTGCCTGTGCTGGCTCTTTCCCTTCCCCACTACACTTGGCTAGGCAGGGCTGGTACCACCTGCCACTCATTAATGTACCACAAGTGGTACACGTACCACAGGTTGAAAAGCCCTACTCTAGCTGACCGGAAAGCACAGGAACTAATAAAGACAGTGAAACAAGGCAGGCGACCCATAGCGGAATACACCCAGGACTTCCGAGTTCTGGCCAGCAAACTGAATTGGCTGGAAGACATCCTGATCAGCCATTTCAAGGATGGGTTAAACTATGATCTCTATGATGCTTGCATCCCCCGAGGAGACCCCTACTGGCTGCAGGACTGGTACGTCCTGGCTGAGGAGGCAGAGATCGATCTAGCAAAGAGGCAATGACGAGGGGAGAGATCGTGGGGAAGATTGCTATCAGAGCCAATTCGCGAGTTGTCGAAGCAAGCACCAGCAACCAAAAGAAACTCAGGATGTGGGAAAGAGGGACACCAAACAGCTGAGTGCTGCTCACGCAACCCTGTCTGGAAACTTGATTGAACTCCAGCTGGAAAACCCTGGAAGACTCCAGCGAAGCCGAAAGAGACCGCCATAAAGAGCACGGTGGTCGTCGAGTTCCCTGCTTTGGCCCAACGAGGAAAGGAACCTCCGACCAATCCAAGAGGAATGTCCAACTCATCAGACAACAACTCAGAGGATGAATCCTTGGTAAGTGAACCCATTGCGTCCCTTACCCAGACAGTAGAATTATTAGCCCCCGGCATTCCCGAGAAAGTGAAAATCAGTGCATTAATTGACTCTGGCTGCACCCACTGCCTCATAAGCCCAATGTTAGTGGGGAATTTAGGAATTCCGGTGAAGAGGCTGAAGAAACCGATTTCTTTCTGTCAATTAGATGGTCCATAGCAGGGGGGATGCCCACTACACTAGCCACACTGCCAGTTCAACTCATCATAGGGGACCACGTAGAGTCTATAACATTTGTGGTGACCCAAAAGGGGAATCAGCCAAGGCACCAGCCCAGCCCAGAAACAGTGGAACCCCAACCGAGAAAGCTGTGGTGGTTGGGGAAAGGAACTACCAGAGATACCGGATGAATATAAAGATCTGGCTGAAGTATTCAGTGAGGAAAGATCCAATGAACTGCCCCTCACCAAGCCATGGACTGTTCTATAGAAATCTGCCCAGGTGCGAAACTCCCCAAACCCAAATTGTATTCCATGAGCCCGGAAGAATTGGAGGAGATGCAGAAATTCATAAAAAAAATTAGAAAGGGGTTTCATTCAGTCGGCAAAGCCAAAAACAGCTGCCCCTGTGCTGTTCCGAGAAAAGAAAGATAGGACACTTCACCTATGGGTGGACTATAGAGCTTTGAATGTAGTGAGCGAAAGAAATCTACACCCTCTTCCTCTCATGAAAGAGATGCTGTCCCACCTATCGAAGGGGAAAATCTTCTCAAAGCTAGATTTTTGAGAAGCCTATTATGGGATCAGAATAAAAGAGGGGGACAAATGGAAGACAGCTCTCAATTGCCCCTTAGGATGTTACCAGTTTCAGGTTCTACCTTTTGGGTTACACGGAGCACCTGCAGTATTTATGCAACTGATAAATGATGTACTATGGGAGCACCTGTACAAAGGGGTGCTTGTTTAGCTAGATGACATCTGGATATTCACTGAGACCATGGAAGAACAGGTGAAGCTGGTCAGAGCAATCCTAAAAAAGCTCCGAGCAGCTCACCTTTATGCAAAGCTTTCTAAATTCGAATTCCATAAGGAGAGAATCAATTATCTGGGATACCGCATATCACCAAATGGCATAGAGAGGGAACCTGAGAAGGTCCGAGCAGTACTAGAATGGGCTCCATCAGAAAGCAGTTGCAGAGTTTCCTTGGTTTCGCTAACTTTTACCAGCAATTCATCCCTTCCTTTGCCCAAATTGCATTACCAATTACGAATTTACTGAAAACCAGAGGTGAGGGGAAGCTCAAGCCAAGCCAAACATTAAAATGGACAGTAGAATGCCAAGCCGCATTCGAAAGACTTAAAAGACTTTTTTCTGCGGAACCAGTTTTGAGACACCCCAACACTGACAAACCTTTTGTGATTCAGGTTGATGCCAGTGATGTAGCCGTGCGGGCTGTACTTTTGCAGGAAAATGATGAGGGGACATTACAACCCTGTGCATACACATCAAGAAAGCTCACAGAGACAGAACAGAGGTAGGCGGTCTGGGAAAAAGAGGCGTATGCAGTGCGATGGGCTCTTCTCACTTGACGGCACTTCCTGGAGTGGAACAAAATTCCTTTCCAAGTGTGAACCGACCACAAGAACCTGGAAGCAGTAAAAACACCCAGGAAATTAACTCCTAAACAAGCAAGGTGGTCGCAACATTTCCACCGATTTAACTTCACACTAAAACAGTTGCCGGGAGGGAAAAACTTTTTAGCAGACGTGCTATCCAGAATGCCACAATACAATAGCACCTGGAGTGAGATAACAAAGCCACTCATGCTGAATAAACAACTGGCAGCACAAGTCACCACCCGAGCACAGCCAAACTCCAAAAACCTTTAGCCAGCCAAGCAGGGATCGAATTCAAGAGACAGATGAATGGTTCCTAAGCCATAAGAACTTATGCACCATGACTAATGGTCTACCATGGGTGGGAGGAAAATTGTACATACCCAAAAGCCAGAGACTAACATTCATGCAATTATGCCACGATTCGAAATCTGCAGGACATTTTGGGTTTGTGAAAACATTACATCTGATCAAAAGGCAATTTTGGCAGCCATCGATAAAAAAGGACATTGAAAGCTACGGGGCCAACTGCCCGATTTGTGCCTCAACAATGAGACTACAAGGGAAGTCACCTGTCTACTACAACCGGTAGCAACCCCCTCAGCACCCTGGGAGGAGATTTCCATGGATTTTATCGTGGAGTTACCAGAGAGTGGGGGAAACTCAGTCATCTGGGTCGTAACGGACCCATTCTCCAAACAAGTGCATTTTATTCCCTGCTCAAAGATTCCTAATGCAAAGACAGTCGCAAAACTGTTCGTTCAACACATATACCGACTTCATGGAGCCCCACAGAACACCCAGGGACTATCATCTAGTCATCATCAACAAACGAATGGTGGGACTGAACGGTCGAACTCAGTACTTGAACAATACTTAAGATGCTTTATTAATTACCAGCAGGACAACTGGACCCATTCGTAGAAGTCGCCTACAACAACGCAGTCCATTCCAGCACAGGCTACACTCCCTTTCAAGTAGCAACAGGACAGAACTTTAACCCAATGCCTGAACTCTCGTCAGCCGAGCCTGCAATTCCTTCTCTGAAGGAGTAGATCACACAACTCAAGAACACCTGGCCAGTAGTCAGAAAAGCTCTAGATGAAGCTAGGCAAGCATATGAAATGCAAACTGATAAAAAAGAGTTCAGCCAAAACCTTTTAGTGTGGGGGAGAAGGTTTACATGTCCACCAAATACCTAAAATCCCTACAACCCTCCAAGAAACTAGAACCCAAATATGTAGGACCATTCCCTATTATAAGAATCATAAACCCTGTCACAGTAGAATTAGAACCCCCAAAATCCCTCAGACAGATTCATCCAATTTTCCACTGCAGGCTTCTAAAATGCAAGCAACAGTCACCGTTAAGGCCAGCTGTTGCTCCTCTCCCTCCTCCCATTATGGTGGAAGGGGAACAGCATTTTGAAATTAAGGAAATACTAGACTCCAGGAAACACCATGGCTCCACCTAATACCTAGTAGCATGGAAGCATCTTCCACCCTCCCAAAGTGAGTGGGTTCACAAATGCCATGTTAATGCTCCTAAGCTCCTTAGAAAATTTCACACAGCATACCCTAACAAACCAGACTAATCCATATCTTTTATTTGTCTCTGTTTTCCCACAGGTGAATCTCTCTTTTTTTAAGTGGGGCAGGATGTCAGAACCCATATTATTAAGGGAACTCTTTCTAATTCTATTTCTTCTATTACTCTGGGTTCTGTCATACTTCTGGAATGGAGGGGGGAAGACGCTGCGGGCTGTCTCTTTGTTTTCTCTATATTACTACAATGTATCCCTTTTGCTGCCTCTGCATACTTGCTCTTTGAACTATCTCTCCTTGATGTCACCTTGGGGGAGAAAGGAATGTGCCTCCAGCCATCTGGCTTATCTCCCATTTCGGAAGGGAAGGTGCGAAGCCCCAACAACACTGCTGCGAGCCTGGGAAAGACCAGTGTTATCAGCTCTTTCTCACAATGGACTTAACACCTGAGGATTGGCCCGTTCAAAATGACCGGATGAACTATTGGGGTGGGGTTTGCTGGGGACTCATTTAACCTATTGATCTGAGCGGGAAAGCCTCAGATCCTGTCTATTATTCCTGCTATCTGCTTCTCCTAATAAAAGTTCCTTTTGGAAGAAACTGCTTCCACGAGTTCTGCTTTCTTAGGATGAGGTATTGAAGTGAGCCCTGACAATGCCATAATAATGATGAATTGTTGTAGGTCACCATGAACAATACAATTGAAATTTATACTATAGAAAATGCAAGTTCTAGTTTTTTAGAAGAATATGAAATATCTGTCTGTCTATCTATCCACCAAATTTATTTGTCAACTCTCAGTGGCTTACAAGAACAACAAAAAAGTGACACAAACATCTGACAATTATAAATATAAAAACAGATTAAAATGAGAGAAATGAAAACTAACTAAAAAAACAAGTGGTTGCAGGGGAGAGGTAGGGGTATCATCTCTGTTAGTGCACCAACCACCTCCAGCCAACAGCTTCTCCTTCAGGAGCCCATGCCAGCTCCCACAAGATTTTAAGGCTTTTCTAAAGGCTAAAAGAAAGAGGGGAGATCTTATCTCATGTGTTAAGATGTTCTAAATCAGGGGTGTCAAATTCACAACGTCACATGACGTGTCGCGATGTATCGTGACTTTTTTCCATTGCCAGCAATTGGGTGGGCACGGTTTCACCATTGACACATCTGACCCATGGGCCGGCAGTTTGTCACCCCTTTTCTAAAGGGTGGGAGCTGTGACAGAAAGGTTCTTCTGATGAGTCTCACCACCTAAAATTCCTTGGCTAATGGGTTAGCAGTAGGCCCCTTCTACCAGTAGACGTGGGGCAGCCCAATGTCATTGAGAAAGGGTGGCTCCACAGATATTATATCAAATATTTTCTTCCATCATAGTAAATAATTCATAAGAAATCCAGCTGAAGCAACAATTTGGAGACATTATTGGTTGCATAACAGTACATGTTCTTATTTGATCAGGGTTGAATTAATGATTTTATCCATCTAGCTAAAAAGTAAATTTGCTATAAATTTTCCAAAGTATCCCACCTGGTTAAACCAACTGTGCCAGGTTATGACATCTTCATTTATGGTGAATAATTGGTCTGAAAAAATTGCAGGGTTTACCCTCCCAACTTTAACTCTAATGAAGGACTCATTAGAAGGAACAATCCAGTTCAGTATATCATATCCAGTTAGTAATTCTCCATTGTAGTCAATAGAAACCAGATCCCCAGCACTGTTATTAAATGAGAGACCTTTTAAAAAGGAGTGCAGCTAGATGGAAAAGAAAAAATAAAGATTAGAAAATGGTGTTTAATTTTGGGGGGAAAGTCTAAGAATAATTTGGTGCAGTGGAAGTCATAGAAGAATAGAACAGAACAGAACAGAACAGAACAGAACAGAATAGAATAGTTTATCTATGTAGGTAAATATATCTAGATATAAGATAGTAAAGTGTCTTTTAGGTGTTCAGCAGATTGCTATCATGAAGGAAAACACTGTTTCTGTGTCTAGTTGTTTTGGCCTGCAATGCCCTGTAGCTGCATCCTGAGGAGAAGAGTTGAAAGAGTTTATGTCTAGAATGTGAAGGGTTAATCTATCAGGATATGATGTCGCTAACCAAACCAGAGAACCTTATGTCCTTTCCAGAGATGGGAACGGAGATCAAAATGAATTACTATAATTGAAATTATGGGGCTCATTTTCCTTTATACAAACAATATTTTTCTTCAAGATGATGCTCTGTTCATTACCTGCCACGAATCTTGATTTTGAAGCTTCAGCCTCCCTTTATTTGCCACTGACCATTGGGCAGATGTGGATGAAATCATGGCATGCAAAGCATGGGCTACTGCATAGACAGAGTTATAAATACTGTAGCTGTGACCAGTCATTCTTTTTTCAAAAAATGTTACAGGAAGATCTTCCAGTTTCTCTTCTCCTGTGCAAACATCACCAGCTACGTCATCTATATTTGAGGTTTTAAATGCACAAACAAAGGATTGCTGCCAATAATCCTTGATAAATCCATCTTCTGTCATGGAAGGATTTCTACTTTCAGTAAATGACTCGAATCCTGGTGGGACATTGGCATGAATTGTGAAGGACAGAGCACCATTCATTATGTCACTATCCCAATTTCTCTGATATACATGTGAGTTGAGCTCCATTTGTGCTGTAAATATCCACACTTTACCTTTGACAATATCTATTATGTTTTTTCTTGATAAATATGCTATCCATCTCAGCCTTACCATAGTATAAGATTCTCCATAAAATATCAGAACATTAGCATTGCTATCCATAACGTTATCATGTATTTCTGCACCACGGTTGAACAAGTCATAAATTTCATGAACAGTTGTTATTTCACCAATTCTCTCTATATATGAAAAACAGATGTTGTGCTGGGACAATAATGGAACAATCATTTCTATAACCCTTTCTCCATTATCATTGGCTATTGCAACTACCCCAATCCATGTCCAACCGAAATGGAGAAGCAAAGACAGAATCCCTTCATATTGAAGTCTTTCCAGTGGGCTCATCTGGAAGAAAAAAAGGGCTGGTGTTTTATAATTCATAATGGGACTAGAGCCATAGATAAGCTGCATAAGGATGGAGAACAAAGGAAAGGTATAGAAAGAGAGTCAATTTAATTGTTATATTCAAGTTTTTTAAAAACATGTCATACATTTGTACATGTATGTACTGCTAGAGTGGATGAAATATGGCATAATTCAGAGAAAATTCTGATGGTCCCTCTGAAGAGATTATGTACACCCAAGCTAATCTCTTCATTCACAAATAATAATGTTTTGAGCAATTTTAAATGCAGTGTAGAATTATCAATTGAATGAATGAATGAATGGTATTTTATCACAAGTAGCTATGTCACTTACATTTAGTCTTTAATATTAATAGTAATGGTTATTAACATTTGCTTAATTTATTAATATTTTCTTAATATTTAATAAGCAAATGTCCCTTCCCTATCTGCATCTAATTAATCTTCACTCACTTGTAAATAAGATAGATGAACTGCTATTTTTAAATAAAGACAGTTCAGACTTTTTAACTTGGCAGCCCTCTACTTCATTGAAACCTGGCTGAACTACTCGATTAATGATAATTGTTTGCATATCCCAGGATTTTGGATTCAAAGAGCAGATAGAATTGCAGAAATGTGCAATAAAAAGAAGGGAGGGTGAGGTCTTTGCTTTTATATCAACAACTGATGGCGTAAAAATGTAACTACACTAAAGAAATTTTGTGATGTGGACTTAGAAACATTATCTATCAATTGCAAACTGTTTTATTGTCCATGAAATTTTCCTCATTTATTCTAGCTGCTACGTACATTCCACTATAAGCTTGCATAAACAAGCATTACAAACTCTAGCTGACCAGATTCTGTGGGATCAACAAGAATATCCAGAGCCATTTCTCATTGTGTTAGGAGATTTCAACAGTGGTAACTTAAGCCAAGAGCTACCAAACAACATCCAGCATGCCAACTGTCTTATTAGAGGCAAGAATATTTTAGACCATTGTTATACTACATAAAAAGATGCTTATCAGTCTTTACATGAGCAGCTGTGGGACACTCTGATCATTGTATGATTCACCTTGTACCTATTTATAGACAAAGGCTTAAAACCATAAAACCAGCAATTAAATCAGTGAAGTCTTGGACTGAGAAGGCAAAGTTAAAGCTACAGGTTTGTCTTGACTGCACAGACTGAAACGTTTTAAAAGCTACTTCTGCAGACTTGGACGAACTCACAGATACTGTGACATCATATGTTAGTTTTTGTGAAGACCTATGTGTGCCAATCAGAAGCTTGTGAATACACAGCAACAATAAACCTTGGTTCATAGCTAAACTTAAGCAGCTACATCATGCCAAACAGGAAGCCTACAAAAAAGGAGATAGAATGCTGTACAATCACATCAGGAATGTATTAACAAGGGAGATCAGAGCAGCAAAAAGAAGCTACTCTGAAAAGCTGAAGAATCAGTTCTCAACAAATGAACCAGCAAATGTGTGGAAAACCCTTAAAGATATCACTGGCTACAGCAAACCTCCTTCCCAGGCTGAAGAGAATCAACAATTGGCAGATGATCTGAATGAGTTTTACTGTAGGTTTGAGAGGAAACCACTATCAACTATAGCCACCCCCTCCATCTCAAATACACAAACAACAGCCAAGTCTCCATCCCTCCATCAACTGACCCCATCCCTCTAGGCACCCCACTTCTGGTGATCACAGAAAAATATGTGTGAGGTCTATTTCACAGACAAAAGACTGGAAAAGTGCCAGGCCAGACAAGATAACACCTTCTTGCTTGAAAGCTTGTGCTGACCAATCTTCACCCACATATTTAACAAATCATTAGAAATGTGTTATGTTCCTTCTTGCTTCAAATGCTCTACTATAATCCCAGGGCCTAGCAAACTCTCCATCAAGGAGCTGAACGACTACAGATTGGTTGCTCTGACATCCATAGTTATGAAAACCTTTGAAAGGCTAGTGCTGGCCCACCTGAAAACCATCACAGATCCCTGTTAGACAATTTGCAATTTGCCTACAGAGCAAATAGATCAGCAGATGATGCTGTTAATATGGCACTGTACTACATCTTATAACATCTTGAATCTACAAGGACCTATGCAAGGGTCATTTTTGCAGATTTCAGCTTGGTATTCAATACCATCATTTCAGATATTCTTCTCCATGCCTTTCACAGTCCCACTGGTGTGGTGGGAACCCACCAATCATAGTAGTGACTGCTATTTTTGCATGGTTCACCCAATTGCAAAATGGATCTCAAGAAAGAAGTGGACCATGGAGTATTTTATCCACATTGTGTCATGTACCCCATGGTGAGGATTTGCCAATTCCAGATCCACCAGAATCCTACTCTCTAGACCAGCAATGTCAAACTGCCGGCCTGTGGACCGGATGAATCATAGTGAAACCGTGCCCACCCCATTGCCGGCAATGGAAAAAAAGTTGCAATACATCATGACACGTCACGTGACGTTGCAAGTTTGACACCCTACTCTAGAATCAGATGATGATAAAGATGATTAGCAGGATGCAGCTGATCCGGAGCCATCTATGTCAGAGGACCCAAACTTTAGCCCACTGTATGCTCCTCCTGAACCACATCTAATTTCACAGACTGAACTAAATGACCTGGTCAGGAATTTGGAATTGCCTAAGAGTAAGGCAGAACTATGGGCTGCAGATTACAACAGTGGAACCTCTTGCAGAGTGGAAAAGCATGAAAATGTTACATGAAAAACCAATAAATGAATGGAAAGTTATGTTATTGGTATCAACAAAAAGATAAATTTATAATGATTGGTATGGCACTATTCTCATTGCTATATCACATTTTGTAGAAAAATTATAGAGCATAATCGCACATCCCCCTCGTAATTTTGAATTATTTTGATGCAATTTTGACCTGAAGCTGTATCTTGGAAACTGGAGCCAATTAATACCCAGGACTTAATCTTTTATTAGTGACCCAATTCTGATAAAATTTAGTTACTTTAATTTCCGAGGCTTTCTCCTTGTAGACCAGTGTAATTAGGACTGCAGAGAAAAATAATTGCAACCAGCCTGCCTTCCATTGAGGACCTGTATGCTGCATGAGCCAGAAAGAGGGCTGTGAAAATATCTACAGATACCTGTGATAGAGTTTTCTGTACAATTCAGGATAGTTGTGAGAATTACCATTGCCCAGAAAATCCCCCTTCCCTTTTCTTTATTGTGAATTTGGTTTGCAAATTCATTTCCATGAAGAACTCTAAGCAGGGAAAATCCTGAATTTAATTGAATGTTAAAGAGGCCCTTGATTCTGCAGAAAACTTTTAAGCTCTTGGCCTTTGAAATGTTTTGGACAGTCTTTCCCCAGACTTCTTTTGATATTTCCATTTTCCATTATCCTTTTTTCTTTGCATTGTTGTATTATTTGTGTATTTATTATTTACAGTATATTGTCAATGGTTTATGTTGTATAGTTTCTACATAAGACTTCAAGAATAATTTTGATTGTGGCTGAGTAAAAATACATTTAATCAATAAATAAAATATTCATTTTCTACAGGAGCTATAGTTGCTGTACACTGTACTTGTTTCCTCATTCACCTTTTGTGTAACCTCTTTTGTATCTCATCTCTGAATAATATCATTGTGACCAAAGTTTATGTAACTATATCTTTGTGAAATTAATTATACTAGAAGATTTTTTGTTATTTGCGTTACACAGTTCTAACATGACTGTAGAAATATTTCAAGGCCATTTATTCAGAAAAAGAATTCATATTTTTCATTCATACCAAAGTAGTTTCTTTTCTTAGGCTAAAATTCTTTAGCTTGTCATTGTCCTTCTTTTTAAAAAAAGTAATAAAAAAGTAATGGGATGTTAACAGAAAAGAAGCACATAAAGTACAATGTTATTTAGAAGAATCCGAATTTCTGCCTCTAATTTACCAAATGAAATTGAGAAGTTCTAAAAGTCAGGTATTTTCTGTTCCTTACCTGTGGGATCTTATAGATATCCAACAGATTTGCAATGTGAATGGAAGTTTTTGCATCTAGTCCCCCAATCACTGAAACCAGATGATTCTGGATACCACAGATATAGTTGGGAAAAAAGCTTTTCTTGTTGTAAATCAGTAACATTGTGGCATGGTATGTTTTCTGGGCGTTGAAGTAACTATCATACATGTTGAAGCCAAGAGTGACATTGGATAAGATCTGTGGGTTTTTATTGATTTCCTTGACTGCAAATGCCAGGGCCACAATATTTTGATAATATTTAGGAACTAATCTGAAATAGAAGATAAATTCAAAGTCAGATAAATATTTAAAGGATTTTTTTAAGAAAAAAATTAATTATTGTATCTCATGTTATAAGTTTCAGAATATTTATTCTTATTAGCATGTATATAAAACTAATATAGTGAAGGTTTCATAAAACAGTTATTTCATATGATATAATATATGGAAACTTAGTAAACAGTATTTTGCATGTCTACATATTTATGCAAAGCGTCAACTTTATTGCAAATATCTACATAATCCACTTGTATTTTTTCTCTTTTGGAAATTCTGTTGTTTTTTATATGGTATAATCATAATTTATATTAATAACAGCTATTCACATCATTAAAAGTATGAAGAAATGCCACATTTTACTGCAAGTACCTCAATGATGCATAAATCAAGAGAAAGATAATCACAAGGAAGAATGTGTAAAATTCTCAGAGAAGAATTAAACTTTGCCAGATCTATCTATATAGAACAGTAAAAATTTAAGTGAATTTTTCCGTTAATAGTCTGTCCCAGACTTATTAGATAACATTGGATAACTGTCTGGGGAAAATAACAAAAACTATACAAATCTCCAATGCTTTGATACAATTTTAAACAGAGTAGACTAATTGAATTATGATCTATTAGCAGTTCGTACAGTTAGACAATGTAGAACGAAGCATAAAATCCTAACTGCAGTTTATGCAGTTAGAAGACATTGAAATAAGCATAAAATTCTTACACAAGATCTTCAAGCAATGGTGGTGGTGGGACTTTGCTGAACTCTAGGACCCCATGCACGAAAGCAGCTAAAGTGACAATGCCACCCACAATGACATCACCTGACTGATAGTACATATGATATGGATCATGAGGACTTTGAACTCTACATTTGCTATTATGTGATTTAGAGAGTGAGAGATAAAATAAGGCTAGGGACAAGGTGATTAAAGCTAACATTCTTGGAGAAAAGCCAGATTTTCCCCTAACATCTAAATTCTTCTTGCTCCTTTAATGACAGTGACATTAGTATTCTGATAACAAAAGGTGGTTATAAAGCAAACCTTAGAAAAGAGTAAGAAGCCTCCACAAATTATGCTGTATAATTGTAGTGGTTTTATCCTACATAACATGAAAAAAGTTGAGATATTTATAATATTCTTCATGCTTTGTTCTTGGACACTGAAATTCTGTCTCTGGTTGAAACTAACCACCATCCTTTCAAAACTAAATATTTATGCAATTACTTCATGTATCCCAAGAGAATTGTGCTCCACAGAGAGGTCAGCTTTTAGCTGTTCTGTTAAACACATTGTACTAGGATGATGTTGCTGTAACATTGCTGTCTTGCATGATCACGAATGTGACTCTAATATTTGGACAATAGTATAGCTGATAAACAATATGAATGAACTGTAGATAGTGATAGTTTTGGTGATAGTTTTAAGCACAGCTCACTAACATCTTCTTACATAGGACCTATGTTCTCTTGATTTCAGACAGACCCCAAAGCCTTGTTCCCCAAAATTTATGCAAGTACTCTGGTTATTCTTGAATGAGGTGTTGTGCTGCTTTCAATACTGCTCAGCTTTCTCATTGCACAGGCCATTGTTTATTATTTATTGATCTGAAAGATTTCTTTCTGTCATATATTCTTAGAGTTCTGGACGTACTATAATATCAATAAAGCTCACAAGGATTTTTTTTTGTAAAAAAGATTAAATTATTTATTAAAAATTAGGACTATTGATTATTAAAGTAATAACATCTGAGAGATATAACTAAGGAACTTCAGCAACTTCTGGATAGTTGTCAATGAAGAAACAAAACTAATCCAATTAGAAGAGTTTTTAAGATCTTTAGAAACTGTCATGTCAGTCTATGAATGGGCATTAGTATATTTTTAAGAGATGATGTATGTTTTCTGGCTTTAATCATTGGGCTTTGTGAGGTGAACAAAGATCTTGGTTACAAGATCAAGCTCTACTTAAACTACTCTGTTTCAGGATTGTAGATTGCTGGCAATATCCATGTAAATTATTTACAATTAGCTAATTACAAGACAAAAAAGGCCAAATTATCAACATAGATAGCTAAAAGACTGCTTTGCCAAGAGCTGAGAAATACATTTTCGCATACACATATAATAGATATTGAATAAATTGGATACAAAAAAGACACAAAAGCATAGCTCAAATCAAAGAAAGAAATAACTCAGTATTTGATTAAATTATTTCAACTATATTAATATATCTCAACTTTCATTGACAGAAACATTCTTTGAGACTTTCACAGCAGAAATTAAATTTAGGAAAATTAGGATTTCAGTCTTATAATTCAACATTTACTTTAACCATCACATCCCTTTGAAAAGGAATTCCAGATTGCACTACCTGCCTTTGCTCACCTTGTCAGCTGATATATTAACCTACTAAATTCTGGCAAATTTTGGAATCCTGGTTTATAAGATTCAATTTCTTTAACACTTCCAAATGAATATTATGAATATTGGGCTAAAGATATATATGTAACTCTTTCAGCCATAAAAATCTGACATCATCAGTTAATACCAAATTAAAGATTGCAAATAAATCTGAGTATTTTTACACAATATTATTATTCTCATTAACTTAATTTTGATGGAGCCTTTTTATCACTTTTAGTATATGTAGATACATAAACTACTGACATTTCCAAAGCTTCTGAAGACTTTCACATTATGTTTGTTCAGAAACACTTACTTTGCTCTGCATTTTGCAAAGCAAGATGAAGATCCTAATCATGCACAAACAAACACAAAGTAATGTGCAGGCATTTTCCAAAGCAACTATGCATTTCTAGTTTATGGAAGAACTGGTTTTAATCCTTGTTCTTAACACTATATGACACGTATAGAAAATATTGGGCTGCAAATGTAATACTGATGTTTTACTGATTAAAATCTTATATATGCATCTATTTAAAAGACTGATATAACTGCCCATGTTACGAACCACAACCCTGGGTGGGTCACAAAACAATAAGAAGAGAAAAACAATTTAAGCAACCAAAATAAAAACTCCTGGTGCTTAGGACAACACTTTCTCACACATCAGCTATGAAGTTGTTCTAGCCTCAGTCCACCCCAGTAATTGTTAGAAGAGCCAGATCTTCAAAGTGGCAAACATATCTAACAAACCTTCCTCCTCCTGTTTTCCTCACAACAACAATCTTGTGACGTGGGTTGGGCTCAGAGAAATTGATTGGCCCAAAGTCACCAAACTGGCTTTCATGCCTAAAGTGGGACTTGAACTCATGGTTTCCTGCTTTCTGGCCTAGTGCCTTAATGACTAGACCAAACTGGCTTGGTTCAATTACATCAATTCAACAAAAACTATTTGATATCAGAATATCAACAAATAGCACGAGCCTGCAAAGATGAAGTGAGGAAAGCTAAGGCTCATAATGAACTAAGGCTTGCGACCAAAGTCAAAAATAACAAAAAAAGCTTCTTTCAACATGTAAAAAACAAGAAAAAAGTGAAGGAAATGATTGGTCCATTAGTGGGTGAAAATGGCAAGAAGGTGACAAGCAATAGGGAGAAAGCAGAACTATTTAACCTGTTTTTTGCATCTGTCTTTACACAAAGGGGAAAAACAGACCAACCTATCAAAAATAGTGCCATAAAAACAGAATAGAAACACAAGTTAAGATAGGCAAGAAAATGATAAGTGAGCACCTGTCCAGCCTAGACGAGTTCAAATCACCAGGACCAGATGAATTACACCCCAAGGTTCTCAAGGAACTGGCAGATGTGATCTCAGAACCACTGAACTATATTTTTCAAAGATCTTGGAGCACTGGGGAACTACCAGAGGACCGGAAAAGAGCTGATGTAGTTCCCATCTTCAAAAAAGGAAAAAAAAAATGGATCCAGGAAATTACAGACCTATCAGCCTGACCTCAATACCTGGGAAGATTCTGGAAAAGATAACCAAACAACGAATCAGTGAACACCTAGAGGCAAACAAAATCACTACTAAAAGCCAACATGGGTTTGTCAAAAACAGATCATGCAAGACAAACCTTATTGCATTCTTTGACCAAGTGACAAAATTAGTGGATCAGAGGAATGCTGTGGATATAATTTACTTGGACTTCAGTAAGGCATTTGATAAAGTAGATCACAACCTACTACTCGATAAGATAGAAAAATGTGGGTTAGACAGCATCACCACCAGATGGATTCGTAGCTGGCTGACCGGCCGTACTCAGCGTGTGGTCCTCAATGGAACTGCATCTACATGGAGGGAAGTGTGTAGTGAGGTGCCCCAGGGCTCTGTTCTAGGCCCAGTGCTCTTCAACATCTTCATCAACGATTTGGATGAGGGGATAGATGGGGAACTCATCAAATTTGCGGATGACACCAAGCTGGCAGGAATAGCCAACACTCCAGAAGACAGGCTTAAGATACAGGAGGACCTGGACAGACTTGAACACTGGGTGCTATCTAAGAAAATGAAATTCAATGGTGAAAAAAGTAAGGTTCTACATTTAGGCAAGAAAAACCAAATGTACAGGTATAGTATAGGTGGTACCTTGCTCAATAGTAGTAACTGTGAAAGGGATCTCGGAGTCCTAGTGGACAATCACTTAAATATGAGCCAGCAGTGTGCTGCAGCTGCCAAAAAAGCCAACACAGTGCTGGGCTGCATTAACAGAGGGATAGAATCAAGATCACGTGAAGTATTAATACCACTTTATAATGCCTTGGTAAGGCCACACTTGGAATACTGCATCCAGTTTTGGTCACCACGATGTAAAAAAGATGCTGAGACTCTACAAAGAGTACAGAGAAGAGCAACAAAGATGATTAGGGGACTGGAGGCTAAAACATATAAGGAACGGTTGCTGGAATTGGGTATGTCTAGTTTAACGAAGAGAAGGACGAGGGGGGACATGATAGCAGTGTTCCAATATCTCAGGGGCTGCCACAAAGAAGAGGGAGTCAAGTTAGTCTTCAAAGCGCCTGAAGGCAGGACAAGAAGCAATGGATGGAAACTAATCAAGGAGAGAAGCAACCTAGAACTAAGGAGAAACTTCCTGACAGTTAGAACAATTAACCAATGGAACAACCTGTCTCCAGAAGCGGTGAATGCTCCAACACTGGAGGTTTTTAAGAAGAGACTGGACAACCATTTGTCCGAAATGGAGTAGGGTTTCCTCCCTGAGCAGGGGATTGGACTCGATGACCTCCAAGGTCCCTTCCAACTTTATTATTATTATTATTATTATTATTATTATTATTATTATTATTGGAAGCCTTGAAAACACCCAGAAAACTCAGCCCCAAGCAAGCCCGCTGGTCCCAGCATGCTGGTAGGCAGGCTTTCAGCTCAGCGGTGTAGGGTTCTGATAACTCCCATTTTATGCTCCAGTGGGTGGTGAGAATCAAAATGTAAATATTGATTTGTGTGTGGGGGTTTTCTCTAAACTTCAATGTTAAGGCTTCTGTCTTCCTTAATGTGTACTGCACAGTCCAGGAAGGCTAGACTATTTTCCTTAACATCTTCCCATGTGAATTTGATGTATCTGTCCACAGATTTGATATGTTTGGTGAACACTTCCAATTCCTGTGTTTTGATGTTCACCCAAGTATTGTCCACATACCTATACCAGTGAGTGGGTGGAATTCCTATGAAGGAGTTTAGGGCTTTGGTTTCTACCTCTTCCATCTAGAGATTGACCACAATGGGGGACATAGGTAACCCATGGCACAGCTGTGTTTCTGTCTGTAGAAACATTCATTGTATTTTAAATAGGTAGTGTCAGGTAGAGGTACAGCATGGCACATATGTGGTCTGGGCTGAGGTTGGTTCTGTTACCTAAGGTAACAGTTGTTTCTTCATTACAGCTTCAGTTGTTGGAATGCAGGTGTAAGGACCCCCCTCAATTTACATCTTAAGAAGACAGAACTCTTGGAACAGGTTTTCCAACAGGAATCTTTATTAAGAAAAACTGACTGAAGGTGTGCTAGACAGGATCTGGGGGACCCCCCTGATCATTCAATGTTTTAAAGCGTTCCCAAGCAGTCCCACCCCACATTCCTTCCGGTCAATCCAAATTGGCAGATGGCTGGGTGTTAAATCCATCGGAATCCCAAACGTTTCAATCTTCCCCCCCTTTTCCTTGCTGCCGGTAATAGGAGGCTTCATAGGGAGTGGGATCAAAGGCTGATGGCCGCATTGTTATTGTTAGTACTCCAGAGAGGGAATCCACAGAGGATGTTTATTTGTAGATGATAGAAGGAATGCCAGTCATAAACACCCGTGTTTACTCCCCCCCCCTTCGTAGTATGACAGAATCCAAAGAGAGTAAGAATTGGGTTTTCCCAGAGTAGATTAGTTAGAAATAAAATATAATTGGATTCTGACATCCGGTTCCCCTTAAAAATAAGAGAGGTCCACCTGTAGAGAAAACAAAACAGGAATAAAAGTTAGTCTGGCTTGTTAGGATACTCTGTATGAAACTTCTTTAAAAGCTTCGGGGCTTTGATATGATGTTTATGGACCCACTCGTTGTGAGAGGCGGGGAGGTGCTTCCATGCTACTAGGTATTGAGTTGACCCATGATATTTTCTAGAGTCCAGGATTTCCTTTATTTCGAAATGTTGTTCCCCTTCTATCATGATTGGTGTTGGTGGGGGGGAATTTTTGGCCGTAAGGGTGACTGTTGTTCTCTTTTCAGCAAACTGCAGTGGAAAATTGGGTGTATTTGCCTAAGATTCTTGGGTAATTCTAATTCTACTGTTACCGGGTTTATGATTCTTTTAATTGGAAAAGGCCCTATATATTTTGGTCCAAGTTTTTTACAGGGTTGTATGGATTTAAAATATTTTGTAGACAGATAGACCATTTCTCCTATAATGAATGGTGTGGGCTCCACCCTTTTCTTATCTGCTTGTGCTTTGTATGCTTGCCTAGCTTCCTTTAGAGCTTTTCTCACTATTGGCCAGGTGTTTTGTAATTGTTCCATCCATTCTTTCAGTGATGGGATTTCTGGTTCGTTTGGGGTTAGTTCTGGCATGGGGTTGAAACTTTGGCCGGTAGCTATTTGAAAAGGAGTGTAACCTGTGCTGGAGTGGACTGCATTATTGTAGGCAACCTCTGCAAACGGCAACAGGTCCGTCCAATCTGACTGCTGGAAATTTAGAAAACATCTTAAGTATTGCTCAAGTACTCCGTTACATTTTTCTGATTGACCATTTCCCTGAGGGTGATGGCTAGACGTCAGTCTCTGGGTGGTCCCTAAAAGAGATAGAAATTCCTTCCAAAACGCAGATGTAAATTGCACTCCCCTATCAGATATGATGCGTTGGGGTGCCCCATGCAATCTGTAAATATGTTGCACAAAAAGTTTTGCTAAAGCTTTTGCGGTGGGGATCTTTTGGCAAGGAATAAAGTGAACCTGTTTGGAAAATAGGTCCGTGACCGTCCAAATGACAGTATTCCCATTGCTTTCTGGTAATTCCACTATAAAACCCATGGCTATTTCCCTCCAGGGGGCTGAGGGATTTGCCACTGTTTGTAACAGTCCTGGTGATTTCCCTTGCAGCCTTTTTGCCATTGCACACTTTGGGCAACTGGCCACGTAACTTTCTATGTCTTTTTTCATGGATGGCCACCAAAATTGCCGTTTAATTAAGTGTAATGTTTTTACAAATCCAAAATGCCCTGCTGATTTTGTGTCGTGGCAAAGTTGCATGAATGTGATTCTTTGGGTGGTCGGTATATATAACTTCTCCCCCACCCAAGGCAGTCTGTCTTTCATTGTGCACACGTGTTTATTTTTCTGGAACCATTCATCTGTTTCCAAACTTTTCCGGAATTCAATTCCGGTCTGGCTATCCAGCTGTGGTTTTAATTTAACGTGGGCTCTGGTAGTCACTGGTGCTGCCAGTTGTGATTCTCCCATGATCGGTTTAGAGTCAGTGGCTCGCGTGCTGTTATATTGGGGCATGTGAGATAATGCATCTGCCAAAAAGTTCTTTCCCCCCGGCAAATGCTTGAGCTTAAAATTGAATTGGTGAAAATGCTGGGACCAGCGGGCTTGCTTGGGGCTGAGTTTTCTGGGTGTTTTCAAGGCTTCCAAATTTTTGTGGTCTGTCCACACCTGGAAAGGGATTTTATTGCCTTCAAGGAATTGGCGCCATGTAAGTAATGACCAACGTATCCCATATGCCTCTTTTTCCTACACGGGCCAGCGCTGTTCCGTTTCAGTGAGTTTCCTGGACGTATACGCGCAGGGTTGTAACATCCCTTCCTCATTTTCTTGTAATAATACAGCCCCCACTGCTACATCACTTGCATCCGTCTGTATCACGAAGGGTTTGTCCATGTCTGGGTGCCCCAGTACTGGTTCGGCAGAAAAAAGTCTCTTTAATCTCTCAAATGCCGCTTGGCATTCCATTGTCCATTTTAGTGGCTGGCTAGGTTTCACTGAGGATTCTCCCTTCGTTTTTAGTAAGCTCGTGAGGGGCAGGGCTATCTGGGCAAATGAGGGGATGAATTGGCGGTAAAAGTTTGCAAAACCCAGGAAACTTTGCAGTTGCTTTCTTGTGCGAGGTGGTGCCCATTCTAATACTGCCCTGACCTTTTCTGGGTCCATTTCCATGCCCTGTGGGGATATGCGGTAACCTAGGTAGTCTATTCTTTCCTGGTGAAATTCGCATTTTGATAATTTGGCATATAGGTGGGCGGCTCGCAGTTTCTTTAAAACCGCTCTGACTAGGTTGACATGTTCCTCTTTTGATTCTGTGAAGATGAGGATGTCGTCAAGATAAACCAGGACCCCCTTAAATAGGTGCTCCCTTAGTACCTCATTGATTAATTGCATAAATACTGCGGGGCCCCCTTGTAATCCAAAAGGCAAAACTTTGAATTTGTAGCACCCCATTGGGCAATTGAATGCAGTTTTCCATTCATCTCCTTCCCTAATTCTCACGCGGTAATACGCTTCCCTTAGATCTAGTTTAGTAAAGATCTTTCCTTTCGAGAGGTGTGATAACATGTCCTTCATGAGGGGTAGGGGGTATAGGTTGCTTTCACTGATCGCATTAAGGAGTCTATAATCCACACATAAGCGTAAAGAGCCGTCCTTCTTCTCTCTAAAGAGGACCGGAGCGGCCACCTTAGGTTTGGCTGGTTCAATGAACCCCCTTTCTAGGTTTTTCTTTATAAATCTCTCCATTTCCTCCTTCTCCTTTGGGCTCATGGAGTATAATCTGGGCTTTGGGAGTTTTGCCCCGGGCTTGAACTCTATGGCACAGTCCGTGGGTCGGTGGGGGGGAAGCTCATCCGCCCTCTCCTCCCTGAAAACTTCAGCCAGGTCTCTGTATTCCTCTGGTATTTCTGGTAGCCCCTTTTCTTCACCCATGGACGCTATTTCCGTTTTTAATTTTGATGGATCCCCTTGGGGTTTTAAGTCTGTAGGGTCCTCCTTCAGGAAATTGATTTCTTTCGTCCTCCAATTTACCCAGGGGTTCCATTTTGTTAACCATTCCAGCCCTAGGATCATCGGGCATTCCATGCCTGGGGTCACTATAAACGTTAGGTCTTCCTCATGATTCCCCAGGGATAGGTGGATTGGTAACGTGGCTAGGGTAGCTGGCACCCCCCCTGCTATGGACCCATCTAATTGACCAAATGAGATTGGTTGTTCCAGCCTCCTCACTGGGATGCCCAGATTTCCCACTAGAGTCGGGCTAATTAGGCAGCGGGTGCAGCCAGAGTCTATTAAGGCTTTCACTTTTACAGCTTCAGGCATGGAGGGGGCTAATATAGTCACTGTCTTGAGGATGGGTGGGATGGATCCACTTACCAGTGGTTCACCCTCCGAGGTGTCATCTGAGGCGTCCACCGGCCCTGAGGTGTAGGCTGGGGCTCTTTCCTCACGATGGGTGGAGGTAGGGGATTCCACAGCTTCTATTCCTCTCATGGCAGATTCTTTTGACTTAGCTGGGGACTTCCCAGATTTGCTGGCCGGTGGTCTGTCTGGGTTGTGCTGGGGGGCTTTTGAGCGGCATTCTACAGCCCGATGCCCCTCTCTCCCGCATTTGAAACAGCCCATTGGTTTCTTGGCCATAGCCGATGGCTTTGCTGGTTCGTGCGTTGGTTCAGGCAGTGAGCGGCTCCATTGTTTTCCTCGGCGGTGCCTCTTCAGTAGGTCGATCTCTGCTTCCTCTGCCAGGACGTACCATTCGTCGAGTTGGTGTGGGTCCCCCCGGGGCAGGCAAGCGTCATATAGGTCGTAATTCAGACCGTCTTTGAAATGGCTAAGGAGGATGTCTTCCGGCCAGTTCAGCTTGCTGGCAATAGTTCGGAATTCTTGTGTATATTCAGCTACTGGCCGTCTGCCTTGCCTCATTGTTTTGATTCTTTCGCGTGCTTTGCGATCAGCCAGGTGGTCTTCAAATCACCTTCTCAGAGAGGACATGAAACGGTTGAAGTCGTTGAGCTCTGGGGCATTGGAATCATGCAAATTCACCACCCAATCGGCGGCCGGTCCATCCAGAGCAGATTGCACGATCCGGATACGGGCTTTGTCGCTAGGGATGTGTCGCCCGTGTTCCTCCATGTAGCCAAGGACTTGGGTTAGGAAGAACCCCAAGCGTGTCGGCTCCCCCTTGAATTTTGCATCCAACGGCGGAAGTCTTTGAATGGAGCGGTGTCTTCTTCGTCGGTATTGTCTTCTATCTGGATTCCCTTCTGCAGGTCGGCGGGGGGTGGGGACTACTGGATCAGCGGATGTCCCCGGGGCTGCAGGTTCCAATTCCCCTTCAGTGTCTCTCCAATTGCGGCTCCAGGAGTTGGTGCGGTCGTGGGGGTCAGGATTCTCCTCTCCTAGGGAGCTGAGGGTTCTCTTCATCAAGTTGATAGCTTTCTCTAGGATCCAGTTCGAGTGCTGTGCCCAGCTCCCTTCATCTTCGCTTGTGTGCAGGGATCTCTCCATCTCCTGCTTCCATCCTGGTTGGTTGGCCCCCCGTCTCAGGGTCACCTTGCTTGATTTCTTTTCCCACTCGCCTTTCTTTCCAACGCCCATTGACCACCGAGGCTTGTGGTTACGCGTCTCCACCTCCTCTTCTCCTGAGGAATCTGACCCTTCAGATCCGGATATTTGGCAGGTTTCCAGTTGGGGCAACGGCTCCCTCTCCGGGGGGCTTTCCCCCTTCCCTGCTTCGTCGTCTGACATGGTAATTTTTGCAAAGTCCCCTGGCAAGGTTCTTCCTTCCAGGTTGACTAATTTTGCAGATCCTGTCTAATGTAAGGACCCTCCTCAATTTACATCTTAAGAAGACAGAACTCTTGGAACAGGTTTTCCAACAGGAATCTTTATTAAGAAAAACTGACTGAAGGTGTGCTAGACAGGATCTGGGGGACCCCCCTGATCATTCAATGTTTTAAAGCGTTCCCAAGCAGTCCCACCCCACATTCCTTCCGGTCAATCCAAATTGGCAGATGGCTGGGTGTTAAATCCATCGGAATCCCAAACGTTTCAATCTTCCCCCCCTTTTCCTTGCTGCCGGTAATAGGAGGCTTCATAGGGAGTGGGATCAAAGGCTGATGGCCGCATTGTTATTGTTAGTACTCCAGAGAGGGAATCCACAGAGGATGTTTATTTGTAGATGATAGAAGGAATGCCAGTCATAAACACCCGTGTTTACTCCCCCCCCCCCTTCGTAGTATGACAGAATCCCAAAGAGAGTAAGAATTGGGTTTTCCCAGAGTAGATTAGTTAGAAATAAAATATAATTGGATTCTGACAGCAGGTGAAGAAGGAAGTCACATCATAGGAATATATTATTCCATATCAAAGAACCAAAAATGATTTCCAAAAATAAAATACAAATGCATGGATGATGTAGTTATTTGCAGTAAAATTGATGTTTTGCATAAATATGTAGACATGTAATTTCATTGTATGAAATAATTGCTTTATGAAACCTTGGCTGCATTAGTTTCATATACATACTAATAAAAATAAATATTCTGAGGCTTATAACATGAGATGAAATAATTACTTTTTTCTGTAAAAAAAAACTTTTAAATATTTATATGACATTGAATTTATCTTCTATTTCAGGTTAGTACCTAAATATTACCAAAATATTGTGGCCCTGGCATTTGCAGTCAAGGAGATCAATAAAAACTCAGAGATCTTATCCAATGTCACTCTTGGTTTCAATATCTATGACAATTACTTCAATGCACAGAAAACATACCATGCCGTAATGTTACTAATTTACAACATGAAGAACTTTTCCCCCGATTACATCTGTGGTATCCAGAATCATCTGACTTCAATAATTGGGGGACTAGATGCCAAAACCTCCATTGACATTGCAAATCTCTTGGATATCTATAAGATCCCACAGGTAAAGTACATCAAATTGAAAGCATACCTGACTTTTTAGAAATTTTAGATTTCAAAGAGGTAAAAATTGGGATTCTTCTAAATATTATTGTACCTTCTTCTCTGATAAAATCCTCTTACCCCACTTTTTTTAAAGAAGGATGATGATAAGTTAGAGATTTTTAACCCAAGGAAAGAAACTACTACAGTATGAATGAAAAATTTGCACTCAAATTAAATGACCTGGAAATATTTCCACAGCCATGTCAGAACTCTGTAGACCAAATAGCAGCATAATTTAGTCTCACAAAGATATTATTAAATAAACTTTGGTGATGTACATGCCATTATTCTAGAGATGAGTACACAAACTAGATAATGAAGAGATTGCAGACAAAAATGAATACGGAAGAAAGTACGGAGTACATCAACTACAGTTCCTGAAAAAATATGAATAAATATTTTATCTATGGATTAAATGTATTTCTATGCCACCACAATAAAAATATTTTTGGAGGCTTATGTAGAAAATATACAATATAAACCCTGCACAATATAAATAATAAAAACACAAGTAATGCAACAATAAAAAGAAGAAAGGGTTAAGAAAAATGGAAATATAAAAACATGTCGGAGAAAAGGCTGTCCAAAATAGTTCAAAGTGCAAGAGTTTTTGAAAGATTTCTGCAGGAACAAGGGCCACTTTAAGATTCAATTCAATTCAGGATTTTCCCTATTTTGAGGTGTTCATGGAGGTGAATCTGTAAACCAAATTCATAATATCGAAAAGGAATGGGGGCTGTTCTGTACAATGGTAATTCTTACAATTAACCTGAGTTTTATACAAAACTCCCACATATTTCTGGCATACAAAAAATAGAGTAGTCAGAATATCATCTAACTAACATTTCTTGAAGTATTTCTCTTAAAGCATAACTCTAAAAGGCATAATTATCAATCATTCATCCATCCATTCATTCATTGATTCAATTGATAGCACTACGTTGCATTTAAAATTGCTGAAAACATGTTTTGTGTGTGTCTCTGTGTGTGTGTGTGAATGAAGAGATTAGCATGAGTGTAAATTTTTTGAAAAGGCAGTCCGAACTTTTTTGAATGATACCATATTTCATCCTTTTTCTTCTCTTCTTTCCTATTAAAGAGAATACTTGTTTGGACTCCTCCTATTTCTCTAACACTGGACCTTGCTTTGTTTCTCTTTTTTTGTCCTTTCATTCTATCTTTAGCAATGCTATGTTTTGCTCATTCATATTCTTGTTTTGCTATACAAATGTATGAGCAGTTTTAAAATCTGGAAAATAAAAAATTAAATGCGACTCTCTCCATCCTTTGCTCTCAATCCTTATGCAGCTCATCTATGGCTCTGGTCCCATCATGAATTATAAAACACCAGGACTTTCTTTCTTCCAAATGAGCCCACTGCAAAGACTTCAACATGAAGGGATTCTGTCTTTGCTTCTCCATTTCAGGTGGACATGGATTGGGATTATTGTCATGGATAATGATAATGGAGAAAGGGTTATAGATATTATTGTTCCATTATTTTCCCAGCACAACATCTGTTTTTCATTTATAGAGAGATTCTCAGAATTAACACATATTAATGAAATGTATGACATGTTTAAGCACGGGGCAGAAATACATGATAAAATTATGGATAGCAATATTAATGTTCTGATATTTTATGGAGAAGCTGATATTATGGTAAGGCTGAGATGGCTACCATATTTATCAAAAAAAGAAAACATAAGAAATGTTGCCAAAGGTAAAGTGTGGATATTAACAGCCGAGGTGGAACTAAACTCACTTGTGTATCAGAGAGATTGGGATACTGACATGATGAATGGTGTTCTGTCCTTCACAATTCATGCCAATGACCCACCAGGATTCCAGACATTTATTAAAAGTAGAAATCCTTCCATGACAGAAGATGGATTTATCAAGGATTACTGGCAACAGTCCTTTGCTTGTGTATTTAAAACTTCAAATATAGGTGAGATAACTGGTGATCTTTGCACAGGAGAAGAGAAACTGGAAGATCTTCCTGTAACTTTTTTTGAAAGCAGAATGACTGGTCACAGCTACAGTGTTTATAATTCTGTCTATGCAGTAGCCCATGCATTGCATGCCATGATTTCATCCAAATCTGCCCAGCAACCAATGGCAAATAAAGGGAGATTGAAGCTTCAAAAGCAAGATTCCTGGCAGGTAACAAACTGAGCATCATATTGAAGAAGAACATTATTTGTATAAAGGAAAATGAGCCCCGTAACATCAATTATAGGAATTAATTCTGATCTCCTTTCCCATTTCTGGAAAGGACACCAGGTTCTCTCTTTTGATCAGCCATGATTTCTACTGCACCAAATTCTTAGACTTTTCCCTTCCAGAATTAAACAGCACTTTCTAATCTTTGATCTTTCCTTTCCATCTAGCTGCACTCATTTTTAAAAGGTCTCTCCTTTAATAACAGTGCTGGGGATCTGGTTTCTATTGACTACAATGGAGAGTTACTAGCTGGATATGATATACTGAACTGGATTGTTTCTTCTAACCAGTCTTTCAATACAGTTAAAGTTGGGAGGGTAAACCCTGCAGTTTTTTCAGACCAAATATTCACCATGAATGAAGATGTCATCACCTGGCACAATTGGTTTAACCAGGTGGGATACTACTTCTGGGAATTTATACCAAATCTACTTTTTAGTTCACTACTTTTTTGGCTAGATGAATAACTCAGACCTGATCAAATAAGAAATGTATTACAATGCAACCAATAATGTCTACAAAGTTATTGCTTTAGTTGGGTTTCTTATGAATTCATTATTTAATATGATGAAAGAAGATATTTGATATGATATATGTGGAACTGCCTTTTCCCAATGGGATTAGCCTGCCCAACTCATGTTGGCAGAAAAGGCCTACTGCAGACCCAATTAGCCAAGCAATTTCAGCAGAAGAGCCTTTTCTACCACAGCTCCCATCCTTTAGAACATCTTGCTTGAATTTCCTGTAGTGAAAAAGCAAACTAGCGAAAAATGAGAAGTTGGCAAAGTTGACATGAAAAGCTGTGAAAGCATTAAAATCATAGCCTGTGAAGCCCAGTAATTGCCAAATACCTCTCTGAGAATACAGAATAATAGAATTGGAAGGGACCTTGGAGGTCTTCTAGTTCAACCCCCTGCTTGACCCTATCCCATTCCAGACAAATGCCTGTCCAAACTCTTCTTAAAAATCTCCAGTGATGAGCCCCCACACCTTCTGGAGGTAAGCCATTCCACTTCCACAAATTTCTCCTTAATTCTAGGTTGGATCTCTTTTTGATAATCTTCCATCCGTTACTTCTTGTCTTGCCCTCAGATGTTTTGGAGAATAGGTTAAGCTTAACAGAACTAATGGAACAATGATTTTTAGAGTGGTCAGAAGAGTACCAAAAAGAAATTCTGATTTTTTTTCTACTTATCTCATGATACCAATTGTTTATTGTGAAATCAGTGAAACTTTGTACATTGTATGTAATCAATGTATAGATTAGGAAATCACTTTTAACACAACTGAATATGGCCAGTGTGGCAGCTTCATGAATACCATATTCTACTTTACCTTTAAAAAATAGCTGAAAAGTAGAATTTAACAGTTCCTGTTGTAAGAATTTTATGCATATGATAGTGCAGGAAATTTAATGCCTATTTCTGTGAATAATCAACAAGTATCAATATAATCGGAAGTCAGCAATTAATAATTTGCTAATTGAATGCAGATTATTTTTTTTCATGTTCAAAGCGCTTCTGCATTTGGTTCCAGACTGTTTCAGTAAGTAGAGAAAAGTTGCTACCCTGGTGCCAGCAACAAAATATAAAGGCATTGTGTGACATCCTGACAAAGGACTGATCATGTGACCTAGCTAGAGGTTAATTGATTACAGGTAGAATTCAGTACAGGACAAAACTGGGTTTGGAACTTCCCCTGCTAAGGGAGGCAGTTGTTAAGCGAGTTGCACCTGATTTGATGACCTTTTTTGCCATGGTGATTACATGAAACACACAGTCATTAAGCAAATACAGCTTCCCACATTTGACTTTGCCTGTTGGAATCTGGCTGGGTGATCACTATTGGAGGTCATGTGATTGTGGGACACTGCAATCATCATAAATACATACCGGTTTCTAAGTGCCTAAGTTTTGATCACATGACCCTAGGGTTGCTGTGACACTGGAAGTGCAAGGGCTGGGTATAAGTCACTTTTGTCAGCATTGTCATAACTTCAAACACTCATTAAAACAAGTGGTTGTAGGTCAAGGACTACCAGTAATGCTTACAGTTTTGTCATTATAGTAGACTACGTATACTGCTGAACTTTTATACATTGCATATAATGGATTAAAGATTATTTTTGTTGTTGTTTTAACCATTCAGCCATGTCTTATTCCTGGCAACTTTCCTTTCCTGACTTCACGTTGGAAAATTGCATTCAGTTCTTTAACTTAGCAGCCCTTTGCTAATCAGCTTTGGATTTGGCAGCCCTTTGCTGAGCAGCTATATTGTTGGTGTCATCAGATAGCCACTTGTTCATTCTCTTTGGCTTTTAGTGTGACACATATCTTCTCACAAGGCTTTCCTCTAACATCATAAAATCTCTGACTACTAAAAGCTAGACCTTGCTCTTCTCCAATAGATTGCAGGCTACCATCTAGCCTGGAGGGTCCACTGTTGGTATCCATATCTGAGTCATGAGTGTTCTGGTGAGATATTGTCATAAAATGTTCTGGTGAGATATTTTACAGATACTACACCATTATTTCCCTAACGCTCCCCATTTATCTAGGCCTGGGACTGGCATATGATTGATGAATCAACCATAAGGCTGGGTTAAACATCATTTTTATGTAACAAAAAATGATCAGTGAAGCAACTTCATGAATGGCTGCTGCAATTCCTCTTTAATGATAGCTGCAAAGTGGAATAGATTGCCATGCATATTTGGAAAGGCTGAAAATCTGATGCACCTTTCAATAGACAATATTATGCATAGTAGGCCAGTGTCTACATAAGTAGATTATAGCATTTAAACAACTTTATAAATTAAATGCAAACTAACTTCATTGTAATTTCTTTGTTTGATGCTTATGAGCTGTTGAGTTGGGCAGCATACCAATTTAACAACTTATTATTAATTATACCCTAACTCAGATTAATTTGATAATATAGAATTGTTCTTTGTCTGTTTGTACTTCAGTCCCAGCCTGTTTCAGTATGCACTGGGAGTTGCCATCCTGGTTCCAGCAAGAAAATCAAGGAAGGGCAGCCCTTTTGTTGCTATGACTGCATTCCATGCCCAGATGGAAAGATTTCAGAGAAGGAGGGTAAGAAATGTTAGGTTGGGATTTATCTTGCCTGATGGTAACAGTTTCCAAATGCAACCTTGTACATGTGAAGGCTCTTTTTGCCCAGTATTTTGTGCAATATTTTAAATTGGATTGAGATACTGTAGCATTAGGGCTTGCTGAAGACAAATCAGGTAACCATTATTATCCTATCTAGTTCAAATGCAGAGATTATATGGTGAATTATATAATTATATAAAGTATTAGAATTCTAAATACTTTTTTACATACAAAAGTTTTGAAATTAAAATACAACATCACTACCATTAAACAGATTGTTTAAAGAGTTAGAGCATTCTTGAAATATTCAGATTAATATTCAAGTGTTTAATGAACTGGAAATAAGAATGACCTATTCTTAAAATACAGTGCATTCAGAAAGTATTCAGACCCCCTTCATTTTTGTCAATTTTGTTATGTTGCAACCTAGTTTTACAGTTGTTGAAATTCTTTTTTTTCCTCATTAATCTACACTCAGTATATGACAATGTGAAAACAGAATTTTAGAAATGTCTATAAATTTATTTTTTAAAAAAACTGAAATATCACACTGACATAAGTATTCAGACCCTTCACTCAATACTTCATTGAAGCACCTTTAGCAGCAATTACAGCCTTGAATCTTCTTGGGTATGATGCGACAAGATTTCATACCTGGATTGCAGGATTTTCTGCCATTCTTCCTTGCAAATCCTCTCAAGCTCAGTCAGGTTGGATGGTGACTGTTGATGGACAGCCATTTTCAGGTCCCTCCAAAGATGTTCAATAGTGTTCAAATCAGGGCTCTGGCTCTAGGATATTCACAGAGTTGCCATTCCTGTGTTGTCTTGGCTGTGTGTTTAGGATCGTTGTCATATTGGAAAGTGAACCTTGGGCCCAGTCTGAGGTCCTGAGTGCTATGGAACAGGTTTTCATTGAGGATATCTCTGTACTTTGCTCCATTCAGCTTTCTCTCAACCCTGACCAGTCTCCCAGTCCCTGCTGCTGAAAAACACCTGCACAGCATGATGCTGCCACCATGATGCTTCACTGTTGGAATGATATTGGGCAGGTGATGAGTGGTGCCTGGTTTCTTCCAGACATAACATTTAGAATTGAGGCCAAACAGTTCAATCTTGTTTCATCATACCAAAGAATCTTGTTCCTCACAGTCTGAGAGTCCTTCAGGTGCTTTTTTGCAAATTCCAAGCAGGCTTTCATGTGTTTTGCACTGAGCAGAGGCTTCCATCTAGCCACTCTGCCATAAAGCTCAGATAAATGGAGGACTGCAGTGATAGTTGTCCTTCTGGAACTCTGTCCTATCTGCACACAGAATCTGTGGAGCTCAGTCAGAGTGACCATCGGGTTCTTGGTCACATCTCTTACTAAGGCCCTCCTCTCCCCCAATTGCTCAGTTTGACCGGGTGACTAGCTCTTGAAAGAGTCCTGGTTGTGCCAAACTTCTTCCATTTGAGAATTATGGAGCCCACTGTGCTCTTAGGAACATTCAGTGCAGCAGAAATTTTATTCTGGCCCTCCTCAGATCTATGCAATAATCCTATCTCTGAGCTCTGCAGGCAGTTCTTTTGACCTCATGGCTTTTGCTCTGCTACAGCATGCATTGTCAGCAGTGAGGCCTTCTATAGAGAGCTGTGTGCCTTTCCAAATCATGTCCAATCAATTTAATTTATTACAGGTAAATTTATCAATCAAGGTATAGAAACATGTCAGCAACAATTAAGACAACTGAGAGGCATTTAAGCTAAAATTCAAGTGTTGTTACAACGGGTCTAAATATTTATGCCAATTTGATATTTCATTTTTTTTCTTTCTAAGAAATTTACAGACATTTCTAAAATTCTGTTTTCACTTTGTCGTTATGGGGTATTGAGTGTAGATTAATGAGGAAAAAATGAATTTCAACAACTGTAGAATCTGACTGCAGCATAACAAAATTGACAAAAATGAAGGGGGTGGTCTGAATACTTTCTGAATGCACATATGTAAAAAATATTAAGCAATTACTTGGTCTTGAAATAATTTTATTTTTCAGATTCAAATTATTGGATTGATGTATTATAGTATTAGGGCTTGCTAAAGACAAATCAGTTCAAATGCATAGATTATATGGAGAATTATATAAAGAATTAGAATTCTAAAGATAATTTACTTATTCAAAGTTTTGAAATTAAAATATAATATCACAGACATTAAACAAATTGTTTAAAGAGTTAGAGCATTGTTGAAATCTACAGACTAATACTTGTTTAATGAATTGGGCATTAAAACATTCTAAATATTTTTAAAATATGTAAATAATATTATTGATATACTTTATATTCTACAGATGGACTTGAAATGATTTTATTTTTCAGATACAAACGATTGTTACTTGTGTCCAGAAGGAAGCTACCCAAACAAGAATCAGGATTCCTGTATTCCTAAAACGTTGACATTTTTGTCTTACAAGGAGCTTTTGGGAATCAGTTTAGTCTTCTTTGTTCTTTTCTTTTCTTTGGTCTCGGTGATGGTGCTTGCAATATTTTTGAAGAACCATAACACTCCTATCATCATTGCCAATAACCGAGACCTCACTTACATTCTCCTCATCTCCCTCCTGCTCTGCTTCCTTTCTGCATTCCTATTCATTGGTCATCCTGAGAAGATGGTATGTCTCCTGCAACAAACAACTTTTGGGGTTGTCTTTGCAGTGTCAGTTTCTTCAGTGTTGGCAAAAACTGTTACAGTGGTTCTGGCTTTCCTGGCCACCAAGCCAGGATCCAAGATGAGAATGTTTGTGGGAAAGAAACTGTCCAACTCCATTGTCATTTCCTGTTCTCTTATTCAAATAGGTATTTGCATGACATGGCTAACAACTTCTCCCCCGTTCCCAGACACTGACACAGATTTGGTAGTTGAAGAAATTATTCTGCAGTGCAATCAAGGCTCTGTGACTATGTTCTACGGTGTCTTAAGCTATTTGGGTTTCTTGGCTGTTATTAGTTTCATAGTTGCCTTTGTGGCCAGGAAATTACCTGATACTTTCAATGAAGCCAAGTTCATCACTTTCAGCATGTTGGTCTTCTGCAGTGTTTGGATATCCTTTGTTCCAACCTACTTGAGCACCAAGGGAAAGTACATGGTAGCAGTGGAGATATTTTCCATCTTGGCCTCTAGTGCTGGTTTGCTGGGCTGCATTTTTCTTCCCAAATGTTATGTAATTGTTTTAAGGCCTGACTTGAACAGCAGGGAAAATTTAATGAAGAGAAAATAATTCTGATTTTGATTCATAATGTCCTCTTCTGTAGTTTGGCAATCCATTTGTTTTCTTTAACAAGTGTAGATTTATTATTCTATTGAGAATTATTCATTCTTATGAGCATCTAAAAATTTTAAAGTTTTTGATTAATTCTTATTTCTGGCATTATAGCTAAAGGGACATATGTTGTCTTGACTAACAATGATAATCCTCAACTTATATTAGCAATCAAATGGCTTTTAGCCCATATATAGCAATTGAATAATTGGCCAGGACTTTCTCACACTATATTTCATTTCTTATAGTAGGAAAGTGCAACCAATTCTTATTCAACATTCTTTATGATATAAAAATAAATATTACATAGTTTTTGTTGAATTGATATAATTGAATCAAGCCAGTTTGGTTAGTGATTAAGACATTAGGCGAGAAATAGCAATAGCATTTAGATTTATATACTGTTTCACAGTGCTTTACAGCCCTCTCTAAGAGGTTTACAGAGTCAGCCTATTGCCCCCAACAATCTGGGTCCTCATTTTACTGACCTCGGAAGGATGGAAGGCTGAGTCAACCTTGAGCCAGTGAGACTCAAACTGCCGAACTGCTGGCAGCCAGAAATCAGCAGAAGTAGTGCATTCTAACCACTGCACCACTTCAGCTACTCAGAAAACAGGAAACCATGAGTTCAAGTCCCACTTTAGCCATGAAAGCTAGTTTGGTGTCTTTGGACCAGTCACTCTCTTTTAACCCAACCCATCTCATAGGCTGTTGTTGTGGGGAAAATAGGAGGAGGAAGATTTGTTAGATATTGTCAGGGAATTGCACAGCAGCTGTCCAAATGAAATCAGAGAACCTAACACAAACATATATATATATGTGTGTGTGTGTGTAAGTGTTTTTTTTATGATGCACCCGGTCGGCCCAAATATGGAAAGAAGAAATCTTTTCTTCTTTTCTTCCCATATTTGGGCCGACCGGGTGCATCATAAAAAAACACATATCTCCTCCCCCGGTCTCTTCCCTCCCTGACACAGCTGACAAAGTGACAAAGAGCCTGTGGCTTAAAGGTCAACACAGCTGCCTAACGTGCAAGCAGCCCAGGTTCGAATCTCAGAAGGGTGTAGCTGGCTGATGAGAGCTAAGGAGCTCGAAATAGCTATATCAACTTCCCTTTAACTCTTTGTTAGCAATCCAAATTTAACACACACACACACACACACATATATATATGTGTGTTATGTGTTATGTGTTATGTGTTATGTGTTATGTGTTATGTGTTATGTGTTATGTGTTATGTGTTTTATTTATATATATATATATATATAACATTCAAATTTACAGCAGTCTTTGTCATCATCCAGAAAGAAAAAACACAAGATAGTCAGGAACACAGGAACATCATGAGGTAAATTAAACAATATACAGAATACACAGAAGGAAAATGAGGGGGGTGAAGGGAAATTCCCCCTGTATACTTACAGCAACCTATCATAGTGTAGATTGCATCATAATGAATCAGCATACTCTAACTAATCAACTGTGTGTTCTGGCCTACTGTACTCTTTACTGTTCCCAGCTACTAAATTCAATATCCTAACAGATATATTTCTCACCTTGAAGAACTGGCTCTTCTAACAATTACTGGGATGGACTGATGCTAAAACAAGTCTGTAGCTGATGGAAATGTGTTGCCTAGGAATCAGGAATTTTTATTATAGTTGTTTAGTTTGGGTTTTTTTTCTATTTTTAATGTTTTGTGAACCAGCCAGGGTTGTGGTTCATAGTATTTTCTATATCTGTCATGTGTTATTAAGAACATGGATTGAAATTAATTATCCCATAAACCAGAAATACATGGTGGCAGACATATTTTAAATCCTAGACTTTAAGGCTGGTTTGGTTGTATTTTTCTCCCCAATTGTTATATCCTTGTGTTGAAGCCCAACACGAACAACAGGGAACAACTAAAGAAGAGAAAGAAAGTATGTTATTAACAAATGACTTTCTTTTATATTATGAGGTAGTTGTGCAGCTATTAAGAGAACTTTCAAGAGGGCTTTCAACACTTAGCAGAACATATGTAAGCCACCTCTTCTATCATTAGGGTCTCATAGTTGCTTTGGAAAACACCTGCACATTTCTTTGTGTTTGTGCATGATTAGGACCTTCATTTTGCTTTGCAAAATGCAGAGCAAAGTGAGTGATCCTGAACAAACATAATAGGAAAGTCTTCACAAGCTTGGGAAGTCTCAGTAGTTTATGGATCTAGATATACTGAAAATAATAACAAGCATTATCAAGTTAATGGGAATAATAATATTGCATAAAAAACCATTTACTATCCCCCTACCCAGATTTATTTACAATGTTTAATTTGGTATTCTGTTGATATCAATTTTTTATGCCTGTTGATATCAGATTTTTATATATATCTGTAGCCCAATATTCATGATATTCACTTTGTGGCATTAAAAAAACTGAATTTTAAAAACCAGGATTCCAAAATTTGTCAGAATTTAGTGGGTTAATATATCAGCTGACAAGGTGAGCAAAGGTGGGTGATGCAATCTGGAATTCCTTTCTCAAAGGGATATGATAGTTAAAGTAAACATTGAATGATAAGGCTGAAATTCTAATTTTCCTAAATATACTTTACGTTGTGAAAGTCTCAAAGCGTAATTTCTGACAATGAAAGTTGAGATATATTAATATAGTTGAAATAATTTAAGAAAACACTGAATTTTTTCTTTGATTTGAGCTACGCTTTTCTGTCTCTTTTGTATCTAATTTGTTCTATCTCTATTATATGTGTGTGTAAAAGTATATGTCTTGGCAAAGCAGTCTTATAGCTATCCGTATTGATATGTTGGCCTGTTTTTGTCTTCTAATTAATAGCCATGTAATTTACATGGCTATTGCCAGCAATCTACAATCCTGAAACATCCAACTGAAACATCCAACTCATGTGAGAGATGAAGAGTAGTTGAAAGTAGAGCCTGATCTTGTAACCAAGATCTTTTTTAAAAAACAAGTTTTATTGATTTTCCATTTTTACATAACTTCAGGTATTTAAGGAAGCAACATGGTGGTTGGGTAATACATAATCCAATAACATGCTTATCCATATATATATCAGTTTACATCATCAATAATTTCCTCTCTGTTTCCCATTAGTTATTGTACCAAATTCAAATTAATAAATTGCTAGTTATAACTCAATCATTTAAAGCATTTATAAACAACTTTTAAATTATATATCTTCAGCTCCTGTTTTTGATTTTTGTCTGGTTTCAATTAGAATATTTCAAATGTCTTAGTGTCCAATAATATTGAAGTTTCAGATAACCCACAGTTCCCTAGTTCATGTAAGACAATATCATATCTAAAATACATTTATTATTTATTATTATTTATTATTTATTTTACAGTCATATTCTAATTCTCATTCTAATATCATCGCTCACTCGTAAAATAACCTTTATCCTCTAAATCCATCTTCCATTTATAATTCAAAACAATTATTAGAATAACTAATTTATTTCCCATATAGATATAAATCCTAAATATTAAATCAAATAACAACTTTTAAAATCTCCATATCTCATTACGTAGAACTTAAAATTCTTCCATTAAATATCACATAAAGAAAGTCTAACTCTGGCCTTCCTTTTGTGCCAAGCTGGCTTCCCTAAAAGAGCTTTTAGATCTTCAAATGGCTCTCCCTTCATTGCTGCATATATCATTTGAATCAGGGGAGACCCTCCAATCATCAGCCTGTCCAGGAAGCCAGTCCCTTCACAATTCTTGAATTGTTGGCCAAATGATTTGAGTCTCCATATTTGAGTTAATGCATTTATCATACGTTCAGACTGGTCTTCTTGTTCTTCTGGTTTTGGCTGATTTGGATAAAAAGTCATGTTCAGTGTTGTAGTTGTTTTTAAATCATCTGGGTTGTCTAGAATCTCAGTATATTGTGTATGTAATTCCTCTGCACATTCCATCTTAACATTGCTTTGTTGAGTTTCTGTTGTTATTGTAGTTGTAAGGTCTTTAAGTGAGGTCAAAGTTTGAGTGTCGGAGTTCTGGACGGATTGTAGCTGAGAATTTTTAAAATCCACTTTATTATTAGTTCCATCTTCTGTTGCTTTTTGAGCTGTAGATTCATTTAATGAAGTTGAAGCTGTGTTTTGTGGGTTTAAAGTGGCACATAAATCTTTCATTCTAGAATTCATTAGCTCAGCAACTTCTCGGAGTTTTTCAATTATAAGTTTGACAGTATGTTCCTCCATTTCTGTTATGTTTACAAATAGTCTTTTAGTGGAGGCTATTTTTCATAAAAGTCAATAACTGTCCACCTCCACTATAAAGAGATATTTTCTCCACCCAGCTGTTTCAAGTTCTTATCTTTTGTTACTGTCAAGGACAGGTTAGTCTCAAGAAACTCCCAGTCAGAAAAAAAATTATTATTATTATTATTATTTTTCACTTGCTGTACCAAATTTTACCACAAGATGTCCCCAGTAGCACACAGAATAGAGCTTTTATCCAGTTCAAGAGAGGAAAAAAAGAGAAAAAAGAGAATATTCCCCTTTTTTCCCCCAGCTTAGCACAGAAGTAAAACAATAATTTTTTATAGAGGTACAAAGTTTTTAGAGAGTCCAGGTATCCAAATATTACAAGTCCAGGTATGTGGATGTTTGATCTTATTGTTCTTTTTTGTTGTTGTTATTGGCTTTGTATTCCCAGTGTAAGCAGAAGCCGTGAAAGTAAGCTGGGGAAAAAAGTATTTTAAGAATTTTTACAGGGAAGTGGTTGGGAAAGAGATAAGGAAAGGTAGGGTCTCACCCAACTCCTCCAGTTGCTTCATCAGGCTTATTAGTGCTTTGGGCTTTCAGCTGGTGCGACTAAATGAGCGGCCATGTTAATGGCCGCTCTTTTCTTCTTCAGTCCAGAGGAGTTGCCGCAGGTCAAACGGAGAGGCTGCCACCCCTCTGTGATCTAACAAAGTCCTCCCCAACGGTGGTCGCCCCTCCAGGACGACTTTTGACCCTTTCCAGGGTCTTTTGACCCTTTTCCCGAGCAAGAAAAACCGGACGGCAGGGAGCGCGAACTCACCGCACGTCCGCCAGCGCCACAGACCGGAACCGGAAGCCCCATAACCAAGATCTTTGTTAACCTCACAAAACCCAATGATTCAAGCCAGAAAACATACATCATCCATTAAAAATACTTTAATGTCCATTCTGACATTATGGTTTTTAAAAATATTAAAAAAACTCTTCTGAGGGGGTCAGTTTCTTTTCCTCATTTACAACTATCCAGAATTCCTCACTTGTGTCTTTCAGATGCTGTAATTTTAACTTTAATATTAAATAGCCCTACCTTTTATCAATAATTTCATGTCTCACTTTTAAAAAAAAAATCAATCTGTTCTTTATTGGTATTACAGTATGTCCAGAACTCTAAGAATACATGACAGAAATAAATTGTTCAGATTAATAAATATCAAACAGTGCCTGTGCAATGAGAAAGTTGGGCAGTATTGAAAGTAGCACAACATTCCATTCAACAATGACCAGAGCACTTTCATGAATTTTGAGTAACAAGGATTTTAGGTCAGTGTAAAATCAGAGATCCTAAGACCTATAGCTCATTCATATGGTCTATCAGCTATGATACTGTCCAAATTTTAGAGTCACATTCATGATCATGCAGGAAAGCTGTCTTATAGCAACATCATCCTAGCACAGCATGTTCAACAAAACAGTGAAAAGCTGCAGAGAGCACAAACTTGAGGCAGGATTGTCTTGGGTGTTTTATTTTTTAAAAAATAAATCTTGCTCATTTTAAGTGTCTTCTTTTCAAATGAGATAGAAACATTTTTCTATCAGTCAAAATATGTTTCACTCAATTCTCTTGGGATCTATAAAGTAATTGCATACCTATTTAGTTTTGAAAGAATGGTAGTTAATTTGCTTATGTTATGACAGAATTTCATTGTCCAAGGATGAAGCATGAAGAATATTATAAACATCTCAATGTTTTTCATGTTCATGTACATTTATACAGCATAGTTTGTGAAGACTTCTTACTCTTTTCTAAGGTTTGCAATATCAGTATGTTTTGTTACCAGAATACTAATATCATTGTCATCAAAGAAGCAAGAAGAATTTAGATGTCAAGGAAAGATTTGGCTTTTCACCAAAAATGTTAGCTTTAATCACGTTCTCCCTAGCATTATTTTATCTCCCACTTTCTAAGTCAGATAATATCAAATGTAAAGTTCAAAGTCCTCATGATCCATATCATATGTACTATCAGTCAGGTGATGTCATCGTGGGTGGCATTGCCACTTTAGCTGCTTTCGTGCATGGTGCCCGAGAGTTCAACAAAGTCCCACCACCACCATTGCTTGAAGATCTTGTGTAAGAATTTTATGCTTATTTCCATGTCTTCTAACTGCATAAACTGCTACAAATCATAATTCAATTAGTCTATCTGTTGGAGATTTGTATAATTTTTACTATTTTTCCCAGCCAGTTATCCAATGTTATCCAATAATTCTGGACCAGAATATTAAGGTGAAAACTTCAGTGAAATGTTTACTGCTCTATATAGATAGGTCTCGCAAAGTTTAATCTGCATCCTCTCTGAGAATTGTACACATTCTTCCTTTTAGTTTTCTTCCTTTTGATTTATATACCATTGAGATAATTGCAGTAAAATGTGACATTTGTTCATACTTTTAATGATGTGAATAACTGTTACTAAATACATTATGAATATATTTTTCCATATCACAGAACTGCGGAGTGATTTCCAAAAATAAAGGAAAAATACAAATGCATGGGTGATGTAGTTATTTTCAGTAAAGCTGATGTTTTATGTAAATAAGTAGACATATACAAAATACTGTTTGCTAGTTTTTCTGTATATATATTGTATGAAATAACTGCTTTATGAAACCTTCACTGCATTGGTTTCATATAAATGCTTATAAAAATAAATATTCTGAGAATTATGAGATGAAATAATTACTATTTTCTTTTAAAAAGCTTTTAAATATTTATCTGACATTGAATTTATCTTCTATTTCAGATTAGTTCCTAAATATTATCAAAATATTGTGGCCCTGGCATTTGCAGTCAAGGAGATCAATAAAAACTCAGAGATCTTATCCAATATCACTCTTGGTTTCAACATCTATGACAGTTACTTCAATGCACAGAAAACATACCATGCCACAATGTTACTGATTTACAATATGAAGAGCTTTTTTCCCAATTACATCTGTGGTATCCAAAATCATCTGACTTCAATAATTGGGGGTCTAGATGCCAAAACCTCCATTGACATTGCAAATCTCTTGGATATCTATAAGATGCCACAGGTAAAGTACATCAAATTGAAAGCATACCTGACTTTTTAGAACTTCTAGATTTCAAAGAGGCAAAAATTGGGATTCTTCTAAATATTATTGCACCTTCTTCTCTGATAAAATCCTCTTGCCCCACTTTTTTTAAAGAAGGATGATGATAATTTAGAGAATTTTAACCTAAGGAAAGAAACTACTACAGTATGAAAAATCTGTGGTATCCAGAATCATTTGATTTCAGTGATGGATGGATTAGATGCCAAAACGTCCTTTCACATTGCAAGTCTCTTGGATATCTATAAGATTTCACAGGTAAGGAACAGAGCATACCTGACTTTTTAGAACTTCTAGGATTCATTTGATAAACTAGAGGTATAAATTGGAATTCTTCTAAATAACATTGTACCTTCTTCTCTCTTAAAATTCTCTTACCCCACATATTTTTTAAAGAAGGATGATGAGAAACTAGAGAATTTTAACCTAAGAAACTACTATAATATGCATGAAAAATTTGCACTCTGATTAAATGACCTGGAAATATTTCCATAGTCATGTTAGAACAGTATAGCCCAAATATCAAAATGTCTTCTAGCATAGTTTAGTCTCACAAAGATATAATCAAATAAACTTTTGTTAAGTACATGACATTATTTTAGAGATGAGTACACAAGTTCAGTACAAAAAACAGAAAAGGTGACTGAAGAAGAAAGTACAGTGTACATCAACTACAGCTTCTGTAGAAAATATATAAATACATATTTTTATCTATGGATTAAATGTATTTCTATGCCACCACAATAAAAAAAAACTACTCTTGGAGACTTATGTAGAAAATATACTTATAAACCATACACAATATAAATAATAAAAACACAAGCAATGCAACAATACAAAGAAGAAAGGATAAAAGAAAATGGAAATATGAAATCAAATATGGGAAAGGCTGTCCAAAACAGTTCAAAGTCCAAGAGCTTTTAAAACACCTACAATGATTTCTGCAGGAACAAGGGCCACTTTAATATTCAATTCAATTCAATTTAGGATTTTCCCTATTTAGAGTTCTTCATGGAAGTGAATATACAAACCAAATTCATAATAATGAAAAAGGAAAGGGGCTGTTCTGGGCAAAGCTAATTGTTACAACTGTCCTTAGTTGTACACAAAACTCAGCCATATATTTCTAGCACACAAAAATACAACAGTCAGAATATCATCTTGCTAACATTTTATGAAGTATTTCTCTTAAATAAATAAACTGTAATAGGCATAGCTATTTATCAAACATACAATTCACTCATTCACTCATTCATTCAGTTGATAGCACTACACTGCAGTTAAAACATGCTTATTTGTGAATGAAGAAATTAGCTTAAGTGTAAATAATCTCTCCAAAGAGGCAGTCAGAATTTTCTCTGAATTGTGCCACATTTCAGACCTTTTCTTCTCTTCTTTCCTAAAAAGGAGGATACTTCTTTGGAGTCCTCCTATCTCTCTAGCAGTGGACCTTGCTTTATCTCTCTTTTTTGTCCTTTCATCCTTACTTCATCAATGCTATCTTTTGCTCATTCACATAAGCATTTCTTGTATTGCTATATGAATGTATGATATGTTTTTAAAAATCTTGAAAATAACAATTAAATATGAGTCTCTCTCCATCTCTTTCCTTTGCTCTCAATCCTTATGCAGCTCATCTATGGCATTAATCCCATCATGAATCATAAAGCACCAGGCCTCTTTTTCCTCCAGATGAGCCCACTGGAAAGACTTCAACATGAAGGGATTTTGTCTCTGCTTCTCCATTTCAGATGGACATGGATTGGAGTACTGGTGATGGCCAATGATAATGGAGAAAGGGTTATAGAAATGATTGTTCCATTATTATCCCAGCACAATATCTGTTTTTCATTTATAGAGAGAGTTGCTGAATTAACAACTGTTAATGAAATTGATGACTTGTTGAACGAAGGTGCAGAAATACATGATAAAATTATGGATAACAGTGCTAATGTTCTGATATGTTATGGAGAATCTGATAGTATGGCAAGGCTGAGATGGCTAGCATATTTATCAAGAAAAAACTTAACAGTTATTGTCAAAGGTAAAGTGTGGATATTTACAGCACAAATGGAGCTCAACTCATATGTATATCAGAGAGATTGGGATAATGACATAATGAATGGTGCTCTGTCTTTCACAATTCATGCCAATGACCCACCAGGATTCCAGTCTTTTACTAAAAGTAGAAATCCTTCCATGACGGAAGATGGATTTATCAAGGATTTTTGGCAGCAATCCTTTGTTTGTGCATTTAAAACTTCAAATGTGAGTGAGGTAGCTGGTGATGTTTGCACAGGAGAAGAGAAACTGGAAGATCTTCCTGTAACTTTTTTTGAAAAAAGAATGACTGGTCACAGCTACAGTATTTATAATTCTGTCTATGCAGTAGCCCATGCCTTGCATGCCATGATTTCATCCATATCTGCCCAGCGGTCAGTGGCAAATAAAGGGAGGCTGAAGCTTCAAAATCAAGATTCCTGGCAGGTAATGGACTGAGCATCATCTTGAAGAAAAACATTATTTCTATAAAGGAAAAGGAACCCTGTAACATTAATCAAAGGAATTCATTTTTACTTCCTTTCCCATCTCTGGAAAGGAGATAAGCTTCTCTGTTTTGATTAGTCACATCACGTCTTGATTGATTAACCCCTCAAATCCTGGACATAAACTGTTTCAACTCCTCCCCTCAGTATGCCTTTTCAGGGCATTGCATACCAAAACAACTAGATTCAGAGACATTTTTTCCCCTCATATCATCACACTGCTGAATATCTAATTCCCATTGTCATGTCTAAGTATATTGACCTACATCAGTGGTGGCGAACCTATGGCACGCGTGCCAGAGGCGGCACTCAGAGCCCTCTCTGTGGGCACGCGTGCCATCGCCCCAGTCCTAGGCCTTCAGCTGGGTTTTATAAAACCTTTTCACTTTAGGCCTCCACCGCCGTGTGCAAAAAAAAAAAAGGTTCAATCAGTCAATTTCAACTTTTCGCGGGGAAAAAAAAGATCTTGCAAAGAATTGATTGATTGAACTTTTTAGTCCCACCCAGTCTGCCGTTACCACCGCAGCCATGCCCACCCAATGGGCCACACCCAGCCAATGGGCCACACCCACCGGCACTCGACGATGCATAAGTGGGTTTTGGGTTGCAGTTTGGGCACTAAGTCTCTAAAAAGTTCGCCATCACTGACCTACATGGTATGGCATTATTATTATTATTATTATTATTATTATTATTATTATTATTATTATTATTATTATTATTATTATTATTATTATTATTATTATTATTATTATTATTATTATTATTATTATGTAAAGAATGTGGTGATGACTTCCCCAGATGCTTCCCTGGACAGTAGTCGAGATGAAGAAGAACTGCCTTCTCCTGATTTGATAGCATGTAGGGCTGAGAGGAGACAGGCACAATGAAGGTCATCCAGGCTACTTGCGAGGAGGCAGCCTTGCCCCTCTTGATGGGCTGCACTGGGAAGCAATTATTTAGCTCAGCAAGGTGAGTGAAACTATGCTGGGAACAATGTGTCAGTTTCCTTGCTGTGTATTCTTAAGCTATTGTGATACTTGCCTTGACTCTCAGACTGAATTCTGTATCTTGAACTTTGGATCATGTCTCTTGAATTCTGGACTTGCCTTTGCCTTGTGGACCTGCCTTTACCTCATGGACTTGCCTTTGCCTTGTGGACTATCCTTTGCCTTGTGGGCTGACCTTTGCCTATGGCACTTGCCTTGTCTCTGCACTGTGGACTGGGGCTAGCTTCTCTTGAGTAGCTTGTTGAACTCATTGGAGGTGTGCTGATTTTGGCAAAGGGAAATTGCTGAGGAATATTCAGGCTTGGAAGCCTTAATGAAGACTCCTAACACTTGTGGTGTATATGTGAGTGTGAGTGGGGCAACACAAATGTTGAATAAGAATTGGTTGCAATTTCTTGCTGTAATTATGATTGCTAATAAAAGTTGAAGATAATCATTGTTAGCCAAGACAGCATATGTCCCTTTGGCTTTAATGACAGGAATAAGAATTAATCAAAAACTTAAAAACTTCTAAATGCTCATAAGAATGAATAACCCTCTATGGAATAATGAATCTATACTTGATAAAGAAAACAATTGGATTGCCAATATGTGTTACTTATAAAAGTTTTAATTTATTCTTTTATTTCCCAGTAGAGAGCCAGAAAAAGAAGAGTTTTCAGCAACTTTGAATTTTTTTTATAATTTATACAATTCTTGAAAATTTCCATACCCACTTTTCTCTATATTTTTATGTTATAGAAAATTCTTAATAGTATTTTATAAATAAAAAAATCCTATCTCTTTAATTTAATAAAGAAATATTTTTAAAATGATATTCCACTGCATGCAAATAGCTATGTCTATGAGTGTCCTTTGGGTGAAGTGTTTTGGACAATGGAGCATAAGTGGGAAAAACTCCTTTTCCCAATTATAAGGCTATCTTTAGCCTTGCATAGCTGTGTCAGGGGCTACCTCTTCTCTCCCCTTATGCACATGTACAGCCATTTTGCTGCACCTCTCTCATAGTGAACTGAAGTAATGATACCTGCATAGAAACCAGAGGTTGATAAAGCAGCCTTATGACTCTTAAGAAAGCTGATGTTTTCCTAATTATAAACTACACAAAGGACATTGTGAAGCAAAATCAGTATTTTTTCCTCTTCATTAAATTTTCCCTGTTGTTCAAATCAGGCCTTAAAACAATTACATAACATTTAGGAAGAAAGATGCAGCCCAGCAAACCAGCACTAGAGGCCAAGATGGAAAATATCTCCACCGCCACCATGTACTTCCCCTTGGTGCTCAAATAAGTTGGAACAAAGGATATCCAAACACTGCAGAAGACCAACATGCTGAAAGTGATGAACTTGGCTTCATTGAATGTATCAGGTAATTTCCTGGCCACGAAGGCAACTATGAAACTAACAGCAGCCAAGAAACCCAAATAGCTTAGGAGACTGTAGAACATAGTCACAGAGCCTTGATTGCACTGCAGAATAATTTCTTCAACTACCGAATCCATGTCAGTGTCTGGGAATGGGGGAGAAATTGTTAGCCATGTCATGCAAATACCTATTTGAATAAGAGAACAGGAAATGATAATGGAGTTGGACAGTCTCTTTCCCACAAACATTCTCATCTTGGATCCTGGCTTGGTGGCCAGGAAAGCCAGAATCACTGTGATGGTTTTTGCCAACACTGAAGAAACAGCCACTGCAAAGACAACGCCAAAAGTTGTTTGTTGCAGGAGACATACCATCTTCTCAGGATGACCAATGAACAGGAATGCAGAAAGGAAGCAGAGCAGGAGGGAGATGAGGAGAATGTAAGTGAGGTCTCGGTTATTGGCAATGATGATAGGAGTGTTGTAGTTCTTCAAAAATATTGCAAGCACCATCACTGAGAGCAAAGAAAACAAAAGAACAAAGAAGACTAAACTGATTCCCAAATGTTCCTTGTAAGACAAAAATGTCAATGTTTTAGGAATACAGGAATCCCGATTCTTGTTTGGATAGCTTCCTTCTGGACATAAGTAACAATCGTTTGTATCTGAAAAATAAAAACATTTCAAGACCATCTGTAGAATATAAAGTATATCAATAATATTATTTACATATTTTAAAAATATTTAGAACATTTTTATACCCAATTCATTAAACAAGTATTAGGCTGTTGATTTCAACAATGCTCTAATCCAGGGGTGTCAAACTGCCGGCCTGCGGGCCGGACGCGTCATCCGGAAGCTGCGCCCACCCCATTGCCGGCAATGGCAAAACTGTCCCGATACATTGCGCGATATCTCATGACATCACGAGTTTGACATGTCTGCTCTAATCCTTTAAACAATCAGTTTAATGGTGGTGATGTTGAATTTGATTTCATAACTTGTGAAAAGACTTTAGATACCAATTCTTTCTATAATTATATAGTTCTCCATATAATCTATACATTTCAACAAGATAGGATAATAATGCTCACCTGATTTGTCTTCTGCAATTCTAGTAAGGGTAGTCCTCGAGTTACGACAGTTCACTTAGCAATGGTTCAAAGTTATGACACCTCTCCAAAAGTATTTACAACCCAGTCCAAAAGTTATGAACGTTCAGCACCATGACAGTTATTCGCCCTTACAACCGACTGCAGAGATGCTCCAACATTGCCCCTGCCTATTTCCCCACACACAGGGTCCGCAAAGGCATTGGGTCAGCTTTGCTAGCCCACCTACTCCTCCCCATTCCATCACCTCACTTACCTTTGGAAGATCTGCAGAACTCAGGTCCACTTTGCAGAAAAGTGGCCATCTTCTCAGACTCTGGTGAAAGTGTTATTGTTAGATCCTGTGTTCCTACACATACTTCCGTTCCCTTTGGAAAAGGTTTCTCTCATGGACTATGAAGGCCTGAAGGGATCCATGGAGGGTGGTGGCCTGCAGAAGTGCGAGATCATGCCCCTGAAAGCTTCTGTCCTAGTTGCAAAATGCTTTTCCTGTGGATGACAGGGGCCTGCAGGGATGCGAATAGCCTTTTCCTAAGAGAAGCCTGCAGGGGTGCAAGATTGCTTTTACCTGGACAGTGGAGGCCTGCAGAGGTGCGAGATTGCTGTCTCCTTTACAAACCTTTTTCCTATGGAAGGAGGGGGCTGCAGGGATGTGAAAAGCCTTTTCCAAAGAGTATAGAAACTGGCAGAGGTGCAAGATCACGCCACTGCAGACTTCCATACTCTTTAAAAAAGGCTTTTCATGTCCCTGCAAGCCCCATCATCCATGGAAAAAGCATTTTGGAAAGGGGACAGAAGCACCCCTGAAGGCAAAGGGTGATCTCGCGCCTCTGCAGACTCCCATTGTCAGTGGGAAAAGTATTTTGCCTGCAAAATCCCTGCATGATTGCACTCCTGCAGGCTTCCATGCTCTTGGAAAGGCTTTTCGTGTCCCTGCAGGTCTCTGTCATCCTTGCTAAAGTCTTTTCCAAAGGAGACAGAAGCATGCTTAAGAAGATAAGGATCTAACGAAAACAGTTTCACCAGAGTATGAAAAGACTGCGATTGGTGATAGGCAGTTGGTGTGGAGAAGGCTCAAGTAGCTTTGGGGATCCTAAGGGATGGGAAGGGGAGCCTGAAATATTTCAGTAGATGCGGGGAGGCCTTAGCTGGCCAGAGGCAGGTAGTCTTTTCCTGCACTAAGACTCCTGAGGTACCTCTTATGCACTTAATGACCCCCATATTCGATTAATGAATGCATTGGGGACAGGAGGGATGGGGCTCATTCATTTAACTTGATTCAATTAATGTTAAAACCATAATGGGCAGGCTGAATTATGTTTGTAACTTGAAGACTACCTGTTCTACAGTATCTCAATCCCATTCAAAATATAAGACAAAATACCTGGCAAAAAAAAGCCTTCAGGTATGCAAGGTTGCATTTGGAAACTGCTACCATTGTGTGTGATAAATGCCAATATAACATCTCTTACCCTCATTCTCTGAAATCTTCCCATCTGGGCATGGAATGCAGTCATAGCAACAAAAGGGCTCCCCTTCCTTCATTTTCTTGCTGGTACCAGGACGGCAGCTCCCAGTGCATACAGAAACAGGTTGGGACTGAAGCAGAAGCAAACAAACAACAGTTCTGAGGTATCACATTAGTTTGCATTAGGGTATAATTAATAATGCTTTTAAATGTGTATGCTGCCCATCTCAATGGCTCATAACCACCAACAAAGGAATTACAGTGAATATGCATGATGATGATGATGATGATGATGATGATGATGATGATGATGATGATGATGATGATGATGATGATATCCTTTCAGTCGTGTCTGACTCTTGGGCCATGTCTCTCCACATTTTCTGATCTTGTACTACTTTGTTGAGTTGTTCTATGCTCTGGCTGGTGTCAGCTATGATGGTGTCCAGCCACCATGTTCTTTGGTGGCCTGGTTTCCTTTTGACACTAACTCTTCCAAGCATAATTGCTTTCTATAAAATTGTTTAAATTCTGTCTTCTGCTTAGGTAGACACTGGCCTACTACCACAGTATTGTCTTGGCAGCTATTTTTAAAGAGGAACTGCTTAATGAAGTTGCTTCATTAACCATTTTCAGTTACATAAACATGACTTTTAACCTATCATATACAATGTACTTAACAACTGCCTCACTTAGCAGTGAAAGTTCCAGTCCCAGGTTTGGTCCTACATTGACTACTATTAACCTATAGTTGGGCCACATGCTCAATCCTTTGTCAGGATGTCACACAATGGCTTTTTAATTTTCTTGCTGGCAATAGGATAGCATCTCTTCACTGCATACTGAAACAGACTGAGACGAAATGCAGAAGCAAAAAAAGAACAATTTGAATCTAAAGTGTAGTAAGCTTTCATCATATTATATAATGAATTCATAAGAAGCCCAACTAAAGCAACAGCTATTGGTTGCATTATAGTAAATGTTCTTATTTGTGTATTTGAATTAATCATTTTATGTATCTAGCTAAAAAGTAGATTTGGTATAAATTACCCAAAGTAGGATCCTACCTGGTTAAACCAACTGTGCCAGGTTATGACATCTTCCTTTATAGTGAATATTTGGTCTGAAAAAACAGCAGGGTTTACCCTCCCAACTTTAACTCTAATGAAGGACTTGTTAGAAGAAACAATCCAGTTCAGTATATCATATCCAGCTAGTAATTCTCCATTGTAGTCAATAGAAACCAGATCCCCAGCACTGTTATTAAATGAGAGATTTCTTAAAAAGGAGTGCAGCTAGATGAAAAAGAAAAGATGAAAGATTAGAAAGTGGGGTTTAATTTTTTGGGGGAAGGAATCTAAGAAGAATTTAGTTCAGAGGAAGTCATGAGTAGAACAGAACAGAGCAGAGCAGAGCAGAACAGAACACATTATTTGGCCAAGAGTGATTAGACACACAAGAAATTTGTCTCTGGTGAAGAAGGTCTCAGTGTACAGAGTAATAATAATAATAATAATGATACCAATAAGAGAAGATAGTTGATAATTATAATTATTATAATTATAATTATAATTATAATTATAATTCACCATTAGTTAATTGCAAAAGGTGGCCTTACTAGGAACTGCTTCCATCCTGCGACGATATCTGTAACAACATCAAACATCCATATCTGCCTATCCCAGGTCCTTGGTAAAGACTCGATAGGTAGACAAAATACCAAATCCAGTCTAAACATCTGGCTGACTGTGCGATGATCCATAATAATAATAATAATAATAATAATAATAATAATAATAATAATAATAATAATAATAATAATAATAATAATAATAATAATAATAATAATAATAATAATAATAATAATAATAATAATAATAATAATAATAATGCCATACCATGTAGGTCAGTGATGGCGAACTTTTTAGAGACTTAGTGCCCAAACTGCAACCCAAAACCCACTTATGCATCGTCGAGTGCCGGGTGGGTGTGGCCCATTGGCTGGGTGTGGCCCATTGGGTGGGCATGGCTGCGGTGGTAACGGCAGACTGGGTGGGACTAAAAAGTTCAATCAATCAATTCCAACTTTGCAAGATCTTTTTTTTCCCCGCGAAAAGTTGAAATTGACTGATTGAACCTTTTTTTTTTTTTTGCACACGGCGGTGGAGGCCTAAAGTGAAAAGGTTTTATAAAACCCAGCTGAAGGCCTAGGACTGGGGCGATGGCACGCGTACCCACAGCGAGGGCTCTGAGTGCCGCCTCTGGCACCCGTGCCATAGGTTCGCCACCACTGATGTAGGTCAATATACTTAGACATGACAATGGGAATTAGATATTCAGCAGTGTGATGATATGAGGGGAAAAAATGTCTCTGAATCTAGTTGTTTTGGTATGCAATGCCCTGAAAAGGCATACTGAGGGGAGGAGTTGAAACAGTTTATGTCCAGGATTTGAGGGGTTAATCAATCAAGACGTGATGTGACTAATCAAAACAGAGAAGCTTATCTCCTTTCCAGAGATGGGAAAGGAAGTAAAAATGAATTCCTTTGATTGATGTTACAGGGTTCCTTTTCCTTTATAGAAATAATGTTTTTCTTCAAGATGATGCTCAGTCCATTACCTGCCAGGAATCTTGATTTTGAAGCTTCAGCCTCCCTTTATTTGCCACTGACCGCTGGGCAGATATGGATGAAATCATGGCATGCAAGGCATGGGCTACTGCATAGACAGAATTATAAACACTGTAGCTGTGACCAGTCATTCTTTTTTCAAAAAAAGTTACAGGAAGATCTTCCAGTTTCTCTTCTCCTGTGCAAACATCACCAGCTACCTCACCCACATTTGAAGTTTTAAATGCACAAACAAAGGATTGCTGCCAAAAATCCTTGATAAATCCATCTTCCGTCATGGAAGGATTTCTACTTTTAGTAAAAGACTGGAATCCTGGTGGGTCATTGGCATGAATTGTGAAAGACAGAGCACCATTCATTATGTCATTATCCCAATCTCTCTGATATACATATGAGTTGAGCTCCATTTGTGCTGTAAATATCCACACTTTACCTTTGACAATAACTGTTAAGTTTTTTCTTGATAAATATGCTAGCCATCTCAGCCTTGCCATACTATCAGATTCTCCATAACATATCAGAACATTAGCACTGTTATCCATAATTTTATCATGTATTTCTGCACCTTCGTTCAACAAGTCATCAATTTCATTAACAGTTGTTAATTCAGCAACTCTCTCTATAAATGAAAAACAGATATTGTGCTGGGATAATAATGGAACAATCATTTCTATAACCCTTTCTCCATTATCATTGGCCATCACCAGTACTCCAATCCATGTCCATCTGAAATGGAGAAGCAGAGACAAAATCCCTTCATGTTGAAGTCTTTCCAGTGGGCTCATCTGGAGGAAAAAGAGGCCTGGTGCTTTATGATTCATGATGGGATTAATGCCATAGATGAGCTGCATAAGGATTGAGAGCAAAGGAAAGAGATGGAGAGAGACTCATATTTAATTGTTATTTTCAAGATTTTTAAAAACATATCATACATTCATATAGCAATACAAGAAATGCTTATGTGAATGAGCAAAAGATAGCATTGATGAAGTAAGGATGAAAGGACAAAAAAGAGAGATAAAGCAAGGTCCACTGCTAGAGAGATAGGAGGACTCCAAAGAAGTATCCTCCTTTTTAGGAAAGAAGAGAAGAAAAGGTCTGAAATGTGGCACAATTCAGAGAAAATTCTGACTGCCTCTTTGGAGAGATTATTTACACTTAAGCTAATTTCTTCATTCACAAATAAGCATGTTTTAACTGCAGTGTAGTGCTATCAACTGAATGAATGAGTGAATGAGTGAATTGTATGTTTGATAAATAGCTATGCCTATTACAGTTTATTTATTTAAGAGAAATACTTCATAAAATGTTAGCAAGATGATATTCTGACTGTTGTATTTTTGTGTGCTAGAAATATATGGCTGAGTTTTGTGTACAACTAAGGACAGTTGTAACAATTAGCTTTGCCCAGAACAGCCCCTTTCCTTTTTCATTATTATGAATTTGGTTTGTATATTCACTTCCATGAAGAACTCTAAATAGGGAAAATCCTAAATTGAATTGAATTGAATATTAAAGTGGCCCTTGTTCCTGCAGAAATCATTGTAGGTGTTTTAAAAGCTCTTGGACTTTGAACTGTTTTGGACAGCCTTTCCCATATTTGATTTCATATTTCCATTTTCTTTTATCCTTTCTTCTTTGTATTGTTGCATTGCTTGTGTTTTTATTATTTATATTGTGTATGGTTTATAAGTATATTTTCTACATAAGTCTCCAAGAGTAGTTTTTTTTTATTGTGGTGGCATAGAAATACATTTAATCCATAGATAAAAATATGTATTTATATATTTTCTACAGAAGCTGTAGTTGATGTACACTGTACTTTCTTCTTCAGTCACCTTTTCTGTTTTTTGTACTGAACTTGTGTACTCATCTCTAAAATAATGTCATGTACTTAACAAAAGTTTATTTGATTATATCTTTGTGAGACTAAACTATGCTAGAAGACATTTTGATATTTGGGCTATACTGTTCTAACATGACTATGGAAATATTTCCAGGTCATTTAATCAGAGTGCAAATTTTTCATGCATATTATAGTAGTTTCTTAGGTTAAAATTCTCTAGTTTCTCATCATCCTTCTTTAAAAAATATGTGGGGTAAGAGAATTTTAAGAGAGAAGAAGGTACAATGTTATTTAGAAGAATTCCAATTTATACCTCTAGTTTATCAAATGAATCCTAGAAGTTCTAAAAAGTCAGGTATGCTCTGTTCCTTACCTGTGAAATCTTATAGATATCCAAGAGACTTGCAATGTGAAAGGACGTTTTGGCATCTAATCCATCCATCACTGAAATCAAATGATTCTGGATACCACAGATTTTTCATACTGTAGTAGTTTCTTTCCTTAGGTTAAAATTCTCTAAATTATCATCATCCTTCTTTAAAAAAAGTGGGGCAAGAGGATTTTATCAGAGAAGAAGGTGCAATAATATTTAGAAGAATCCCAATTTTTGCCTCTTTGAAATCTAGAAGTTCTAAAAAGTCAGGTATGCTTTCAATTTGATGTACTTTACCTGTGGCATCTTATAGATATCCAAGAGATTTGCAATGTCAATGGAGGTTTTGGCATCTAGACCCCCAATTATTGAAGTCAGATGATTTTGGATACCACAGATGTAATTGGGAAAAAAGCTCTTCATATTGTAAATCAGTAACATTGTGGCATGGTATGTTTTCTGTGCATTGAAGTAACTGTCATAGATGTTGAAACCAAGAGTGATATTGGATAAGATCTCTGAGTTTTTATTGATCTCCTTGACTGCAAATGCCAGGGCCACAATATTTTGATAATATTTAGGAACTAATCTGAAATAGAAGATAAATTCAATGTCAGATAAATATTTAAAAGCTTTTTAAAAGAAAATAGTAATTATTTCATCTCATAATTCTCAGAATATTTATTTTTATAAGCATTTATATGAAACCAATGCAGTGAAGGTTTCATAAAGCAGTTATTTCATACAATATATATACAGAAAAACTAGCAAACAGTATTTTGTATATGTCTACTTATTTACATAAAACATCAGCTTTACTGAAAATAACTACATCACCCATGCATTTGTATTTTTCCTTTATTTTTGGAAATCACTCCGCAGTTCTGTGATATGGAAAAATATATTCATAATGTATTTAGTAACAGTTATTCACATCATTAAAAGTATGAACAAATGTCACATTTTACTGCAATTATCTCAATGGTATATAAATCAAAAGGAAGAAAACTAAAAGGAAGAATGTGTACAATTCTCAGAGAGGATGCAGATTAAACTTTGCGAGACCTATCTATATAGAGCAGTAAACATTTCACTGAAGTTTTCACCTTAATATTCTGGTCCAGAATTATTGGATAACATTGGATAACTGGCTGGGAAAAATAGTAAAAATTATACAAATCTCCAACAGATAGACTAATTGAATTATGATTTGTAGCAGTTTATGCAGTTAGAAGACATGGAAATAAGCATAAAATTCTTACACAAGATCTTCAAGCAATGGTGGTGGTGGGACTTTGTTGAACTCTCGGGCACCATGCACGAAAGCAGCTAAAGTGGCAATGCCACCCACGATGACATCACCTGACTGATAGTACATATGATATGGATCATGAGGACTTTGAACTTTACATTTGATATTATCTGACTTAGAAAGTGGGAGATAAAATAATGCTAGGGAGAACGTGATTAAAGCTAACATTTTTGGTGAAAAGCCAAATCTTTCCTTGACATCTAAATTCTTCTTGCTTCTTTGATGACAATGATATTAGTATTCTGGTAACAAAACATACTGATATTGCAAACCTTAGAAAAGAGTAAGAAGTCTTCACAAACTATGCTGTATAAATGTACATGAACATGAAAAACATTGAGATGTTTATAATATTCTTCATGCTTCATCCTTGGACAATGAAATTCTGTCATAACATAAGCAAATTAACTACCATTCTTTCAAAACTAAATAGGTATGCAATTACTTTATAGATCCCAAGAGAATTGAGTGAAACATATTTTGACTGATAGAAAAATGTTTCTATCTCATTTGAAAAGAAGACACTTAAAATGAGCAAGATTTATTTTTTAAAAAATAAAACACCCAAGACAATCCTGCCTCAAGTTTGTGCTCTCTGCAGCTTTTCACTGTTTTGTTGAACATGCTGTGCTAGGATGATGTTGCTATAAGACAGCTTTCCTGCATGATCATGAATGTGACTCTAAAATTTGGACAGTATCATAGCTGATAGACCATATGAATGAGCTATAGGTCTTAGGATCTCTGATTTTACACTGACCTAAAATCCTTGTTACTCAAAATTCATGAAAGTGCTCTGGTCATTGTTGAATGGAATGTTGTGCTACTTTCAATACTGCCCAACTTTCTCATTGCACAGGCACTGTTTGATATTTATTAATCTGAACAATTTATTTCTGTCATGTATTCTTAGAGTTCTGGACATACTGTAATACCAATAAAGAACAGATTGATTTTTTTTTTAAAAGTGAGACATGAAATTATTGATAAAAGGTAGGGCTATTTAATATTAAAGTTAAAATTACAGCATCTGAAAGACACAAGTGAGGAATTCTGGATAGTTGTAAATGAGGAAAAGAAACTGACCCCCTCAGAAGAGTTTTTTTAATATTTTTAAAAACCATAATGTCAGAATGGACATTAAAGTATTTTTAATGGATGATGTATGTTTTCTGGCTTGAATCATTGGGTTTTGTGAGGTTAACAAAGATCTTGGTTATGGGGCTTCCGGTTCCGGTCTGTGGCGCTGGCGGACGTGCGGTGAGTTCGCGCTCCCCGCCATCCGGTTTTTCTTGCTCGGGAAAAGGGTCAAAAGACCCTGGAAAGGGTCAAAAGTCGTCCTGGAGGGGCGACCACCGTTGGGGAGGACTTCGTTAGATCGCGGAGGGGTGGCAGCCTCTCCGTTTGACCTGCGGCAACTCCTCTGGACCGAAGAAGAAAAGAGCGGCCATTAACATGGCCGCTCATTTAGTCGCACCAGCTGAAAGCCCAAAGCACTAATAAGCCTGATGAAGCAACTGGAGGAGTTGGGTGAGACCCTACCTTTCCTTATCTCTTTCCCAACCACTTCCCTGTAAAAATTCTTAAAATACTTTTCCCCCCAGCTTAATTTCACGGCTTCTGCTTACACTGGGAATACAAAGCCAATAACAACAACAAAAAAGAACAATAAGATCAAACATCCACATACCTGGACTTGTAATATTTGGATACCTGGACTCTCTAAAAACTTTGTACCTCTATAAAAAATTATTGTTTTACTTCTGTGCTAAGCTGGAAAAAAAAGGGGAATATTCTCTTTTTTCTCTTTTTTTCCTCTCTTGAACTGGATAAAAGCTCTATTCTGTGTGCTACTGGGGACATCCTGTGGTAAAATTTGGTACAGCAAGTGAAAAATAATAATAATAATAATAATATTTTTTCTGACTGGGAGTTTCTTGAGACTAACCTGTCCTTGACAGTAACAAAAGATAAGAACTTGAAACAGCTGGGTGGAGAAAATATCTCTTTATAGTGGAGGTGGACAGTTATTGACTTTTATGAAAAATAGCCTCCACTAAAAGACTATTTGTAAACATAACAGAAATGGAGGAACATACTGTCAAACTTATAATTGAAAAACTCCGAGAAGTTGCTGAGCTAATGAATTCTAGAATGAAAGATTTATGTGCCACTTTAAACCCACAAAACACAACTTCAACTTCATTAAATGAATCTACAGCTCAAAAAGCAACAGAAGATGGAACTAATAATAAAGTGGATTTTAAAAATTCTCAGCTACAATCCGTCCAGAACTCCGACACTCAAACTTTGACCTCACTTAAAGACCCTACACTACAATAACAACAGAAACTCAACAAAGCAATGTTAAGATGGAATGTGCAGAGGAATTACATACACAATATACTGAGATTCTAGACAACCCAGATGATTTAAAAACAACTACAACACTGAACATGACTTTTTATCCAAATCAGCCAAAACCAGAAGAACAAGAAGACCAGTCTGAACGTATGATAAATGCATTAACTCAAATATGGAGACTCAAATCATTTGGCCAACAATTCAAGAATTGTGAAGGGACTGGCTTCCTGGACAGGCTGATGATTGGAGGGTCTCCCCTGATTCAAATGATATATGCAGCAATGAAGGGAGAGCCATTTGAAGATCTAAAAGCTCTTTTAGGGAAGCCAGCTTGGCACAAAAGGAAGGCCAGAGTTAGACTTTCTTTATGTGATATTTAATGGAAGAATTTTAAGTTCTACGTAATGAGATATGGAGATTTTAAAAGTTGTTATTTGATTTAATATTTAGGATTTATATCTATATGGGAAATAAATTAGTTATTCTAATAATTGTTTTGAATTATAAATGGAAGATGGATTTAGAGGATAAAGGTTATTTTACGAGTGAGCGATGATATTAGAATGAGAATTAGAATATGACTGTAAAATAAATAATAAATAATAATAAATAATAAATGTATTTTAGATATGATATTGTCTTACATGAACTAGGGAACTGTGGGTTATCTGAAACTTCAATATTATTGGACACTAAGACATTTGAAATATTCTAATTGAAACCAGACAAAAATCAAAAACAGGAGCTGAAGATATATAATTTAAAAGTTGTTTATAAATGCTTTAAATGATTGAGTTATAACTAGCAATTTATTAATTTGAATTTGGTACAATAACTAATGGGAAACAGAGAGGAAATTATTGATGATGTAAACTGATATATATATGGATAAGCATGTTATTGGATTATGTATTACCCAACCACCATGTTGCTTCCTTAAATACCTGAAGTTATGTAAAAATGGAAAATCAATAAAACTTGTTTTTTAAAAAAGATCTTGGTTACAAGATCAGGCTCTACTTTCAACTACTCTTCATCTCTCACATGAGTTGGATGTTTCAGTTGGATGTTTCAGGATTGTAGATTGCTGGCAATAGCCATGTAAATTACATGGCTATTAATTAGAAGACAAAAACAGGCCAACATATCAACACGGATAGCTATAAGACTGCTTTGCCAAGACATATACTTTTACACACACATATAATAGAGATAGAACAAATTAGATACAAAAGAGACAGAAAAGCGTAGCTCAAATCAAAGAAAAAATTCAGTGTTTTCTTAAATTATTTCAACTATATTAATATATCTCAACTTTCATTGTCAGAAATTACGCTTTGAGACTTTCACAACGTAAAGTATATTTAGGAAAATTAGAATTTCAGCCTTATCATTCAATGTTTACTTTAACTATCATATCCCTTTGAGAAAGGAATTCCAGATTGCATCACCCACCTTTGCTCACCTTGTCAGCTGATATATTAACCCACTAAATTCTGACAAATTTTGGAATCCTGGTTTTTAAAATTCAGTTTTTTTAATGCCACAAAGTGAATATCATGAATATTGGGCTACAGATATATATAAAAATCTGATATCAACAGGCATAAAAAATTGATATCAACAGAATACCAAATTAAACATTGTAAATAAATCTGGGTAGGGGGATAGTAAATGGTTTTTTATGCAATATTATTATTCCCATTAACTTGATAATGCTTGTTATTATTTTCAGTATATCTAGATCCATAAACTACTGAGACTTCCCAAGCTTGTGAAGACTTTCCTATTATGTTTGTTCAGGATCACTCACTTTGCTCTGCATTTTGCAAAGCAAAATGAAGGTCCTAATCATGCACAAACACAAAGAAATGTGCAGGTGTTTTCCAAAGCAACTATGAGACCCTAATGATAGAAGAGGTGGCTTACATATGTTCTGCTAAGTGTTGAAAGCCCTCTTGAAAGTTCTCTTAATAGCTGCACAACTACCTCATAATATAAAAGAAAGTCATTTGTTAATAACATACTTTCTTTCTCTTCTTTAGTTGTTCCCTGTTGTTCGTGTTGGGCTTCAACACAAGGATATAACAATTGGGGAGAAAAATACAACCAAACCAGCCTTAAAGTCTAGGATTTAAAATATGTCTGCCACCATGTATTTCTGGTTTATGGGATAATTAATTTCAATCCATGTTCTTAATAACACATGACAGATATAGAAAATACTATGAACCACAACCCTGGCTGGTTCACAAAACATTAAAAATAGAAAAAAAACCCAAACTAAACAACTATAATAAAAATTCCTGATTCCTAGGCAACACATTTCCATCAGCTACAGACTTGTTTTAGCATCAGTCCATCCCAGTAATTGTTAGAAGAGCCAGTTCTTCAAGGTGAGAAATATATCTGTTAGGATATTGAATTTAGTAGCTGGGAACAGTAAAGAGTACAGTAGGCCAGAACACACAGTTGATTAGTTAGAGTATGCTGATTCATTATGATGCAATCTACACTATGATAGGTTGCTGTAAGTATACAGGGGGAATTTCCCTTCACCCCCCTCATTTTCCTTCTGTGTATTCTGTATATTGTTTAATTTACCTCATGATGTTCCTGTGTTCCTGACTATCTTGTGTTTTTTCTTTCTGGATGATGACAAAGACTGCTGTAAATTTGAATGTTATATATATATATATATATAAATAAAACACATAACACATAACACATAACACATAACACATAACACATAACACATAACACATAACACATAACACACATATATATATGTGTGTGTGTGTGTGTGTGTTAAATTTGGATTGCTAACAAAGAGTTAAAGGGAAGTTGATATAGCTATTTCGAGCTCCTTAGCTCTCATCAGCCAGCTACACCCTTCTGAGATTCGAACCTGGGCTGCTTGCACGTTAGGCAGCTGTGTTGACCTTTAAGCCACAGGCTCTTTGTCACTTTGTCAGCTGTGTCAGGGAGGGAAGAGACCGGGGGAGGAGATATGTGTTTTTTTATGATGCACCCGGTCGGCCCAAATATGGGAAGAAAAGAAGAAAAGATTTCTTCTTTCCATATTTGGGCCGACCGGGTGCATCATAAAAAAAACACTTACACACACACACACATATATATATATGTTTGTGTTAGGTTCTCTGATTTCATTTGGACAGCTGCTGTGCAATTCCCTGACAATATCTAACAAATCTTCCTCCTCCTATTTTCCCCACAACAACAGCCTATGAGATGGGTTGGGTTAAAAGAGAGTGACTGGTCCAAAGACACCAAACTAGCTTTCATGGCTAAAGTGGGACTTGAACTCATGGTTTCCTGTTTTCTGAGTAGCTGAAGTGGTGCAGTGGTTAGAATGCACTACTTCTGCTGATTTCTGGCTGCCAGCAGTTCGGCAGTTTGAGTCTCACTGGCTCAAGGTTGACTCAGCCTTCCATCCTTCCGAGGTCAGTAAAATGAGGACCCAGATTGTTGGGGGCAATAGGCTGACTCTGTAAACCTCTTAGAGAGGGCTGTAAAGCACTGTGAAACAGTATATAAATCTAAATGCTATTGCTATTTCTCGCCTAATGTCTTAATCACTAACCAAACTGGCTTGATTCAATTATATCAATTCAACAAAAACTATGTAATATTTATTTTTATATCATAAAGAATGTTGAATAAGAATTGGTTGCACTTTCCTACTATAAGAAATGAAATATAGTGTGAGAAAGTCCTGGCCAATTATTCAATTGCTATATATGGGCTAAAAGCCATTTGATTGCTAATATAAGTTGAGGATTATCATTGTTAGTCAAGACAACATATGTCCCTTTAGCTATAATGCCAGAAATAAGAATTAATCAAAAACTTTAAAATTTTTAGATGCTCATAAGAATGAATAATTCTCAATAGAATAATAAATCTACACTTGTTAAAGAAAACAAATGGATTGCCAAACTACAGAAGAGGACATTATGAATCAAAATCAGAATTATTTTCTCTTCATTAAATTTTCCCTGCTGTTCAAGTCAGGCCTTAAAACAATTACATAACATTTGGGAAGAAAAATGCAGCCCAGCAAACCAGCACTAGAGGCCAAGATGGAAAATATCTCCACTGCTACCATGTACTTTCCCTTGGTGCTCAAGTAGGTTGGAACAAAGGATATCCAAACACTGCAGAAGACCAACATGCTGAAAGTGATGAACTTGGCTTCATTGAAAGTATCAGGTAATTTCCTGGCCACAAAGGCAACTATGAAACTAATAACAGCCAAGAAACCCAAATAGCTTAAGACACCGTAGAACATAGTCACAGAGCCTTGATTGCACTGCAGAATAATTTCTTCAACTACCAAATCTGTGTCAGTGTCTGGGAACGGGGGAGAAGTTGTTAGCCATGTCATGCAAATACCTATTTGAATAAGAGAACAGGAAATGACAATGGAGTTGGACAGTTTCTTTCCCACAAACATTCTCATCTTGGATCCTGGCTTGGTGGCCAGGAAAGCCAGAACCACTGTAACAGTTTTTGCCAACACTGAAGAAACTGACACTGCAAAGACAACCCCAAAAGTTGTTTGTTGCAGGAGACATACCATCTTCTCAGGATGACCAATGAATAGGAATGCAGAAAGGAAGCAGAGCAGGAGGGAGATGAGGAGAATGTAAGTGAGGTCTCGGTTATTGGCAATGATGATAGGAGTGTTATGGTTCTTCAAAAATATTGCAAGCACCATCACCGAGACCAAAGAAAAGAAAAGAACAAAGAAGACTAAACTGATTCCCAAAAGCTCCTTGTAAGACAAAAATGTCAACGTTTTAGGAATACAGGAATCCTGATTCTTGTTTGGGTAGCTTCCTTCTGGACACAAGTAACAATCGTTTGTATCTGAAAAATAAAATCATTTCAAGTCCATCTGTAGAATATAAAGTATATCAATAATATTATTTACATATTTTAAAAATATTTAGAATGTTTTAATGCCCAATTCATTAAACAAGTATTAGTCTGTAGATTTCAACAATGCTCTAACTCTTTAAACAATTTGTTTAATGTCTGTGATATTATATTTTAATTTCAAAACTTTGAATAAGTAAATTATCTTTAGAATTCTAATTCTTTATATAATTCTCCATATAATCTATGCATTTGAACTGATTTGTCTTTAGCAAGCCCTAATACTATAATACATCAATCCAATAATTTGAATCTGAAAAATAAAATTATTTCAAGACCAAGTAATTGCTTAATATTTTTTACATATGTGCATTCAGAAAGTATTCAGACCACCCCCTTCATTTTTGTCAATTTTGTTATGCTGCAGTCAGATTCTACAGTTGTTGAAATTCATTTTTTCCTCATTAATCTACACTCAATACCCCATAACGACAAAGTGAAAACAGAATTTTAGAAATGTCTGTAAATTTCTTAGAAAGAAAAAAAATGAAATATCAAATTGGCATAAATATTTAGACCCGTTGTAACAACACTTGAATTTTAGCTTAAATGCCTCTCAGTTGTCTTAATTGTTGCTGACATGTTTCTATACCTTGATTGATAAATTTACCTGTAATAAATTAAATTGATTGGACATGATTTGGAAAGGCACACAGCTCTCTATAGAAGGCCTCACTGCTGACAATGCATGCTGTAGCAGAGCAAAAGCCATGAGGTCAAAAGAACTGCCTGCAGAGCTCAGAGATAGGATTATTGCATAGATCTGAGGAGGGCCAGAATAAAATTTCTGCTGCACTGAATGTTCCTAAGAGCACAGTGGGCTCCATAATTCTCAAATGGAAGAAGTTTGGCACAACCAGGACTCTTTCAAGAGCTAGTCACCCGGTCAAACTGAGCAATTGGGGGAGAGGAGGGCCTTAGTAAGAGATGTGACCAAGAACCCGATGGTCACTCTGACTGAGCTCCACAGATTCTGTGTGCAGATAGGACAGAGTTCCAGAAGGACAACTATCACTGCAGTCCTCCATTTATCTGAGCTTTATGGCAGAGTGGCTAGATGGAAGCCTCTGCTCAGTGCAAAACACATGAAAGCCTGCTTGGAATTTGCAAAAAAGCACCTGAAGGACTCTCAGACTGTGAGGAACAAGATTCTTTGGTATGATGAAACAAGATTGAACTGTTTGGCCTCAATTCTAAATGTTATGTCTGGAAGAAACCAGGCACCACTCATCACCTGCCCAATATCATTCCAACAGTGAAGCATCATGGTGGCAGCATCATGCTGTGCAGGTGTTTTTCAGCAGCAGGGACTGGGAGACTGGTCAGGGTTGAGAGAAAGCTGAATGGAGCAAAGTACAGAGATATCCTCAATGAAAACCTGTTCCATAGCACTCAGGACCTCAGACTGGGCCCAAGGTTCACTTTCCAATATGACAACGATCCTAAACACACAGCCAAGACAACACAGGAATGGCAACTCTGTGAATATCCTAGAGCCAGAGCCCTGATTTGAACACTATTGAACATCTTTGGAGGGACCTGAAAATGGCTGTCCATCAACAGTCACCATCCAACCTGACTGAGCTTGAGAGGATTTGCAAGGAAGAATGGCAGAAAATCCTGCAATCCAGGTATGAAATCTTGTCGCATCATACCCAAGAAGATTCAAGGCTGTAATTGCTGCTAAAGGTGCTTCAATGAAGTATTGAGTGAAGGGTCTGAATACTTATGTCAGTGTGATATTTCAGTTTTTTTAAAAAATAAATTTATAGACATTTCTAAAATTCTGTTTTCACATTGTCATATACTGAGTGTAGATTAATGAGGAAAAAAAAGAATTTCAACAACTGTAAAACTAGGTTGCAACATAACAAAATTGACAAAAATGAAGGGGGTCTGAATACTTTCTGAATGCACTGTATTTTAAGAATAGGTCATTCTTATTTCCAGTTCATTAAACACTTGAATATTAATCTGAATATTTCAAGAATGCTCTAACTCTTTAAACAATCTGTTTAATGGTAGTGATGTTGTATTTTAATTTCAAAACTTTTGTATGTAAAAAAGTATTTAGAATTCTAATACTTTATATAATTATATAATTCACCATATAATCTCTGCATTTGAACTAGATAGGATAATAATGGTTACCTGATTTGTCTTCAGCAAGCCCTAATGCTACAGTATCTCAATCCAATTTAAAATATTGCACAAAATACTGGGCAAAAAGAGCCTTCACATGTACAAGGTTGCATTTGGAAACTGTTACCATCAGGCAAGATAAATCCCAACCTAACATTTCTTACCCTCCTTCTCTGAAATCTTTCCATCTGGGCATGGAATGCAGTCATAGCAACAAAAGGGCTGCCCTTCCTTGATTTTCTTGCTGGAACCAGGATGGCAACTCCCAGTGCATACTGAAACAGGCTGGGACTGAAGTACAAACAGACAAAGAACAATTCTATATTATCAAATTAATCTGAGTTAGGGTATAATTAATAATAAGTTGTTAAATTGGTATGCTGCCCAACTCAACAGCTCATAAGCATCAAACAAAGAAATTACAATGAAGTTAGTTTGCATTTAATTTATAAAGTTGTTTAAATGCTATAATCTACTTATGTAGACACTGGCCTACTATGCATAATATTGTCTATTGAAAGGTGCATCAGATTTTCAGCCTTTCCAAATATGCATGGCAATCTATTCCACTTTGCAGCTATCATTAAAGAGGAATTGCAGCAGCCATTCATGAAGTTGCTTCACTGATCATTTTTTGTTACATAAAAATGATGTTTAACCCAGCCTTATGGTTGATTCATCAATCATATGCCAGTCCCAGGCCTAGATAAATGGGGAGCGTTAGGGAAATAATGGTGTAGTATCTGTAAAATATCTCACCAGAACATTTTATGACAATATCTCACCAGAACACTCATGACTCAGATATGGATACCAACAGTGGACCCTCCAGGCTAGATGGTAGCCTGCAATCTATTGGAGAAGAGCAAGGTCTAGCTTTTAGTAGTCAGAGATTTTATGATGTTAGAGGAAAGCCTTGTGAGAAGATATGTGTCACACTAAAAGCCAAAGAGAATGAACAAGTGGCTATCTGATGACACCAACAATATAGCTGCTCAGCAAAGGGCTGCCAAATCCAAAGCTGATTAGCAAAGGGCTGCTAAGTTAAAGAACTGAATGCAATTTTCCAACGTGAAGTCAGGAAAGGAAAGTTGCCAGGAATAAGACATGGCTGAATGGTTAAAACAACAACAAAAATAATCTTTAATCCATTATATGCAATGTATAAAAGTTCAGCAGTATACGTAGTCTACTATAATGACAAAACTGTAAGCATTACTGGTAGTCCTTGACCTACAACCACTTGTTTTAATGAGTGTTTGAAGTTATGACAATGCTGACAAAAGTGACTTATACCCAGCCCTTGCACTTCCAGTGTCACAGCAACCCTAGGGTCATGTGATCAAAACTTAGGCACTTAGAAACCGGTATGTATTTATGATGATTGCAGTGTCCCACAATCACATGACCTCCAATAGTGATCACCCAGCCAGATTCCAACAGGCAAAGTCAAATGTGGGAAGCTGTATTTGCTTAATGACTGTGTGTTTCATGTAATCACCATGGCAAAAAAGGTCATCAAATCAGGTGCAACTCGCTTAACAACTGCCTCCCTTAGCAGGGGAAGTTCCAAACCCAGTTTTGTCCTGTACTGAATTCTACCTGTAATCAATTAACCTCTAGCTAGGTCACATGATCAGTCCTTTGTCAGGATGTCACACAATGCCTTTATATTTTGTTGCTGGCACCAGGGTAGCAACTTTTCTCTACTTACTGAAACAGTCTGGAACCAAATGCAGAAGCGCTTTGAACATGAAAAAAAATAATCTGCATTCAATTAGCAAATTATTAATTGCTGACTTCCGATTATATTGATACTTGTTGATTATTCACAGAAATAGGCATTAAATTTCCTGCACTATCATATGCATAAAATTCTTACAACAGGAACTGTTAAATTCTACTTTTCAGCTATTTTTTAAAGGTAAAGTAGAATATGGTATTCATGAAGCTGCCACACTGGCCATATTCAGTTGTGTTAAAAGTGATTTCCTAATCTATACATTGATTACATACAATGTACAAAGTTTCACTGATTTCACAATAAACAATTGGTATCATGAGATAAGTAGAAAAAAAATCAGAATTTCTTTTTGGTACTCTTCTGACCACTCTAAAAATCATTGTTCCATTAGTTCTGTTAAGCTTAACCTATTCTCCAAAACATCTGAGGGCAAGACAAGAAGTAACGGATGGAAGATTATCAAAAAGAGATCCAACCTAGAATTAAGGAGAAATTTGTGGAAGTGGAATGGCTTACCTCCAGAAGGTGTGGGGGCTCATCACTGGAGATTTTTAAGAAGAGTTTGGACAGGCATTTGTCTGGAATGGGATAGGGTCAAGCAGGGGGTTGAACTAGAAGACCTCCAAGGTCCCTTCCAATTCTATTATTCTGTATTCTCAGAGAGGTATTTGGCAATTACTGGGCTTCACAGGCTATGATTTTAATGCTTTCACAGCTTTTCATGTCAACTTTGCCAACTTCTCATTTTTCGCTAGTTTGCTTTTTCACTACAGGAAATTCAAGCAAGATGTTCTAAAGGATGGGAGCTGTGGTAGAAAAGGCTCTTCTGCTGAAATTGCTTGGCTAATTGGGTCTGCAGTAGGCCTTTTCTGCCAACATGAGTTGGGCAGGCTAATCCCATTGGGAAAAGGCAGTTCCACATATATCATATCAAATATCTTCTTTCATCATATTAAATAATGAATTCATAAGAAACCCAACTAAAGCAATAACTTTGTAGACATTATTGGTTGCATTGTAATACATTTCTTATTTGATCAGGTCTGAGTTATTCATCTAGCCAAAAAAGTAGTGAACTAAAAAGTAGATTTGGTATAAATTCCCAGAAGTAGTATCCCACCTGGTTAAACCAATTGTGCCAGGTGATGACATCTTCATTCATGGTGAATATTTGGTCTGAAAAAACTGCAGGGTTTACCCTCCCAACTTTAACTGTATTGAAAGACTGGTTAGAAGAAACAATCCAGTTCAGTATATCATATCCAGCTAGTAACTCTCCATTGTAGTCAATAGAAACCAGATCCCCAGCACTGTTATTAAAGGAGAGACCTTTTAAAAATGAGTGCAGCTAGATGGAAAGGAAAGATCAAAGATTAGAAAGTGCTGTTTAATTCTGGAAGGGAAAAGTCTAAGAATTTGGTGCAGTAGAAATCATGGCTGATCAAAAGAGAGAACCTGGTGTCCTTTCCAGAAATGGGAAAGGAGATCAGAATTAATTCCTATAATTGATGTTACGGGGCTCATTTTCCTTTATACAAATAATGTTCTTCTTCAATATGATGCTCAGTTTGTTACCTGCCAGGAATCTTGCTTTTGAAGCTTCAATCTCCCTTTATTTGCCATTGGTTGCTGGGCAGATTTGGATGAAATCATGGCATGCAATGCATGGGCTACTGCATAGACAGAATTATAAACACTGTAGCTGTGACCAGTCATTCTGCTTTCAAAAAAAGTTACAGGAAGATCTTCCAGTTTCTCTTCTCCTGTGCAAAGATCACCAGTTATCTCACCTATATTTGAAGTTTTAAATACACAAGCAAAGGACTGTTGCCAGTAATCCTTGATAAATCCATCTTCTGTCATGGAAGGATTTCTACTTTTAATAAATGTCTGGAATCCTGGTGGGTCATTGGCATGAATTGTGAAGGACAGAACACCATTCATCATGTCAGTATCCCAATCTCTCTGATACACAAGTGAGTTTAGTTCCACCTCGGCTGTTAATATCCACACTTTACCTTTGGCAACATTTCTTATGTTTTCTTTTTTTGATAAATATGGTAGCCATCTCAGCCTTACCATAATATCAGCTTCTCCATAAAATATCAGAACATTAATATTGCTATCCATAATTTTATCATGTATTTCTGCCCCGTGCTTAAACATGTCATACATTTCATTAATATGTGTTAATTCTGAGAATCTCTCTATAAATGAAAAACAGATGTTGTGCTGGGAAAATAATGGAACAATAATATCTATAACCCTTTCTCCATTATCATTATCCATGACAATAATCCCAATCCATGTCCACCTGAAATGGAGAAGCAAAGACAGAATCCCTTCATGTTGAAGTCTTTGCAGTGGGCTCATTTGGAAGAAAGAAAGTCCTGGTGTTTTATAATTCATGATGGGACCAGAGCCATAGATGAGCTACATAAGGATTGAGAGCAAAGGATGGAGAGAGTCGCATTTAATTTTTTATTTTCCAGATTTTAAAACTGCTCATACATTTGTATAGCAAAACAAGAATATGAATGAGCAAAACATAGCATTGCTAAAGATAGAATGAAAGGACAAAAAAAGAGAAACAAAGCAAGGTCCAGTGTTAGAGAAATAGGAGGAGTCCAAACAAGTATTCTCTTTAATAGGAAAGAAGAGAAGAAAAAGGATGAAATATGGTATCATTCAAAAAAGTTCGGACTGCCTTTTCAAAAAATTTACACTCATGCTAATCTCTTCATTCACACACACACACAGAGACACACACAAAACATGTTTTCAGCAATTTTAAATGCAACGTAGTGCTATCAATTGAATCAATGAATGAATGGATGGATGAATGATTGATAATTATGCCTTTTAGAGTTATGCTTTAAGAGAAATACTTCAAGAAATGTTAGTTAGATGATATTCTGACTACTCTATTTTTTGTATGCCAGAAATATGTGGGAGTTTTGTATAAAACTCAGGTTAATTGTAAGAATTACCATTGTACAGAACAGCCCCCATTCCTTTTCGATATTATGAATTTGGTTTACAGATTCACCTCCATGAACACCTCAAAATAGGGAAAATCCTGAATTGAATTGAATCTTAAAGTGGCCCTTGTTCCTGCAGAAATCTTTCAAAAACTCTTGCACTTTGAACTATTTTGGACAGCCTTTTCTCCGACATGTTTTTATATTTCCATTTTTCTTAACCCTTTCTTCTTTTTATTGTTGCATTACTTGTGTTTTTATTATTTATATTGTGCAGGGTTTATATTGTATATTTTCTACATAAGCCTCCAAAAATATTTTTATTGTGGTGGCATAGAAATACATTTAATCCATAGATAAAATATTTATTCATATTTTTTCAGGAACTGTAGTTGATGTACTCCGTACTTTCTTCCGTATTCATTTTTGTCTGCAATCTCTTCATTATCTAGTTTGTGTACTCATCTCTAGAATAATGGCATGTACATCACCAAAGTTTATTTAATAATATCTTTGTGAGACTAAATTATGCTGCTATTTGGTCTACAGAGTTCTGACATGGCTGTGGAAATATTTCCAGGTCATTTAATTTGAGTGCAAATTTTTCATTCATACTGTAGTAGTTTCTTTCCTTGGGTTAAAAATCTCTAACTTATCATCATCCTTCTTTAAAAAAAGTGGGGTAAGAGGATTTTATCAGAGAAGAAGGTACAATAATATTTAGAAGAATCCCAATTTTTACCTCTTTGAAATCTAAAATTTCTAAAAAGTCAGGTATGCTTTCAATTTGATGTACTTTACCTGTGGGATCTTATAGATATCCAAGAGATTTGCAATGTCAATGGAGGTTTTGGCATCTAGTCCCCCAATTATTGAAGTCAGATGATTCTGGATACCACAGATGTAATCGGGGGAAAAGTTCTTCATGTTGTAAATTAGTAACATTACGGCATGGTATGTTTTCTGTGCATTGAAGTAATTGTCATAGATATTGAAACCAAGAGTGACATTGGATAAGATCTCTGAGTTTTTATTGATCTCCTTGACTGCAAATGCCAGGGCCACAATATTTTGGTAATATTTAGGTACTAACCTGAAATAGAAGATAAATTCAATGTCATATAAATATTTAAAAGTTTTTTTTTACAGAAAAAAGTAATTATTTCATCTCATGTTATAAGCCTCAGAATATTTATTTTTATTAGTATGTATATGAAACTAATGCAGCCAAGGTTTCATAAAGCAATTATTTCATACAATGAAATTACATGTCTACATATTTATGCAAAACATCAATTTTACTGCAAATAACTACATCATCCATGCATTTGTATTTTATTTTTGGAAATCATTTTTGGTTCTTTGATATGGAATAATATATTCCTATGATGTGACTTCCTTCTTCACCTGCTGTCAGAATCCAATTATATTTTATTTCTAACTAATCTACTCTGGGAAAACCCAATTCTTACTCTCTTTGGGATTCTGTCATACTACGAAGGGGGGGGGGGAGTAAACACGGGTGTTTATGACTGGCATTCCTTCTATCATCTACAAATAAACATCCTCTGTGGATTCCCTCTCTGGAGTACTAACAATAACAATGCGGCCATCAGCCTTTGATCCCACTCCCTATGAAGCCTCCTATTACCGGCAGCAAGGAAAAGGGGGGGAAGATTGAAACGTTTGGGATTCCGATGGATTTAACACCCAGCCATCTGCCAATTTGGATTGACCGGAAGGAATGTGGGGTGGGACTGCTTGGGAACGCTTTAAAACATTGAATGATCAGGGGGGTCCCCCAGATCCTGTCTAGCACACCTTCAGTCAGTTTTTCTTAATAAAGATTCCTGTTGGAAAACCTGTTCCAAGAGTTCTGTCTTCTTAAGATGTAAATTGAGGGGGGTCCTTACATTAGACAGGATCTGCAAAATTAGTCAACCTGGAAGGAAGAACCTTGCCGGGGGACTTTGCAAAAATTACCATGTCAGACGACGAAGCAGGGAAGGGGGAAAGCCCCCCGGAGAGGGAGCCGTTGCCCCAACTGGAAACCTGCCAAATATCCGGATCTGAAGGGTCAGATTCCTCAGGAGAAGAAGAGGTGGAGACGCGTAACCACAAGCCTCGGTGGTCAATGGGCGTTGGAAAGAAAGGCGAGTGGGAAAAGAAATCAAGCAAGGTGACCCTGAGACGGGGGGCCAACCAACCAGGATGGAAGCAGGAGATGGAGAGATCCCTGCACACAAGCGAAGATGAAGGGAGCTGGGCACAGCACTCGAACTGGATCCTAGAGAAAGCTATTGACTTGATGAAGAGAACCCTCAGCTCCCTAGGAGAGGAGAATCCTGAACCCCACGACCGCACCAAATCCTGGAGCCGCAATTGGAGAGACACTGAGGGGGAATTGGAACCTGCAGCCCCGGGGACATCCGCTGATCCAGTAGTCCCCACCCCCCGCCGACCTGCAGAAGGAAATCCAGATGGAAGACAATACCGACGAAGAAGACACCGCTCCATTCAAAGACTTCCGCCGTTGGACGCAAAATTCAAGGGGGAGCCGACACGCTTGGGGTTCTTCCTAACCCAAGTCCTTGGCTACATGGAGGAACACGGGCGACACATCCCTAGCGACAAAGCCCGTATCCGGATCGTGCAATCTGCTCTGGATGGACCGGCCGCCGATTGGGTGGTGAATTTGCATGATTCCAATGCCCCAGAGCTCACCGACTTCAACCGTTTCATGTCCTCTCTGAGAAGGCGATTTGAAGACCACCTGGCTGATCGCAAAGCACGCGAAAGAATCAAAACAATGAGGCAAGGCAGACGGCCAGTAGCTGAATATACACAAGAATTCCGAACCATTGCCAGCAAGCTGAACTGGCCGGAAGACATCCTCCTTAGCCATTTCAAAGACGGTCTGAATTACGACCTATATGACGCTTGCCTGCCCTGGGGGGACCCATACCAACTCGACGAATGGTACGTCCTGGCAGAGGAAGCAGAGATCGACCTACTGAAGAGGCACCGCCGAGGAAAACAATGGAACCGCTCACCGCCTGAACCAACGCGCGAACCAGCGAAGCCATCGGCTATGGCCAAGAAACCAATGGGCTGTTTCAAATGCGGGAGAGAGGGGCATCGGGCTGTAGAATGCCGCTCGAAAGCCCCCCAGCACAACCCAGACAGACCACCGGCCAGCAAATCTGGGAAGTCCCCAACTAAGTCAAAAGAATCTGCCATGAGAGGAATAGAGGCTGTGGAATACCCTACCTCCGCCCATCATGGGGAAAGAACCCCAGCCTACACCGCAGGGCCGGTGGACACCCCAGATGTCAGCTCGGAGGGCGAACCACTGGTAAGTGGATCCATCCCACCCATCCTCAAGACAGTGATTATATTAGCCCCCTCCATGCCCGAAGCTGTCAAAGTGAAAGCCTTAATAGACTCTGGCTGCACCCGCTGCCTAATTAGCCCAACCCTAGTGGGAAATCTGGGCAGTCCAGTGAGGAGGCTGGAACAACCAATCTCATTTGGCCAGTTAGATGGGTCCATAGCAGGGGGGGTGCCAGCTACCCTAGCCACGTTACCAATCCACCTATCCCTGGGAAATCATGAGGAAGACATAACGTTTGTAGTGACCCCAGGCATGGAATGCCCGATGATCCTAGGGCTGGAATGGTTAACAAAATGGAACCCCCGGGTAAATTGGAGGACGAAAGAAATCAATTTCCTGAAAGAGGACCCTACAGACTTAAAACCCCAAGGGGATCTATCAAAATTAAAAACGGAAATAGCGTCCATGGGTGAAGAAAAGGGGCTACCAGAAATACCAGAGGAATACAGAGACCTGGCTGAAGTTTTCAGTGAGGAGAGGGCGGATGAGCTTCCCCCCCACTGACCCACGGACTGTGCCATAAGTTCAAGCCCGGGGCAAAACTCCCAAAGCCCAGATTATACTCTATCAGCCCAAAGGAGAAGGAGGAAATGGAGAGATTTATAAAGAAAAACCTAGAAAGGGGGTTCATTGAACCAGCCAAACCTAAGGTGGCCGCTCCGGTCCTCTTTAGAGAGAAGAAGGATGGCTCTTTACGCTTATGTGTAGACTATAGACTCCTTAATGCGATCAGTGAAAGCAACCTATACCCCCTACCCCTCATGAAGGACATGTTATCACACCTCTCGAAAGGAAAGATTTTTACTAAACTAGATCTAAGGGAAGCGTATTACCGCGTGAGAATTAGGGAAGGAGATGAATGGAAAACTGCATTCAATTGCCCAATGGGGTGCTACAAATTCAAAGTTTTGCCTTTTGGATTACAAGGGGGCCCCGCAGTATTTATGCAATTAATCAATGAGGTACTAAGGGAGCACCTATTTAAGGGGGTCCTGGTTTATCTTGACGACATCCTCATCTTCACAGAATCAAAAGAGGAACATGTCAAACTAGTCAGAGCGGTTTTAAAGAAACTGCGAGCCGCCCACCTATATGCCAAATTATCAAAATGCGAATTTCACCAGGAAAGAATAGACTACCTAGGTTACCGCATATCCCCACAGGGCATTGAAATGGACCCAGAAAAGGTCAGGGCAGTATTAGAATGGGCACCACCTCGCACAAGAAAGCAACTGCAAAGTTTCCTGGGTTTTGCAAACTTTTACCGCCAATTCATCCCCTCATTTGCCCAGATAGCCCTGCCCCTCACGAGCTTACTAAAAACGAAGGGAGAATCCTCAGTGAAACCTAGCCAGCCACTAAAATGGACAATGGAATGCCAAGCGGCATTTGAGAGATTAAAGAGGGTTTTTTCTGCCAAACCAGTACTGAGGCACCCAGACATGGACAAACCCTTCGTGATACAGACGGATGCAAGTGATGTAGCAGTGGGGGCTGTATTATTACAAGAAAATGAGGAAGGGATGTTACAACCCTGCGCGTATACGTCCAGGAAACTCACTGAAACGGAACAGCGCTGGCCCGTGTGGGAAAAAGAGGCATATGGGATACGTTGGTCATTACTTACATGGCGCCAATTCCTTGAAGGCAATAAAATCCCTTTCCAGGTGTGGACAGACCACAAAAATTTGGAAGCCTTGAAAACACCCAGAAAACCCAGCCCCAAGCAAGCCCGCTGGTCCCAGCATTTTCACCAATTCAATTTTAAGCTCAAGCATTTGCCGGGGGGAAAGAACTTTTTGGCAGATGCATTATCTCGCATGCCCCAATATAACAGCACGCGAGCCACTGACTCTAAACCGATCATGGGAGAATCACAACTGGCAGCACCAGTGACTACCAGAGCCCACGTTAAATTAAAACCACAGCTGGATAGCCAGACCGGAATTGAATTCCGGAAAAGTTGGGAAACAGATGAATGGTTCCAGAAAAATAAACACGTGTGCACAATGAAAGACGGACTGCCTTGGGTGGGGGAGAAGTTATATATACCGACCACCCAAAGAATCACATTCATGCAACTTTGCCACGACACAAAATCAGCAGGGCATTTTGGATTTGTAAAAACATTACACTTAATTAAACGGCAATTTTGGTGGCCATCCATGAAAAAAGACATAGAAAGTTACGTGGCCAGCTGCCCAAAGTGTGCAATGGCAAAAAGGCTGCAAGGGAAAACACCAGGACTGTTACAAACAGTGGCAAATCCCTCAGCCCCCTGGAGGGAAATAGCCATGGATTTTATAGTGGAATTACCAGAAAGCAATGGGAATACTGTCATTTGGACGGTCACGGACCTATTTTCCAAACAGGTTCACTTTATTCCTTGCCAAAAGATCCCCACCGCAAAAGCTTTAGCAAAACTTTTTGTTCAACATATTTACAGATTGCATGTGGCACCCCAACGCATCATATCTGATAGGGGAGTGCAATTTACATCTGCGTTTTGGAAGGAATTTCTATCTCTTTTAGGGACCACCCAGGGACTGACGTCTAGCCATCACCCTCAGGCAAATGGTCAATCAGAAAAATGTAACGGAGTACTTGAGCAATATTTAAGATGTTTTCTAAATTTCCAGCAGTCAGATTGGACGGACCTGTTGCCGTTTGCAGAGGTTGCCTACAATAATGCAGTCCACTCCAGCACAGGTTACACTCCTTTTCAAATAGCTACCGGCCAAAGTTTCAACCCCATGCCAGAACTAACCCCAAACGAACCAGAAATGCCATCACTGAAAGAATGGATGGAACAATTACAAAACACCTGGCCAATAGTGAGAAAAGCTCTAGAGGAAGCTAGGCAAGCATACAAAGCACAAGCAGATAAGAAAAGGGTGGAGCCCACACCATTCATTATAGGAGAAATGGTCTATCTGTCTACAAAATATTTAAAATCCATACAACCCTGTAAAAAACTTGGACCAAAATATATAGGGCCTTTTCCAATTAAAAGAATCATAAACCCGGTAACAGTAGAATTAGAATTACCCAAGAATCTTAGGCAAATACACCCAATTTTCCACTGCAGTTTGCTGAAAAGAGAACAACAGTCACCCTTACGGCCAAAAATTTCCCCCCCACCAATACCAATCATGATAGAAGGGGAACAACATTTCGAAATAAAGGAAATCCTGGACTCTAGAAAATATCATGGGTCAACTCAATACCTAGTAGCATGGAAGCACCTCCCCGCCTCTCACAACGAGTGGGTCCATAAACATCATATCAAAGCCCCGAAGCTTTTAAAGAAGTTTCATACAGAGTATCCTAACAAGCCAGACTAACTTTTATTCCTGTTTTGTTTTCTCTACAGGTGGACCTCTCTTATTTTTAAGGGGAACCGGATGTCAGAATCCAATTATATTTTATTTCTAACTAATCTACTCTGGGAAAACCCAATTCTTACTCTCTTTGGATTCTGTCATACTACGAAGGGGGGGGGAGTAAACACGGGTGTTTATGACTGGCATTCCTTCTATCATCTACAAATAAACATCCTCTGTGGATTCCCTCTCTGGAGTACTAACAATAACAATGCGGCCATCAGCCTTTGATCTCACTCCCTATGAAGCCTCCTTTTACCGGCAGCAAGGAAAAAGGGGGGGAAGATTGAAACGTTTGGGATTCCAATGGATTTAACACCCAGCCATCTGCCAAGTTGGATTGACCGGAAGGAATGTGGGGAGGGACTGCTTGGGAACGCTTTAAAACATTGAATGATCAGGGGGGTCCCCCAGATCCTGTCTAGCACACCTTCAGTCAGTTTTTCTTAATAAAGATTCCTGTTGGAAAACCTGTTCCAAGAGTTCTGTCTTCTTAAGATGTAAATTGAGGGGGGTCCTTACACCTGCATTCCAACAACTGAAGCTGTAATGAAGAAACAACTGTTACCTTAGGTAACAGAACCAACCTCAGCCCAGACCACATATGTGCCATGCTGTACCTCTACCTGACACTACCTATTTAAAATACAATGAATGTTTCTACAGACAGAAACACAGCTGTGCCATGGGTTACCTATGTCCCCCATTGTGGTCAATCTCTAGATGGAAGAGGTAGAAACCAAAGCCCTAAACTCCTTCATAGGAATTCCACCCACTCACTGGTATAGGTATGTGGACAATACTTGGGTGAACATCAAAACACAGGAATTGGAAGTGTTCACCAAACATATCAAATCTGTGGACAGATACATCAAATTCACATGGGAAGATGTTAAGGAAAATAGTCTAGCCTTCCTGGACTGTGCAGTACACATTAAGGAAGACAGAAGCCTTAACATTGAAGTTTAGAGAAAACCCCCACACACAAATCAATATTTACATTTTGATTCTCACCACCCACTGGAGCATAAAATGGGAGTTATCAGAACCCTACACCGCTGAGCTGAAAGCCTGCCTACCAGCAAAGATAGGAAAGAAAAACAATTAAAACACATCAGGGAAGCCCTCAGAATGTGTGGCTATACCAAGTGGGCCTTCATCAAATTCCAAAAAAGACCCAGCAGGAGCTCCTCCATAACAGACAAAGGAGAGAACAATAAACAAAGCAATGTTGTAATTCCATAAATTGCAGGAATATCTGAAAAGCTCAGAAGGTTCTTCAGCTAATACAACATACATGCACACTTTAAACCCAAGAATATACTAAGGTAGAAGCTTGTCCACCCCAAGGAAAAACCACCCAGACACAAATGGAGCAATGTGGTATATGGAATACAGTGCAGTGAGACATATGCAAATCTGTACATTGGCAAAACAAAACAACCACTTCATAAATGCATGGCACAACATAGGAGAACAAACCCATCAGGACAAGATTCAGCAGTCCATCTGCATTTAAAAGACAAAGGCCACTCTTTTGAAGAAAGCAAAGGCCACATTTTGGAAAGAGAGGACCACTGGTTTGAAAGAGGGGTCAAAGAGGCCATCTATGTCAAAACTGAACAGCCTTCTCTCAACAGAGGGAGAGGTATATCATCTATCTCCAGCCTACAACATAGTCCTTTCAGCAGTTCCAAGAAGGCTCCATACCCATTTGCACTGTGATCCTGATGACACAGATAAACCTCCAAGTGGCCTCAACGACTCTCTAAAACAATGCAAATGACCAGCTGTCTTCCCATCATCCAGTCAGAGCTGAAGAAGCTTCTTGGATGAGAAGCAAAAAGCCTTCAAAAAGAAACAAGGAAGTCCAGTTGCCTCTTGAAAAAGCACCTTTTGGATGACTGAGAATCTCCATAGACAAATATATTCATCATGCATCTTAATAACAGTTATTTACATCTTTAAAAGTATGAACAAATGCCACAATTTTCTCAATGGTGTATAAATCAAGAGGAAGATAACAACGAGGAAAAATGTGTAAAAATCTCAGGGAAGATGCAGACTATTAATATTTGCCAAATCTATCTATATAAAACAGTAAATATTTCAATGACATTTTCTCATTAATATTCTGACTCAGATTTATCATTAAACATTGATTAACTGGCTGGGGAAAGTAGTAAAAATTATACAAATCTCCAATGCTTTGATACAATTTTAAGCAGAGAGACTAATTGAATTATGATCTGTAGGAGTTTATACAGTTAGAATACATGAAATTAAGCACAAAATCCTTACATAAGCTCTTCAAGCAATGGAGGTGGTGGGACTTTGCTGAACTCGATGGCAGCATGCAGGAAAGCAGCTAGAGTGACAATCCCACCCACGATGACATCACCTGACTGATAGTACATATGATATGGATCATGAGGACTTTGAACTCTACATTTGATGTCATGAGACTTAGAAAGTGGGAGATTAAATAATACTAGTGAGACGATTATTAAAGGTAACATTATTGGAGAAAAGCCATATCTTTCCTTGACACATAAATTCTTGCTTCTTTGATGACAGTGATATTAGTATTCGGGTAAAAGGTGGTTATAAAGCAAACCTTAGAAAAGAGAAAGAAGCTTCCGCAGACTGTGCTGTATAATTGTAGTGTTTTTATTCTGCCTAACATGAAAAAAGTTGAGATATTTATAATATTCTTCATGCTTTGTTCTTGGACACTAAAATTCTGTCTCTGGTTGAAATAAACAAATTAATAACCATCCTTTCAAAATTAAATAGGTTTGCAATTACCTGGATCCCAGGAGAATTGCACAAAATATGTTTTGACTGATAGAAAAAATGTTTCTATCTCATTTGAAAAGAAAAAAAACACTTACAATGAACAAGTTTTTTTTTAAAAAAAAACAGCAACATCCAAGACAATCCTCCCTCAAGCTTGTGCTCTGTAGAGAGGTCAGGTGCAACATCATCCTAGTACATGTTGTACTAGGATGATGTTGCTGTAACACTGCTGTCCTGCATGATCATGAATGTGACTCTAATATTTGGACAATAGCATAGCTGATAGACGATATAAATGAACTGTAGAATGGAAGCTGATAGTCCTAATTGCAGCCCACTTCCATCTCCTTTCATAGATCTAATGATCTGCCAATTGCAGACAGACCCCCAAAGCCTTGTTCCCCCAAATTCATGCAAGTGCTCTGGTCATTCTTGAATGGGACGTTGTGCTGCTTTTAATACTGTCCAACTTTCTCATTGCACATGGCATGGTTTATTATTTATTAATTTGAAAGATTTATCTCACCGGCTCAAGGTTGTCTCAGCCTTCCATCCTTCCGAGGTTGGCAAAATGAGGATCCAGATTGTTGGGAGCAATATGCTGACTCTGTAAATCTGCTTAGAGAGGGCTGTAAAGCACTGTGAAGCAATATATAAGTCTAAGCACTATTACTATCTATCACATGAGCTGGCTGTTTCAGGATTCTAGATTGCTGGCAATCCCGTGTAAATTTTTTACTGTTAATTAGAAGACAAAAACAGGCCAACATATCAAGATAGTTAACCATAAGACTGCTTTGCTGAGAGCTGAGAAATACACTTCTACACACACACACACACACACACACACACACACACACACACACACACACGTATAATAGAAATAGAACAAATTAGGTTCAAAATAGACACAAAAGAGCTGCTCCAATCAAAGAAAGAAGTAACTCAGTATTTGCTTAAATTATTTCAAATATATTAATATATCTCAACTTTCATTGACAGAAACCTCCTTTGAGACTTTCACAGCAGAAATTACATTTAGGAAAATTAGGATTTCAGTCTTATCATTGAAAATTTACTTTAACCATCACATCCCTTTGAGAAAGGAATTGCATCCTCCTCCTTTACTCACCTTGTCAGATAATATATTAATCCACTAAATTCTGGTAAATTCTGGAATCCTAGTTTTTAGGATTCAGTTTCTTTAATATTTCCAAGTGAATATCACAAATACAGGTATGTATATGTAATTCTACAGATATATGTAACCCTTTCAGCCATAAAAATCTGACATCATCAACTTATATGGGGCTGAATGCCATATGATTGCTAATATATGTTGAGGATGATCATTGTTAGTCAAGACAGCATATATCCCTTTGCCTATATTGCCAGGAATAAGAACTAAACAAACCCTTAAGAACTTGGGGATACTGATAAGAATGAATAGCCCTCAATAGAATAATAAATTTACACTTGATAAAGAAAACAGATAGATTGCCAATATGTGTTACTTATAAAAAAAAATATTCTTCCCCCCCCCCAAGACAAAGCCAGAAAAAGAAGAGTTTTCAGCAACTTGGTCAACATTTTTGAAAATCTTGTTTGTTTTTATAATTTATACCATTTTTGAGAATTTCCATGCCCACTTTTTTTCTTAATAGTATTGTATGAATATGAAAATTACTATCTTTAATTTAATAAAAGAAATATTTTAAACATTGTACCCAGTGGTGGGATTCAAATATGTGAACAACTGGTTCTCTGTGTGGATGCCGCTTCCAGAAGTCCGTTCTGAGCCTGGGCAACAAAAAATTAGTTACCGGTTCTGCCGAAGTGGTGCAAACCGCCTGAATCCCACCACTGATTATACCCCCACTGCATGCAAATGGCTATGTCTATGCAAGTCCTTTGGGTGTAGTGCTTTGGACAATGAAGCATAAGTGGGAGAAACTTTTTTTCCAATTATTAAGTCTATCTTTGTTATTAAGTCTATCATTTAGAAAGAACATTTATTATTGAAATAATCAGTAACAAAAAAAATATGCTTTACATCATCTTTTCCCCAACCTTTTGACCTACACAGCCCAACATATTTTACCAGAATAAAGAAACAATTCTACTTTGATCATCTTCACATTGTGTATATGAGAATGTCTCATTTCTCTCCCAGGCCTGGTTTCTATTACAAAAATACGATTTTGGTTTGTTGTACATTAGCCAATTCTCCTATTTGCACAGTAGCAGACAGCCTAATACCATATTAATTCCCCAAAATATCTGCATTGACTCCCCAGATAGATGATCAAATGTAAGCTATCTTCAGTTTTCTTAAGATATGCCTGAAAAGTCTAATAGATAGATAGATAGATAGATAGATAGATAGATAGATAGATAGATAGATAGATAGATAGATAGATAGATAGATAGATAGATAGATAGATAGATAGATAGATAGATAGATAGATAGATAGATAGAGAACCTCTATCAGTTTTTTTAAAGAGGAAATTTGAGTCAGGCATTTCAATCAATGCCATGAGAATCAGAAATGAGTGTGGGAGGTCTTGCCTTATTGGCAGAACAAAATTTTGAGTATTTGTTATCAAAGTCTGACCTTCACAACAAAGGATGTGGAAATGTATATTGACTTGAACAAATAAGATCTCCAGAAACAATTGTTGATGCTCACCAAGCTGGAAAAGTTCAGTCAGCAGATCATGTACAAATTAAAGCAATTCAGTATGATTGTTACCATTCCCAGGAATGGATCACACCATGATTAAAGACTTCTCCTCATTGGTGAAAGTCAGTGTTTATGCGACCACCATCAGGAGAACACTCAACAACAATGGTGTGCATGAAATGGTTACAAGGAGAAAGCTATTACTCTCCGAAAAGAACATTGCAACCTGCATATAGTGTAGTTTGCAAAATCCGAAATGGGTAAGATAAAAGACCATTGGAAAATTATTTTGTGGGTGGATTAGAACAAAATAGAACTTTTAGGTTTGAATTAGAAGTGCTAGTTTGGTGAAAGGGAACACTGTATTTCCGCATAAGAATTTTATCCCGTTTGTGAAACATCGTGGTGGCAGTAACGTAGTTTGTGTCTGCTTTCCTGGATCAGACCAGGACACCTTACCAATATTGATGGAATTACAAATTCTTAATTTTATTGTACCAGTAAAAGAGAGGGGGGGGGAGGCTTCTCCTCCTGACCAGGCACGAAAAAGGTGAGAATTTGCTTCTTTTCTTTTTCTTATTTGTTCCCCAACTCAGGTGTGTGTGTGTGTGTGTGTGTGTGTGTGTGTGTGTGAGGGCTTTCAGGCCTGAAAAAAAAGGTGAGAATTTACCTGTTTTGTTTTCTGTTTCTTATTTGCCCCTCAACTCAGGAATATGTTAAGGAGGGAGGGAGAGGGCAAAGGTTTCTCCCTGATCAGGCCTGAAAAAAATTACCTGTTTTCTTTTCTTTTTATTTGCTCCCCTACTCAGGAATGTGTGTGTTGGAGGTGGTGGGGTCACATGAGAGCTGAAATCAGCCCAAAAGTGTTTTATTATTCAACAATATCGTGACACCACGAAACAAGAGTTGTTTAGCAAGATTTACCTTCACTGAGAACAGGTGACAACTGCTTTTTGAAAAAGTTTCTCTTCAAACTGCAGGTTCATCAAATACCCAGTCAGTATTTTGTAAGGATCTCTATATGATGATGGTTACTTCAAGTATTCCCTTAAGTAAATTAGGTAGTGGTAGCCTCAGGCATGCATTGGGAAAGTACACCAGTCACCTGATTCCAAATGAATCAATTGTAAGGAAAAATTACATCTCTGACTGCTATGAACATGTGTTAGGAAAGATAAGATCTGCTGTTGGCAACAATAAGATATAGATTTCAATTGATTAAATAAGTGATGTAAATGGAAGACATGTAGCCAATGTTACTGGCATTCTGAAATGTGACAAGCCCGATGAAATATTTCTTCTAACATGTGAAACTCTTCTTCTTCTTCTTCTTCTTGTGCCATATCCGTTATCGGACGTTGGCGATCATGTTGGCGATCCTGTTTTTATCAGCAGCCGCACGAAAAAGTGCTGCTGAGTTTTGTCCAAACCAGTCCCTTAGATTTTGAAGCCATGATGTTCTTCTTCTGCCTGGACCTCGTTTGCCTTCAATCTTTCCCTGGAGGATTAAATGGAGTATGCCGTATTTTTCTGGATGTCGCATCACATGTCCAAAATATTCTAACTTTCGTTTTTTAATTGTTTTGATGATTTCCCTTGGCTTTCCCAGGCGGCTTATCACCTCCTCATTTCTGATCTTGTCCACCCAGCTTATACGTAACAGCCGCCTGTAAATCCACATTTCAAATGCTTCTAGTCTCTTCAGGTGGCCTTCTTGTCAGAGACCAACTCTCTACTCCATAGAGCAGGATAGAAAAAATATAACATCTGACAAGCCTGATTTTCAATCTTAGGCTTATGTCGTGACTGCAGAAGACCTTTTTCATTTTGAAGAATGCTGTTCGAGCTTTCTCTATCCTTGTCTTTACTTCAGTGGTCATGTCCCAGCTTTCATGTAAATTAGAACCGAGGTGCGTGATCCTTTCAACTTTTTCTAGTGGTATTCCTTCTGAATTTATTGGTGGTAAGTTAACGGGTTGTTTGCTGACGACCATGATGTTGGTTTTTGAGGTGTTAAGCTTCAAGCCGTATTTTCCAGATATTTCGGTGACTCTCTTGATGAGGAGCTGAAGGTCTTCATGCTTACTGGCAAGCAGAACTGTATCGTCAGCATATCTTAAGTTGTTGATCCAAACACCGTTTACTTTGATGCCAGCATCGATGTTCTCCAGTGCCTCGTTGAAGATTGACTCAGAGTAGATATTGAACAACAGTGGAGACAGAATACATCCCTGTCTGACCCCTCTTCTTATTTCTGCATCAGCTGAGTATTTTTGGCCTAGTCTCACATTTGCTACCTGATGCCAATACAGATTCTTTATTATTTGGATGTCTTTGTCATCTAGTCCCCCTTGTTTCAGGATTTCTAATAGTTTGCTGTGTCTTATTTTATCAAAAGCTTTTTCAAAATCAATGAAGCACATGTAAACACTGTGATTGACATCTCTACAACGCTGTACAAGAACTTGAATGCTGAATAGCGCATCTCGTGTACCAAGATTGTTTCTGAAACCAAATTGTGTGTTACCTAGACGCTCTTCAATTTTGTTGTATATTCTTTTGTGAATTATTCTCAGGAATATTTTCAGGGCATGACTCATTAAGCTTATTGTTCTGTATTCGGTACACTTCTTTGCATTTATTTTTTGGGGGATTGTCACAAAGGTTGATTTTAGCCAATCATTTGGTATCTTTCCTGTTTCGTATATCTGATTGAAGAGCTGCAGTAAAAAAAATTTCCCATTGTCTTCCAGCAATTTTAAAATTTCTACTGGGATATCATCAGGTCCTGTGGCTTTTCTTGTTTTTGCTATTTTTATTGCATGTTCAACCTCCTCCATAGTGATGTTTGGTCCAGTTGTTATACTTCCCATATCTATATCATCCCTAGTGTCCTCAAAAAGTTCTTCAATATATTACTTCTATCTTTTTAGTTTTTCATCCTCATCTAAGATAATTCCCCCCTCTTTGTCAACTAAGTTGTTGGTTTTCTTTTTGTAGAGGCCTGCTGCTTCTTTCACTTTTTTGTGTAAATTGAAATTATCATGTATACCAGCAGATACACGAAATAATGTAGTAAGGAACCAAATTGACTATTTTACAATAAACAAAAGATTTAGAAACTCAGTAAAATCAGTAAAGACATACCCAGGTGCAGATGTACCATCCGATCATAATCTACTACTTGCTGAAGTCCAGCTGAAACTAAAAAGGATGAAAAACCCAAACCCTGCTAAACCAAGAATCGACAGAGACTTCATCATTAAACATGGAGGGAAGATTAAAGAAGAACTAGAAAATCATTTAAGGGAAACCAACAACCTGAATGATGATGATGTAGAAGTGAACTGGAATAAATTTAAAAATGCAATAGTAGAGGTAACAAACTCAAAACAGAGAGAGGGGTACCACAAGAAACAACAGTGGATGACGGAGGAAATTCTTCATCTCATGGATGAAAGAAGATCTTATAAAAATAAAAACAAAGAAAAATACAATGAATTGCAGAAAACAATTAGAAGAAAAATTCGACTGGCAAAAGAAAAGTGGTTTGCAAAGAGATGCAAGGAAATAGAAGAGACAGAACGTATGTGAAACTCTACAAAAAGTAAATAATTACAGGTAGTCCTTGATTTACAACAGATCATTTAGTGACCATTCAAAATTACAACGGCATTGAAAAAAGGGACTTATGACTTTTTCACACTTACGATCGTTGTAGCATTTCCATGGTCACATGATCAAAATTCAGATGCTTGGCAATTGACTCATATTTATGACTGTTTCAGTGTCCCAGGGTCATGTGACCACCTTTTGTGAAATTCTGATGAGCACAGTCAATGAAGAAGCCAGATTCGCTTAACAAACTTGCTGCTAACTTAACAACTGCAGTGATTCATTTAACAACAGTGGCAAGAAAGGTCATAAAATTGGGCAAAATTCACTTAACAGATGTCTTGCTTAGCAACAGAAATTTTGGGCTCAATTGTGGTCATAAGTCGAGTTTTACACTATTGCTATGCTCTTTGACGATTCTATGAAACTACTCTGGCTGGATGCTATAAAAAGGGGCAATATCCTTCTTTTTATAACAGATGCCTCTCCATATGTGACTAGAGCAGCCAAGGGACTTAAAACTCATTTATCCAAAAAGGATTCTTATTGCATTCCTTGCACATGGTTTACACAGAGTGGCTGAACATCAAGTGGCCGAAGAGATTCAAGGCAATTATCCTGATATAGATAAGATAATTTTGAATGGGGAAAAATATTCATTAAAACTCCACTTTGAGTACAAAAGTTCAAAGAAATTGCTCCTACTTTGGCTCTTCCTCCCCAGGCTTTGGTGACATGTTGGGGGACTTGGCTGAATGCAGGCTATGTATTATTTCACAAATTATGCTTCCTTGCAGTGGATAGTATTTCCTCCATCAAGATTGGGCAATATTCCTTTTCTGAAACTTTGGCTGGAGATAGGATTGGCCAAGCTTTATAGAGGAGATTGAAGAGGTGCATCCATGGGCATAAAAAATTACATTTCATTACAAAGACAGCAAAAGCCCCTGACTCTGTACTGGCAATAAGGTAATCAATCAGACCTATCTTGGAGAATGGGTCTCAGTCTTGATGTCAACGCTATTTGATTTTTTAGTAACTTTTTATTTTATTCAAAAAATTAAAATAGACTCCCAAAAAAGTATATAAAAACAAAACAAAAAAATAAATAGAACATTAAAAATTGTGCATTAAAGAGAACAAAAACCACAAAACTGTACTGTACATATATTATCCCCATATATTATCACTGATCAGTATATATTTATAATGATAAATATATTGCAACAACATATCTATATATCATCTGTCTCTGTCTCTGTCTCTCTGTCGCTCTGTCTCTCTCTCTCTGTGTCTCTCTCTCTCTCCCTCTCTTTGTCTCTCTTTCTGACTGTTGGCCTTATGGATGAAATATAGATTCAGCTCCCTTTTTAAGTTCTCAGAGAAGTGAGGCACAAGACTGAAACAGGTTAGCTTTTCTGTATATCTCTGAGGATTGGTAACTTCTGCTTATGGTGGAAAGATACAATCCCCTCCCCCCAATCTTTAATGGAAGCCAAAAATGCAATATTGGATTTGAACACACCCAGACAAGTAATATTACAATAATTTTCTCCAATTATTTATAAATGACTGGAAATTCTGCAAGCTGTGGAGTCTATATACCTGGAGGGTGCCATGTTGGGCAAGGATGGCCTAGATATTTCCAGCATCTTTTTTTGTTTTTTGGCTGTTGGATGTTTCTAATATACAGTTCTTTTTGACAAAGCTGGAGTTCATTAAAAGTTGAAAACAACATGTTTTCCTCACATACTGTGGGGACTGAAGTAGTCAATACCTTACTCTTTAATTATCCCAAGACTGATAATTAATGTTTCTATTGGTTCCATCTCTCTTGGATTTTCAGTTTTCAAGTTCAAAAGAAGAAGAAAATACATGTATCTATTTGAAGTGAAGAAAGAATAAAAACAGATTTAGATTTTTTAGCTTGATCTGGGATAGATTTTTCTTTTTTTGAATGCTCACTCCTAACAGCAGGGATTTTTTAAAAATCACAAGAGGTCTAATTGTGATTAAAATCTGTGATAAGATATCACATCTGTGAATTAAATTTCTGTTAAATGAATAAGAATCCCAAAGAAGAAGGAAGATTTTACCTGTACTGAAAATGGAGCTGGTAATATTTTTGCTGGTAGCACTGTTCTCTTTTAAAGCATGCAACGCTTATAATATGAAATGTAAAATTCATACTCCTGATAAACCACAGCATACATATTGTGAATCAAGAGGTGTTATAATTGGTGGCATAGCAACTCTAGCAACTTTCTTGAACAATGGTTTAAGTTTCCACCATCATTGCTTGAAGATCTTATGTAAGAACTTTTACTTTCATATATTTTCTGGGAAGATTTAGAAGTCCCAAACCAGCAATGCAATAAGTTTAATTAGCTTATTATAGAAAATACTCATAGAATCATAAATATTGAATCCTTCTTAAAATGTTTGTTATGTTGTTGTAAATCTTAATACGTTATATTATTTCAATGCATAATATTTTTAGTATTGAGAATTATTAATACTCTAATATTTAGATAACTTTGAATGTGGATAATAAAATTAACAAAAATGTACTATATGTATTAATTAAACTTTAGAACATCAATGCTATTAAGTGAAATATTATGTTTTTCATATAGAATCAATATTTATTTATTTTATTATATATTTATTTATTTAATTTTCATGTCATCCATCTCACCAGAGGTAACTCTAGGCATCTTACAGACATACTGTTAAAATACATTGTAAAATATTAAAACAATAAATAGGGTTCTTAAATTTAAAACTCAATTAAATAGAACATTAAAGGAAAGAATATATTAATTTTAGTGAATATTAAATACAACACTAAAAAAACTCAGTACACATGCATGAAAGCATTTGTTGTACAATAAAATTTTAAATCTTAAGCTGATTATTTAGTATTAAGGTCTCTTTGGTACTGTTACTTATAGTTTTTTTAAAAACATATTGATAAAAAAAGTAGAAAAAGAAAACAAGTTTCAGAACAATTAAAATACCAAACAAAATAAGACTTAAAAAAATATAGGTTTTCTTTTCATAAACTAGATCTCTGACTCATCTCTTCCTATTAATTCTGAAGGTTTTTTCCCTTTTCCAATTATATCAACAATTTTCTTTATGAGGATAAAATTTGAGTATATTGGTAAAGAAAATATGTAGCTAGTCATGAGTTATGGTCCTATGACCTACAATCCATCTTTGATTTAATGTTTCTTAAGCAATATTGAGAAGCAGCTTTAAAATATGAATACAGCACCTAAGTTGATTTGTTCAATCTTTATAAATAGGTTTAATGGAAACAATAAAAATGTGTGGTTTAAATGTTTATAAAATTCTTCTCTTTCTAAATGTATTATTAAATTCACCTATGATGTACTATTTCTATCAATGAGTAACATATATCTATCTGCATGTTTAATTTTGAATGTAAGACAAACATGTTCTGATTCTTTCTTTTGAGAATTAATTTTGTTGTACATTCATGTTTATTTCTTAGAAGCTGCTTGTTGATTTCTTAAAATACTAAATAAAAAATACTTTCGGAAAATAAAGAGTTAAAAAACCAGGAAATTTACTTCAGTAAACTCATATTATAGAACGTGTTTTGTGAAAGACCAAAGCAATATAAAGGCAGCACATTGTACAGCAATATATTAATGTAAAGCTTGCAAATTTACCTGGTAAATAGATCATCAAGAAAGAGAATACTGAAGTTTGAGAAAAATCTACTGTGTCTATACAGTCTGTGAATCACCTTTTCCACTTCAGCATATGGTTGTTTTCTCCTGAAGGATTTCTGTATATTCAGGCATAGTATTAGATCATACATTCCTGATTCTAGATTGTTGGATGGGACAAAACTTGCTTCTCTTCTTCAGAGATTCTTTTCTTCTAAACTTATATTCTTCAAAGATATCATTTTACCTCCTAAAGTTCTATGTTTTATATAAGTATATTATTTAATAAAAATTATGTATAAGACTACTCCTTTATTATATTGATATCTACTACTGATTTATTGTATTTAGATACTATCTTGAGAATTGTAGAGGTCTTTGCAGAATTAAAACAATGGGGCATAAGAAAGTGTTAAATCATCAAAACCATCAAGAAATAAGAAATGGATCACATTTATTTAATATTAAAAAACTATGTTCTGGAATCTGCAAATTTTCTAATTGATACTTTCTGTCAAGAAAAGAGAAGTAATGCAGATTTTTATATTGATATAACTTTCTGAGTAAGTAAGCCAATAATCATAAAGGAGAAATGAGGAATATAAAAATGAATTATAAAAAAAAGGCAGAACTGGGTTTGTTTGGTACTTTTGAGTTCCTTTCAGGAAATCTATACATATTTTCTCAGAGTCTGTTTTCTATTGTAGTTTAGTGCTGAAGAATTACCAACACATCCTGGCCTTGGTATTTGCAGTGAAAGAGATGAATGAAAACCCTCATCTCTTACCAAATGTCACCTTGGGTTTCCACATCTATGACAGTCACTTCAGCTCACAGAAGACTTACCATGCGACAATGTTACTGCTTTACAACTTGAAGAGTTTTGTTCCTAACTACATCTGTGGCATCCAGAATAATCTGACTGCAATGATTGGGGGACTTGACTCCAAAACCTCCATTGTCATTGCAAATCTCTTGGATATCTACAAGGTTCCACAGGTAGAGTAGATCAGCTCAGACTATGTATAAGTATTGGAGCACAATAGCATTTCTTACTTCTCTAGATGTTCATTTTTTTTTCTAAATCTGTAAAATAGATTTTCTCTTCTTCCTCTCTTTTTTCCCTCTTTCTTCCTATTTTTCCCCTTAAACCTGCTTTAGCTCATCTATGGCTCTGCTCCAGTCATGAATTATAAAACCCCAGGACTTTCCTTCTTCCAAATGAGCCCTATGGAAAGACTTCAGTGTGACGGGATTCTATCTTTGCTCCTCCATTTCAAATGGACATGGATTGGAATTACTGTGATGGATAATGATAATGGAGAACGAGTTCTTGATATGATCATTCCATTATTTTCTAAGCATGGAATTTGCTTTACATTCATAGAAAGAATTGCCTATCTACACTCAGTTAATGGATTGATTTCTGTATTTAAACAAGGTGCAAAATTACATGATAAAATCACGACAACCAAAAGCAATGTTATGATTATCTATGGTGAGTCCAATGCCTTGGTTTTCCTGAGATAGTTACCATATCTTTCAAACAAAGAATATGATAGAGATGCAACAAAAGGAAAAGTATGGATATTGAATTCTCAAGCAGAACTTGCATCAACTGTCTATGAAAAGGACTGGGATACACAAATAATCCATGGTGCTCTGTCCTTCACAATTCAAAGCAACAACCCTCCTGGATTCAAGTCTTTTCTTGAAAGTAGAAATCCTCTGAAGCCAAAAGCAGATGGCTTTATCAAAGACTTCTGGCAACAGGCCTTCAACTGCATATTTCAAACTTCACTGGTTGACAAGGTGGTTGGAGAACTCTGCACTGGGAGAGAGAATATGGAAAATCTTCCTAAAATTGTTTTTGAAACAAGCATGATTGGTCACAGTTACAGCATCTATAATTCTGTCTATGCGGTGGCCTATGCTTTACATGCCATGTTGTCATCTAGATTTAGACATAGGAAAACAATAGTTAAAGGGAGTTTGAACCTTCTTAATCAAGTTGCCTGGCAGGTAAATGGCAAGAATATCCTCAGGTAATCAGGTAAATTACAATGCTCTTGTAAATAGCAAGAGCATCCTCAAGTAACATATTCTAAATGAAGTTGTAAACCATTTTTCATTCCATTTCCATTCCTCTTTCCTATTAACAGGAAATTTTATTTCAGTTGAGTCATGAGTTCCATATTCCTCCTCGCCCTACTAGATATTTTCCCCAAACATACAACTATATTTTTCTAAAATTCTGCCTTTCCCTTTTTATTCTAGGTGCATCACTTCTTCTTCTTTTTTTAAAAAAATATATTTTATTGGATTTTTATGGGGGTGGAAGGGTTACATCAAGGTGCTTAGGAAACACTGTGGAGGTGGATATATCAAACATCCAAAAGAACAATCACAGATATATAGCTCAAATTAATTCATTGAAAATTCCCTCTCTAATTCCCTCATATAGTCTTACATATTCAAGTTAATACATTTCTAAATAAACTTCAAACAATCCTATCAAATATCAATCACATTTCAATTATAGAAATCCAAGTCCTGTTTTTAGGCTTTACTAATTTACAGTTACCATATTCCAATTAGCCTTAAATAGACATATTATTAACACTTCGGGTGTCCCTTTTTAACACAATAATTATATCTAAAATGAGTATATTATTCCCGCAGTAACATTCTTATATTTTCTTCATTAATACCATTTCTTCTCTTGTCACCAATCCCTCTTATTCTTCTTCTATTACAAAATAATTATCTTATTTAAAATAAAAATATCAAACCAACAAATAGGTTTCTATCTGACTTAAATATATATTCTATCAATTCATCTATGTCTATAAAAAATCTTTTTAACCCAGTAGATAAAGTTTACCTCTCCAGTAATTATCATATCTAAGACAAAGTATTATTACAAGGGGTATCCTCTTAGAAAATTCACGTACTCCGTTAGTTATTAAATCAGTCAAAAACTCAAAAGCCTTTTTAAACCCATTAAGTAAAACTTTAAAATACATTTTTAAATCTAACTCTTGGTTTCTTTCTGTGCCATACCGGTTTCCATAATAAAATTCCTGCATCATCAAACCACAATATTAGAGAGTCAATATTCCTCAACGCTTCAAATTGGTCAAAGTTCTCTTTCCTTTCTTCTAGTAGCCTTTGGATGATAAAAGCCGTTTTATTCCATGTTATAGTTGCTAGTTGTTTGTCCACATTATCACAGTTTTCAATAACTTGTATCTGAGTGTCAGTCTCTGTTGATGTTAATGCTTCAGGCATCTCAGTTAAAATTATTCTTTGACCATTAAGCTTCTCCATAGATTGCATTTGGGATTGTATAAAGTTGGTTTGTTCCTTAGTTTCCACAATTTCTCTCGGTGTAATTTCATAGTTGAGTTGTAAACATGATTCCTCTTTAGGTTGTAAATATTGCTCACTAGTCTCTTTAGCTCCAATCTGCTCCTTCTCCACTGTTTTTCGGCCTATAATTTGATCCGTCAAAGTTTGGAAGTAAGAGTTCATATCCTCCGTGGCTTTCAAGATTTTTTCCAATATAAGCTCATAGTCCAGCTGTGTGTTAAGTTCCATGTCAGTGGTGAACAGATCTTTTAATCATTTAGTGAAGGCTTTATTTCACCTCCAATTCTCAATAGACCAAATCACCACACAGCTGTTTCAGTTATCTTACTCTTATCATCTTTTGAAGGTCAGAGCCATCCTCTAGCAATGAAAAAAATATACAGTTGCAGTAACACTTTTCGTCACAAGATGTCCTCAGCAGACTATAAGGTCTTTCTTTCTTTCTTTCTTTCTTTCTTTCTTTCTTTCTTTCTTTCTTTCTTTCTTTCTTTCTTTCTTTCTTCTTTCTTTCTTTCTTTCTTTCTTTCTTTCTTTCTTTCTTTCTTTCTTTCTTTCTTTCTTTCTTTCTTTCTTTCTTTCTTTCCAAGTTAATAGATTTTTTGTTTTTCACATTAAAAAGATGAAGAAAGACCTCTCCAAAATAATAGACGCGTAGTTATGATAATAATGATCAAGTATAGAAATATTTTCAGGCCCCCTCAGTATTCCAGAAATTAAATAGTCAATAAAAAATTAACTGGTTTATTTTATTTTTTTTTCAATTCCCAAAGCTGTTTTTCCCAAGTGCCCAAACGCTGCTCCCTCACAGCAGTAATTCAAATACAAAAGCTTTTTACAGGAGAGTAATTAGGGAGAGAAGGGGGAGGAAGGGTCTCACCCGGATTCTCCACGGGGGTTCTTTGTGCTTAGTTGATCTTCTGGCTTTCGGCTGGTGCAGCAAAGTGATCGTCCATTTTACTGGCCGATCTTTTCTCCGACGGCCCTAAGGAGCTAGCTCGGACTGAGGAAGGAGCTGCCGCTCTTCCCCAGTCAAACGAGGGCCTCCTCAATGGTGGTCGCCTCTCCGGGGCGACTTTCGACCCGATTAAGGGTCTACCGGCGGAGGGAAAACAGCCGGTGGGAGAGACGGATCTCTCCGTGCGACTGCGTGTGCCGCGATCCGGAACCGGAAGCTCCTAGGTGCATCACTTCTTGAAAGGTCTTTCATTTAATAATAGTGTTGGGGATGAGGTTTCTCTTGATTCCAATGAAGAACTACTAGCTGGTCTGGATGTAATGAACTGGATTGTTTTTTCAAACAAATCCTTTGTTAGAATGAAAGTTGGGAAGGTAGATTCTGGAGTTTCCACAAACCAAAGTTTCACAATTAACGATGATGTCATAATGTGGCACAGCTGGTTTAACCAGGTAAGATTCAAAGTCAAAGTGTTTTGGAAAGCTTCTGTTTCTTCACCAGACATGAAATCCTTTATCACATGCAAATAACCCTTAAAGATACTAAAATACAGAGACCTGCAAATAATCATAGAAAAAGAAAGCAAAGGTAGTACCAGTAGTATTAGGTGCCTTGTCTGCAATCTGAAAAGAAATGAAGCACCATTTGAAGACCCTTGGTATTGAAAAATTCAATGTCAATGGCAAAAAGCAGCTTTACTCAGGTAGAGAGAATGAAATATGAGACATCTTCTCAAATTACTTTTCTGCTTTGGACTCAAATTTCTTTTATCGGATAGTAGTCTTGGTTGTAGGTCATACAACATAACATCTATCCTTTCTTTCCATGGACTTCTTTGAGACTTGTGGCCAGGGATATGTGTGGACAGATAAAGGAAATGCTTTTCTAATTTGCAGGTGGCCCCTGCATCTTGTGATGATACTTCTAACACCATAAAACATCAACATCTTCTTACCCCAAGCCCTTGGAAAGGACTTGATAGGTGCATCAAAATGCCAAATCCAGCTTGAATGTCTGGCTAACTATGTAACAAACCAAAATAAAGTTTAACAACATATTGTGATGAGATGAAATTGAAGAGCGGCTAACAACTGGTAAAACCTATCTGATAATGAAAGATCCAGCAAAATGGGGAGGACCAGGTAGATGGGTATGGACTACATCAGATGGTTGAAGAAAAAAAGGGCATTGGAAGGACAATGAAGAAGATGTACTGAAGCTAGTATATCAAGAAGGTTTATTGAATACTGGAGAAACCAACATGGCCTACAAGAAGGAACAAATGAAAAACAGAAAAGCAGCATGGGAAGATAAAGCATTACATGGCCAGTACATTAAAAAAAGTAACAGGTATGGCAGTTAATAACAAGACCTAGAAATGAGTAAGATAGGAAAGTTGAAGAAAGAGACAGAGGACCTAATTCTGGTTGCATAAGACCATGCTTTAAGAACAAATGCATGCAAAGACAGAATTGAGAAGACAGCAACAGACAGAAAATGCTGCTTTTGCACAGAACCTGAAAAAAAGGGTTAGCTGGTTAGCTGCTCAATAAGGTTGCACAGATTGACTACAAACAATGGCATGATCAAGTAACAACAAGGGTGAATTAGAAAATCTGTGAGAAAGCAAGAAATAGTGGGACCATAAAAGAGAGAAAATTACAGAAAATGAAGAAGCTACAGTGTTCTAGGACTTTAGAATTCAAACAGACACCTGATGCATAAAATACCAGACTTAACAGCTATCAATAAGAAAGTCAAAATACCCTGGATAGTGGGCACGGCAAAACAGAGTAGAATAGAAGGCACTGGAAAAGATAACAAAACACAAAGATCTGCAAATAGAAATAGAATGACTGTGGCAAAAGAAAGCAAAGGTAGGCACTTTGATGCAATCCCAAAACAACTGGGGTACTTCTTGAACATCATTGTCATTGACAAAATTATATTAGTCTATTGCAAAAGAAAATTTTACTTGGAACAGCTTACATGCTGTGACAATATCTGTAATAATATCAAATATCCATATCTTCCTTTCCTAGGTCCTTGGGAAGACCTCAATAGGCAAACAAAAATGTTATATCTAGTCTGAACATCTGGCTGACTGTGCAACAAACCATAATAATAATAATGTTTCAATATTTAGCTGACTATGTGACAATTTCTTTTATTTCTATTCTATTCTATTCTATTCTATTCTATTCTATTCTATTCTATTCTATTCTATTCTATTCTATTCTATTCTATTCTATTCTATTCTAAATAAAAGATCAACGATGATAGACTGAGAGAGGTTAATATTAAGAGAAGAAGCTTTCAAAGACATTAACAATCACCACTACTATTTGTCATTGCACTGATCCCTCCATCAACGACATTGAACTAGTCAAGCCCTGGCTATCAAACATGGAATACATCTGCCAGGCTATCCCATCTCCTTTACATCAGTCATCTGAAGCTTTAGAAAAAACACCATGTGAAATGGAATCACTGCTGAACTCTGTCCATATTCAGACAAGTTATTGCCATAAGGTTTGGACTGGAAAATGTGCCACCCTCATCATCAACAAGTAAATATTAAAAACTAAAGGAATCAAGATGCCCTGTGGAAATAAGATCAAGAATCTGGATGAAGACGATTACTACAAATACCTAAACATCCTTCAAGTTGACAACATCAGGCATGCATATTAAGGCCAACACCACCTTAAGAATTGGTAACTGTGAATTCACATTGTGGTGAACAAATAGTAATTATAGTAAGATAAGGCTCTTCAAGTTTCTTCCTCACTTCCTGTACTTATGAACATATAATTTTAAAATGGTATAATGACATAATACTTTTATCTAAGCATAACAGATTGTTAATCAGGACAAGGAACAATTATACAGATGGTAAAGTCTGCCACTAGGTTTTAGCTAGTAGGATTTTAACGCCTACTCTCACCCAGTGCTGAGCAATGAATTGACCACTGCATTTCCTAAATGAAAAAAAGCTTTCTAAAATCCTATGCACAATATTAATTCTTGCAATAAATATAAATACTAGCACCTATTAAAGTGCATGCAATTGAGCCCATTAATAATAAAGATATCTGATAAGATATCTCAAAGTCAAATACGCAAGATTGCCATTGTTTTTTCCTTATTTATATATTAGTCTCAGCCTCTTTCAGTATGCAGTGACAGTTGTCGTCCTGGTTCCAGCAAAAAGGTGAAGGAAGGGGAATCCTTTTGCTGCTATGACTGTATCCCTTGCCCAGAGGGGAAGATTTCAGAGAAGGAAGGTAAGAAATGTGCTGCTTGGATTCAGCAAGGAAAATGGTGACAATCTAATCTAGAAGACAATTCTAAATAAATCTGAATTTTGTTTTTCAATTGCCTCAATTCAGCAATAAAACCTGTATTTCAAAATTATGCACCTTGGACTATCAGTCTCTGCTCATTAATCTCTAAATCTGGATGTCTTTCTTTCCAAAGCTGGTACATTTAATTTTGAAACCCTCATTTCAATGGTTTTGATTGATGGAAAGGATTCCATAATGAAATATTTTTGTTCCTTTGACCAAATTTATTCTTTCGATTGCCTTCCAGTAACCTCCATGCTCCATGTCAGCTCCATGCCCTGATTGCCTTACAGAAGGAACTGAGCCGTGTGGCACATTTTTCAGTGAATTCCCAGACGATTTAGTATCAAATGTGACTCTTGTTAATCTGAGCAACATTCAGTCTGGCATGGAATTTGAATCACATATTGTTGCCACATTAAATGGGTGTTTGAGAATAGTTTTAGGCTGACTCTTCAATTAAATCTCTCTAATAAGGTAGCATCTGTTCAGTTTAACCCTTCAGAATCACTAGAGCATGCAGGGCCTTCATCACAATGAGATACTGTTCCTTTAGAGGGGCTACAATATTGTTACTACTATACTACTATACTACTACAATCTATGTAACTGTTTTATATATACAAATGTGCACAGACAAGTGTATAATTGCTACATATATTATTTATAATATATGTAAATGCATAAGGAATATGCACTATATATTATAGTGTTCCTAAGATGAAAACCTCATTGTCTGCCTCTTCATTTTTTTCAGATAGTAATGAATGCTATGCTTGTAAAGATGGAAGCTATCCAAACAGAAATCAGGATACTTGCAATCCTAAAATTATCATATTTTTGTCTTATGAAGAACCTTTGGGGATCAGTTTAGCCTTCTTTGCTTTTTTCTTTTCCTTGGTATCAGAGATGGTGCTTGTAATAGTTATGAGAAACCACAACACTCCCATTATTATAGCCAATAACCGAGACCTCACTTATATTCTCCTCTTCTCCCTCCTGCTCTGCTTCCTTTCTACATTCTTATTCATTGGTCGGCCCAAGAAAGTGATATGTCTTCTCCAACAAGCTGCTTTTGGCATCTCCTTCTCCATGGCTGTTTCTTCAGTGTTGGCAAAAACTGTCACAATGGTTCTGGCTTTCCTGGCCACCAAGCCAGTTTCCAGAATGAGAATGTTTGTGGGAAAGAGACTTGCCAACTCCATGGTCATTTCCTGCTCTCTTATTGAAACAGTCATTTGTATGTTGTGGCTGGCAATATCTCCCCCATTCCCTGATTTAGACATGCATTCGATGGTTGAAAAAAGCATTCTGCAGTGTAATGAAGGATCTGAGATTATGTTCTATTGTGTCCTAATTTATATGGGCTTCTTGGCCTTTATTAGTTTCATTGTTGCTTTCTTGGCTAGGATACTTTCAATGAGGCCAAGTTCATTACTTTCAGCATGTTGCTTTTCTGCAGTGTTTGGATATCCTTTGTTCCAACTTATCTGAGCACTAAAGGAAAGTACATGGTGGCTGTGGAGATCTTCTCCATCTTAACCTCTAGTGCTGGTTTGCTGGGCTGCATCTTTTTCCCCAAATGTTATATTATTGTGTTCAAGCCCAACCTTAACAACAGGGAACAATTAATGAATAGAAAAAAGGAATGAGTTTAACTGAGAGTGCCCTTTGCTATTATTTAAAATGTAGCAATTTTGTGTTGTTAATATAATAATAAAAAGTTTATTTTTTTGTTTTTCCCTTCCATTGTGGATGGTGATTTCAATAATCTTCCTCCTAGCAATATTTTTTCCTGCAAAATATGTACGGCTGATGAAATGTAATCTGAAGTCATCCAGCCCTGAGGTTTTATTGCTGATGGTAAAGTTCTGCTTTATCTCTTTGATCTTTTTCACTCTTACTAATAACTATTTACTTTTCCTATTTGAGATCAAGATCAACTATGAAATAATTAAGGGATCAATGGCTCAAACACTTTGTCTAATCTTTGTTTTATACTGGAATCAGAAGGGTTGGAAAACAGAATTTCAGTTATAGAATTATTTGATAGCCCTCAGTACTAGAACATTAAGTACACATTCAGAAAATAATGCTCTAGTGATCAAAATTCTTTAACAGCATTCTTTAACAACAGCATTCTGGATGAATATATGTTTACTGTAGTATAGTATTGAGGCATATTAGTGGAAGCTAAATGAGTCTTTTCAAGTATCAATTTTTCCTGCTATCTCCTTTATAGCCAAATAAACTAGAGAGCCTTCTGAACCTCTTGCCCTGCCAACTATCCATCTACCAGCTCTATTGTTTTTTATCTGGCCATTCCTTAGGCAGCAGCTCTTCACCTCATCTCTCAGGGTCTTTCCTATATGTTATTACAATTGTTTGTTTTGAAATCTGAGCTTGCTATTTTGATCATGCCACAGATAACATGGTCTTCTCTTTCTATCAGACCAGAGAGACACAGACAGGGTGAAGGCATGTCCTCACAATAAAATAAAAAAACCTAGCTACATTTCCTATGTTACCTATTCTGAGATCTCCCAATTGATGATATATATGACATGCACTTGATGAGTCTTATATATTTGGGGAATAAATAGTGTTAGCAGTAATATTATTCAAGCCCCCATTCTCAAAGCAAATCTAAATTTTTCCTTATATAAATTCTGTAGTTTTCTCATTTCTTTTGTGATAGTGAAAATGTCTAGTAATAAAATGTCTAGTAATAAAAACTCCTGACAGCCAACCCTTTAGAGAAGAATCTATCATACATCAACCTGGAGGATTCATGTCTGTTTTCACTCTTTCTTCCAGCTTGTAATATATTGTAAAATATACTGTAAATTGGTTAATAATATCCTTCACAATTTTTGCTGTTGAACTTGTCCTTGGACATTGGAGTTCGGCATGAAGTAAACAAAAAGAAAACTACTAGTACTATTATAATTAAGGAACAAAGTAAGTACTAGTATAAATCCCAGAGAAATGAAGAAAAACATGTGTTCACACACAAAGAACAAACTTTTTTCTATCATTTAGAAAGAACATTTATTATTCAAATAATCAGAAACAAAAAAAGTTATGCTTTACTTTACCTTCCCCCAACCTTTTGACCTACAGGTGAAAGACATCTAAAATATACAACCCAATATATTTTTCCAGAATAAAAAAATGATTCTACTTTGCTCGTCTTCACATTGTATATGTGAGAATGTCTTATTTCACTCCCAGGTCTGGTTTCCATTGCAGAAATAGAATTTTGGTTTGTTGTACATCATGTGACTCTCCTATTTGCAAAGTAGCAGACAGCCTAATTACATACTGATTCTCCCAATCTTCTCCATTGACTCCCCAGATAGAAGATGACCAAATCTATCTTCAGTTTTCTTAATATATGCCTGAACGTCTAATAGTTAAGTCCAATATTTGTACACACAGGTTTAGTTCATCTTTGACTGGATTGGGTATTCTCTCCTTTGGTGCAAGATTGCAAGAAGAAAGCCATTACTCTCCAAAAAGAATATTGCAGTCTGCGTGTACTGTAGGTTGCAAAATCGCAAATGGATAAGCTAAAAGGCTGTTGGAAAAGAGCAAAATATAACTTTTGGCTTGAATTAGAAGTCCTAATTTGGTAAAAGGGAAACACTGTATTTCACAAAAGAACCTTATTCCATCTGTGAAAGACCATGGTGGCAGTAATGTGGTTTGGGTCTGCTTTGCTGGGCAAGACAAGGACAGTTTACCAATATTGTTGGAACTACAAATTCTGAATTTAACCAACAAATTCGAACTATCAGGATATCCAAACATGAATTAAAGCTCAAGAGAAAGTGGGTCATGCAGCAAGACAATGACCCAAAGGACACAAGCCATATAGAATGTTTAAAGCAAAAGAAAGTTAAGCTGTTGTGATGACCAAATAAAATCCTGACCTTAATTCCTTAGAATTCTTGTGGAAGGACCTGAAGTGGGAAGTTCCTGCAAGGAAGCTCACCAACATATTAATTTCTATTTATTTGTTTTTATTTATCTAGTTTTTATTTATCTAGGTTTTTATTTATCTAGTTTTAGGGATTGTTAAGAGAACAGAACACATTTCAGGTCACATTTATCCAAAAATATTGAAAATTTAAAAGATTTCATAAGTTGTAGTATATATTTATTTTACTTCTGTGCCACTTCAGTCCAGAGAATCTAAGCAGATGGAAGTGCTTTAACATAATAGTATAAACCAGCCATTTCTATAACAACAAACCTATTTAATTACTAAAATCCAAAATCAAAGTTTCATTTTTTTCCACCTCAAGCACAAAGTCCAGAATTGTTTTCCAAGTAGAAACAAAAATAATTGTGTTTTTGTCTTTAATCAAAGCAGTCAGTTTGGCCATCTTGGCTAACTCCATCACCTTCTGCAGCCATTCATCCATTGTGGGAATCGAAATATTCTTCCATTTTTGTGCATAAAGTAATCTTGCTGCCATCAGCATATATAACACCAAAGTTCCATTTTTTTCCAAGTCTTTTTCCATTAAACCCAAAACAAAAGTTTCTGGTTTTATCCTTATATCACAGCCCTGGAAGGTCATATTCTTAATAAGCATTGTTGTTTCCTGTTAGTTTATTTTAAAACCTGCTAAAACCCCAAACTCATTTAATTTTCTCATCAAATATTCTATATTATTTTTGGGTCTTGCAAAAATATAACCAGGTCATCAGCAAATGCCCCAATTTGTAAACTTCCTTGTTGATATTTATACCTGCTATTTTCTCATCTTGCCTAATATCTCTGTTCAAGACTTCCAGCACCAATATAAACAACAGGGGAGATAAGGGGCATCCTTGTCTCATACCCTTTTGAAATTCCCATGAATTGGTTGAATCTCCATTAATAATAATCTTTGCTTGCTGTGATGTATAAACTGCTTTAACCCCTTGAATACAATTCTCCCCAAAATCCATATCTTTCAAAACTCTAAACTCAGAAGCCCAATTTAAATTGTCCAAGGCCTTTTCTGCATCTAAAAATATTAAAGTTGCCTGGTTCTCATTATGATATTGTAAATATTCAATAATATTCAAAACAGTCGTCAAGTTATCCCTTAACTATCTTTTTGGCAGAAAGCCAGATTGATCTTCATGAATATATGCCTGTAAAATATTCTTTAATCTTTCTGCCAAAATTGCAGCAAAAAGTATATAGTCATTATTTAGTAATGAAATTGGTCTATAATTCACTATCCTTGTGACATCTTGGTCTTCCTTTGGTAATAACACAATATTAGCTTCTTTTCAAGTTTGCGGCATCTTTCCCCCCCTGTAATATATCATTCATTATATCCTTTTTTTTAATTACAAGTTTTTTTATTTATAATACAATTAAAACAAAACGGATAAACAAACAAGAAAAAACATTGGACATGACGTCACATTCCAGTTTAGACATCTTTCTCAAATCATTCCTCCCCATAAATTCAACTCTTTCTCTCTATGAACATATACAAACCTTTTACACAATGTCAGATATATTTTCTCTATTTGCTAATCTATAAATAAATATAATTCCATCTATCGTTAAGCTATCGCTGATCTATAACCCCGATAGTTTCCCGTGATTCCCACCAGTGGTACAGTTTGTCCCAAATTACAAAATATTCAGATTCACATTTGTCCTTTAGTTCCATTGTGAGCCTGTCCATTTCTGCACATGATAATATTTTGTATAATATTTCTTCGTTAGTAGGAATCTCTTTATTCTTCCACTTTTGTGCATAGGCCAATCTAGCAGCCGTCAGGATGTGCAACATCAAGTAAACTATGTCCTTATCATATTTGTCTATAGTTATTCCCAATAGGAAGAGTTCAGGTTTTAGCTCTAATTCTACCATTAGTATTTCTTTTAGCCATTTTTTGATCCTATTCCAATAGTCCTGGGCTTTGGGGCATTCCCACCACATGTGGTAGTAGGTCCCTATTGCCATTTTACATTTCCAGCATGTAGATGAGAGGTTTGGTCCCATTTTGGCTAGTCTCGCGGGTGGGAGGTGCCATCTGTAAAACATCTTATAAAGATTCTCCTTATATGAGGTGGCTAAGGTGAGCTTCCTGTTTCTTTCCCAGAGTTCTTGCCAGATATGCAATTCGATATTGAATCCAAAGTCCCTGCTCCATGTTAACATGGTTTCCTTGACCTGCTCTTCGTACATTGCCTGATCAAGAAGATATTGATATGTTCTTTTGATCATTTTCTCTTCGGTTCCTAATAGTATTTTGCCTAATTCTGTCAGGTCTATTTTTATGCCCCAATCTTTTTTATCCTTCCTATACCGTGACTGCACTTGGAGGTATGCCCACCATTCTAGTTCTATCCCTTCTTCCTGGAGGGTTTTCCTTGATTTCAATTCCCCTCTCTCGTCCAGTATTTCTTTATATGTTATTACTTTCCCTAATTGCATAAACATTGGGTGTATATACATTTCCAATGTTGAGATCCAATTTGGAATTTGCCTGTAGTTTTGTTGCCTAATTTTAACCCAAACATCTATTAGTGCTCGTCTCATGTAATGCCTCCGGAAGTACTGGTGAACCTTGTATTTCTTGTCCCATAATATGGCGTGCCACCCTATCTGCATATCATGTTCTTCCAATCTTAATAGTCTCCTATTTTTTAGTTGTATCCAATCTCGTACCCATGTCAATATTGTAGCTTGGTAGTATTTTTCCAGATCCGGGAGACCAAAACCGCCTCTCTCCTTAGAGTCTTGCAATAATTTTAACTTAATCCTTGCTTTTTTCCCTTGCCAAATAAATTTGAGTATGGTTTTGTTTAGGTTACGAAAAAATTCCTTGTCCAATTTGATCGGTATACATTGGAATAAAAATAATATTTTGGGTAGCATGTTCATTTTAATTACGGCTATTCTACCCAGAAAAGAGAGCTGGAGGTTTGTCCACCTATTCAGGTCAGTTTTAATCTGATCCATTAATTGTCATAGTTATCTCTTTTAAGTGTGGCACATTTAGCTGATAGTTGTATCCCTAGATATCTTATTTTCTTCGTAATCTGAATGCCTAGTCTATCGGCTAATTCATTTTTCTGTGTTCTAGTCATATTCTTAACAAGTATTTTAGTTTTTCCTTTGTTTATCTTTAGGCCAGCTACTTCGCCATATTCACCAAGTACTTCCATTAGCCTTGTTCCTGATTGTAGGGGCTCTTCCATCATAAAGACAAGATCGTCTGCAAAAGCTTGCATTTTAAATGTTTCTCTCTTGATCTCCAATCCTTTAATTTGTTCATCCTTCCGGATTATTCTAGCTAGGATCTCTAAGGAAAGTATAAATAATAACAGGGATAAGGGACAACCTTGCCTTGTGCCCTTTTGAATTTGAAAGTTTTCAGTTGTATCTCCATTAATTATTACTTTAGCAACCTGTTTGGAATAGATTGCTTTAAACATGATAAAATTCTCCCCAAAGCCCATATACTCCAACTGGTTGAGCATGAAGTCCCATTTCACATTATCGAATGCTTTTTGGGCATCAAGGAAAAGCAGCCCCATTTGTTTTTCATTATGGACCTCATAGAATTCCAATACGTCTAATACAATCCTAACATTGTTTCTTATGTATCTTTTGGGCAAGAAACCATTTTGGTCCATATGTATAAATTCTACTAAGAATCTTTTGAGTCTCTCAGCTATTATACTCATAAAAATTTTGTAGTCCGAATTTAATAGTGAAATAGGTCTATAATTTTTAATGTACACCAAATCTGAATTTTCCTTGGGGATCAGTGTGATAATCGCTTCTTCCCATGAGGCCGGTATTTTTGCATGTTTTAGAACTTCATTAAATAATTCTATCAATATTTGGCTTAAAGATTCTTGTAGGATTTTGTATATTTCTGCTGGTAACCCGTCAGGACCTGGGGCTTTGTTGTTTTTTTGCTTCTTAATTGCATCCGATAATTCTAGGTGTGTTATCTCTTTATTCAACATGTTGTGGATCTCCTCTGGAATTTTCGGCAGTTCGGCTATTTGCAAATACTTTAGTATGTTATCACTGTTTTTTCGTTCTATATCTTCATATAGTTTCTTGTAAAACTCATAGGCCACCGTTTTCTTCCCTTCATTCTGGTAAACAATATCGCCCTTTTCATTGTATAGTTGACTAATCCTTTTTTTTTCTTTGTGTTTCTTTATTCTATAAGCAAACCATCTCCCCGGTTTGTTGGCATTTTCAAAAAGGTTTTGCTTGGTGCGTTTTATTTCCTGCGCCAGTTCTTTTTTTTCAATGGCGCTAATCTTGTGTTTGATTAGATCTATTTGTCGTTTCCAGTCACGTCTTTGTGGTTCATTTTGTAGTTTTATCTCAGCTCTACTGAGTTCTTCTTCTAAGTTTCTTTGCCGTTGTAGTTTAATTTTATTTTCCTTGGCCACATAGGCAATTGCAACACCTCTCATATAAGCTTTGGCTGTATCCCATATATTTTGACAGTTTGTATCTTCCTTTTTATTCATCTGAAAGAATAGTCCCATTTGGTCTTCCATTCTCAATTTAAATTCTTTATGTTTTAAAATTGTTCTTTTCAAAGTCCATCTCCTTATTTTCTTTTGTCCTTTCCATCTAATTCGGACTGGATTGTGATCTGCCCAGATGTTAGTATCAATTGTAATGTCTTCCACTTCCGAATTTAAATCTGCTGACAACCACACCATGTCAATTCTGGACCATGATAGATGTCGGCAGGAATAATAGATATATTGCTTTTCCCCTATATTCCTCTCTCTCCAGATATCTTGTATATTAAGCTCCTCTGCTATTTTGAGGAAGGTACTGGGTAGTATTCTTTTAATTCCTTTTCTAGTCTTAACACTTTTATAATCTAAATATCTATCCGCGATTGCGTTGAAGTCTCCCATTATACAGATGTTATCTATGCAAGCTCATCAATGATGTTGTGCAATTTTTTATAAAATTGTTTTTGACCCTCATTCGGGGCGTAGATTCCCACAAGAGCTATTTTTGTTTTATTTAATATTACTTCTAATATTAAAATTCTGCCATCTTCATCTTTATAAATTTGTTTTGTCGAAATTTCCTCTTTGATATATGCTACAACTCCTCTTTTTTTCAATTGCGACAAAGATGCAAACATAGTCCCCAACTTTGGGCAGTTTAGTAAGTGTTGGTGTTGTTTCTTTATGTGGACTTCTTGTAGAATTATTATGTCCAAATTCATCTTACTAAGTTTGTTTAAGAATTTTTTCCTTTTGAGAGGGGAGTTAAGGCCATTGACATTTAGAGATAGAATCTCAGCTTCCTTTTTGGGCTCTTTATCTGTATTTAGATCTTGTTGTTCTTGTCTGTCTGGCTTCTTTACCTCTTTAAGTTTACCCTCATCATGTTTTCCATTATCCACATCCTCTCCTCTTCCAGCTCCCTTATCTTTAGTTTGCAATTCCTTTCTTTCTGTAGCCTGTGCTAATGTCTCGCCTTCTTCTCTTATCTCTCTTTCCACTAATTCTACCTCACTGCCAAAGTTTAGTCTATAGAATTCTTCTCTTGTCGGTCTGATCTCTTTTACTTCTTGGAGTCCATCCCCATCATCTTTTCCATTATCTGCATCTTCTCTTCTAGCAGCTCCTATATCTCTGGTTTGTGATACCTTCCTTTCTATAGACTGTGCTAATATTTCACCTACATCTCTTGTCTCTCTTCCAGCTAATTCTTCCTCACTATCAAAGATTTGCCTATAAAATTCTTCTGCTTTATCTATTGTATCTAATCGAAACCTTTTACCCTGCCACATCACCATAATCCCTTCTGGAGTTAGCCATCTAAAGTTAATATTACCCCTTGTCAATTTAGAGGTTATGTGTTGGTAAGGTCTTCTCAAGTCCCTCACCCTTCTAGGTATCTGCTTAAGTACTATTAGTTGCCTGCCTTGATATTCCAATGGGTCATCTCTAGTCCTGAATAGTATCTCATCCCTAACAGATTTCTTGACAAATCTAATGTGGACTTCTTTAGGGAGATTGTGTCGTCTCGCGTAATTCATGCAGAGTCTATAAATTTCATCTATCTCATTCCCCATCTCTTTATTATCAATCCCTAAGGCTCCTGCCAATATGTCTGTCATCATCTCTAATAGACCTTCGCCTTTCTTCTCTCTAACGTTTTGGAACCGTAGAAAGTGGGCGGCTTTCTCTAATTCCAGGGAGATGACTGTCGATTCCAATTCTCTATTAGCTTGGATTAACTTCCCATTCATTTCATCTACTCTCTTTTCTTCCTTTCCCATTCTTTCTTCCATTTCCTGTAATTTTTGCTCATTTTTCATGATCTGTTGTTGGAAACACTCAAATTTCCCATCCATTAACTTCATCTTTTCCTTAAGTTCTCCTGTATCATTTCTCACTTCCCCTATTTCTTTCTTTATATCTTCATGATTTTTACACAACACCTCTTGCATTGATTGTAGCATTAATTGTAGGTCTCTAAATGAGTTTGCTCTATCTCTCTGAGTCTTCCAAAGATCTTTGCCTGGCCGGGCTTGGTTCCAATGTTGTAGTTTGTGATGTCTGTTTTTTCCCTGTTCCAACTCTCGTAAGATTGGGGATACTTGTCATCTTTCTCAACTCTTCAAACCAGCCTCTCCCCTTACTTGCAATTTTTATATTTCTCTCCAGTATATCAAAGTTATCACAATTAGATCTAAATATATTACACTTGTGTATAATAATAGATTAACAGTTAAATAAATTAAATACAGGTATTAATGTATTAAACAGTGGATATTAAAGCCTTTTAAGACAGATGTAGATGGATAGATAAGTGCATAGCTAATTGTTTTTAAATGCTTATTGATAAATTAAATTAATTTAGTTATAGGTCAAAGTCACCAATATTTTACAGCAATCAATATCCAATATTTTCAATAAATCTATATAGTTTGTCACCCTTACTGTACTCACAGTTTCCTCATATGATTTTACCCTATAGTTCCTTTTAAGACTTGAGGTCAAAAGGTTTTGCTCAAATGTCAATTTGCGCTTGAGCTGGGGTTAGAGCTAGGATTGTCCTCTATTCAGCCGGCAAGTAACTCTCTTGTCGTTCTTCCCGGTAATCAGCCTGAAGTCTTGGTTCAAAATGTCTGCTTCCTCAGTTTCGTCAGCACTTTCGCTTTATGTCTTTGAAGTGTACTTGCCTCTCTTGCTCAAACTTCCCTTTCCCTTATAACAAAAGAAAAAGAGTTCCTCTGGGTCTTTTAACCTTATGTTTCTTCAGCCAATATAGTTCCACAGTGCAGGCAAACCCTCTGCGCTCCAACTTTACACTCGCTGCTTATTTCAGAGAAAAAGAAAACTTTCTCTCCTCTCTCTCTTCTGAGCTCCTTAATTCTTTCCCTTTTGTAACTCCTTCGGCAAGTTGTTTCGCCCTGGGTCGCTCCACAGAATCATCGGGATTGCTATCGTGGTTTCTTTCCACTGGATCTGTCCCGCCGTTGTCCCGCTATTCCACTGCTATCTTTTAGCCAGCTGTCAGTTGTCATTTCTTCACGGCCGCCATAATGGGCCGTCTCCTTCACCCGGCTTTCTCCTAGGCTTTTCTGCTTTCTGCGGCTCGGACCGCCGTCCTGAGCTGCTCAGCTGGGCGCCTCCGCTTCTGATCTCCCTCCAAGAGATCTGGGGCTTTTAAAAAACCCACCAGGAACAGAGAAAAGACTGTGAAATCGGCACACTCATTTGGAGCAGCGTCTCCACACAGCCATTCCATTTGACAGCTGGCTCCGCCCCCCCATTCATTCATTATATCCTTTAGTGGCTGAAGAAGTTCATCTTCAAAGCATTTATAATATTGGTTTGTAAGACCATGTGGACCTGGAGCTTTGCCCAATTTCATTTTTTAATAGCTTCTGATATTTCAAAGGTAGTTATTGAATCATTTATAAATTGCCTCTGAGTTTGTGAGAGTTTAGGTAACCATGGTCTTAACAAATATTCATTTATTTTAGACACATATAGCTCCTTCTTTTTATAAAGATTAGAATAAAAATTATGGAAATACTTTTTGGAAATACTTTTTGATAGAGTCATTATCTGTTATTACATTATTACCTTCACAATTTTTTTCAATCATTCTCTTTTCCCTTTCCTTTCTTAGTTTATATACTAACCATCTTCCTGGTTTATTTGCAGACTCAAAATATCTTTGCTTTACATAATTCAATTTTGTTTCTATTTCTTTAACTGTTAATATAGACAATTGTTGATGTAACAATTTAATTTGATGTAAGATTTTGGAACAACAGCAGCAGCAACAACAACAACAACAACAACAGAGTTGGAAGGGACCATGGAGGACTCCAATCCCCTGCTCAGGCAGGAAACCCTATACCATTTCAGACAAATGGTTGTCCAATCTCTTCTTAAAAACTTCCAATGTTGGAGCATTCACAACCTCTGGAGGCAGGTTGTTCCACTTATTAATTGTTCTAACTGTCAGGAAATTTCTCCTTAGTTCTAGGTTGCTTAGTTTCCATCCATTGCTTCTTGTCCTGCCTTCAGGTGCTTTGGAGAATAGCTTGATTCTCTCTTCTTTGTGGCAACCCCTGAGATATTGGAACACTGTTATCATGTCATCCCTAGTCCTTCTCTTCATTAAACTAGACATACCCAATTCCAGCAACTGTTCTTTATATATTTTAGCCTCCAGTCCCCTAATCATCTTTGTTGCTCTTCTCTGTACTCTTTCTAGAGTCTCAACATCTTTTTTACATCATGGTGACCAAAACTGGATGCAATATTCCTAGTGTGGCCTTACCAAGGCATTATAAAGTGGTACTAACACTTTATGTGATCTTGATTCTTTCCATCTGTTAATGCAGCCTAGCACTGTGTTGGCTTTTTTGGCAGCTGCAGCACACTGCTGGCTCATATTTAAGTGATTGTCCACTAGGACTCTGAGATCCCTCTCACAGTTACTACTATTGAGCAAAGTACCATCTATACTGTATCTGTGCATTTGTTTTTTTCTTGCCTAAATGTAGAACCTTACTTTTTTCACCACTGAATTTCATTTTGTTAGATAGTGCCCAATGTTCAAGTCTGTCAAGATCCTTCTGTATCTTAAGCCTATCTTCTGGAGTGTTGGCTATTCCTGCCAGTTTGCTGTTGTCTGCAAATTTGATAAGTTCCCCATCTATCCCCTCATCCAAATCATTGATGAAGATGTTGAAGACCCCTGGGCCCAAAACAGCCCTGGGGGACCTCATTGCACACTTCCCTCCATGTAGATGCTGTTCCATTGAAGACCACATGCTGAGTACGGCCGGTCAGCCAGCTATGAATCCATCTGGTGGTGATGCTGTCTAACCCACATTTTTCTATCTTGTCAAGTAGTAGGTTGTGGTCTACTTTGTCAAATGCCTTATTGAAGTCCAAGTAAATGATATCCACAACATTCCTCTGGTCCACTAATTTTTTCATCTGGTCAAAGAATGCAATAAGATTTGTCTGGCATGATCTGTTTTTGACAAACCCATGTTAGCTTTTGCTTATGACTTTGTTTGCCTCTAGGTGTTCATTGATTCATTGCTTAATTTTCTTTTCCAGAATCTTCCCAGATATTGAGGCTGATATGTCTGTAGTTTCCTGGATCCATTTTTTTTCCTTTTTTGAAAATGGGAACTACATCAGCTCTTTTCCAGTCCTCTGGTAGTTCTCCAGTGCTCCAGGATCTTTGAAAGATATAGTTCAGTGGTTCTGAGACCACATCTGCCAGTTCCTTCACAACCTTGGGGTGTAATCCATCTGGTCCTGGTGATTTGAACTCATTCAGGGTGGACAGGTGCTCACTTACCATTTTCTTGCCTATTTTAACTTATGTTTCTAATCTGTTTTTTATGGCACTATTTTTGATAGGTTGGAATGTTTTTTCCCTTTGTATAAAGACGGATGCAAAAAACAAGTTAAATAGTTCTGCTTTCTCCCTGTTGCTTGTCACCTTCTTGCCACTTTCTCTCACTAATGGACCAATCATTTCCTTAACGTTTTTGTTGTTTTTATATGTTGAAAGAAGGGGTTTTTTTTGTGTGTGTTTGACTTTTGTCGCAAGCCTTAGTTCATTTTGAGCCTTAGCTTTCCTCATTTCATCTTTGCAGTTTCGGGCTATTTGCTGATATTTTGCTTTAGAGACCATAGGTATCTTTTGCAATTCAATTTCTTTCTGCTTAATTTCATCCAATATCTTTTGCATCTTTTCGTGGGATTTTTTCTCTCTAGGTGATTGTATTGTATAAAATAACCCCTCATAACTGCTTTGCTGGCATCCTACATAGTTATTAAATTTGTTCCTATTAGCAATTATTATTGATAATAATTTGGTTTAAAATCTTTCAATCTTATGATAATGTTGGCCTTTCCATATTCTACTTTCCTCAAAATGCGAGTCTACCATTTGTTATCTCCCTTTTTTCTTCAGTCTGTTTAAAATGAAATACACAACCAAGTGGTATGCTAAATCCCAAAAGTCTTCTTATTTCTATCTAATTGTGATTTTTATTTGCAATGCATCTAAACACAGAAATCAAAACCTTAATTAAAAAACTCTACTTTTAAATAATTGAAATTTTTAGACATCACATTCACCATTCATTTATTCATTCATTCATTCATTCATTCATGGTTGAAATACAGATTGATTTCCCTTTTTAAGTTGTTAGTAATCAGAAAGATGAGGTGGAAGAATAAAAACAGGGAAGGCCCAATACACTCAAGTATAATCACAAGTTAGCTTTTTTTTGTATATCTGTGAGGATTGGTAACTTCTGCTTATGGTGGAAAGATGCATCAAGACAATTCCCTCCCAAATCTTTAATGGAATAAAAAAAAAATCAGCATTGAATTTGGCAACATCCAGGCCACTAATATCAGAATAATTTTCTCATTTTTTCCTATATGACAGGAAATTTGCAAGCTGTAGTTCTATATATCTGGAGGATGCCATGTTGGGCAAGGGTGGCTTAGATATTTCCAGTATTTATTTATTTATTTATTTATTTATTTATTTATTTATTTATTTATTTATTTACTTACTTACTTACTTACTTACTTATTTATTTATTTATTTATTTATTTATTTATTTATTTATTTATTTATTTGGCTGTTGGATATTTTAGTATATAGTTCTTCTTTTTGATAAAGCTGGAGTTTATTAAAAGTGGAAGGCAACAGGTTTTCCTCATGCACCATGGGGACTGAAGTGGCCAATATCTTACTCTTTAATTACCTTAATTATCCCAAGACTGATAATTAATGTTCCATTGGTTCCATTTTCCTTGGATTTTCCATTTCCAAGTACAAAAAAAGGTGAAAATACATGCATCTATTTAAACTGAAGAAAGAATAAAAATAGATTTAGATCTTTTAACTTGATATGGGGTAGGTTTTTCTTTTTTTAATCACAAGAGTTCTAACTGTAATGGAAATGTATAATGAGATATCACATTAATCTGTGAATTCAGTTTCTGCCAATTAAAATCCTGTGAATTAAATGTCTGTCAAATAAATAATAAATGCCAGTGAAGAAAAAAGATTTGACTTGCACTGAAGATGCTGCTTGTAGTACATTTGCTGGTAGCATTGTTGTCTCCTAAAGCATGTAATGCTTATAATATAAAATGTAAAATTCAAACTCTTAATAAGCCGCAGCATACCTATCCTGAATCAGGAGACATAATGATTGGCAGCATAGCAACTCTAGCATATTTCATGAACAGTGCTTTAAATTTCAAGGAAGATCCCCCACCATCTTTGCATGAAGACCTTATGTAAGAATTTTTACTTTTATATATTTTCTTAGAAGACTTAGCAGTCCAAAAGAATATCTGCAGCCCAAAGAAAGTTTAATTAGCTTAATATAGAAAATACTCATAGAATATTAAATAAATGGAGCTCCTCCTTGAAGTTTTTATTATATTGCTGTAAATCCTAATACATTCTATTATTTTGATGCAGTAATATTTTAGTATTGATTGAGGATTATTAATATGCTAATATTTAAATAACTTAGAGAATAAAATAAACAGATATATTACTTAACTATTAATTAAACTTTAGAATATCAATGTTATACGTACTTAGCCATGAGTTATGGCCATTTGACCTATAATCATTCTTGGATTTAATTTCTCTTAAGTAATATTGAGAAGCAAATTTAAAGTATGACCACACCAATTTGCTTTATTCAACCTCTATAAATAAATTTAATGCAAACAATAAAAAATGTATGCTTAATTGCCAAAAACAATTACATCTGAATATATCATTAAACTCACCTTTGATGTGCTATTTCTATTAATGAGTGATATATATATTCTCCATGTTTAATTTTGAATGTAAGAAAAACCATGTTTTGATTCTTTTATTTGATAATTAATTTTGTTGTACATTCATGTTTATTTCTTAGAAGATACTTACTAATTTCCCCAAATACCATTCTCTAATTAGAGAATTCTACATTAGAAAATAAGAATGTATTGGAATGAAGTTATATTTGTCTTTTTAAAAATCTTTCATTCCTAGTTTTGCTTTATTTTATCAACATACTATCTTTCAAACGATACCTACTTTGTGAAAATAAATTAAGAAAACATGAAACTCACTATAGCAAACTCATATCATAGAAGATGTTTTGTGGAAGCCTGAAGCAATAAAAGGCAGCACATTGTACAACAATAAATTATTGTAAAGTTTGCAAATTTATCTGGTAAATAGATCATCAGGAAAGAATACTGAAGACTGAGAAAATTCTACTATGTCTGTATAGATCGTCCATCAACTTTCCCACATTAGTATATGGTTCTATTCTCTCCTCAAGGATTTCTGTATATTCAGACACATTATTAGATCATCCATTCCCAATTCTAGATTTTGAGATGGGACAAAACTTGCTTTTCTTCTTTAGAGAGTCTTTTCTTCTACACTTATATCCATTCTTCAGAGATACTGTATTACCTCCTGAAATATTAGGTTCTAATACAATAAATTATTTAATGGTAAATTATGTATAAGACTACTTTATTATACTGATTTATTTAATTCAGAAACCATCTTAGTGAATTGTAGAGATCTTTGCAGTATTAAAACAATAGGACATAAGAAAGTAGGCTAAATCATCAAAATCCTCAAGAAATAAGAAAAGGATCTCATTTATCTAATATTAAAAAAAAGTATGCTCTGGAATCTGCAATCTTTTCTAACTGATACTTTATGTCAAGAAAACAGAATTAATACAGATTTTTATATTGATATAAATTTCTGAAGATGATTAAATTACCAGAATGAGCCAATAAAAGAGAAATAAGGAATATAAAAATGCAATTATAAGGAAGAAACAGGACTGGGTTGGTTTTGGTGCTTTTGATTTCCTTTAAGGAAAGCTCTATATATTTTCACATAGAGTCTATTTTCTATTGTAGTTTAGTGCCGAAGAATTACCAACACATCATAGCCTTGGTATTTGCAGTGAAAGAGATCAATGAAAACCCTCATCTCTTACCGAATGTCACCTTGGGTTTCCACATTTATGACAGTCACTTCAGTTCACAGAAGACTTACTATGCCATAATGTTACTGCTTTACAATTTGAAGAGTTTTGTTCCTAACTACATCTGTGGCATCCACAACAATCTAACAGCAGTGATTGGGGGACTAGACTCTAAAACCTCAATTGACATTGCAAATATCTTGGATATCTACAAGGTTCCACAGGTAGAGTATATCAGCCTCAGTATATACCATGTTTCCCCCAAAAGAAGACTCAGCCTGATAGTAAACCCTAGCTTGATTTTTAGGGTGGGCCTAATATAAGCCCTACCCCAAAACTAAGCCCTAGTTTTGGTGTGAGGTGCACTTCTAAAAATCAAGCTAGGGCAGGGGTAGAGGGGTGAAGCTGCCCCACACGTCCCACACCCACCTACCTTACCGGTGTTATATATTTTTTCCTCCAAAAGAGGAACCAGGTCTTATTTTCAGAGGGTATCTTACCTTAGGACACCACAGCCAGACCTCCCACACCCCACCACCTGTCGTGCCGCTGCTTGACTTCTGTGGCTGCTTGCCGCCACTTGCGGCCGAAGCACCATGCAGCGTCCTGCTGTGAGCAGTGGCAATGGTGCTACATGGCATCTGGCCACAAGTGGCGGCAAACGGCCGCAGAAGAAATCAAGCAGCAGCGCGACAGGTGTTGGGGTGTGGGACACCTGGCTGTTGTGGTCCTAAGGTAAAACACCCTCTGAAAATAAGACCTGGTGCTTCTTTTGGAGGAAAAAAAAATAAGACCGGGTCTTATTTTCAGGGAAACACAGTATATATAAGTATTGGTGCATACTATCATTTTTTACGTCTTTGGATCTACAAGATTTTTTAAATCTGTAAAACAGATTTCCTTTTCCTTCTCTCTCTCTCTCTCTCCCTCTTTCATTCCGCCCCGCCCAAACTTGTTTCAGCTCATCTATGGCTCTGCTCCAATCATGAATTATAAAACCCCAGGCCTTTCCTTCTTCCAAATGAGCCCTATGGAAAGACTTCAGTATGACGGGATTCTATCTTTGCTTCTCCATTTCAACTGGACATGGATTGGCATTACTGTGATGGATAATGATATTGGAGAACGAGTTCTAGATATGATCATTCCACTCTTTTCTAAGCATGGCATTTGCTTTACATTCATAGAAAGAATTGCGTATCTATACTCAGTTAATGGATTATCTTCTGTGCTTGAACAAGGTGCAAAATTATATGATAAAATCACGACAACCAAAAGCAATGTTATGATTATCTATGGCGAGTCCAATGCCTTGGTTTTCCTGAGATGGTTACCATATCTTTCAAACAAAGAATATGATAGAGACACAACAAAAGGAAAAGTATGGATATTGAATTCTCAAGCAGAACTTGCATCAACTGTCTATCAAAAGGACTGGGATACTCAAATAATCCATGGTGCTTTGTCCTTCACAATTCATAGCAACAACCCCCCTGGATTCCAGTCTTTTCTTGAAAGTGGAAATCCTCTGAAGCCAAAAGCAGATGGCTTTATCATAGACTTCTGGCAACATGCCTTCAATTGTATATTTCAAACTTCACTGGTTGACAAGGTTATTGGAGATCTCTGCACTGGGAGAGAGAATATGGAAAACCTTCCTAAAATTGTTTTTGAAACAAGCATGATTGGTCACAGTTACAGCATCTATAATTCTGTCTATGCGGTGGCCTATGCTTTACATGCCATGTTGTCATCTAGATTTAGACATAAGAAAACAATAGTTGAAGGGAATTTGAACCTTCTTAATCAAGTTGCCTGGCAGGTAAATGGCAAGAATATCCTCAGGTAGTCAGGTAAATTACAATGCTCTTGTAAATAGCAAGAGCATCCTCAAGTAACATATTCTAAATGAAGTTGTAAACCGTCTTTCATTCCATTTCCATTCCTCTTTCCTATTAACAGGAAATTTTATTTCAATTGAGTTATGAGTTCCATATTCCTCCTCGCCCTACTAGATATTTTCCCCAAACATACAACTATATTTTTTGAAAATTCTGCCTTTCCCTTTTTATTCTAGGTGCATCACTTCTTGAAAGGTCTTTCATTTAATAATAGTGTTGGGGATGAGGTTTCCCTTGATTCCAATGGAGAACTACTAGCTGGTCTGGATGTAATGAACTGGATTGTTTTTTCGAACAAATCCTTTGTTAGAATGAAAGTTGGGAAGGTAGATTTTGGAGTTCCCACAAACCAAAGTTTCACAATTAACGATGATGTCATAACGTGGCACAGCTGGTTTAACCAGGTAAAATTTAAAGATTCTATTCTATTCTATTCTATTCTATTCTATTCTATTCTATTCTATTCTATTCTATTCTATTCTATTCTATTCTATTCTATTCTATTCTATTCTATTCTATTCTATTCTAAATAAAAGATCAACAATGATAGACTGAGAGAGGTTAATATTAAGAGAAGAAGCTTTCAAAGACATTAACAATCACCACTACTATTTGTCATTGCACTGATCCCTCCATCAACGACATTGAACTAGTCAAGCCCTGGCTATAAAACATGGAATACGTCTGCCAGGCTATCCCATCTCCTTTACATCAGTCATCTGAAGCTTTAGAAAAAACACCATGTGAAACGGAATCACTGCTGAACTCTGTCCATATTCAGACAGGTTATTGCCGTATGGTTTGGACTGGAAAGTGTGCCACCCTCATCATCAACAGGTAAATATTAAAAACTAAAGGAATCAAGATGCCCTGTGGAAATAAGATCAAGAATCTGGATGAAGATGATTACTACAAATACCTAAACATCCTTCAAGTTGACAACATCAACCATACATATTAAGGCCAACACCACCTTAAGTATTGGTAACTGTGAATTCACATTGTTGTGAACAAATAGTAATTATAGTAAGATAAGGCTCCTCAAGTTTCTTCCTCACTCTTTTTCCATTTGATCCTTTTCTGTTCCGAGCAGCTCCACCAATAGCTCACTCATCAGCTCCAGCAAATTCTCATCTTTCTCTTCTATGACATTTTGAAATCTTAAAAAATATGATGACCTTTCCATCTCCATCTTTTTCTAGCTATGCTAGAAAAAATAGAGTTCCTAGGGAAATTCATGTAAGATTTGTTAAAAGATCCACAAGAGATGACATCCTGAGAGCAATAAGAGATCAACCACTGAAATATAAAGAAAAAGAACTTGTAGTTCTTAAGCAAATTCCTAGAAGGATAAGAGAAGCCCGAAGAGAATATCAATTTTTAACAAAGAAATTGTTCAATAAAGGAGTCAATTTCAGATGGTTGATTCCAGAAGGAGTGTTAATTTTTTGGGACACAAAAAGATACAGACTGAACACCCCACTTCAAGCAGAGGAATTTTTCAATAATCATAGAGATTTTTTGGAAAGAGGTGAATCAGAGCCTAAGAAGCAAGAGGAAATGACCGTGGCTGGAACATCTAAACAGATGGAAGAGGACGAACCCAAAAAGACCCAAACAGAAGAAGATGTAAGACCGAAAGATCAGAGACAGATAACCTCGCCTAGAAGATTGAGGGTTAGATATAACTGAAGTTATGGAGGAGATTGGAATTTTTTCAATAAACATAAATGGTCTGAATTCTCCTTCAAAAAGGAGAAAAATATTTACTAGATTACAAAAACTAAAAAAGGATATAATTTGTATTCAAGAGACACATATTAAGAGACAACATCTTAGAATTTTAGAACAATCTAAATTGGGTAAACTTTATGCTTCTCGGCAATTCAAAAGAAAAGAGGTATAGCTTTGTATATAAAAGAAAAGTTGAACCCAAAACAAATTACGCTGATGAAGAGGGGAGAGTATTAATAGTAGAAATTACATGGAATCAAAAACAAATATTGATGGTGGCAATATATGCACCCAATGAGAAGCAAGATCAGTTTTACCAACAATTACATGATAAACTAGTGGATTTAAATTACCAAAATCTTTGCATATTAGGAGACTTTAATGTAGTAGCTGATGCAATACAAGATTATAAAAGTTACAAACAAGGGAAAAAAGGAGGAAATGTTCTACCGAAGACCTTTTTAAAAATGAAAGAGGAATTGCTTCTACAAGATGTTTGGAGAGAGATGAATCCGGAAAAGTTACAATATACATTTTATTCGAATCGCCATAAATCATGGTCAAGAATTGATATGATATGGATGTCTCAAAATTTGAAGACTATAATACAAGAGGTCGAAATAGAACCTAATATTTGGGCAGATCATAATCCACTTAAAATGATTTGGAAAGGAACCAAGAAACAATTAAGATGGTCATTAAATAAATCTATATTGAAAGAGAAAGAATTTTTACAATTAGCAACAAAAGAAATGGAATTTTTTAAAAAAATAAATAAGAAAGAAGAAACCTCTCTCCAAAACGTATGGGATACGGCGAAAGCATATTTTAGAGGTTTGGCTATAACGTATACTGCCAAAAAGAACAAAGAAAAGAAGCAAGTACAGTTCAGGCTGAAAGAAGAAATTAAAAAATTGGAATTGGAATTACGAACTGACCTGCAAAAGAAGGAACTAAAGGCACAAATGGAACTGATAAAACATAAATTAAATTTATCCGAGATGGAGATGATGGCACAACAGATTAAATGATCCAAACAAAACTTTTTTGAAAATGCTAATAAACCGGGCAGATGGCTTGCATATAGATTGAAGAAAGAAAGAGAAAAGAGAATGATAACTAAATTACAAGACTCAAAAGGCGAGATATATTGCCACAATGATGTGATGAAAAAAATTGTTAAAGACTACTATGAGACATTGTATAAGGCAGAGGTGGTCTCTGAAGAAGCAATAAAAGATTATTTAATTAGAGCTGATCTTCCAAAGGTGCCAGAGAATATGCGACACATTTTAAATGAGAAGATAACAATGATAGAGATCACAGAGGCAATAAAAAGACAAAAGAAGGATAAAACCCCGGGGCCTGATGGGCTCCCTGCAGAAGTTTACATAGCTTTACAAGATATAGTAAGCCCAATTATGAAAGAATTGTGCAATGAAATTTTTTTAGAGACAAAAATACCAAACTCGTGGACTGAAGCTAATATTACCTTGATACCTAAAGAAGATACTGATCTTACACAAATCAAAAACTATAGACCAATATCACTATTAAACGTGGATTACAAAATTTTTACTTCAATAATGGCAGAAAGATTGAAGAAATTCCTGACTGAATTTATTCATACAGATCAAAATGGCTTTCCTAAAAAACTGTACTTGCTTCTTTTCTTTGTTCTTTTTGGCAGTATACGTTATAGCCAAACCTCTAAAATATGCTTTCGCCGTATCCCATACGTTTTGGAGAGAGGTTTCTTCTTTCTTATTTATTTTTTTAAAAAATTCCATTTCTTTTGTTGCTAATTGTAAAAATTCTTTCTCTTTCAATATAGATTTATTTAATGACCATCTTAATTGTTTCTTGGTTCCTTTCCAAATCATTTTAAGTGGATTATGATCTGCCCAAATATTAGGTTCTATTTCGACCTCTTGTATTATAGTCTTCAAATTTTGAGACATCCATATCATATCAATTCTTGACCATGATTTATGGCAATTCGAATAAAATGTATATTGTAACTTTTCCGGATTCATCTCTCTCCAAACATCTTGTAGAAGCAATTCCTCTTTCATTTTTAAAAAGGTCTTCGGTAGAACATTTCCTCCTTTTTTCCCTTGTTTGTAACTTTTATAATCTTGTATTGCGTCAGCTACTACGTTAAAATCTCCTAATATACAAAGATTTTGGTAATTTAAATCCACTAGTTTATCATGTAATTGTTGGTAAAACTGGTTTTGCTTCTCATTGGGTGCATATATTGCCACCATCAATATTTGTTTTTGATTCCATGTAATTTCTACTATTAATAATCTCCCCTCTTCATCAGCATAAATTTGTTTTGGGTTCAACTTTTCTTTTATATACAAAGCTATACCTCTTTTCTTTTGAATTGCCAAAGAAGCATAAAGTTTACCCAATTTAGATTGTTCTAAAATTCTAAGATGTTGTCTCTTAATATGTGTCTCTTGAATACAAATTATATCCATTTTTAGTTTTTGTAGTCTAGTAAATATTTTTCTCCTTTTTGAAGGAGAGTTCAGACCATTTATGTTTATTGAAAAAATTCCAATCTCCTCCATAACTTCAGTTATTTCTAGCCCTCAATCTTCTAGGCGAGGTTATCTGTCTCTGATCTTTCGGTCTTACATCTTCTTCTGTTTGGGTCTTTTTGGGTTCATCCTCTTCCATCTGTTTAGATGTTCCAGCCACAGTCATTTCCTCTTGTTTCTTAGGCTCCGCTTCACCTCTTTCCAAAAAATCTCTATGATTATTGAAAAATTCCTCTGCTTGAAGTGGGGTGTTCAATCTGTATCTTTTCGTGTCCCAAAAAATTAACACTCCTTCTGGAATCAGCCATCTGAAATTGACTCCTTTATTGAACAATTTCTTTGTTAAAAATTGATATTCTCTTCGGGCTTCTCTTATCCTTCTAGGAATTTGCTTAAGAACTACAAGTTCTTTTTCTTTATATTTCAGTGGTTGATCTCTTATTGCTCTCAGGATGTCATCTCTTGTGGATCTTTTAACAAATCTTACATGAATTTCCCTAGGAACTCTATTTTTTCTAGCATAGCTAGAAAAAGATGGAGATGGAAAGGTCATCATATTTTTTAAGATTTCAAAATGTCATAGAAGAGAAAGATGAGAATTTGCTGGAGCTGATGAGTGAGCTATTGGTGGAGCTGCTCGGAACAGAAAAGGATCAAATGGAAAAAGAGTGAGGAAGAAACTTGAGGAGCCTTATCTTACTATAATTACTATTTGTTCACAACAATGTGAATTCACAGTTACCAATACTTAAGGTGGTGTTGGCCTTAATATGTATGGTTGATGTTGTCAACTTGAAGGATGTTTAGGTATTTGTAGTAATCATCTTCATCCAGATTCTTGATCTTATTTCCACAGGGCATCTTGATTCCTTTAGTTTTTAATATTTACCTGTTGATGATGAGGGTGGCACACTTTCCAGTCCAAACCATACGGCAATAACCTGTCTGAATATGGACAGAGTTCAGCAGTGATTCCGTTTCACATGGTGTTTTTTCTAAAGCTTCAGATGACTGATGTAAAGGAGATGGGATAGCCTGGCAGACGTATTCCATGTTTTATAGCCAGGGCTTGACTAGTTCAATGTCGTTGATGGAGGGATCAGTGCAATGACAAATAGTAGTGGTGATTGTTAATGTCTTTGAAAGCTTCTTCTCTTAATATTAACCTCTCTCAGTCTATCATTGTTGATCTTTTATTTAGAATAGAATAGAATAGAATAGAATAGAATAGAATAGAATAGAATAGAATAGAATAGAATAGAATAGAATAGAATAGAATAGAATAGAATAGAATAGAATAGAATAGAATCTTTAAATTTTACCTGGTTAAACCAGCTGTGCCACGTTATGACATCATCGTTAATTGTGAAACTTTGGTTTGTGGGAACTCCAAAATCTACCTTCCCAACTTTCATTCTAACAAAGGATTTGTTCGAAAAAACAATCCAGTTCATTACATCCAGACCAGCTAGTAGTTCTCCATTGGAATCAAGGGAAACCTCATCCCCAACACTATTATTTTTTACTTCAATAATGGCAGAAAGATTGAAGAAATTCCTGACTGAATTTATTCATACAGATCAAAATGGCTTTCCTAAAAGACAGATAAAGAACAATTTAAGGATTATTTTAAATGTTTTAGAATACTATGAACATCATCCAGGAAAACAGATGGCACTTATATTTCTTGATGCGCAAAAAGCTTTTGATAATTTAAATTGGCAATTTATGTTTCAACAGTTGACGGAAATGGACTTTGGTAAAAACTTTATAAATGCGATTCAAGCAATATACAATAAACAAACAGCAAAGATATCTTTAAATAGAGAATATACAGATGGCTTTGACATCAAAAAAGGCACAAGACAGGGATGCCCATTATCCCCCCTGTTATTTATTCTTACATTGGAGGTGTTGGCTAGAGACATTAGACAAGATATGGAAATTAAAGGACTGGAAATAAAAGAACAGAAATACAAACTACAGGCTTTTGCGGATGATTTAGTTTTTATTATAGAGGAACCATTGGAAACAGTTACTATACTTTTGCAGAAAATAGAGGAATTTGGAGAAGTAGCAGGCTTGAAGATAAATAAAGAAAAGACTAAAGTACTAACAAAAAACCTAACAGATAAACAGAGATCTCAACTTGCAGAAAGATCAAATCTTCAAATGGCTAAAAAAGTTAAATATTTAGGAATTTATTTAACATCAAAATATACAACAATAAAAGAAGATAACTATGAAAAACTAATGAAACAAATAAAAGTAGATTTGGAAAAGTGGAAAAATCTTCAACTGACATTGTTAGGCAGAATAGCGACTGTGAAGATGAACATTTTACCAAAAATACTTTTCCTATTTCAAACGGTCCCTGTTAAACTGGGTAAGAAATTTTTTGATGATTTAAATTCAACAATATTGAGATTTATATGGCAAGGGAAGAAAGCACGAATCAAAACTAAACTACTACAAGAAACAAAAGATAGAGGGGGCTTTGGACTTCCGGACTGGAGACTTTATTACCAAGCATCTATGTTACTTTGGCTCAAAGAATGGATTACGTTGAGAAATAAACGACTTCTTTACTTAGAGGGACATGACTTACAATTGGGCTGGCATGCGTTCTTATGGTATGAGAAAAACAAAGTACATAAATATTTTCAAAGCCATGCCATAAGGAATGCTTTGTTCTCAGAGTGGGAGAAAATTAAACATAAAATTTATATGAAAATATCAGAGTGGCTTTCAACAATGGAAGCATTTGCTTATCCAAATTTAATTAACTACGATAAACTTGTTACTTATAAAGACATTTTAGATAAGAATGGAAAACTTAAAGACAGACTAACTCTTTATCAACAAGGCATTAACTTAACATGGTGGTCCTATCTGCAAATTCAAACAAGATATGAAAAGGATGTAAAAGTAAGGGACTTTTATAAAGAACAGACATTATTTGACAAAATACTTTTGAAAACAGATGAAAATTTGATTAAGAAACTTTACAAATTTCTATTAAACTGGAAGATGGAAGAAGAACAAGTAAAAGAAACAATGATAGTGTGGGCAAAAAACTTTGGATATTCCATAGACTTAGAAGATTGGGAAAAGCTTTGGGAGAGAAATATTAAACTTACTAAAGCAGCTTCATATAAAGAGAATTTATATAAAATGTTTTATAGATGGTATATGACACCAGTTAGATTAGCGAAAATGTTTTAAAATGTATCGAATATTTGTTGGAAATGTAAAGAAAAACCAGGTACTTATTATCATATTTGGTGGATGTGTCCTAAAGCTAAGAAATTTTGGTTTAAAATTCATAAATGGTTAGAAAAGATGACTAAAATACAAATAGAATATAAACCAGAATTATTTTTGCTAGGAATATTAGGATCTAATTATGGTAAAGAGAATGAATATTTAATATTACATGTATTGACAGCAGCAAGAATTGTATTTGCCCAATTTTGGAAAAATGAAAATTTACCACACGATCAGATTATAATTACGAAAATTTTAGAATGTGCAGAAATGGACAAATTGACGTTGGAGATTAAAGAGAAAGAGGATTCAGTGTATTTTAGGACATGGGAAAATGTTTATCAATGGTTAGCATTATGCTAGAGCTAAATTATATTTAATTAGTAAGCTTTTATTTTATGACTATTTTTAGCAATAATGATTATAATTGTTTAGTATTGTATTAACTACTGTTATTCAATATGTGTACCCGGATGAGAGTCTGCTTGTTTAAGCGTTGGATTTTTTGTGTGGGGGTAACCCCACTACTGTTCCTACCCCTACCCCTATTCCCATCCCTATCCCAATTCCATTTCCTAACCCCATCCTTTACCCATACTATTCCTATCTTTCCCATACTCATATAAAATTTAATAAAATATATTTTAAAAAAAGTTTCTTCCTCACTTCCTGTACTTTGTTGTTGTTAGTTGCTAAGTCGTGTCTGACCCATCACGACCCCATGGACAACGTTCCTCCAGGCCTTCCTGTCCTCTACCATCTTCTGGAGTCCATTTAAGCTCACGCCTACTGCTTCAGTGACTCCATCCAGCCACCTCATTCTCTGTCATCCCCTTCTTCTATTGCCCTCATCTTTCCCAGCTTAGCTCTTCTCCAGTGAGTCCTTCCGTCTCATTAGGTGGCCAAAGTACTTGAGTTTCAACTTCAGGATCTGGCCTTCTAAAGAGCAGTCAAGGTCGATCTCCTCTAGGACTGACCGGTTTGCTCGCCTTGCGTCCAAGGGACTCACAGGAGTCTTCTCCAGCACCATAGTTCAAAGGCCTCAATTCTTTTGCGCTCAGCCTTTCTTATGGTCCAACTTTCACAGCCATACATTGCAACTGGGAAAATCATGGCCTTGACTATACGTACTTTTGTTGGCAGGGTGTGTCTCTGCTTTTTAGTATGCTGTCTAAATTTGCCATAGCTTTTCTCCCCAGGAGCAAGCGTCTTTTAATTTCTTGGCTGCAGTCATCATCTGCGGTGATCTTGGAGCCCAGGAAGATAAAATCTGTCACTACCTCCATTTCTTCCCCATCTATTTGCCAGGAATTGAGAGGGCCGGATGCCATGATCTTGGTTTTCTTAATGTTGAGTTTCAAGCCAACTTTTGCACTCTCCTTCTTCACCCGCATCAAGAGGCTCTTTAGTTCCTCTTCACTTTCTGCCATTAGAGTGGTATCATCTGCATATCTTAGGTTGTTGATATTTCTCCAGCAATCTTAATTCCAACTTTTGATTCATCTAGCCCTGCCTTTCTCACGATGTGCTCTGCATATAAGTTAAATAGGCAGGGCAACAGAATACAGCCTTGCCGGACTCCTTTCCCAATTTTGAACCAATCAGTGGTTCCGTGTCCAGTTCTCACTGTTGCTCCTTGATCCGCATATAGGTTTCTCAAGAGACAAATAAGATGGTCTGGTACTCCCATCCCTTTAAGAACTTGCCACAATTTGTTGTGATCCACACAATCAAAGGCTTTAGCATAGTCAATGAAGCAGAAGTAGATGTTTTTCTGGAACTCCCTAGCTTTCTCCATGATCCAGCGTATGTTGGCAATTTATCTCTAGTTCCTCTGCCTCTTCGCAATCCTGCCTGTACTTCCGGAGTTCTTGACCACCATACGCTGGATTCTAGCTTGTAGATTTTAAGCATCAACTTTACTTGGCATTTAAATGCGTTCAATGGTGCGATAGTTTGAACATTCTTTGGCATTGCCTTTCTTTGGAATTGGAATGTAAACTGACCTTTTCCAATCCTGTGGCCATTGTTGAGTTTTCCAAATTTGCTGGCAAATTGAGTGTAGCACTTTTACTGCATCGTCTTTTAAGATTTTGAATAGCTCAGCTGGAATATTGTCCCCTTCACTAGCTTTGTTGTTGCTCAGATTTCCTAAGGCCCATTTTACTTCACATTCTAGGATGTCTGGCTCGAGGTCAGTGACCACTCCATCGTGGTTATCTGGGACATTAAGCTCGTTCTTGTATAGTTCTTCTGTGTAGTTTTGCCACCTCTTCTTAATCTCTTCTGCCTCTGTTAGTTCCCTGCCATTTTGGTCCTTTATCATGCCCATCTTTGCATGAAACGTTCCCTTCATATCTCCAATTTTCTTGAAGAGATCTCTGGTCCTCCCTATTCTATTGTTTTCTTCTATTTCTTTGCACTGTTCATTTAAGAAGGCATTCTTATCACTTCTAGCTATTCTCTGGAATTCTGCATTCAATTGGGTGTATCTTTCTCTTTCTCCCTTGCCTTTCGCTTCCCTTCTTTCCTTAGCTATTTGCAAAGCTTCCTCAGACAGACATTTTGCTTTCTTGCATTTTTTTTCCTTTGGGATGGTTTTAGTTGCTACCTCTTGTACAATGTTGCAAACCTCCGTCCATAGTTCTTCAGGCACTCTGTCTATCATATCTAATTCCTTAAATCTATTTGTCACCTCTACTGTATATTCATCAGGGATATGATTTAGTTCATACCTGAGTGGCCTAGTGTTTTCCCCTACTTTCTTCAATTTAAGCCTAAATTTTGCAACAAGAAGCTCATGATCTGAGCCACAGTCAGCTCCTGGTCTTGTTTTTACTGACTGTATAGAGCTTCTCCATCTTTGGCTGCAGAGCACATAGTCAATCTGATTTCTGTGTTGACCGTCTGGTGATGTCCATGTGTAGAGCCATCTCTTGGGTTATTGGAAAAGAGTGTTTGCTATGACCATTGTATTCTCTTGACAAAATTCTATCAGCCTGTGCCTTGCTTCATTTTGTACTCCAAGGCCAAACTTGCCTGTTATTCCGTTTATCTTTTGGCTTCCTACTTTAGCATTTCAATCCCCCATGATGATAAGGACATCATTTTTTGGTGTTGATTCTATAAGGTGCTGTAGGGCTTCATAGAACCGGTCAATTTCATCCTCTTCAGCACCAGTGGTTGGGGCATAGACTTGGACTACTGTGATATTGAATGGTTTGCCTTGGATTCGCACTGAGATTATTCTGTCATTTTGGGGATTGTATCCCAGTATTGCTTTTCCTACTCTTTTATTGACTATGAAGGCTACTCCATTTCTTCTGAGGGATTCTTGCCCGCAGTAGTATACCTGATGGTCCTCTGAATTAAATTCACCCATTCCTGTCCATTTTAGTTCTCTGATTCCTAAGATGTCGATGTTCAGTCTTGTCATCTCTTGTTTGACCACGTCCAGTTTGCCTTGATTCATGGATCTTACATTCCAGGTTCCTATGGAGAAAAAATCTTTACAGCATCGGACTTTCCTTTCACCACCAGATGCATCCACAGCTGAGTGTCCTTTTGGCTTTGGCCCAGTCGCTTCACTCTTTCTGGTGCTACTAGTACTAGCTCTCTGCTCTTCCCCAGTAGCATATTGGACACCTTCTGACCTGAGGGGCTCATCTTCCAGCATCATATCTTTTTGCCTTTTGGTACTGTCCATGGGGTTTTCATGGCAAAGATACTGGAGTGGTTTGCCATTTCCTTCTCCAGTGGATCACATTTTGTCAGAACTCTCTGCTATGACCTGTCCGTCTTGGGTGGCCCTGCATGGCATAGCTCATAGCTTCATTGAGTTACACAAGCCCCTTTGCCACGACAAGGCAGTAATCCATGAAGGAGTTCCTGTACTTATGAACATATAATTTTAAAATGGTATTGTAAAATTTTATTTTTATTCTATTTACTGTCTATCAGAATAAAAATGTAGTTTCCAGAGTATTAATCATAATGACATAATACTTTTATCTAAGCGTAACAGATTGTTAATCAGGACAAGGAACAATTATACAGATGGTAAAGTCTGCCACTAGGTTTTAGCTAGTAGGATTTTAACGCCTACTCTCACCCAGTGTTGAGCAATGAATTGACCAATGCATTTCCTAAATGAAAAAAAGCTTTCTAAAATCCTATGCACAATATTAATTCTTGCAATAAATATAAATACTAGCACCTATTAAAGTGCATGCAATTGAGCCCATTAATAATAAAGATATCTGATAAGATATCTCAATGTCAAATACTCAAGATTGTCATTGTTTTTTTCCTTATTTATATATTAGTCTCAGCCTCTTTCAGTATGCAGTGACAGTTGCCGTCCTGGTTCCAGCAAAAAGGTGAAGGAAGGGGAACCCTTTTGCTGCTATGACTGTATCCCTTGCCCAGAGGGGAAGATTTCAGAGAAGGAAGGTAAGAAATGTGCTGCTTGGATTCAGCAAGGAAAATGGTGACAATCTAATCTAGAAGACAATTCTAAATAAATCTGAATTTTGTTTTTCAATTGCCTCAATTCAGCAATAAAACCTGTATTTCAAAATTATGCACCTTGGACTATCAGTCTCTGCTCATTAATCTCTAAATCTGGATGTCTTTCTTTCCAAAGCTGGTACATTTAATTTTGAAACCCTCATTTCAATGGTTTTGATTGATGGAAAGGATTCCATAATGAAATATTATAGATGCTCCTTCCTGCCACATACAGTATCTAGCAGTATATTGCTGAACTATACAATGTGTATAGTTCCTAAGATGAAAACCTCATTGTCTGCCTCTTCATTTTTTTCAGATAGTAATGAATGCTATGCTTGTAAAGATGGAAGCTATCCAAACAGAAATCAAGATATTTGCAATCCTAAAATTATCATATTTTTGTCTTATGGAGAACCTTTGGGGATCAGTTTAGCCTTCTTTGCTTTTTTCTTTTCCTTGGTATCAGTGATGGTACTTGTAATTGTTATGAAAAACCACAAGACTCCCATTATTATAGCCAATAACCGAGACCTCACTTATATTCTCCTCCTCTCCCTCCTGCTCTGCTTCCTTTCTACATTCTTATTCATTGGTCGGCCCAAGAAAGTGATATGTCTTCTCCAACAAGCTGCTTTTGGCATCTCCTTCTCCATGGCTGTTTCTTCAGTGTTGGCAAAAACTGTCACAGTGATTCTGGCTTTCTTGGCCACCAAGCCAGTTTCCAGAATGAGAATGTTTGTGGGAAAGAGACTTGCCAACTCCATGGTCATTTCCTGCTCTCTTATTGAAACAGTCATTTGTATGTTGTGGCTGGCAATATCTCCCCCATTCCCAGATTTAGACATGCACTCAATGGTTGAAGAAAGCATTCTGCAGTGTAATCAAGGATCTGAGATTATGTTCTATTGTGTCCTAATTTATATGGGCTTCTTGGCCTTTATTAGTTTCATTGTTGCTTTCTTGGCTAGGAAGTTACCTGATACTTTCAATGAGGCCAAGTTCATTACTTTCAGCATGTTGCTCTTCTGCAGTGTTTGGATATCCTTTGTTCCAACTTATCTGAGCACTAAAGGAAAGTACATGGTGGTTGTGGAGGTCTTCTCCATCTTAACCTCTAGTGCTGGTTTGCTGGGCTGCATCTTTTTCCCCAAATGTTATATTATTGTGTTCAAGCCCAACCTTAACAACAAGGAACAATTAATGAATAGAAAAAAGGAATGAGTTTAACTGAGAGTGCCCTTTGCTATTATTTAAAATGTAGCAATTTTGTTTTGTTAATATAATAATAAAAAATATTTTTTTGTTTTTCCCTTCCATTGTGGATGGTGATTTCAATAACCGTCCTCCTAGTAATATCTTTTTCTGCAAAATATGCACATCTAATAAAATTTAATCTGAAGTCATCCAACGCTGAGGTTTTATTGCTGATGGTAGAGTTCTGCTTTATCTCTTTGATCTCTTTCACTCTTACTAATAACTATTTACTTTTCCTATTTGAGATCAAGATTAAATATGAAATAATTAAGGGATCAATGGCTCAAACACTTTGTCTAAACTTTGTTTTATACTAGAATCAGAAGGGTTGGGAGACAGAATTTCAGTTATAGAATTATTTGATAGCCCTCAGTACTAGAACATTAAGTACACATTTAGAAGATAATGCTCTAGTGATCAAAACAGTCGACCGCAATAAAAAGAATAAACAAGCAAACCTCACGGATCATGGCACATTAACCTTGTGTTTCCTTTTAAGTTTGTTACTGGCATAAAAACATTGTTTGAATATGACAGTCAAAAGATATTCTATATACAACAGCATTCTTTAACATGATAGGTCCCGGATAAAGATATATTTAGTACAAAGTTGAGGCATATAAACGGAAGCTAAATGAGTCTTTTCAAGTCTCCTTTATAGCCCAAGAAACTAGAGAAGGTGACTTCTGAGGCTCTTGGCTGCCAACTATCTAGCTACCAACTTTGTTGTTTCTTAATTGACCATTCCTTAGGCAGCGTCTCTTCACCTCATCTCTCAAGGCATTTCCTACATACCAATACAATTGTTTATTTTAAAACCTGAGATTGCTGTTTTGATCATGCCACAGGTAACACATCTTCTCTTTCAAATTGATCAGAGAGACACAGACAGGGTGAACACATGCCATCACAAGAGACTTCAAGTTTCCTGTTTGAAGCTTTAGTGCAAGTTTCAAAACTTGGGATGCAGAACCTGGAAAATAAGATAAGTTGTATGAATGGAAAACTGTTGCCAATTGATCTCTGTCCTTTTCCCTTACACTGAAGGTAAGCCTGCAGTTCCTTACATTATTCAACTTTGGAATTCCTAAGCAAGTGAGATTGAAACCTTTTTAAAAAATAAACTACTAACATTAGGACTTTAAATGTTAGCAATGGGAAAACAGTGGTGTCAAGTGAGATTGACTAGATGGGACAATAAATCTATTGGTTTGCCCTTCCCAGCAATCCCTTGGGTAGCCCACTTTTGGTTATCATAGTTAGGAGGTGATTTGGGTATTTTGTTGGTTTGTTTTTACCCCATTTGGGAGGGTATAAGTTGCCAGGAGCTTATGGAAACTGAGCAGTATTGAAGTCTCAGCAAATAAATAAACAAACGCATAAATAAATGCTGGTCTCAGCAGCCTGTCCATTAGCTGGACTCCCAATGCACATAGAACGGAAGGCTAGAACAAAGAAATCAGGAGATAACATCTTAGGAAATGAAAGTGAAACTCACAGATATTTTTGCTCATATCTCTAAAGCATCTGAAAGTATAGATACACCAAACAAAAGTGTAGCATATACAGAACAAAAGATATTGTGAGGACTGGACCCATAGTGGATTAATTAGCTAGCATGTTTTAGTAAAGAGGCATTTCACATTGGTTCACGATTCATACTAATGTTCTGAATTGGTCACTTTAAAAGCATTCTCCTCATAGGTACTTGGTAGTTAGTTAAGAATTTGCATATATCTATAGTATATATCTATACTATTTAAGCTTTTTTTAATTAAAAGGCAGAAGTTACTTTTCAAGTGTTCACAGATGAAAACAAGGTCATGATTGTAATAAAGAGCTGTTCTGAAAGAATACTCTGTGTTCATGGTCTACATATAGGAATTAAACCAGATAAAATTATTTCCCATCTAATACTGTCTATCTTAACTGGAAATAACTGTCTAAAATATCTTGCAGAAATACTCATTGTTATTATAAGTTCCTTATTTTAAAAGTTGTGGATGGGGGAATAGAGAGAGAGAGAGAAAGAGAGGAGAGGAGATTAGGGATACCAAGAATTGAACCCAAAACTTCTGTTCAGCTTCCCTGAATGTTTTCTTGCATACTAAATTTCTTTCCCACAGAAAGAAATTGTCTTTTCTTGTCTTTCTTTTCAAAAGACAAGGGAGTGATTGTTCTTTTAGCTAAAAATATGCTGGAAAAGAGAATTGCCATGTTAGTGATATAATAGCTAATTTGGCTTGCTCTGGGGGAGGTATGGATGAGGAAATATATTAGACGACAACTTTATAGGCCAACTAAGACAAAAAAATAGTGTGTGAATTTTGGCAACAGAACAGAATTCCATCAAAAACAAAAACAAAACAAAACTTTCCTAAACAAAGGAAGGATGGGAAAGATTTATAAGGAAAAAGATTGCTAGGAGTCAAAACAAATTGATGGTACATAAGCAATCAATCAGTCAATAAAAAGGGTCACAGTTTAAATCTTCAGATAATCCAAGTCCATCAGGGCTCTAGGAAGGCAGCCTAAGATGCTTACAAAGCTCAAAATTGCAGTGCTTTTTAAAAAAATCTGCTTCAAGAATGTATCCTTCTTTTTTCTCCATTTTGACAGTTTATATAAAGCTGAATGCATCTGGAATATACTGATAGTCTTTCCTATATTATTTGCAACTATGTTAATTTCAGTTTATGAAATCAAGGTAATATGTGCCTTTACCTGTATATCTATGTATATGGGATGTGCTTGTGTTTGTATGTGTTTGTGTTTATGATGCCTCAAGCATTTGGTTGTTAAAATTAAGATAATTAAATATTTTAATGAGTAATTTGTGACAAATGGCTTAATAATCATATATACATAGAACTAAAAAGAACCATCAGAGGCTAGAATTTCATAACAACTAATACTGTAAATTTATATTTTTATCTACTAGCAAGAATTACTATTTCAATAGCTGAAACAAAATAGGATGAAATTCCAGATCATGCATGTATTATCATTGCAGCAATGGATTGTGTTTTTTTACTAACAGCCCGGTACACTGAACTGAACAGTATAAAACACATTGTAAAAGACTCCAGCACCAGTCCACCAGTAATCAGCACTCAGATCAGCATAGATTAACTCCAAGGTCAACTTCAGACCAACAATCAAGAAAGCAATACCCCAATCAAGAAACTGCCAAAGAGCCATTAGTAAACAGCCCAACCAAAGAATCTCTAAGACTGCCCCCACCCACACAGACAGGAAAGACACCAGAATATAAACTGACAGCAAACAGCACTCCTTACTAGCAGTGATGATGTTAGCACTGATAAAGCCTTTCCAAACATCCTAAGTAAACCCAAAGACCCAGCAATCCCAGAAGAAAAAACAGGAGTCATCTACAACATACAATGTAAGAACTGCAACAACTACTATGTAGGACAAACAGGCAGAAGACTGGCAGAACTCATCCATGAACAGCATATTTGCATCTCTTTGCAAAAAGTAACGAAAATTGATTATCTTTTTCAATACTTTGGAGATACCAACAAAGCAATCCTCAGTCTGGGAATCTCCTTAGAAGAACATATTCAGAACTGGGATTGGAATTGCAAGTTTAGACCAGGGATACCAGTGATTTTGTAATGCACTTCTTAGGTGAAATAGTTAATGTCTTTGTTATACTTTCTGCTGCAATAATAGTAACTGTGAGAGGGATCTCGGAGTCTTAGTGGGCAATCACTTAAATATGAGCCAGCAGTATACTGCAACTGCCAAAAAAGCCAACACAATGCTAGGCTGCATTAACAGAGGGATAGAATTAAGATCACATGAAGTGTTAATACCACTTTATAACACCTTGGTAAGGCCACACTTGGAATACTGCATCTGTTTTTTGGCACCATAATGTAAAAAAAGATGTTGAGACTCAAGAAAGAGTATAGAGAAGAGCAACAAAGATGATTAGGGGACTGGAGGTTAAAACATATAAAGAACAGTTGGTAGAATTGGGTATGTCTGGTTTAATGAAGAGAAGGACTAGGGGTGACATGATAGCAGTGTTCCAATATCATAGAGGTTGCCACAAAGAAGAGGGAGTCAAGCTATTCTCCAAAGCAGGAAAAGAAGCAATGGATGGAAACTAATCAAGGAGAGAAGCAACCTAGAACTAAGGAGAAATTTTCTGACTGTTAGAACAATTAATCAGTGGAACAACCTGCTTCCAGAAGTTGTGAGTGCTCCAACACTGGAAGTTTTTAAGAAGAGACTGGACAACCACGCGACGTATAGGGCCAGTTTTGCCATTGCCGGCAATGGGGTGGGCGTGGCTTCCATGTGACGCGTCCAGCCCACAGGCCAGCAGTTTGACACCCCTAGTATAGGGTTTCCTACCTAAGCAGGGGATTGGACTAGAAGACCTCCAAGGTTCCTTCCAACTTTTATTATTATTATTATTATTATTATTATTATTATTATTATTATTATTATTATTATTATTATTATTATTATTATTATTATTATTATTATTATTATTATTATTATTAATTATTATTAATTATTATTATTATTATTATTATTATTATTATTAATCGCACAATCAGCCAGATGTTCAGACTGGATTTGCCATTTTTGTCTACCTATCGAGTCCTTACCAAGGACCTGGGATAGGCAGATGTGGATGTTTGATGGTATTACATATACCGTCACAGGATGGAAGCAGTTCCTAGTAAGGCCGCCTTTTGCAATTGACTAATGGCGAATTTGTCAATGCCAATGGTGTTCAAGTGGTGCTCCAGTTGTTTTGGGATTGCACCCAAGGCGCCTATTACTATTGGTACTACCCTTGCTTGCCTTTGCCACAGTCTTTCTATTTCTATTTGTAGGTCTTTGTATTTTGTTATCTTCTCCAGTTCTTTCTCGTCTATTCTACTGTCTCCAGGCACTGCCACATCCACTATCCAGACATTTTTGTCTTTCTTATCGACAATTGTTAAGTCCGGGGTGTTATGTTGCAGGTGATTGTCTGTTTGAATTCTGAAGTCCTAGAGCAGTTTAACTCTATAATTTTCTATGACTTTCTCTATTTTATGATGCCACCAGTTCTTGCTTACAGGCAAATGATATTTCTTGCAGATCTTCCAATGCACCATTGTTGCTACTTTGTCATGCCTTTGCTTGTAGTCAGTCTGAGCGATCTTCTTGCAGCAGCTTACCAGGTGGTCCAGTGTTTCTTCAGCTTCTTTGCATAGGCGGCACTTACTGTCTGTTGCTGTCTTTTCAATTTTGACTTTGTATGCATTTGTCCTTAAGGCTTGGTCTTGTGCAGCCAGAATTAGTCCCTCGGTCTCTTTCTTCAACTTTCCTGCTCTTAGCTATTGCCAGGTCTTGTTATTATCTGCTTTCCCAGCTATTTTTTTAATGTACTGGCCATGTAGTGCTTTGTCTTCCCATGCCTCTATTCTGTTCTTCATTTGGTCTTTCTTGTAGACCAGTTTGGTCTCTCCAGTAGTCAGTAAGCCTTCCTGATATACTAATTTCAGTGCATCTTCATCATTGTCCTTCAGATATTCTTCCAAAGCCATTTTTTCTTCTTCAACCATCTGATGTACTTGCAGCATTCCACGTCCACCTATTTGCCTTGGTAGATAGAGTCTGTCAATGTCACTGCGTGGATGAAGGGCATGATTCATTGTCATTATTTTTTCTGGTCTTCCTATCCATTGCTCTTAGTTCTGCTTGAGTCCAGTCCACTATTCCAGCTGTGTATCTAATGACTGGAATTGCCCAGGTGTTGATTGCCTTCACGGTATTTCCTCCATTGAGTGTGGACTTTAAGATCTTCTTCACTCTCTTAATGTATTCACCTCTAATCTTTTTCTTGACTTCAGTGTGCTTGATGTTGTCAGCCTGAAGGATACCCAAGTATTTGTAGTAATCTTTCTCATCCAGACTCTTAATGTTATTTTCGTGGGGCATCTTGATTCCTTCAGTTTTCACTATTTTTCCTTGTTTGACAGTAAGTGTGGCACATTTGTCCAAGCCAAACTCCATTGCAATATCTTGGGTATATTATTATTATTGTTATTGTTATTGTTATTATTTATTAGACATGAACCTCAGTCAACTGAACATTCAAATTGACTGGCGCTGATGGTTGACACGGGTTGCTGCCAGCATCCTAGGTATCAACCAGGTACCTCCTTAAAATGTAAGATGTTCCGAATAGCACAGTTTTTTGTAGCATTGCTGGAGTTATTGCAGGAAGCTGCAGTTTCTTGAAATATTTTGCAAAGTTTTTGGACATGGTTCCCAGTGCCCCGATGACAATGGGTGTCACCGTTTCACGTTTCATCCATAATCGCGCAGTTTCGATGGACAGGTCGCGATATTATGTTATTGTTATTGTTATTGTTATTGTTATTGTTATTGTTATTGTTATTGTTATTGTTACTGTTACTGTTACTGTTATTGATCATCGCACAATCAGCCAGATGTTCAGACTGGATTTGCCATTTTTGTCTACCTATCGAGTCCTTACCAAAGACCTGGGATAGGCAGATGTGGATGTTTGATAGTATTACATATATAGTCACAGGATGGAAGCAGTTCCTATAAGGCCACCTTTTGCAATTGACTAATGGCGAATTTGTCAATGCCAATGGTGTTCAAGTGGTGCTCCAATTGTTTTGGGATTGCACCCAAGACGCCTATTATTATTGGTACTACCTTTGCTTGCCTTTGCCACAGTCTTTCTATTTCTATTTGTAGGTCTTTGTATTTTGTTATCTTCTCAAGTTCTTTCTCATCTATTCTGCTGTCTCCAGGCACTGCCACGTCCACTATCCAGACTTCAGTTTTCACTATTTTTCCTTGTTTGATAGTAAGTGTGGCACATTTGTCCAAGCCAAACTCCATTGCAATATCTTGGCTATATATACGGACAGTGTTGAGCAGCGATTCTATTTCAGATGATGTTTTTCCATACAGCTTCAGATCATCCATATAAAGGAGGTGGGATAGTCTGGCAGATGTTTTTGATGTTTGATAGCCATGTCCTGAGTTATTCAGTATTGTTGACAGAGGAAACAGTGCAATAACAAATAGTAGTGGTGATAATGAATCTCCTTGAAATATTCCTCTCTTGATATTAACCTCTCCCAGTCTCTCACCATTGACCTGCAACTGTGTCTTCCATTGTGCCATCGATCTTTGCACAAATTTTCTGATGTTTCTACTGACTCCTGTTATTTCTAGGCACTTGATTATCCAGTCATGTGGCAGAGAGTCAAATGCCTTTTTGTAGTCAATCCATGCCACATTCAGGTTGGTCTTCCTTTTCTTGCAGTTTTCCAAGATCATTTTGTCTATTAGGAGTTGATCTTTTGTTCCTCTGCTATTGGGGCGGTTTCCTTTCTGCTCAGGTGGAAAGAGATTGTTTTCAACTAGATGCTGTTATACTGCATCAGCTACCACACCTGTTAGCAATTTGAAAGTTGTTGATAAGCAGGTAATTGGCCTGTAGTTTCCTGGTGTTGCTCCTTTTGCTGGATTTTTCATTATTAGGTTGTTTTTCCCAGTTGTTAGCCACTTTTCAATTTCTCCTCCTTGTAGTATATTGTTGAACTGCTTGGCAATGAGTGGGTATATAACAGTTAGATGTTTCAACCCAAACCCATGCAGTTCATTTTCACCTGGTGCTGACCAATTTTTGATCTTCCTTGCTCTTTTTTCTACCATTTCTGTTGTTATTACTTGTTCTTTCATTTCAACTTCTGTTTTATTTGCATCCACCTCTTTTAACCAAGACGCATCCTTGTATTTCTTTGGGTTATCCCATATCTGCTTCCAGAACTGCACTGTTTCTTCCTTGTCAGGTACTGGCTGATTCATTGCAGTTTCTCCATTGATGGATTGGTAGAAACGTTTCTGATTGGATTGAAATTGGAGGTTGTGCCTATAATTTGCAATTCGAGCTTCATATCTACTGATTTTCCTAGCTATAGCTGTTATTTGCTGCTTTATTATTTCCAATGCTTCCTTGATCTTCCTTGTTTCTAAATGGTATTTCTTGATTAGGTATTCTTTGGTCTTCTTGTTCTTCAGCTTCTTTTCTTTCATCTGTTCTAGCTTGCTTGCATGTGATCTTAACTTGCTGGTCTTATTTTCTAGTCTAACCTTCCATTTTTGTGGTGCACTGTTTGTTTGTTTTTCTTCTTTGTTGATTTTGCATCCCAGGTATTCAGTTATAACTGCAGCTGTGCTGTACATTAGTTGGTTTGTTTCTTGCAGTGAATTGGTGCTTATACTTGATATTGCAGTAGTTGCATCTTTTAATGCTTGTGCTAGCTGTTTCTTTGGAACAAGCTTCAATGCAGGCAGCCTTATTCTGTTGTTTTTGTGCTGTTCTAGATGCTCAGTTATTCTTTGTTTCAATTCTTTTATTTCTCTAGTTAGAGGGTTTTGTTCTTCCTGAGAAAGAGGTGTCTGGTTTCCAAATGAGAACAGTTGTATATCTCTGCTGGATTCCTTCACTGCCAACTCCCCCCTGGTTTGCCTCTACATTCTGAATTACTTCTGGCAAGGCTTTGATTTCTTTGCCCTGGGTAAACTTTTGCAGTTCGTCCAATTCTATTTCTGTGAATACTTTATTTCGTATTATAAATTGGTGTTGATCTGCTAGTCTCTGTTCTGTTATTTCTGATTCTGGATGTTGTTCTTTTAAGAACTGGTGCATTCGTTTTAGTGTGGACCTTGTTAACCCGGGTGACATCCGAGCGGGTATGGCTTTCTGAAATTTACATCTCACCATAATTTTTATAGGAGAGACACTCTTTGTCTGACTCCTCTGATGAGACCTGTCCAGTATGGTTGAACCTCTGGCATAGCTCTCATCTTCCTCAGAGTACACAAGCCCCACAACCACGTCAAGGTAGTGCCTCACTGGGGATGATGATGATGATGATGATGATGATGATGATGATGATTATAGTTGGAAGGGACTTTGGAGGTCATCTAGTCCAACCCCCTGCATAGGCAGGAAACCCTATACCATTTCGGACAAATGGCTGTCCAGTCTCTTTTAAAAACTTCCAGTGTTGGAGCATTCACCGCTTCTGGAGGCAGGTTGTTCCACTGGTTAATTGTTCTAACTGTCAGGAAGTTTCTCTTTAGTTCTGCTTTCTCCCTGTTGCTTGTCACCTTCTTGCCACTTTCCCCCACTAATGGACCAATCATTTCCTTCACTTTTTTCTTGTTTTTTACATGTTGAAACAAGCTTTTTTTGTTATTTTTGACTTTGGTCGCAAGCCTTAGTTCATTTTGAGCCTTAGCTTTCCTCATTTCATTTTTGCAGGCTCGGGCTATTTGCTGATATTCTGCCTTAGTTATGTGCCCCTCTTTCCACTTTCTATACTTGTCCTTTTTATCTTTCAATTTATCAGAGAGGTCTTTATGCAGCCATGCTGGTTTCTTTTGAGAGCTGCTATTTTTCTTCTTTGTTGGTATTGTGCTAGACTGGGCTTTTATTATCTCACTTTTCAAAATTTCCCAAGCTTCTTGAGTTGTTTTCCCCTTGAGGATTCTCATCCATGGAATCCTTCCCAAGCCCTCTCTAAGTTTATTGAAATTAGCTCTCTTAAAGTCCAAGACTCTAGTTTGACTGTGTTCTATTGCTTGTGCTTCCATAATGTTGAATTCCAATATTGCATGATCACTTCCTCCCAAGGTTCCTGTCATGTCTGATTCTCTGTGATTCTATGGACCATCTCTCTCCATATTGTCTGATCTTGACCTAACCACTACAGCAAACTGGTTCTCATTATGTTTGTATTATGTTTTTAATTATTTACTGCAAAGCTAGATATGAATTGTGTCAGAAAGCAAAACTGAGTTTAAAGAGAGAAGGTTTTCATGAAACATAACTTAAAATCCAAACCTGAATGTAGGGTAACTGCAGCAAAACCAGGTTATTGCATTGTACATTGATTTATTATATTCTATTATGTGGAACCTGGAGCATATAAAATCAGACATATCATTGAGAGGCAAAATCACAAAATTCTGCCCTACTTATTTCAGCCATGTCATATGATCAAGCTCACTGGAAAAGGCAGTTATGCTTGGAATGGTCAACAGTAAAAGGAAACACCAGCCAGAGCAAAGAAAGTAAATAATCATAAAACATAATACAAACATGTTGCAACCATTTCCTGAGTTAAGAAAAGTTTCCATGCCTTTCAAGTCCTGAGATAAGATTAGTTATGAGTTATGTCTTGCTGAGTTATGTCTTCCTGAGTTATGTCCTTCAAGTTATCTTTTCCTGAGTTATGTCTTTCAAGTTATCATTTCCTAAGATACGCCTTTAAAGTCTATATTTCCTGAGTTGAGATAAGCTACGCCTTTGAAGTTTACATTTCCTGAGTTAGGATAAGGTACCCTTTTAAGTTTCATTTCCTGGCAAAACCCACCCTTTACAACCTCCTGCTGTGACGTAAGTGTACCAATAAAAGAAAAGCACGCAGATCCTTCTGGGCTCTCGCTTGCTGATTCAACCTGAAGAAACATGTTGTCCGTGTGTTTCCTATCTACCAAACGCGAGGTCCGTTGGCCTAGGCTAACGTACATCACTGGTCCGTCCAGCAGTCGCTGGACCCCGGGATTCGAACTCCCACAACCACTGGTCCGTCCAGCAGGCGCTGGACCCCGGGATCGAACTCCCACAACTGGTGACCCCGACGTGATTCACTCTATGACGTGATTCACTCCACGGCGTGTTCTCTGTCTAGGGAAACGCTGCTCTGGCTCCTGTATTTATGCACCTGGCAAAGGCTTGATCGTCGTAAGTATGGGTCCTCACTTTCCAAAGTTCTGTCCAAGTATGTGGATGAACTTTCCTCTTTAGCCAGAAAGGCAAATTGTTTGCAAAAAGTTAACGGAACAACTGTCTATCCCCAGACCCTTCCTTTTAACCTGTATCTATTGCGGAGGACGCTCCAAAGTCGGCATAGCCACAGGAACCCCCCTCTTCACTATATCCTTCTCTCTCTCCTCCAAAACAGAAACAGGCAACAATTTAGAGATATAAATTAACTCAAACTGCACTCCTCTGCAATGCGTTTTGAACAATTGGAATGTTTTGAAATTCTTTTGTAATCTGTTAAGTTTGAACCCTGTCAGACAATGTCTGGTGGTGCTTTGTGTTGATGTGTGTGTTTTGTTTTATATATGTTTAACTCCTAGAACGTTACGTTTGGACTTGGAATGGTGAGAAAAATAGGAGATGGTTAAAGGGCCCTATAAAAACCACATGTTTGGTTGGAATCATCTCATGATTTTCTCGCTTCTTGCAGGACAAGCCATATGTCTAAATAAATGTTGTTTTAATGGTATTTGTGTATATATGTCTGTCTGTGTTGTTTTGTGTTATTTCCAAGACTTGGAAAAGGGTCAAAACCCTCTTTGATAACAACAAACAAAAAGGCCTTAATTAAAAATAAAAAGTTTTGCTTGAAAAACGTATGAAATGAAATATTTGTATGTGAAATGGTGTAAGCAAACAGAATGGAAGTGAATGAGTTAATTTGCTGGTGTAAATGTGTGTGTGTTAGCCCTCACCCCTCCACCCATCCCACGCTGTGAAAGGAATAGTAAAACTGTAGTTTTTATTGTTGTAAAATGGGAACGCAATAGCAAGAGTTTCCATGAGAAAAGTTTTATGGAGGATCTGTGAAAGAATTTATACATAAAAAATGCATGTGAATTTTTTGGTGGTGAGATTTTTGTAAAGTTTCTTTTTTTTTCCCCCCCTCCTGCCTCTTTCGTTTTTCGCTGGCTGTATTGTTTTAAGAGCGAAGGACAGGCGAAAGGAGAGGGGGGGCAGCTGTTCGTTTTAACTATTTTTTTTTTCTTCCTCTGCCTAGAAGTCTGGGTTGAGGAAGGGGGGTGGATGTGAAATTTGATGCCCACTCTTGCAGTTTCAGCTTGCTATTTTTTTTACTCGAAAGAGGAGGCAGTAATTGTTGGGCAATTCTTTTGCAAATTTTTGAGTTTTAAATTGTTTAGTTAGACATATACATCCATCAACCAAAAGAAATGATTGAATTGTTTTGCTTAGATTTGTAAATGTTTTTCCTATTTCATGAAAATTTGTTTCATCTGAATGGAATTTGATTAAATTGGAACCCCAAAAATACAATCTAATTGGCTTTTTGAAATACAAAATGATTCAAGTATCTATGGATTGCAAGTTGCCTTGGAAAAGATACAGTTACACTTTATCTTTATTTAGGGCATAAAATGTTGCAATCTTATTCTGTTCCAGTTTTTGTTATAAACAAGAAATCAGGCAAATGGCGTTTCCTCCATGATTTATGTACAGTGAATACTGTTTTACAACCTATGGGAGCACTGTAATACGGCCTCCCAAACCCAAATTTAATTCCAAAAGATTTTGACTTAATGATAATTGACTTAAAGGATTGTTTTTTTTTTTTCATTCTTTTGCATCAACAGGATAAACATTTATTTGCTTTTACAGTGCCTGAGTTGAATAATTCTCAACCAACTCAGCGCTACCAATGGAAGGTTTTACCACAGGGCATGCTAAATAACCCTACAATGTGTCAGTTTTTTGTTTTCCATGTTTTGCAACCATATCGGGACCTTCATCCCTCCTTTTTGGTTTACCATTACATGGATGATATTTTGGTCGCAGCACCAGGCCCAAAGGGTACTGTTTTTGCAACTTTGCCAACCCTCACAACAATTTTGCAAAAAGGAGGTTTGCACATTGCTCCTGACAAGGTCCAAACCTCCCCTCCTTTTCAATATTTGGGCCATAAATTATTGGCCTCCCATGCTGCACCACTTTTTCCCTTTTTAAAATTACCACACCAACCAACTTTACTTCAATTACAGCAATATTTAGGTGCTATTAATTGGATTCGACCTTATATAGGTCTCACCACTTTTCAATTATTACCTCTTTTTTCAGCCTTAACCAAAGGTAAACATCCTGCAGATGTTATTTCACTGCAGGACAGTCATTTAAAAGTGATTCAATTGGTCAACCAAGCCCTACAAATTCAGTGGGTTGACCGAATGACCCCAAACGTTCCCTTTTCTCTTTTATTGTGTAATATTATTTCTTTACCTACATGTGCTATTGTCCAAACTATTCCCTCCTTGCTGATTCTAGAATGGCTTCACCTCCCTCACACTCCTAGAAACACAATTAGCCAAAAACCTTTTCAATTTGCCTCTCTCATCTCTAAGGCTCGCCTTCGAGCAAAAGCCCTTGCAGGAATAGAACCTTCTGTCCTATATGTACCATGTTCTCTCACTACATGGGAAACCATCTATTCTAACTCTGAAGCCTTGCAGCTTGCTCTCACTGAGTGGCCTGGAAAGATATCCTGCCACCCTCCTGCTGATCCTCGCATTCAGCTCCTACAAAATATCCATGTTTCATGGGATACCCAATTACAACGCTTTCCCATCCCACATGCTGTCACACTCTTTGTAGATGGCAGTAAACAATTTGGTGCTTGTGCCTGGTATATTCATGACCAATGGCACACAAAAATAACGCCACCCCAACGGTCTGCTCAGCGTGCGGAACTAGCCGCTGCCATTCTAGCTTTTCAAACATTTTCCACTCAACCTATAAATCTCATTCTTGACAGTCTCTATGTCACTCAAATTGTCACCACTATTTTTCAATCATACCTTTCTCCATCCCTGGACCCTGATTTAACTTCTTTATTTTCCACCCTACAAACTGTAATATCCAACAGGAAACATCTTTATTTTGTCACACACATAAGAAGCCACCAACCTTTTCCTGGCTTCTTGCAAAAGGGAAATGATATTGCAGACGCTGCGGCCTCTGCTACCTGCCTCATGTCTCTTTCTCCTGTCTCCCCTTGGGACAGTCATGCTATTTTCATCAAAATAAGAAAGCCTTAATGAAACAATTTGGAATCACTATGGCTGAAGCTACAGCCATAATTCAACAATGCCCAACCTGTAGCCTACAGTCTAAAGGTATCCCACAGGGTGTTAACCCTAGAGGCACTGAAGCCTGTGATACCTGGCAAATGGATGTAACTCAATATCCTCCATTTGCCCCGTGGAAATATCTACATGTTACAGTAGATACGTTCTCCGGATTTATTTTGGCAACCCCACAAAAAGGGGAAGCTGCAAAACAAGTGATTAATCACTGTATTCGTACCTTTACAGTGCTGGGATGTCCAAAAATATTAAAAACAGACAATGGCCCAGCTTATGTCAGCTCACAATTTTCACAGTTTTGTCATCACTGGTCCATTGTCCACAAATTTGGAATTCCTTTCAATAGCCAAGGGCAGGCTATTGTTGAGCGAGCAAATCAAACTTTAAAAAATGCATTAGATCGTTATATGGGGTCCAAGGGCTTATGCCCCCCAAACCTCCCGGCACTGCAAAACGTGTTAAATGTTTGTCTGTATACTCTCAATTTTCTAAATCTCACTGGCACTCCTTCTTTGTCTGCTGCGTCTCGACACTTTACTAAACCTGTTGTCCCAACTTCAAGACCACTTGTATACTACAGGCAGCTCCCGGATCCAACTTGGAAAGGTCCAGCTGAACTCATCACCTGGGGAAGAGGCTACGCTGCAGTTCAACTACCCGACAGAGTTTTGTGGGTCCCTGCTCGTTGTATTCGCCCATATTTCATCACTCCACACAACCCACCAACTCCATCGGATGTGCCATCATTGCCTTTGTGAGTGTGGATGTACATGCTGTTATTGGTGTAACAACTGCATATTGCACCACCCATATTGTCCAGGGGTCCAACACTTTTGCATCAATCATGTGGACCCTGCTTTTGATGACACTCTTGACAAGTTCCTTCCCCATGATGTCCACACTGCACCTTCCCATGATGACAAAGCACCTGAGAATTCCTCTAAATTTTCATAAAGGCCTATATTGTGGTCCTGTTTTTTCTTTTCTTGATCTCAATACTACTGCCCTTTTCCATTGTTATGACCGAGGTCAATCCTTTTGTCCCTTTGTGTTTTCTCAGTATCCTAATCGTGGCATTCCTCTTCCACCATCTCCCTCTATTTCCCTCACCTATGCTCATTACCCTTGTCACATAACTCTTGCTATTCTTGTGACCCCTGAGACTACGGGGCGCTATTATGTGTCTGGATTTTCATCCTATGGTACTTATACTACACATTCTTTTGAACTCGCATCAGTGGCGAGCTATGCAAAACCTCCTTTGTCTCCTCGTTTACTTGCCTACAACTTTGTTCCTCATCCCCGCTCCTTCCTAGACCTGGCCGCCCACACTTTAATCTCACCTCACCTACAACACTTTCATTCCATAAAGCAACCTCGCTCACACCAACGCATCATTCATTCTCGACGACGGCGATCTCCTGATCCTAATCCTCATCGACCTCTCAACTACACATGGACTGTTCGTGACTTTGAAAATCAGGTATTATTCTAAATCTCCAAATACACAATATGGCCCTGGTTCCCTATCTTACATTTTGACTTTGCCGAAATGGGTACCGGGGTCAACAAATTTGCTTCAAAATTTCTCCAAACTAACAAATGGGACAAACAAGGTTCGTGTACACCTTCTCCACTAGAAGCAACATGGTGGGACCTGTATTTTTGTCCCGAACCAAAGACACCTGAGGAAAAATATCAATGTGGCACTTTTTTGGATAAATACTGTGCCTCATGGTCTTGTGTTTCTACGGGCGCTATATCCTGGACTGCCCCTCGCTCAAATGATTATATTGCCATTAACCGTAGTAATGGCAAACCCCCTTCTCCTTCCTGCCCTTCTAATTTGCATTGTTGTGGTGAGCGGAAAAATCCAATGAACATTACCTTCACATCCCAAGGAAAGACTTTGACTACAGAGCAATGGGCTGTCGGATATTCTTGGGGTGGTAGAGAATGGAGCGGTTCTGAAGACGACGGCGGAGTTTTTTCCATTCGTCTCACAATCCAGTCACCACATTCCCCTCCTATAGGTCCTAACAAAAGCATTCAACCTGTTTTTTTACAGTCCGTTGTACATAATATGCCTAATCCCTTGATTAACCTTGTCAATGCTTCTTCCTTTTTGCTAAAAAGTGCTGTTAATTCTTCTTCACAAACCGACCACTGTTGGCTCTGTTTATCAGCCACTCCACCCTTTTATGACGCTGTTGGCTCCATCGAACCTATTAAGAATGCTACTAAAGATGACTCTTGCAGATGGAACTCAACATCCATCACTATTACTTCTATTATGGGACATGGTTGTTGCTTGGGAAACATTCCTGCAAATTATTCTCAATATTGTGCTAATATCACCACTGGCAAATACCAATGTGATGTTTGGCTCACCCAGAAAAGATCGGGCAGTGTAAATACGGCAGGTTATAACTCTCTTTTTACCTTGAGTAATGGTAATATTTCTGCCAGCTTAAAGGGCCAATTCTTCATCCCCGGCAACAACTCCATCTGGGCTTGCTCTACAGGTGCCACAGCCTGTGTATCAGGGGATGTCCTTATACAACAAAAAGCCTTTTGTATTCAGGTACGCTTAGTCCCTAGAATCACTTATTATTCCCCCTCTGACTTTGTTTCCCTTATGGAACCACCGGAATACCACCTACGTGTAAAACGTGAATTTGTTACAGCCCTAACCCTTTCAGTTCTTTTAGGATTAGGTGCTGCAGGAGCAGCTACTGGAGCTGCGGCTTTGGTTGTTAATCAACAACAAATACAAAAACTTAGTCTAGAAATAGATGATGATCTTTCCCGTATTGAGACTTCAATTTCTGCCCTTCAAACTTCCTTGTCATCTCTCGCCGAAGTTGCCTTGCAGAATAGGCGTGCCCTCGATCTTTTATTTTTAAAGGAAGGTGGAACATGTGTAGCCTTAAAAGAAGAATGTTGTTTTTATTCTGATCAATCTGGCATTGTGCGCGACTCTATGAATGAGTTACGCAAACGATTAAAAGACAGGGAACAGGAAAGGTTCTCCCAACAATCCTGGTATCAAAGCATGTTTAATTTCTCTCCCTGGATTACTACATTGCTTTCTGCTATTTTAGGACCTTGTATAATTTTGCTTATATTATGTATGATTGGCCCATGTGTTTTTTCACGCCTTTTGCAATTTCTCAAGGATCGTTTGAATGGTTTGGATTCTAATCTTTCTAAGATTAATGTTATGCTTGCCTCAAACAATATATATGAACCCTTGAAACCCAAATTCCACCCCTCTGAAAAGGTTGCCCTACTGACACTGTCTGACACGGACTCCAACTGTTCCGATACTGAATCAGACTTAGCCATGGAGGCTCTTGCCCCCAAGCAAGAATCTCGTATTCTTATGGAGTTGCCCTCTTCTGTTTCGGAGGATGCAGATTATGGCCACGAGTAGGATGGAGATTGAACTTTAAAAAATAAAAACAGTGGAGATGTTGCAACCATTTCCTGAGTTAAGAAAAGTTTCCATGCCTTTCAAGTCCTGAGATAAGTAGTTATGAGTTATGTCTTCTGAGTTATGTCCTTCAAGTTATCTTTTCCTGAGTTATGTCTTTCAAGTTATCATTTCCTTAAGATACGCCTTTAAAGTCTATATTTCCTGAGTTGAGATAAGCTACGCCTTTGAAGTTTACATTTCCTGAGTTAGGATAAGGTACCCTTTTAAGTTTCATTTCCTAGCAAAACCCACCCTTTACAACCTCCTGCTGTGACGTAAGTGTACCAATAAAAGAAAAGCACGCAGATCCTTCTGGGCTCTCGCTTGCTGATTCAACCTGAAGAAACATGTTGTCCGTGTGTTTCCTATCTACCAAACGCGAGGTCCGTTGGCCTAGGCTAACGTACATCACTGGTCCGTCCAGCAGGCGCTGGACCCCGGGATTCGAACTCCCACAACCACTGGTCCGTCCAGCAGGCGCTGGACCCCGGGATCGAACTCCCACACAAACATAATGAGAATCAGTTTGGTGTAGTAATTAAGTCATTAGTTTAGAAACCAGGAAATTAGGAGGGAGTTCTAATCCTTATTTAGGCACAAAGCCACCTAGGCAGTGGTGGGATTCAGCTGGTTCGCACCGGTTCAGGAGAACCGGTAGCTAAATTTATCTGAATTCAGACAACCAGCTGGCTTCCAGAAGTCCAGTCTAGGCCTCGGAAGCCTGGAGGAGGCTTCCCAGGCCTAGAACAGTCCACCGGAAGTGCAAAGATACCACTTCCGGAAGTCTGTTCTAGGCATCGGAGGCCTGGAGGAGACCTCCCAGGCCTAGAACAGCCCACCGGAAGTGTGTGGATGCCACTTCTGGAAGTCCGTTCTAGGCATCGGAGACCCAGGCCTGCATCAAATATGAGAACCAGTTGTTCAGGTATTTGAATCCCACCACTGCATCTAGGTGACCTTGGGCCAGTCACTATCCCTCAATGATAGAGGGAAGGCAATAGCAAACCACGTCTGAAATCTTGCCAAGAAAACTGTCCAGGCAGTGGTCAAGCATCAAAGAAAGACTGGAAGGCACAAAAACAAACAAAGAAAACATTATTATAGTTTTTCAAGGGGGTTATCTATAGCAAGCTAATGCTGTGTTACACTTTTGAACCTCTATTTTCTAGGGATTCTCTCCCAAGCTGTTTGTAATTATCATAATTAATAATAATAATTTGAACAAGAAGTTACACACACACACACATATATAGATAAGTCCAGAAACCTTTTTGCGCAGTTTATCTTCCCCTCTCCTAAAAACATGAATAGAAAATTCATTTTTTTACCTTCAGCTTTATCTCAGGTTTCTCTTTAGACACAAATGCATAGTATTTTCTCTTCCTGTGATAAGACTTCTTCCCCCATTGAATTCATAAGGAGCTGCCAATTTATTAGCAAATTCTTTCCAATAGTTTAATTTTTTTTAAAAACAACAACCAAACTTTTCATTTTAAAATTTGAAAGGCTCAAATCCTACTACTAAGTTTTGAATACATGTTACCTTTTATTAAATCCAATATGCTGTCATGTTGGTTTAATAGTTATGGCAAGTTTCTTGTGGTCTTTATTATATTCTCTTACAATACTAACACAAGTTCAAAGCAAATACAATCTTTATTACCAACTATCAGTGACTAGAACTGATTAACCTTACCCTTTTCCTTTATTTAACAGATCAAGTTGAACCTTTTTCCTTTAACAGACCATTTGTGGAAAGCGGTGTCCATTAAATCTGAAAGTACTTTTGCACAAACAGTACATAGGAAACAGTACATATTTGTCATTTTAGTCACATTCAGCTAGTCATGATTGCAACAGGTTAGCTCTAAAATCAGTCTATTGTGTTACTGAGAATAGCCAAGGGAAAAAGCTACTGTATTGTTTTCCCATCTTGCACGTGGACTTTGCAAAATCATCTGGTTGATCATCATAGGAATCAGAATGTTAGGCTAAATAAATCTTTGCTAACATTTGAAAAAAACATGGAAGAAATATTGTTCTCTCATGAGTTATAAAATTATGCACATTAATCAGTTGCATCTCTATGTTTACTTGATTAAGACTTTTCTAATGAAATGACACTTCTCATTTAAATATCTGTGACCTTTTCACCAACTGATTATTGATTATAAAAAGATCTTATTAAATCCTGCTGAACTGTCCAATTGAATATGTTTAAAATTTGTCTGCTTCAGACTGGAGAACAGAATTGGGAAAATGGAATTCTGCCATAAATTTTTTTAATCTTAGTGACTGGATTGAAAGTACAAACTCGTGGAATCTGTTGTACTCATACCACAGCAGCACTACATGGAAAGGGCTACATCTTATGAGTAGATTAGATGCTTTTCAAGCAAACAGTTTTAGGGTTATGACATAATTTTGCTTTTGAGTTGTTGAAATGTATCTGTCTCACATCCAAGATAGCTAATTCCAGCCTATGCTAGATGGGTCTATGTTTTTGCATATTAAAAGGTGCCTTCCTTTATAGATATGTCTTGTTAGTTTTCGAATAACTTCTAGCCTCTCCATAAATTGTGCTTCAATGTTCCTTCTCAACACCAGGTCCAGTTCTGAATGTTTCTGTGAAGATCATTTACAAATATTAACCAGCTGTATTTTGAGAACCACATTACCTCATCCTTCCAAAGTCCAACCAGATGGTTTCAATCTTGAAATCTCAGTCCTGTGTATTTTCTTTGTACTCGAAGGGAAGAACTAGTTGTGTCAAACTGTTATTTGTTTGCTTTTCTTTCAGTTTTCTATTTTTCCTCTTAATGAGCTGACCTCAATATCGTTTTACTGATAGGTAAACTTTCCTTTGGATGTCTAATTTTTTGATGCACTTTAGACTAATTCACCAACATTCTGATCGTGGACTGCAATGTTCCAGGAGATAGATAGATAGATAGATAGATAGATAGATAGATAGATAGATAGATAGATAGATAGATAGATAGATAGATAGATAGATAGATAGATAGATAGATAGATAGATAGATAGATGATAGATAGATAGATAGATAGATAGATAGATAGATAGATAGATAGATAGATAGATAGATAGATGATAGATAGATAGATGATAGATAGATAGATAGATAGTATAAAATCTCTTTTTCACCTTGCAGAAACCATATCTTGTCTCCACATATCCTTCAAAACCTCCTCCTCTCCTCCTCCTTGGATATACTTTTTCTTTTTTATTGATTATTTCAACAAGACTGTGGTTCTGTCAAAATTCCAATTAATGCCTTTGGAAATGTCTACCTGTTTGTGTTCTAATTACAGCTGGCTTTGTTATTACAAGCAAAAGACTGCTCATCCAAATGATTTTTTATGACTTGACAATTATTTTTAATGGTATGGTTTCTTCTTAGTTTACATTCCAGTTCCCATCCTCCTCCAAGGAACTCAGGGCTGTCTACATGATTGTTTCCAAATAGACATTTAGAACAACCTTTGGAAACATACAGGATTATCCCATGCAGAAGAGAAGAGGGCTTCCATTGCAAGGGACACAACCTTAGGAAAGACAAAAATCACACTTGGCCTGTTATGGCATGCAGGAGAAGAAACAGTTTTCAAAAAGTGGGTGAAGCAAGATAACAAATAATTTGATTTAATTCACTTTGAAAATTGCATTAAACTATATACAGTGAACTTGATTATTAAATGCTCTATATAGAGAGTGATTTCCTCCTACTATCCCATGAAAACATTCATCAGCAAGTTTTAGACAAACTCTTAGATCTCCTTGTTTGTAAGATTCTGTTTATAAAGAGAAAATTCAATACTAGAAATTATTCCTTTTGAAAAGTTCGTTCTACACAACTTTGCTTCACAAATAGGATGAGCAGTGGATTCTTTTGTCCCTGAGCATCTAAAAAGTAGCGTCAAAGAGAGTGGCTTTTCCCAGGTGGGCCTACATATTGCATGATTCCAGGCTTTTCTTAAATATGCTGTATTGAACAAATCATAATTTGTTGGATTTTCACATCACGTTAAACCATCTGGTTCATTTCCATAATGCATGGATTTTTCCCAATATGTTACATTAAAACCAAAAAAGCACATTATAGTTTAGAGTGAGGTAGGAACTCAAGCAGGAATTTTTCATAGCTTGGCTGAGATCCTGGTGAGATTCTAATCACTATATCACATGGGTTCAGGTAGGTTAATCATTGTTAGAGGTTTGACCAGATCACATCTGTGATTACAGGTTTAGTTTCTGTACAAGAAGCGAACGAGAAGATGGCAAAATATGTGACACCATGTGACCTTGAAACCAGTAGTCTTAATTTTTAAATAGTTCTCTGTGTCAAAATTTCCTGGAAGTAATTTAAACTTTACAAAATGTGGGTGGAACCCTGAAGAATGGCAACTTTAATGGTCAGATAATCAACATTGTCTAAGGCATTTTTCCAGCCATGCATGAAAAATATAGAAACTTGCCAGGAACAATTACCCTAAAACATAAGTTGCTTTGATTTGTTCCAACAATTATTTGAACATAGCCCAAGAACAGGAATTTCAAAACAGGCAGGGCAATATTCTCTTTTTGACATTATTCTTCTTTAACCCATCTCTGCTTCCATAACGAATTCCAGCAACTATTTTTTTCTATTACTGGGAACTGGGAGTACTGCTTGCCACTGGATGTTTTTGGATGATGATTACTAAAATATTTCTGAAAGAATGGCAACATTAATATATTCTTCCTTTCTCCCTAAGTTTGGCTAAATGTAATATAATACAAAATTCACCACTTCAACTTTATAAGCATATCCACATTATAACTTTATATTATTTTAATACTATATTAGGCATGCTATTTTACCCCCCCCCCCAAAAAAAAAAATCAGGAAAAAGGATGGGTAAATTTGTCCATTTTGTTGTCCTGCTCAGTCCTATTTCTATTTCAGTTGATATACGCAGTCAAAAAAAGTTCTGCATTAGTAGTATTTGCAGAATAAGACACACAGAGACATAGACACACAGACACACACACACACAGAGCGTTTTCTTTACCTATTTTCTATGCACCTGAGGCATATTGGTATCTCTCCAATATTATATGACATTAAGGCTAGAGTTTCAGGATTTGGGGTTCTAGCCATCTTTAATATTATTATGTACTCTGTAGCACAGGGATTTCCAACCAGGGGTGCTCACACCCCCTGGGGGTACGAGACAATATTCCAGGGGATGCGAAAACTTGGGTTTTCAAAATTATAGTGTATATGCATAATTTGTTGCCATTATTTAGAACTTTTGTAAGGGATGTGAGAATATATCAGAAGTGTTTTAGGGGTGTGGGGTATAGAAAAGATTGGGAGCTGCTGCTGTAGCAGATGATTGGAGAGGTCATTGATTCATTAGATTGGAAGCTTCCTTAGGTAAAGCCTTTTTGAGGGAAAGATATCCTATTATATCTTGTTTCAAATATAACATTCTTAATGCTGAAAAAAAAGCTTCTACTCATTTGATAACCTCTTTGACTTCTTGTGAAAATGAAAATTGTTCCCTTACTCTGAATTTTGCAGGAAAGAATTCACACATTTTTTTCAGACCTCTGTCTCAGGATGGTGAGACTGATTTGCCTAGAACAGGGCTTTTCAACTGGTGGTACGCGCACCACCTGTGGTACATTGGCACCTGGCAGGGGGAGGGGAATGAGCTGAACCAGCAGCAGCACTGCACAAGTCTAAGCGAGAGACGGCTGGAGCTGCAGGGCTGTCAGGGCTCAGCAGAAGACCAGGATCAGCCCCGGACTCCAGCTGATCGGTGCTTCTTCTGATTGGTGCTTCTTCGGGGCTCAGCAGAAGCATCAGGTTCAGCGCCGGATTCCAGCTCTTTCCTTTGCGGGGAGAGGGGCGGGAGGGGGGATGAGGCTTCCACGTTCTTCAAATCTGGGACAAAGCAAAGCAACGGGAATAAGAAGTTGCCAATCTCCTGGCCGACAGTGTGTCATGGTTCCGACAAATGAAACTCTTCAAAAGAATTTCAAGGCATTGTTTACCTTAAAGAATCTTTTTTTCTAGTAGCATAATGTCGGCACTACATAATCGAAGCCAAAAACTGGATTCCCCTCCCCTGGGTACATAGTATCAAAGCACAATTCCTTCCTCCAATTAACGGTCATAAATCACATTCCCCAATTAGCTTGAAGCGCGGGCTTCTTCTCCAGTTCTCCAGCCCGCCAATTCTTTATCAGCTCTGGGCTCAATAACCTTGATTCCCACGCTAAGTTTAGTGTTGTTATGTCTAGCCAGACTCTCATTCACATCCCCCCCTCCCAGCATCATCTAACTCTAAAAGTGAAAGGGAAAAAGATGGCTACATTTCCATCTATTGTCAATGCAAAACATCCGATGTTAGCAGCATTGACATCCGGCCCCCCTTACAAAAAGGACAAATCCTGTAATGTACACAAAAGCACAGGTTAGGGATTGCTTCTCATTTTTTTAGGGTGTTTCTTATAGAACCTATAAGTCTGTCAGCTTTCACATCGCTAGACTTCACCCAAGTGGCCTCAGACAACAAATATCCCTTCCATTGTACTAAGTACTGCAATTTCCCTTTAAAAATTCTAGAATCAAGAATACGTTTTACTTCATAGTGAGTTTGTCCTGTCACCATGAGGGTCCGGGTGCCTTCTTAGGGGGAGGTCTTAAAGTGGAACAGGCTGCAATGGAAAACAGGGTGAACTTTTCCTAAGAGCTTAGGGAGTTTTAATTCCACCATGACCGGATTAATGATCTTTACAATGGGGAAAGGTCCCAAGAACTTCGGTCCTAACTTCTTACTAGGTAATTTGAGCCATAAATATTTAGTTGACAAATAAACCTTTTCCCCAACTTGAAATGTTCTTTGAGGAGCCCTTTTTTATCTGCCTGCTTTTTGTATGTCTCAGAAGTCTTTTTTAAAGCAGTTTTCGTGGTTTTCCAAACTTCTTCCCACCCCCTCACCCATTGACCAACTGTCTGGGAAGCGGAGGGCGCCTGGGGGTATTCGGGTATCGGGCTGAACTCTTTTCCTGTAGCCACTTTAAAAGGCATGAAGCCAGTGCTGCTGTGAACAGAGTTATTGTAAGCCACCTCTGCGAAAGGGAGGTCAGTCCAGTTCGTTTGTTGGTAGCTAACATAGCATCTGAGATATTGCTCCACCATTGAGTTCGTGGATTCAGCCGCCCCATTAGTAGACAGGTGAAAAGCAGATGATAGACCTTGAGATGAGCCAATTAGTTTGAGAAAACTTCTCCAAACCTTAGCTGTGAACTGCACCCCCCTGTCTGAAATTATTCATTTAGGCACACCTTGCAGCCGGTAGATGTGTTTCAAGAACATTTTGGTCAGTCATTGGGTGGACGGGAGCCCTTTGCAGGTGATGAAGTGAGCCTGCTTTGAGAACAGATCTATCACAGTCCAGATGACTGCATTTCCTCTACTTTAAGATAGATCTACTATAAAATCCATAGCAATTTCTTCCCATGGTTAGGAAGGATCTGCCACCGGTTGCAATAATCCAGGGGTTTTCCTCGGAATTCTTTTCATGGTGGCACATACAGTACAACTCTGGATATAGCTTTCCACGTCCCATTTCAATCCCAGCCACCGGAATTGCCTGTGGATGAGATGTAGTGTTTTTAAATATCCAAAGTGTCCAGCCTGTTTTACATCATGGCCATGTCAGAGAGCATTAAGGTGGAGGGTCTCTGGCAAGCATAGCTTTTCCCCCTTGTAAGCCAAACTATCCCTGCATGTTAGGGAGGTTTGATTGTCCTTGAACCATTGGTTGGTGAGGAGCTCTTGTTTTATTTCCTTTGCCCCAGGGTCATCAGGGTTAGGGGCTCTTGAAGGTGGGACTCTGCGTGGCATGAGTTGAGAAGCTGTTTGTGGATTGGAGATAATTGCCTCATTAACCTCTTCGCGCTGGCTTTTGTACTGGGGCAATCTGGATAGAGCATCAGCTAAGAAGTTTTTTCCTCCTGGTATGTACTTTAGAGTGAAGTTAAAATGGTTAAAGTACTGTGCCCATCGCACTTGTTTCAGGGACAATTTTCAGTGCTTCTAGATTTTTGTGATCAGTCCATACTTTGAAAGGCACCTTGCTCCCTTCTAGATAGTGTCTCCAGTTTAATAGAGCCCAACGGATTGTGAAATCCTCCTTTTCCCACACAGCCCACCTCCTCTCGCACTCAGTGAATTTTTTTGAGGTGTAGGTGCAGGGTTGTAGAGTCCCACTCTGGTTCTTTTGTAGTAGTACAGCTCCGATGGCTACATCACTGGCATCAGCTGTCCTCACGGCTTGGGCTTTGCCCCCAGCTGGGAGGCCTGAAAAAGTTCCTTTTCCATGGGCACGCTGGCTGTCGCTCCCCCCTCTGGAGTAGCAGCCGCCGCCATGGTGCTGGTTTCAGGTGCTCTTTCTTTCCCCATGTTGATATCTTCCCCGAATCTTTGTCGGTTTGTCCCTTGATTCTAGGGACAGCGACTGGGGCTTGGGACCCCAAGATAGTTAGATAGTTAATTAGACCCCAAGATAGCATAATATCGGCACTACATAATCAAAGCCAAAAACTGAATTCCCCTCCCCTGGGCACATAGTATCAAAGCACAATTCCATCCTCCAATTAACGGTCATAAATCACATTCCCCAATTAGCTTGAAGCGCGGGCTTCTTCTCCAGTTCTCCAGCCCACTAATTCTTTATCAGCTCTGGGCTCAATAGCCTTGATTCTCATGCTAAGTTTAGTGTTGTTATGTCTAGCCGGACTCTCATTCACATACCCCCCCTCTCAGCATCATCTAACTCTAAAAGTGAAAGGGAAAAAGATGGCTACATTTCCATCTGTTGTCAATGCAAAATATCTGATGTTAGCAACGTTGACACAGTGGCGGGCTCGGCTGTGCTGCGCTGGAAGCGCAAGGCAGAGGCGCCCCTGAAAGTGGACCAGAGGGAAAGCAGAGCAGAAGGGAAATCTGAAACCACCCCCTAAAAAATTAAAAACCCACCTCCAGACAGCCTTTTCCTCTCCTTTCTGAACGTGAGGATTTGATCTCCTGAGAAGCTGCTGCCGCTTCCTGGCCATCCGCTGAAAGAGCTGGGGAGGAGCAGAGCCCCGGGACCTTTGCTGCCTTGGGCTGCCTGGATTTGGGAATGGCTCATGCAGTGCAGAGACCTCTTTCCCAGGGCTTGCAGTGGCTCTTCCTGATGGTCCCCTGTGACAGGGGAGGGGGGCAACGAGAGGAGGGGGTGCCACCTGCTAAAGGGGGCTTCGACCTGTACTTCATTTTGGACAAATAAGTGGCCAGACGTCGTGGTGGCTGTGTGGGATGAGGCTGGGCTGCTCGGGGTGCTTTGTTTTGGGAAGGGGCACAGCAGCCCTGGCAGTTTTTCAAAACTCTGCAGCAGTTTTTTCCCTTTGCTTTGGGTGCCCAATTTGGGAAAAAAAATGCTTGGCGGATGCCCCATTCCTCTTTCCTCCAGAGAAGGTCGAAGGAAAAAGTTTGGCTCCTTCGCTGGTTTCTCTTTCTGCGATGTGCTTTTGGGGGGGGGGAGTTTAGCAAAGAGCAGCTGTCAGCTGTGGCCTGTTTGGCCCGTTTCCAAAGTAAATCCCTGGCTAGGCTTCCCTCATGGGATGCAATTCCCATGGAGCAGCCATTTAAGACAGGGGTGGGGAACTTTGGCTCTTTTATGACTCGTGGACTTCAACTCCCAGAATTCCTGAGCCAGCCATGCTGAGGGGAAAGGGAGAAGTTTCCAAGCTGAGCCATGCTGGCTCAGGAATTCTGGGAGTTGAAGTCCACAAGTCATAAAAGAGCCAAGGTTCCTCACCCCTGGTTTAAGATCTCTGAACTCCGGAGTCAATTCGAAACTTGCTCCATGGCAGTGATGGATTATTGATTCAATCAATAATTAGAAGTTAGCATCTACATACCCATGAAAAAGAAATATCTTCGGGAAATATTAAACAAGCAGGAACAATAGAAAAAGAGGTAGAAAACCTAGCCCCAGAAACCATCTATTACAAATATGAAAGGCTGCTCCAAAAGAAACATCCATTTCCCTTTTCTTAGAAAAGTCAAGCTGAAAAATGAAAGTACCAGAGAAGAGGTTCTCTCTCTCTCTCTCCCTCCCTCCCTCCCTCCCCCGCCCACCTCAGTTAATAGCCTCTGGCAGACAGCCAAGAAACAGGAAGCAAAAGAAACAATGTAGCGATAAGCTACAGAGAAATTTTTTTTCACAGCAGAAAATACGTTGTTGTGATGTGTCTTTTTAAATTTATTTTTACCTATTTTCCCCCTTAAGTCTGAGTCACTCACTGTTCCTTTGTTCTCCATTAATGAAATGCACATTCTCTCTTTTTTCTCTTTTTGCTGCTTTTTCTGCAGCTGTAGGAATTGTATCCAGGGAGGAAATAAAATGCTTGCTCATGTTATTTGTCCTACAACTGACATGATGCATTGTGTTTGCATAAGAGGTTTGGGGCTGTATTCTTAAATATTGGTCAGATGCGTTGAAGAATGAAGCTGCCAAAAAGCCTTAACAGTGCCTGACATGTAAAAACAAAACAAAACAAAAGTTTTTGTAGAGGCTGAGTTTCCAAAGAGCCACATTTTGCATAGCCCCAAGGCTGTGAAAAGATGATTTGGTGGGTGGATTTAATTATCTTTCTTCCCGGTACTGATCCTGGTGCTTCTGCTGAACTCTGACAGCCCTGCCGAAGGAAGGAAGGAAGGAAGGAAGGAAGGAAGGAAGGAAGGAAGGAAGGAAGGAAGGAAGGAAGGAAGGAAGGAAGGAAGGAAGGAAGGAAGGAAGGAAGGAAGGAAGGAGATGGGAATGAGAAGGAGGGAGGGAAAAAGGAAGGAAGGACCCCGCCCCTCCCCGACAGTAATCACAATGCTAACGCGGCCCTTAATGAAATTGAGTTTGATACCCCTGATACAAAAGGTTGTTAAGTGAATCTGGTTTCACCATTGATTTTGCTTGTCAGAAGGTTGCAAAGGGATCACATGACCCTGGGACACTGTGACCGTCATAAATATGAATCGGTTGCCAAGCATCCGAATGTAAATCATGTGATCCTGGGGACGCTGAAACGGTCATAAGTGTGAAAAATAAGTCACTTTTTCAGTGCCATTGTAACTTCGAACAGTCACTAAGCAAACTGTTGTAAGTCGAGGACTACCTATAGTTTATCACTTTTTTCCTTTTTTTGGGGGGGGGTCAAGTTTTAGACACCTTGCTAGGCGACTGGTGGTACTCGGATATTGCCATATCCTAAAAGTGATACAGTGGGTGAAAAGGTGGAAAAGCCCTGGCCTAGAATACACAAAACAGCAAGTTCTAGAAACCCCTTAATGTTGGATACCATCGTTGGAAAGCTTTGATAACCCCATGAATTTATACCCACCATTCATACAAAAAAAAAGGGAGAACATTTCACTCTATGCTTTTGTTTTATTTTTTCTTTCCAAATATTGTGGATCCCCACCCATCCCCAATGATTGCTTTACCTACTGGAGCTGAAAACAGTATACATAGCACTTTCTCCATCATTTTTTATCAACTACACTCTTGTGAAATAGGTTGGTCTGAAAGACAATGACTACACAAAAATCATCCAACATGTATCAATGGATGAATATGAATTTGAACTTTGGTACTAATCTTATACCTTAATCAGTATCCCACAGTAGCAGTAAGTGAGGCTCACTATATATTTAATTTTCCAAATGCACATTGCAAAAGAATATGAATATATTAAATTATCTAGAGAGTTTCCTGTGAGCTTGGAATATCCATACATGAAAGAAGCTCTTTGATGAGTCTCTATACAACTATTGTCTCTGACTCTTCCCATGTATTCTGTCTTTTTTGTGGAAGATAATTCTTCCTCTTTCCTCATCAGATTAAAACTGGAACATTCAATCATTCTTGTTACAGAAATAGAATTCTCTGTGTTAGGAATCTGCCTATTCATCTCTGCATGAATCACATCTTTTTGCTTGGCTTCTTTTCAACAGGAAAAATGCTAACCTTTATGCAGTGGTGGGATTCAAATACGTGAACAACCGGTTCTCTGTGTGGATGCTGCTTCTGGAAGTCCATTCTGGGCCTGGGCAAAAAAAAATTAGCTACCGGTTCTGCCGAACTGGTGCAAACTGGCTGAATCCCACCACTGCCTTTATGTACTGTACATTCTATGATTGCTTAAATGTATCGCTAAAGAAACAAAGCAACTGGGCTAAGCGGAAACAAATCAAGTTATTTCTACCACATAGTAGTGATGATTAGGAACTATCTGTTCTCAATGGTTTCCCAACTCTACTGTCAAGTTGTTCTGAATGAAAGCTTGCCCCTGGAAAATCAGTTTACAGTTAAACCAAAAGCATGTTTGTGGAGGGTCTCTCATTTCTGAAGGGTGGATAACAACTGCATCACATTGTTTCTTTCAGGGAGTACAGTGAATGACATATGGAGAGGGTGACATCTTACTAACAAAAGCACAGGTACAAACTTCTCTGACCTTGGTCATCATTGGCTCAGTTTTTGTAAAAAGTGCGTGGGAAGCCCTTTTCACGATCATGTTGTCATAATTTATCTCTGTTGTATCTAACTTCCGTAACATTTTTTATTTGATTGTAATGGCTCAAACGTATTTATTTAGAGATTTATGCATTGTCCTGCCCACTTTGACTGATCTTGAAAAATTTGGATGTTTGGGGACCACCAGGAAATCCCAGGGCTATAGTCTAGTTTGACATATTCAGAAAATGAAAATGGCAAATCAGTTCAATATTTGTAGACCATGCACTAAATTAAAACAATACCCCCTAGATGTCTCCATGAAGACACCAGGGGTCAATGTTTATTTAAAGAGACTTCACTTTTTTCTGTTCCCAGAATAGCTTGTAATGTTAAAATGCAATCAAATCAGTGGTATGGTTACAAATTGCACTCATGCACACATACAAAAGTTAAATCCAAACTATTCCATGCTTGTGTTCAGTCCTGCATATTGGTTTTGAGTGGATATTGACATAAAATTTTCCACTGTCTAAAATCACAAATAATATACAATACAAAGACAGCTGAGATCATGCAGCTCAGTATGAATTAAGATATAGGTTTAACAGATGAAGGTTCAAAAGTGAAGATGAATTCCCTGGATCAAACTGAACTCCCTGAACATGGAGAAATAGTTCAGAGTATTTTAACAGTAGACCACATAATGTTTATTTCAGTGTTCATAAGTTAAGTGCAGTATTTGCCAATGCAGATGAAATGGATTATCAACTCTTAGCATTAACAGCCAAACATGCTAAAGCTTGCCTTTCTGGATTCTACATAGAACAAACAGGCTAAAATAATTAATGGACATAAATTTGATATAAGTTTGATATCAAACCAATGTAAAATTTTATCAGGGGATTTCAACCTCCTAGGATGGTCCATTGCAGATCTCAACATAATCATTAACAGCTTAATTCAGTGAGAGATGGCTAAATTCACATACATCAACAGTTATCAGGCTATCACAAAAGGTATCAATAAATACAATGGGGTATTAAGATTGCTAATTGATAAGATGTCAAACTATTGCTAATTGATAAGATGTCAAACTATGAAACCTATTGTCCTTAGGACCACTATATGCATCTAGCTTGCCAACAGTATGGGAGGGAAAGAGGGGAAGAGTTTTGGGTTCACAGGTGTGCCTTATCAACGTGAAGACATGTTTTGGCGAACTAAAATTCCTTCTCATAATAATTACTGGAAGATATATTGGACAATGTCACCTGAACTGTCAGAGAGGGGAGGGAAAGTTTTAATTATCTCCTTCCCGCCATTTTCTCAGAGCTAGCTTCCTTTCTATCCTAGTGGTTAAAGTTAACATTAGAGAACGCAATGACTCTGGTGTTTTGCTTCATTGGGCTTCTCAGCCAGAATTTGACATAAGATACTTGTAATCACATGTAGTACAACCTGCTGCTGGATAACCACTCTGCCTTTCCCTACCTTCTTCCCCTGCTTCATTCCAATTTAAATCCTACCTCAATGGGATTTGTATTTGATGAAATGAGCTGTAGCTGACAAAATTTGTGCTTTTTAATAAAATATGTTAGTCTGAAAAGGTGAAGACCAGACTCTCTATGATTTGAAGCTTGGAACTAACTGAATAAAAAGTCCAGACATTGTATTCCAAGAATAGTTCTTGATATTAAGGTCATTTACTCTAATCTTGCTGTGAATTCAGTCCTCCACCTACCACTTTCTTTGTCTCCTCTTTACAGGAAAAGTATAGCATACACGAAACAAAAAAATGTACCTTGTTCTAGAATATTTCACCCATAAATATAGCATGTGTATCTTAGAGCCCAAAATTAATGCTATTAAAATATAAAATGACCAACTTCATCCAAGACCTTGGGGTGGGGAAGGTTAGACTGCTAAAAATTGTGAAGTTTGAAACATTTTGTGAAACAGCCTTCTGCCGTTTTCATTTTTTTAACTGTCATCATTTCTTAACACTCATCTTATCAGGCAACATGAGGCAATGATGCCTCTGAGTGCCAGAAATGTCCTGACCTATTCCTTAACAAATGAGTAGCAGAGTCATTTGCAAGAGGCCAGAGAATAAATATTTGGATAAAGAACTGTATGATTATAAGTGAAAAGAAAGAAAATATGAAGGAAAGAAACTGATAAAAATGTGAAATACTCTATAGAATTTATGGATTTGAGATTCTTTAAAGATGGCAGTGTATGTAAGAGAAGGAGGAACTCTTCAAAAGAAGTGTTTTAGTGTCACATAATGCTGTCAATGCAGTCAACCTTCCTTCCCCACAAATTCTTCAGAAGTTAAGTATGCCTGTCATTGACTCAAAGACATGCAGTAAACTTTATCACAGGAACAGGAGTGATGGCCTGATTCCACAGGAGATTTAAGACAATTTAAGAGATTTAAGCACATCATATATCTGAGGAAGGACACTACTTATCTGAAAGATGCCTGAAAGATAAGTAGTGTCCTTCCTTAGATACATGATACAATACATGATGCAACTCTGATATAGTGGTTAAGGCATAAAGCTAGAAACTAGGAGATCATGTGTGTCTCATGTTTCCCCCTTGGGCACAAAGCCACTTGAATGACCCTCCCTCAGCCTTAGGCAAAGAGTCAATGGTAAACCACTTCTGAAATCTTGTTAAGAAAACTGCAGGGATTTGTTCAAGTAGTTGCCAAATATCTAAAGAAAAAAAACTGAAGGCACTCTACATATAATATATGGAGAAGGACCGATGCTATCACATGTAAGAAGAGGAAATAATGCTTAAAGGGTGGTGGGGAGATGTGAGATTTATACAGAAGAAAGAAGCTTCTAGCTTAATTATTTTGTCTGGATGATTAAAAAAAAAGTAAAGAGCCCTATTTGAATAATGTTATAATATACAGAACATATCTCTCCATTTTTGCAAATAATGGCAAGAAGCTCTTTCTGGTCAACCGTAGTTGTTAATCCAGAAATATTACATCTTAACTGTTTACAGGCTTATGACCTTACAACCACAATTTCGACCTACAGCCACAATTGAGCCCAACATTTCTGTTGCTAAATGAAACAGTTGTTGAGTGAGTTTTGCCCCATTATCTTTCTGGCCACCATTGTTAAATGAGTAACATGGTTGTTACATGAATCTGGCTTTCCCATTGACTTTAGTACAGAATAGAACAACAGAGCTGGAAGGAACCTTGGAGGTCTTCTAGTCCAACCCCCTGCTCAGGCAGGAAACCCTATACCATTTCAGACAAATAGTTGTCCAATCTCTTCTTAAAAACTTCCAGTGTTGGACCATTCACAACCTCTGGAGGCAGGTTGTTCCACTGATTAATTGTTCTAACTGTCAGGAAATTTCTCCTTAGTTCTAGGTTGCTTTTCTCCTTGATTAGTTTCCATCCGTTGCTTCTTATAATGCCTTCAAGTGCTTTGGAGAATAGCTTGATTCCCTCTTTTATGTGGCAGCCCCTGAGATATTGGAACACTGCTATCATGTTTTCCCCAGTCCTTCTTTTAATTAAACTAGACATACCCAATTCCAGCAAACGTTTTTTATATGTTTTAGTCTCCAGTCCCCTAATCATCTTTGTTGTTCTTCTCTGCACTCTTTCTAGAGCAGGGGTGTCAAACTGCTGGCCCGCGGGCCGGACGCGTCATCCAGAAGCCACGCCCACCCCATTGCCGGCAATGGCAAAACCGTCCTAATACGTTGCGCGACGTCACATGACATCGCGAGTTTGACATGTGTGTTCTAGAGTCTCAACATCTTTTTTACATTGTGGTGACCAAAACTGGATGCAGTATTGCAAGTGTGGCCTTACCAAGGCATTATAAAGTGATATTAACACTTCATGTGATCTTGATTCTTTCCCTCTGTTAATGCAGCCTAGCACTGGGTTGGCTTTTTTGGCAGCTGCAGCACACTGCTGGCTCATATTTAAGTGATTGTCCATTAGGACTCCGAGATCCCTCTCACAGTTACTACTATTGAGTGAGGTACCACCTGTACCTGTGCATTTGGTTTTTCTTGCCTAAATGTAGAACCTTACTTTTTTCACCATTAAATGTCATTTTGTTAGATAGCACCCAATGTTAAATTCTCTCAAGATCCTTTTGTATCTTAAGCCTATCTTGGATATTCCTGCCAGCTTGGTGTTGTCTGCAAATTTCATGAGTTCCCCATCTGTTCCCTCATCCAAATCACATTGATGAAGATGTTGAAGAGCACTGGGCCTAAAACAGAGCCTTGGGTTACCCCAGTCCATATTTCCCTCTATGTAGACTTTGACTTTATTTCTCAAAAGAGCACAAAAAGTGATGCTGCAACCATCATAAATACATGGCAGTTGTCAAGCATCGAATTTTCATCATGTTACCATGGGATGCTGCAACAGTTAGAAGTGTGAAAAATGGTCATGTCAGTTTTTCAGTGCCATTGTAATTTCAAACAGTCACTAAAGGAATGGTTGTAAGTCAAGGACTACCTGTATATCCTCACAGTTATCATATAAAGGTAAAATTAACTTTCTTCAACTGCTACTGCTCTTAGTTATGACATCTGAAAATCAAAACTTTTATGTAAGTAAGAGGGACTGAATTTAATGCTGAGCTCAATCCTCATTCAGTAACATGTGACTTTTATCCGAGAATCCAAAGGGACAGGGTTATTACAAGCAACAATACCCAGTTTTAAAATGAAACCTGGATTCGAGGTGATCCAGTGACTGAAATTCAATAGTGAGATTTAGATTTCAGGGCATAAAGTCAAATTTCCAACTTTTCCAGTCACCTTCCTTTGTTCTCGGAGAATGTCATTCATTGTCTATGTCAGTTAGTTTCACTGGGCATTCCTCTCATCCAATATTCCTTTCAATTTACTTGATTCACAGGCTGATTCTGAAGGTCCTATGGTATATTTGATGGGCCAGTCATGGTTTTTGGCTGGGGTGAAGGATATGCTCATGAGAACCACCCTGGTATTTACAGTTGGCTCATCTATTACAAAAAAGTGGATCCACGGCTACATCCCAAATATTGACTTTATCAAAGACCCTAATAGTAATAAATCACATAACTGGCAGCAGGATTCCAAAGGTTCCAAACATCCCGGAAATAATTTGCCTGACCATGATTCCTGACATGGATATTGATGACTTTTGTATAATTAATAGACAGTGAAACAGTATTTACCTGATGGGTTATGGAAGACAAAATCATTCCCAGTGCTAAGGAAGGTCCACTTCTATCTTCAGCATTAGCTGTAGCAAGCAACTCTCTTTTTTTAAGAGTCCAAATGTATGTTGAGAGTTTTTATTACTATACAGTTAGTCCTTGACTTACACCCATTGGCTTAGTGATCATTCATAATTACAGCACGGAAAAAAGCGATTTACAATAGGTCCTTGTACTTATGACCATTGCAGCAGTCCCACAATTATGCGATCAAAATTCAGGTGCTTGGCAACTGCCATGTATTTTTTTTATATAAATATTTTATTATTTTTTTAGTTTTACAATCAAATATTTAATAGACAACGTGTTGTCTGGGTCCATTAGTAATTCAGTAGTATATATTAACTTCTTCAATCTAGATCCAATATTACACCATCAAATGTTTCCTTTCTTCTTCCGGTAGTACTTGTTTTCCCATACTAGGCAAATAAAATTCTTATTGTTATTAATAAATATGCAATTGACTATCAACATCTTTGTTACATTTTTTTCATAATATCAATAATGTCAGTTTTAGATAACTTTTCTAACCAAAACATATCTTAATTGCATTTGCACTTAATATCCATATGTTCAATCAGTATTTTTTTTTAATTTTAATTTCCCATCAGTGTTCAAAATGTCTCTATTGTTTATAATTTCAAAGTAAGTTATATTTGGGTAACCAAAAGCTTCCCTTATTCAAACTTCTTAGTATTTTCCTGTTTCCCTTCTTATACCAAAATCTAATATTCTAATTACAAATCTTACCTTTCTAGTTATGATAGTACTTCTATTTCTAGCAATTATCTATTCTCCACCATATTCAAACATCCAGTTGATAATATAATATCCCATCTAATGGATCAAAACCTCTATTTTCTTCAGTCTTACTCTAGCTTTCTTTCTTTGCCAACTAACTTTCCAAGTCAATCCATTTGAATCATCAAGTAATTTTTCCTCTGTTTTTGTGTATATTGTTTGGAATAAGAAAGACCATTTGGTTAAAGTATTTTTGGAAGAACGAACCCATTGATATTCATTAAACATCCCCCCTCCTTCTCCAATTCCCCACAGTTCTCCTAACAGCTCTATCTTCCATTCAATCAGTTCTTCTTCTTTTTCCTCAAATGTGTCCTGAATTCTTGATTGTTAAGATGTCTTTTCCATTTCTGATATTATCGCTCCATCTTCTAGTTCTTCAGTTGTCTGAATCTGTCGGTTAGTTCCTTCCTTTAGGTCCTCCATCTTTGGATCTGCTTCCTCTAGTTTTCCTTCTATTTTCTGGGTTGCTAGTTCCTTCTTTGTAATCATGTTCTGGGTTTGTAAATTTAGATTAGAAAATTGTTCTTTTATCTCTTTTGTGTTATTTCTAGTCTCATCATGAGCTAAAGCAATAGTCTCTTGTATTGATTTCAACATGGAGAGAATTTCTTTCTGATCTTCATCCATATTTTCTTGGTGGTATATCAAACTGAAGACTTTGGAGACATGTGTTAGAGATGGTTTTTTACCATTTAAGCTGAGTATGGGATCTATTTCATTTTTTGTAGGTGGTCTTTACAATAAAAATTGTTCATCAATCAAAGATTTGTAATCCAAAATATTCCATTATCTCAAGCAATGAAGTGTGTTTCTCCTGCAGGGAAATAGTTCCACAACACAGCTCTGAAAGTCAGTTAATATTTATATTTGTAGTTCAGGCAGACCAGTTTCAAAATAGTTCATCATCTCTGCCACACCGATAAGCAGCCCAAAAGTTTTTTTTTCCTTTTCCCAGCTGCAGTCTTCAAAAATGAAAGTTTCCAAGGACAGACAGCAAGAGTCTTAGCTAAATCTGGGCTTCAACCCAAATTTCCTTTAGGCATAACAAATTGTAGTGCCATAATTCACCACTAGATATCATTAGCACTGTTTTCCAGCTTTTTAAATCCAAACTTATATTACAAGCTTTTCAAATCTCTTTTTTTTAAAAAAAAAAAGTCTCAAAAACACTTTTAATCCCCAAATTTCAAAGCCATATATGTGTATTAATTCCAAATTAATCTTGTAATTTTCTCTGTTTCCCCCAGGTAATTAGCTTGCTGCTTTTCTTTTCCTGAGGGAATGGGGTGGAAATTCCCCTTCCCTCTCTCATCGGGGAAGGTACTTTGGGCAGTTTCCCCCCCCCCCCAGGAAGAGGTCTTAGAGTCATAAAGAGAAGATAGAGTCTCACCCAGTTTCATCCACATTGCTGAAAGGCTGCTTGTTAGTGCTTATTGGCTTCCGTTGTCAGCAGCTTCTGACTGGCTACACGAATGTAGCCAGTCTTTCCCCCGCTGGTTTGGAGGGCTTCCTCAGATCAAATGGAAGGTCTGCCACCCTCCTGCGATCAACGAGGGTATCCTCCTTGCTTGTCGCCTTTACGGGGTGACTTTCGACTCTTTCCAGGGTCCCCAGTGGGGTGAAATCGAACTCAAAAGATGGAGCCCCATCTTCCTGCGCCCATTTCACCACGATGTCAAAACCGGAAGCCGCAACTGCCATGTATTTATGAAGGTTGCAGCATCCCAGAGTCATGGGATCACCATTTGCAACCTTCCCAAGCAAAATCAATGGGGGAGATTGGATTTGCTTAATGACTGCATGATTCACTTCACAACTGCAGAGATTCACTTAATAACTATAGCAAAAAGGCTGTAAAATCAGGCGTAGTTCACTTAACAATGGTCTTGCTTAGCATTAGTCATTCTGGCCCCAGGTTATGGACCAATAAGTCATAAATTGAGGATTACCTGTAGTTTCTCTTAGATTTGAAGCATTTTTATTTTAAGGCCACAAACCTAATTAAAAGTTATATTCTTCCAATGTAAGCAGGAGTACAATTGCTTTCTGGCTGATTATTTCTTATGAACTCAACTTCCATTAAAACAAGACAAAACTAAACAAAACAAAATCTGATCTTTTTAAAGATACATATATACACACCTTTACATAAAAGTACTAAAATATTATTAATATATATTATACCGATTTGTTCTTTTCCATGAAAATTGAATTCAAAAGCTGACACAGTGGAGGTTTCGTATTTAGGAATCTGAGCTATAATTTCAGTTGGGCACATTTTACAAGTTTTAAAATAAAGTTTGAATAAATCGATGGAAGGTCCCTATTTTAGGGGGTAAAATATGGAACACATCCTTGCAAAATGGTTTGGATCATTTCCAGCTCTTTCTTCACTCTGATATAACTGCTCTGGCATACTGGAATAGTCTTTACATTCATACTAGCCTAGACAAATATAACATAATGGTTTCCACCATTATGTTATATTTGTCTAGGCTAGTATGCACATAAAGATTTCAGAGATAGGCATTTGGCTTTAAACATTTGTTGAGAAACACGGTTTCGTTTTTAGAAAAGAAAAAGACTAAAAGAAAGAAAAACATCTTGTAATCTATCTTTGTTAAGATTTAATTCCTTCCCCTGCCAGGCACATATGTTTCATTACATAGATGAGCCTTTCCCAGCCTGATGCCCACCAGATGTGTTGGAAATTGAATCCTGTTGTTCCAGCCCCATAACCAATCACCTTTCTGGCAGAGAATGGTGGAAACAACCATGCTGGCTGGAGATGGTGGAAGTTTGCAAATACCCTCCAATGAATCTGGACAGTATTATGTTGGGGAAGGCTAAGAAAGTTCTATACATAGAAATGCTATAGAAGAAAGTGCTAGAAAGTGATAGAGTTTTACTGAAAAGAAACAGTCTGAATCAATCAACCAGGAAGGAAATTAATAAATCAAATTTGTCTATCAAAAGGTCTCAGAAGCTTACGTTCCTTCTTAATCTAGCCTTGTTTATTCACTGATTCTTACTATATTGTTGTACTGCCAAATCACAAACTTTACAAGCAGATAAAAGCAAAACATAACATTATAAAGATAAAGCAAATAGAACAATAAGGCATCAAGAAAGAATAATGAACTGGCCATAATGGTGTTCTGTTCTCGCAAGACAGACATCAAGACGAGGCAGGTTCACAACAAAGGATCTTTTATTGATTACATTCACAGAACAGAAGCAAGCACACAATGGCAACATGCCCTTTTATACTCCCCGTGCAAGGGGATGCACAGCCAATCATTGCAGGCCATTCTCCCGCCTCGCGCATGCGCGCCAGGCTGGCGACAGCCTGTCTGGGTCCCGGGCAGACACGTGGTCTGTCCGGGTCTCTGCAACCTTTCTGCAGCCTTCCTGAGCCTTGCTGAATGACTCAGCAAGGCCCAGGACATAACACCCCTCCCCTCTTGGATTAAACAATACTACGCATATTGTTTAACATCATACACACACACATGGTTGGCCGGTTGGCATATTATGCGGTGAACCTTACTCCTGGCAACCTATTTCCCTTCAGGGTCCATGGTATCCATGTTCTTTCACTCTTTGACAATATTTGCACCACAGCACTATGATTGTTGTTTACTTCCTCATATAGTGCGGGCTAATAACCTTCCTCTGTGGTTGACAGGGACCTTACATATTCATTTAAATACTTAGGAGGACCCTTGACCCGCTCTGATCTCCATGGAGCCAGATTAGGTGCAGGTGTAGTTTTGGGTGTGGGATTTGAAATAGGTGCCTGGAGTGCCTGCTCCTGGTTTGCGCAAAACAAACCAGGACTTTGTCACCCAGAAGACTCAGGGGTTCCCCCTGACTGCTGACTGGCTGGATCCACTAGACCCAAACCAGAGTTCCTTGGTGGGGTCGAGTTCCCCGAGTCCCTTGGTGGGGTGGAGTTCCCCGGAATTCCATGGGACTCCTCTTGGGAGCACTGTCCCTCGAGCCCAAGGCCAGCAGCAGGAGTACCCTGAGTAGCTGATTTACGGTCATTTGCCCCTAGCCAGGGACCTCTGCCAGAGTCAGGAGCCGCCTCCATGGCAAGACTCCCATTTGGAACATTTGGATAAGCGCCCTCGTGGAGAGACTGTGGTCCATAATTGTAATTGGGGTCCTCCTCGCCCCCGAGAGCAGAGCCAGGGGCGGAAATGTGGCCAGGAAGCCTCCAGTGCACGGTCTATGTGGCGTCTAAGCACACGACCATCCTCCAAGGTCACTTCGTAGGACAGTGGCCCAGAGACCTTACATACAACAGCAGGTACCCAGAGATGCCCATGCCCATAGTTTCTGGCCCAAACTGGGTCCCCCACATGGAGTCTCTTAGGTGCCCACGGTTGTGACACCTGTGAAGCCACCCGATCTGGGTGCAGCCTGTCCAGCTTCGTAATGAGTCTGCGCCCCCAGCGGAGTTCAGCTGGGCTCTTTCCTGTAGCTCTGCAGGGTGTGGTGCGGTGTGCAAGGAGAAAATCAGCTAACCTGTGATGCCAAGGTCCTTGAGTGATTCTCTTTAATGCGTCCTTGGTGGTACGCACCATGCGTTCAGCCTGACCGTTGGTGGCAGGGTGAAAAGGAGCAGATGTGGCGTGCCAGATCAAGTTGGCTTGAAGAAATGCCTGAAACTCAGAAGAGGTAAATTGGGGACCATTGTCTGATACTAGGACATCAGGAAGGCCATGGGAAGCAAAGATTCCTCTGAGCACCTGGATGGTCCTGGCAGTAGTAGTGGAGGATACAGGAACGACCTCTAGCCACTTGGAATGGCTATCCACAAGGAGGAGGAAGAATTGCCCCTGAAAGGACCCAGCATAGTCAATGTGTATGCGTGACTATGGAGTGAGTGTCTCCTCCCACCTATGTACAGGTGCCTGGGGCATCTCAGGCCATGATTGTTGGCACACTTGGCACCCCTGAACCTGGGCCTTGATGTCCTTATCGAGTCCAGGCCACCAAAGATGGCTGCGCGCAAGCGCCTTCATCCTCACTATTCCCGGATGTCCCTCATGGAGAGAGAGCAAGACTCTAGTCCTCAATGAGGCCGGGATGACTACTCTGCTTCCCCATAGGATACACCCTTTGAATGTAGACAATTCATGTTTCCTACGCCAGAAACTTTGGAACTCTATACCAGGACACGTGTCAGACCATCCTGACAACACGCATGTCAGCACGCGTGCAAGCGTGTGATCAGTGGCAGTTTCAGCAGCCACATCCCTAGCATTGAGGGGAGATTCAGGTAAGTCCTGAATAGAAAGAATGTGTACAGCAGGAGCAGGGTCTGCCTCTATTTGCTTAAGAGGTAACCTACTTAGGCCATCAGCATGGCCCATCTCTGTGCCTGGTTTGTGAACCAGGGTGTAATCATAAGCTGCCAAGAAAATTGACCATCTCAGCATTCTAGGAGATATTATATGAGGGGTTTGTTTATTGGTTGTAAACAACCCCAGCAAAGGCTTGTGGTCAGTGTAGACCGTGAAATGGTGGCCATACAAGAAATCATGAAATTTCTTGATGCCTGAGATTATTGCCAAGGCTTCCCTGTCAATCTGTGTGTAATTATGCTCTGCACATGAGAGGGTTCTAGAATAATAGGCCACAGGGACCTGGGTCCTATCTCCCTTGAGATGACTTAACACTGCTCCTACCCCATAAGGGGAGTCATCACATGCAATGCACACAGGCAATTTCTCATTGAAGTGAGCCAGTACAGCATTGGAGGATAGCAAAGCCTTGACTTCTTAAAAGCCTTTTCATGGACCTTTGTCCATGTCCATGGAGTCTGCTTGTCCAAGAGCCGGTGTAACGGCTCAGCCACAGCAGCCTTGTGGGGGAGAAATGAATGATAAAAATTAAGTAGACCCAGAAAAGCCTGGAGTTCAGCTTTTGACTGGGGACTAGGGGCCAGTTGAATGGCCTTGAATTTAGACTCTGCTGGGTGGATGCCTTCCGCATCAATATGAAATCCTAGAAATTCGGTGGATGTTACACCAATTTTACATTTGTCTTGCTGTAGCTTCAGCCCAGCTTGGCGGAAACGCAGCAAGACAGCTCTCAGCCTTTCAGCCAAGTTTCCCGATGACTTTCCTGCAATGAGGATGTCATCGAAATAGGGGCAGACCACAGGAATACCATGGAGCGTTCGCTCCATCACCCCTTGGAAGATGCCAGGGACTACATTGACCCCAAACTGCAGCCTTTTTACTTTGAAAGCCCCTCTGTGAGTAACTATAGTTTGTGCCTCAGCTGTTGCCTCATCAACAGGTAACTGTTGATAGGCCTGAGCTAAATCGAGCTTAGCAAAGAGTTTTTCCCCTTTCAGTGAGGCCAGAATGTGGCTCGCCACAGGCACTGGATATGCATGTTGCTGCAAGGCTTTGTTTAGAGTGCATTTATAGTCCGCACAGATTCGGACTTCACCATTTGATTTTAATGGCGTCACTATGGGGGTTTCCCATGGACTAGAATCCACAGGTTCAAGAATGCCTTGTTGGAGCAATTTGTCCAACTCAGCATCTATTTTACTTTTGAGGGCAAAAGGCACCCTCCTTGGTTTAACCCTGATGGGTGTGATGGCTGAATTTAATTTTAAAGTAATGGGAGGCCCCTTGTATGAGCCAAGCTCTGAGCTGAAAACATCAGCAAACTCCTTACAGACTCCTGCAAGGCTGGCAGTTTGCAGATGGTTCAGACCAGTCACTTGGATCCCAAGTGCCTCGAACCAATCGAGTCCTATAATACTCGTGCGATCACCCCCAACTACCACTACATCTAACAACCCATCAAATTCCTTACGCTGTACTCTAAGCGTGGCCTCCCCCTTCAAACTGACTCGTGAATTCTGAAAGTCAGTGAGGATGAGATTGGAGGGCCTGAGTTTTACTCATGAGCCACTCCTGGAACAAACCCTTTTAAAGGTGTCTGCAGAAATAATAGAAAGAGCGGACCCTGTGTCCAGCTCCATGGCCAGGGGAACTCCCTGCAACTTTACCTCAATGCGCAGCTTTTTCTTAAGGGGCCGGTGAGCCCCGGTTTTAAATACCCCCCTCCGGGACATGCAGAAACCCACCCTGTGTTGGCTGAGGACCTTGGTACCTTTCAGAGGCAAGTCTTCAGGGGACCTGTTTTTCTGGCGACCCATGCAGGCTGATGCGATGTGGCCTTGCCTGCCACATGCCCGGCAAACAGCAGAACGAAAATGGCAGTCGGCTCTCCTGTGGCGACCCCCACAGCCAAAACACCGAAGGGATGCAGGCGTCTGTCCTCCTCGTTCTTGCAGTCTTCTTTCCGCCGACGGTTGAAGTCTGTTCACTTCTTCTTCCTCGGATTCTTCTCCAGAGGCCTTTCGCACGACTTCCTGATGGACAGGGGCTGCCGCTGGAGGGTTCTTGCTCGACCGCAAGGCCTTCACCATGCCACCGGCTGCTTCTTCAGTTGCAACTTCTCTCAGGGCATCTTGGAAGGAGAGATCAGCTCTAGCAAACAACTTCTGTTCCATTTCACGGTTTCGCAATCCGCAGACGAGGCGATCTCGGAGTCTGTCCTCCATGTCTTGGAATGCGTACGGCCTAGCTGCCTGCCTCAGAGCCGCAATGAATTCCGCAGCTGATTCTCCCAGCCGCTGATCCCGCTGCTCGAATTGGTGCCTCCAAGCTATTACAGATAGCTTGGGCTCAAAATGCTCGCGCAGCATTTTCTTAAGATCGGCATATGCAATCAATTCCAAAGGTGCTGGGGCAACAAGATTCTCGGCAATGTCAAAAGTCTCTTGCCCACAGACACACAGCAAGGTAGCAGCTTTCAGTCCGTCTTCTTGGAGCTTGTTCACCCGAAAATAGTTCTCAATGCGAGCTGCGTAAGAGCTCCAGCGTTCCAGGTGTGAAGTGTCGAACTCGACAAGACAGCCCAGCTTGGACATCGTCGTGACCGCTAGCCTCGTTGACGTCTCTTGCCGCAGGGAAGGAGAAGGGGTCCCACGAAGCCAAGCCCACCTCCAGCGTATTCGTACTGGCAGGCGGTTGCTCCTTCTGGACGCCGCGCTTCTCTTCTCTTCAGGCCTTCAGGTGAGTAGGCCTAGCTTCTTCATAGTAGGCTTCCTATGTGGCGAATCCCACCTTCGTCGCCAATGTTCTGTTTTCGCAAGACAGACATCAAGACGAGGCAGGTTCACAACAAAGGATCTTTTATTGATTACATTCACAGAACAGAAGCAAGCACACAATGGCAACATGCCCTTTTATACTCCCCGTGCAAGGGGATGCACAGCCAATCATTGCAGGCCATTCTCCCGCCTCGCGCATGCGCGCGAGGCTGGCAACAGCCTGTCTGGGTCCCGGGCAGACACGTGGTCTGTCCGGGTCTCTGCAACCTTTCTGCAGCCTTCCTGAGCCTTGCTGAATGACTCAGCAAGGCCCAGGACATAACACAGGTACACTAAGGTAAATGTAATTGTCACTTGTTAAAAATGTCATTTTTGCAGTTCCAAGTGGATCATGAAAACAATTTCTTTTAGGATGTAATATGTACCAGTGGTGGAAAACATTATATATGTAATTTCCTAGTACATCCCATTGATTTACTAATGTGATTCAAAAAGAGATATCAGATTAATATCATATACTATATATGTAGAAAGTCCCAGAAATAGTCCACCAAAGTTCAGAAAGTTTTAGAGGACAAGTGATGGGAATAGTTCTGTCTGAGTTGTTGGTATGTTTCATAATCCTGTAGTAGATTATTGTAATAACAGACTAACAGAGTTGGAAGGAACCCTGGTGTTCTTCTAGTCCAACCCCCAGCACAAGTCAGAAACCCTGTACCATTCAAACAAATGGCTGTCTAATGTCTTCTTAAAAACCCACAACTTCTGGAGGCAGATTGTTCCACTGATTAATTGTTCTAAATGTCAGGAAATTTTTCCTTAGATCTAGCTTGCTTCTCTCCTTGATTAGTTTCTATCCATTGCTTCTTGTCCTGTCTTCAGGTGCTTTGGAGAATAGCTTGACTCCCTCTTCTTTGGGGCAGCCCCTTTGGGTTGAGAATGGATTGATGCCCTCTTCTTTATGGCAGCCACCCCTCTTCTTTGTAGCAGCCCCTAATTATCTGTTTGAATTTAGAATATACCTAAGAATAGAAAACATTTGCATTAGCAATTGCCAAGTTGTTTGTAAATTTTGACATTCCTACAGATATGGGTGAAAATACACTTCTACACCCATTAAACCATCCAGCTGGTTCCATTTGTAGAAGCAAAATTGAAATGTGTATCTTTGCCTTGAATACTTCAATATTTTTCTATGTTAAAAAAAAGTCCAACACCCTTTTGTCTTTTTCAGCAGGATAAATGAACTCCTGTAATGAAGTGTATGTGTTTACCTATATTACCAATCATACTATAGCTGACTAGGGAATTCTGAAAGTTGAAGATCACACATTTTAAAGTCGCTATCTATCTGTGTGTGTGTGTCTATCAAAAATATATGCCACTGACTACCAATGATTCTGGAAGACTCACAAGAAAAGTTTTTTTTTTTTAACAAATGCAATGAGAAACAAAAATAAGAAAAATAAAGATTGCAAAGATGACAGAAACTGAATGGAATTTGCATCATGATATTTCCTCATTTGCCTCCCTCTTGAGAATGCCTATGAAAGCCACCAGGCATGGCATTGTTTTCAAAGCAAGATAGAGATATTCTAAGAAAATAAATCATGAATAGCGGAGATCTGAATCAGTTTAGAGAATTGATAACCTGCTGTAGTGAAGCAAGAGAGAGAGAGAGAGAGAGAGAGAGAGAGAGAGAGAGAGAGAGAGAGAGAGAGAAGGGGGGGAGAAGAGGTGACTCTCTGCTTCTTCACAGTTTAGTGATTTTTTCTGACATTAATTGATAACCAGTGGTATCATTTTTCAATGTGGGTTTGTGGTGCCTCTCTTCCAGAGGAGTGCTATCGCAAGTCTTATGACTCATTTCTTGTGGAAACCCAGTGCAGTTTTCGACAGATAACTAAATTCACTGATATAGATATCTGTTAAAATTCTAGTCCTTCCCTTGTCTCAGTCTACATAAAAGAGAGTGATATTTTTCTACTGACTAATAACATTTGTTGAGAAACAAGGGAAACAAAGTCTGATGAATCCATTGGACTGTGAAAATAAGGAAACAATTTTTGCTATCATTGTGCATCTGGGAGGTTGTGAATCACCAGTGGGAGCAACACATTTTATGCTGGTATCATTTTCTACTAGCTCCTTTTAACATGTCTGTGAGCAAGAATTCTAGGTTTTGAGCCATTACTATGTCACACCCTTCTTCCACAGTAGACAAGAATACTAATTTCAAGTTCATCATTTTTATTTCACTGGAAGTCCTTCTTTGGGACTTCATAAAATCCACCGAAATGTTCTGGCTCTGAAGAATATTTTCTCCCATCTAAAGTTAAAATGTAACACCTTTTCCAATATGCTCACACAAACACAGAGACAGAGAGAGATGTGGGGGACGTCTGCTTGCACATATGTGAGAAAGGCATATAACAACATTATGTTCATGCCAAGAGCCTGGAAAACATCTAGCTCTTGGCTTGTTCTGTGTTTCCCCTCTTCTCTCCAATTTTTCATTTCCTGCCTTGCTTTTCTATAACACATTCTTGCCCCCCCTCTTCCCCTCCCAACTTTTCTTTGGGCTATAAATCCAGGATTTACACATCATGTCTGTTCCTTGGCTTGGGGTATGTTAGTGGGCAGGCAGCAGTGTGGGTGGGAGGTGTACAGCTAAAGGCCTGCAAAGGAGACTGAAAGAAGCAGCTTCAAAAGAAAACAGAAAGTCCTATACACAGAGCAACAGGAGTGACAGCTCAGGAACCACAGAACAACATGAAGGTAAGTCAGTGAAGAATCTGAAGTTTGGGGGCAACAGATAATTTTGGAAGGGAGGTGAATTAGGCTGTGAACTAAGGTTTGATTTTTTTTTCAGTTGGACTATGGTATTCTCTCCTCACTCCCAGTCAAATTAATTTTTGTAATGGTCTATTTCAATGTCATATGTGATGAATGGAATTTGCAGTTAGAAGAAATGGTGACAGCCAGCTTCAGTAACTTTTAGGTATGATGGCTGAATGTGAGAACTGAGACCCAGAATGGTGGAAGGATTAAGGTGTTAGACTAAGATTAGGACTTGACAGATTCATGTCTACTTTGTCTGTAGGTAGAATCAGCCATTAAATCTCACTGGGTAACTTTTGGCCAGTCCCTTTCTCTGGGCCCAGCCTACTTCACTAGGTTGTAGCTATGAGGATTAAATGAAGGAAGATCTCTCTATGTATTCCTAGAGTAAAGGCAGGATATAAAATTAACACATTGTAAAGATATCCTCCCAATACAGATGTATGATAGATGTGACAAATATTTTGCCAAGACATTCCTGAAGGATTCTATTTGGCCATTGTAGGGAAGAAAAATGCTAAACGAAACAGACATTTCTTTTGATATGGCTGGATTTCCTTGTCTTCTTAAATCCTGACATTTGTTTTCCCTATCATGAAGTTGATTCCTTAAACAAAAGGGATGTTTACTTTCTCTCTCTGTAATACTATTAAGGGATTGCTTTCCAAAGATATATTGAATCATGGACTGCTTAGCTACTCTATTTTTGTTCTGTAACAATAGGGAGAAATGGTTTTCCTTCATATCCAAGATAGTGGAATTACAAGGGCTAATTGATCAGGGTAAATCTTATCAATATCTAATTAGTACCTAATACGATTCTATGAAATGAATCATTTCATACAAAATACTTTGCAAAATTAATGGGGAGAGGAGGAGAGGAAAATTGCCCTGATTCCCTATAAATGAAAAGAGATAAGGGAATATTAATTTTCACAGAGCAAAATGATTAACGAGAAATGGACAGAATGAGAAGCTGCAGGTTATTTTAAAAAATGAACGTGAGCCAACATGATTGTATGAACTATATATATGAAGTTACATGGACAGAGACACTCTAGAGCAGGGGTGTCAAACTGCCGGCCTACAGGCCGGACACGTCATCCAGAAGCCACGCCCACCCCATTGCCGGCAATGGCAAAACTGTCCTGATACGTCTCACGACATCACGTGACGTTGCGAGTTTGACATGTCTGCTCTAGAGATTAGCAAGGAGCACACCTGACACCTGACTCAGTTAGATCAATTAGCCCTCTGTAATTCCATTATCTTGGATATGAAGGAAAACCATTTGTTATAATACAAAAATTGAGCAGCTAAACATTCCATGGTTCAAGGTATCTTTTGTGTGTGTGTGTGTTGGTTCTTAGCACTATCTAGAATACTGACTGTTGATTGCATGAAGAAAGCTTGCTGGCCCATATTTTGCATGAATGTACCTCTGCATAGTTTCATCAGGAATGGAGACTATCATCCCAATTTCCATTCCACACATCCATTTATGTTCAAGTAGAATACTGTTTATTGTAGAGAGCTTTTCTGTATTCATGCCAGAATCAAACTCAAGGTTACCTACTTGTTATGCTTCATAGTCTGACATGTGACCCCCTAAATATGAAGTGCTTGGAGGGATGGCTGGGGGACATGATGTGGAGACAGAAGGAACTTCTTCAATGTTTCATATGCATTGCTCTTTGCTTGCTTGCAAATCTTACTGAAGGTATTCTAGAGATGAGCTATGATTTCATCCTAATTTCTTTAAGGGCTTGACTGCAATCTTAAATACATTAATGAGAGAGTGAGCAACACTATACAACAGTGTTACCTAACGTTAGCAACTTAAAGATGTGTGGACTTCAATTGGCTGGGGAATTCTGAGAGTTGAAGTCCACACATCTTCAAGTTGCTAAGGTTGAGAAACACTGCTATACAGGTAGTCCTCGACTTACAACAGTTCGTTTAGTGACCATTTGAAGTTACAACGGCATTGAAAAAAGTGACTTATGAGCATTTTTCACACTTATGAGTGTTGCAGCATCCCCATGGTCATGTGATTTACATTTGGATGCTTAACAACTGACTCACATTTATGACTGTTGCAGTGTCATGTGGGGGTCATGTGATCACCTTTTGCAACTTTCTGACAAGCAAAGTCAATGGGGAAACCATATTCACTTAACTACCATTTTACTAATTTAACAACTGCAGTGATTCACTTAACAAACATGGCAAGAAAAGTCGTAAAATGGGACAAAACTCACTTAACAAATTTCTCACTTAGCAACATAAATTTGGGGCTCAATTATGGTCATACATTGAGGACTACCTGTACACTATAGGTAGAGCTTCAAATAAAAGAATACACGCAGCTTAACTATATGTAATTTTTCATTCTAATCCCCATATCTTCTTCATTGGTTCTTCATTCAGCAAGAGTACAGTGTATATTCCATAAAAGCAGATAGATACCTATTTTGTTCTACAAGTAGGATGCAAATTCACAAACTTTAAAACAAAATAGACAATAATAACAACAGCAGCAGACCAGAATATAGTATGTAAATATTTTATTTAAAAAGTAAGTAACTGGGACATGTATACATTCAACAAATTGGCAAATCTGGTTAAAATGTTTCTGTGATGCATTTTTCTCCCCGATGTCAGGCCACAGGCCAAAATAAAATTCTGAGGCCAAGAAAAACAACAAAAGTTTCAACCTAAACTTGTGTCTAACCTGTGGATTGTTGAAAGATTGTCAAAGTTAAAGAGAATATGAATAATGGTAGATGAACTTTGGAGTTTTCCTTCTAAATTCTCCCACTTTTGGAATTAACAAATATTAATTAATGTTGGACCAGAGAGGGAAAAGCATCTATTTGCCAGTTTCTGAATCTTAATATTTAGGGCTTCTTGTCACCTGAACATTAGACCCGTCATCATGAGGTAATGTCTCCAAATCACGTTCTCTAGCAGTATCCACATTTCTTGCTGTTTGCCTCACAATGACAAAAGCCACATTCCAGCACCCTACTGCAAGATCTTCCCCTTTGGAGCAGGCATGCAAGATTGCAACACACTTACAAAAGGGGCAAGGTTTGTATTGCACCACAACAAGGCCACTTTCATCAACCTGATTCCTTTTGTTCCTTCTACAGACACTGCTGTGACTAATAAATAAGTAGGCAACTTTTCAAGCTTCAACTGCCAGGTTTATATTGTGATATATTTCCATCTCTGACAAATATTTCTCTATATTCAATCAATGAATCCATTTCTCTCTCTCACACACACTCTCTTTTTACATTGCTATAAAACTTTGAGCACTAGAGCTCATATCATCACTAACAAAGAAGTTTGTTAGGCCTTCAGCAAGCTTCTGAACCCAAGAAAATGTTCATTCACATTTTTCACTTGAGACAGCAAAATCTGATTTTTATCTTTTGCCACGGTAATATTTAATGTGAAAATGACCAAAAGGAAGTTTTTCAACATAAATAAGCCCTGGGCAAGCTAAGCACACATTGCAGATTTCTGTTTTTATTTTTCTTGGTAGACAATGCCAATTATATTAGGACAGTGTCTTTCCCAGCCAGAAAGACTTGCTGGGAATTAGGCAGTATATACTGTATATTATAATTAGGCTGGTCACACAGTCAGACAGATGTTTAGACTAGATTTGGCATTTTTGTCCATCCAACAAGTCCTTTCCAAGGACCTGAGATAGGCAGATATTGTTGTTTAATAATAATATATTTTTGCAAGTTGTAAGTTGCTCCAAGTAAAGCTGCCTTCTGCAATTTACTGATGGTGATTTTGTCAATGCTTATGGTGTTCAAGTAGTGTTCCAGATGTTTTGGAATTGCATCCAAGTTGCCTGTCTGTAATATCTTTGCTTTCCTTTGTCACATTCATTCTACTTCTATTTGCAGATCTTTATAAAACAATGACAATTATATTATTGTTGATAATAAGGTGCCTCTTTCCTCAGTATGTACCATGGATGACAAGTCATGCCTTTTCATTTTAGTTTTCTCAGGCCTCCTCATTTCTGCCCATCTCTCTGTTCCTCCTTTTACTTCTTCAGCTGCCAACACTACAAGGACAGGCCATCAACTCAGGTAAGTGCTCTTGAGGCTGATTTATGGCACATACTCAGAATCCTCTATATGCTCTTTCCACATTATGTCGACTGAAAGAAGGCAGTACACCAGCTTTAGATGAAGTAATTTCAGCCATCTTTAGGTTGGACAAGAAAGAATTCTTATCTAAGACTATGAAAATCTGCTTGTCAATATAGGTGATACAGAGCTTGTTATGACTCAGGGGCATAAATAGAATTCTCTAAACCCTAAAACAAGCCTCTCAGATGCCTCTCCCTATTCTAACTTTTTTTTTTTGGATGCCTTCAAGTCAATCTATACTACTGACTGATTGGAAAGTTCCTTCAGTTCTCTTGGAAAAGTTTCAGAAGTGGTTTACCATTGTCTACTTTCTAAGGCTGAGAGAAAATGACTGGCCCAAGGTCAGTCTGGCTTTGTCCCTAAGGTAGACTAGAACTCACAGTCTCCTGGATTTTAGCTTGATGCTTTAGCCACCATACCAATCTGGGTCTCCATTCCAACTTGATTCATCAGTTAAAGACTTCAGGGTTTCATGTGTTCCAGTGCTTGGGGTTTCCCTGACAAGCTTCTGCTAGGGAGAAAAGGCAGCAGCTCAGAATGCTGTCCTGGGAGTGCAGTACTGCCAGAAAATTGTGCCAGTACTTGGGTTATTGGATGGAGTCTATGATAATTCACCATGGCCAACTTGCCATGGCCAACTCACCACAGCCAACTCGCCACAGCCAACTTGCTGCAAGCAACTCACCATGAGACAATTCATTGCGGGACAAGAGTTACACAAATATCAAAGAAATGATGGGATGGAATCATAAAGGGTGCAAAAGGAAGGACAGGATGAAATGTGAATGACAAAAATGACAACAATTTTTTATTTATTTCAAATAATTCAATCAAATTGTTAAATTGTCCTGCAGCAAGTTGTCCCACGGCAAGTTGGTTGTGGTGAGTTGTCCCCTTCCGTACTGGAAGTGGTTTGAAACAATCCTGATGATTCCTAGATAGCATCAACAATATAGAAACTTCCCTATCTCTTTCCTGCCATTTAGTGACTGACCTAGGAGTGCATGTTACATTTATGTATTTTCTGTCAGGGAACCCTCAGCCATTATATTGCTCCCAGAAAATGATTAGATTTCTTTATGGTTGCATATCAGCTCTACAACAGATCACAACCAAGTTTGTTTTCTAAAGATTATAGGTTCAACTAAGGGTTCTTAGAACTATGGCCATTTACCCCGTCTGAAGTGTATTAATGTCATTGGCACGACTCAGTATAAAGCACCTTCCTCTACTATTAAATAGAGCACTTGTGCTAAAAAATAAAGAAACTCTCAAGTCGAGCTTAACTCTTGATTCTGACTGTGAAGCGTTTTTGGCAGCTTTATGAAAGTTTGCCATTGTTTTGTGGTTTCTTTGATTTCCTAATCTAGCTAACAAACATGGCATTCCATAATCCTCCCGATCCAAATACTAATCAGGGCTGACCCTACATGGCTTCTGAGATCAGCCAAGTCCATTTGTTAAAACATTTCAAGACAGATAAACTTTTACTGCCAGAACTGCTCTTTGCATACATTTTTTTTTTTAATCTGGGCCAGCACTAGTCTGCCGAGCAGACTGAGCCATTTTTTAACAATAAATGAAGAACATCAAAACATAGTCCACTTTCAGGCAAGCACAAAAGACACAAACAAGCATTTAAATTATCTTTTCAGCTTCTGAACAGCTGTTTGCAATCAAATTGGACAGAAAAATACACTGCTTACAGTTAGCCAGAAAGTCTCCTCTTGGGAGGTCATTTGTGGCTTGCAGCTTGCCCAACCTGGCTTACATTACAGCATCTTTTGCCTTTTTAATCATAGGATCTTTTCACTATAGTTAAATACAGTGTTTTGGAATACCCAAAATAGCAATAGCACTTAGACTTATATATCACTTCATAGTGATTTACAGCCCTCTCTAAGCGGTTTACAGAGTCCGCATATTGCCCCCAACAATCTGGGTCCTCATTTTACCGACTTCAGAAGGATGGAAGGCTGAGTCAACCTTGAGTTGGTCAAAATTGAACTGCTGGCATTCAGCAGAATTAACCTCCAATACTGCATTCTAACCACTGTATCACTATGGCTATATCCAACAATTATGTTTCTTGGATAGGATGTTTCTTTATTTTTACAATGCAGTATAGAGAATCTTGAAATACACAAGAAGTGTCAGGTCTGTTGTCCATCTAGTCCAGAAATGGCTACTTTGAGAGCAGTGTTCCAAGTTTCCAAGGGGAGAATTTGCTGATCATATGCTGCCTATTAACTGGAGAAATGTTGAAGTGTTGAAACAGGACCTTTCTTACATGCAATCCAAATATTAATTGATTAAGCTGTGATTCTCCTGTTCCCTTACTTCCATATTAATCCTTTGCACAGTTTATTTTATGTGTAACTATATAAGTATCCTATCCTAATCTGAATGATTCCTAATTAATAGTGCAGAACAATGTTAATTCACCAACTGAACAATTATTTCAAAAGAAACACACAAACACACATTGGGTTAGGAAAAGTTAATAGAAAAAAAAACCAAAGAAAGCCAGCACTATGAAGAGATTTAAGCTATGTATTTGCATTTATCTTAAAGTCTTTTGGAAGATCCTGTTTCTGACTGATGAGTGAGCATTAATTATGAAGTCAGAGAGGCTTTCTTGAAGAAGACACTGTAGTATCTAGTACCTTGATAGAAATAGCCCCCTTGCTGTTTACTGCCTTCATACCTCAGATGGTGAAGGGGCCCTAAACATTAATCTGGTTGTTCAGATGCACTAATCTGCAAGAACTGAAAAACCCCATCCCTGATATAATGGTGTCAGCCTTATCAGGTGGACCAGACAAGTAACAAGACTGGATAAACTAATACCACTCTAGTATAAAGCTACATTAGTGTGAAAATACAATTCTCTTGCCCTCTCCTTTACAGCCTGATATTTTAGGGAAAGTCCCTCCTCAGTCTCTTGCCCTTCCTATTATGGAGCTGCAGGCTATGCTGTCTTATCTGGCCATTCACCTGGCTTCCTAAGATAATTCCCACATACCATTATAAAGGAGAGTGTCAGCCTTGAGCTATGGTCTCATCCTTAGCACAGACGATGCATTGAAAATCTCTGTTCGTTATCATCCATACTCACAACATCAGCAATCTGTTGTAATCTGTTGGGATAACAAAACAGAGTTTCGTATCCCATATATATTTCAATTTCAATGAAGTAGGCAACTGCCATTGACTGTGGCATTTTATCACACTCCTCCCTTGGTAACAAAATATTATAGGATTACTACTGACCAGCCTGCTCTTTCAGGATATTGCCAACCACTGTTTTCTTCTTTTTCAATAATTATTCTGCTAGTAAAATTCTGTTATTTTTCTTGTGAGGCTCAAGCAATGTCAAATGATTCTACTATAATGGGCAGAATATTTCATAGAACATAGAATAATGGGGTTGAAAGGGACCTTGGAGGGCTTCTAGTCCAACCCCCTGCTTAAGTAGGAGACTCTATATCATTCTGGACAAATGGTTGTTCAGTCTCTTCTTGAAAACCTTCAGTGTGGAGCACCCACAACTTCTAGAGATAAGTCGTTCCACTAATTAATTGTTCTCACTATCAGGACATTTCTTCTTAGTTCTAGATAACTAAGGGGATAACAGATGATTTCCCATCTGTTAGCTGATATTTTTTTCCTCCACATATATTGTTTAAACTGCACTGGAAGAATGAACAAATAGCTTCCCATGTATGGAAGAATTTCTAGAAAAGTCTTAGTTGATGGCAATTACTACAGTATAAAGATCACTGCTCGCTATCCCTGCACAGAATCAAGTGTCTTTTGACAGAAATAATAACTAAAACAATTCCTTAATAGGACTCTTGGCTAGAAGTTTCTTGCTAATATGAATTTTGAGGGCTTTTCATGCTTGGTGACTATTTAGTTACTACTTACATGCACATACTGTATGCACAATCCCCACAACCTATAAACACCCATTTCAATGAGGATTAAAGAGAAATATGTATACATTTGAAATCTATCTGGAAAGGAAAATTGTTATCCCTTATGCATATGTGCCTGGAGAAATGGAGTGACATTCAAACTCATCCAATCAGTGTCTTCAGTGACCTGATCACTGTATGATTAGAATGGGAAAATTGCATTAAGGCTTTGGGATGCATATTTAGGTAGACTCGGTACATATTTTATAATCTTTATTTGGAAAGATACAGAAAAAGAATATGGAAAATCTGGGTGCATGCAATTCAGAACATTTATAGGTTAAAGCTATCTAAAATTAATCATTAACCTCCTCTGAACAAATCTCAAGCAGATCATATACAAATTGGGAGAAATTCTTTTATATCATTTCTGAATGACAAAACAATCTAATTTTATAAATCTGGGATAACAAACCTACATTATACATTACAAGTTAACATTTCCAAAATTTTACAGTTGCCCCCAAATCTCCAAAATGAATATACATCTACTGTATGTGACAGCAAAGACTGTATTGAAATGCATATATTTATTAAAAAATTATTTAAAAAATCCCCAAAAATTAGTAAGGAAAATTATTTATAAAATCTATTTACATTGGGTGAATGTCAAAAATGTGCCTAAATTTGGACAAATATGTACTGAAATATATATATAAATTTTAATGTGAAATTTGAAGAAAAAAATCTAAATTTCAATTAACAAAATGTAGTATTTTTATTTTATTTATTTCTTAGCTTTTTAAACTATTCTCAGAAATATCACATCTGCCCAAATAGGTGATCTTGAACAAAGTAATTATGATATTTGTAAAATAACAATAGCAACAGATTTATAATTATTGTCTTTGACTACTAACTGTCTGCTTTAAAGCAAAATGGTTAATCAGAAGCCAAAATAATGTCATATACTTGATAGGTTATTTAAATTTAAAGTAATATGTTTTTCCTCCCACTGGGATAGCTCAGCAATCTCAACCCTGTGGAGAAGATTCATTTCCACTTGACTGTGAGGATATATTCGATCAAGGTTCAGAGACAGATGGCGTGTACCTCATCTTTCCAGCAGGACCCAATGTCCCTGTCCCCGTGTACTGTGACATGACCACTGATGATGGAAAATGGACGGTAATGAAGTCCTTGGGATGGATTCAAAATGGGAAAGTGTATCCTATGGAAAGCGCAAGAGATCCTAGGACTGAGTTAGATTAGTAGTGGCTGATCAGTGCTAGTCTGGTGGAAATTCCATAACCTTGATTTCTTTGATCTTGGCCTGTTCTCCAGTTGTAGTTTCAGTATCATTTGTGGTGCTGATATTGTTCAATATAAAGCTTTCAGAAACTTGTAGTGCTATATTGCAATCATTTGTTTCCCTGGGAGTTTAAGGCAACAAATATGGAAGGGTGTTTCCCCTCATTTTATCACCACAGACCCTGCTCAGGTAAATTGGACCAGAAGAGAGGGATTGGCCAAAATAACTCATTGAGCTCTAATGTCAAATGGAGCTATGACTCTGGATCTTTCCAAACCAGCTCCTACATTACTCTTTTTCATGAGGCCAAGGTATCTGTGTCTCATGTGAATCTTTTCACTTCTTAATTTGAACTTTAGAAGTATTTAGGATCAACCAGGAACACACATTTTTTGTGGTGTCTCCCTGTTTATGGAAGAATGCCATCCTTCTACAGATATAAGCAATTCAGTACTTTTCCTTGTCTTGTTAGCCAATGTAGAAGTGAGATAGTCTCCAGCATGGAAAAATGGGCTATAAAGACCAGAAGTCAAACAAGCAAATATGTATTTGAAATAGGAAGATGCAAATAGGAGGGTGATGAATTGTGTGCGCACTTAAACCAAGACTGTTAGAATAAGGCTTAGCATAGTGTATGAATCATTTTAGATTATCCAATTAACTATGTTTCAGCAATGTAGCTTAGCATAATGCATAATCTCCTTGATTATTTCCTTTCCATGGTGTCGACAGGAACACAGCTTCAGGATAACTGTTGACAAATTGATGTTAATTTAACAATTATCTTTCCTCAAAACTGTTATACTTTGCAGGTTTTCCAGAAACGTTTCAATGGGTCAATCAGTTTCTTTCGGGGATGGAATGACTACAGGTTTGGCTTTGGCAAAGCAGATGGTGAATATTGGCTTGGTAAATATACAGGGGTGCAAGGAAATTTCTTCTCCTCCTCCTTTTTCCTTCTCCTTTTCCTCCTCCTCTCTGAGGAGCCTCTGCCAAAAGCCATTGATTTTTCCCACCCTTTCCCTCACTGGCTTCTCCCCAGTCTCAGAATTTTATGCATCTCTTGATCCAGACATCTACTTTTGCCAGAAACATTTGGAATGTAAAATGTTTGGGTTTCTCCCCTAAGCAGCTGAAACCTGGGCCAGAAAACTACATCATGAAGTGCAATTGCTCTGTTTATTATTAGTCTAGGCCAGCAAGCACAGCCAAGAACTGTCTTGCTTTTCTGTCTGGCCAGCACTTTTTTGTCAAGAGAATGGGGGTCATCCCCAAAGGGTAGGAAAATAAATGGAGGTGCTTTGGACGTTTTCCCAAGGCATCAGAACTATGAGCCCACAACCTATTTTCCCACCTTTTCTAGGACTGCAAAATATCCACCTTCTCACCCTGAAGCAGAAGTATGAGCTACGTGTGGAACTGGACGACTTTGAGAATAATACTGCCTTTGCCAAATATGGTGACTTCTCCCTTTCCCCAAATGCAATCAGTGCAGAAGAGGATGGCTACACGCTCCATGTATCTGGCTTTACTGATGGAGGAGCAGGTAAGAGATCCCAGATTCCCAGTCCCATTTGAGTACGAAATAGAGTAAGACTGAGTCTCAAAATGAAGATAGGAAACCCTATTTACAGTGTGATAGTTGTGACCCATTTGCAACTTTTTTAAAAAAAAGATGGAAAGCATGGTCTTGTCTCAAACTTGGTAATCAGGCATTTAAGTAGGATCAATTTGGATCTATGTATTATCATGAATATTAGGATGATGTTTCTCCCCAGCCTAGTATATAGATCAGTCATCCACAGCTTGCTGTCCTTCTCATATATTGGGTCTATAGTTTCCAAAACCCTTCTGGGCTAGGGATGTCCAAATACTAACATAAACCCACATGTGTCTTAAAATGATGTCTACAGCCAGCTCTTTTTTTCCCTCTCAGACAGATGTTTTATATGGGATCAGAATATATTATGGGGAAATCGGAACTCATTTAAAAGATTTTTATAGCATATTCCCTCCAATCTTGAAACATAAGTTATGAAATGTGCCCCAAAAATTCCAGTGTCAGCTATCCCTGATCAGAATATGTAGGTTCCAATGAATATACTCTGAAATAGGCACACAAGGAAACTACTCCTTATTCCTACCGGCTTTGTGAAGTCTCATTTTTACCATTATTTCTCTTTATGTTCCCACCAGGTGATTCATTGTCCTATCACAGTGGCCAGAAGTTCTCCACATTTGACCGTGACCAAGATCTCTATGTGCAGAACTGTGCAGCTCTCTCATCAGGTGCCTGGTGGTTCAAGAGCTGCCATTTTTCCAACCTCAATGGCTTCTACCTTGGTGGACCACATCTGTCCTATGCCAATGGCATTAATTGGTACCAGTGGAAAGGCTTCTACTATTCTCTCAAGAGAAGTGAGATGAAAATACGTCGTGTTTGAGATCCGAGGCCGCTGGTGGTTTTTCCCATTCTTCTACTCTAGTGGCCACTTGAATCTTGATGTAGACTGAATTCCCAATTATTAATGTATTTCATCACTTTGACTCTGTTTTCCTATCTTTAGCATGCAGCCTGCACCAAATTATTCCTCAGAGAACACAACTCTCAATAAAGATACCCATTTCTCATTACTGAGATCCAACACAACTAGATAATTGCCAGTGCCCTATACTACTATCCTACTAATTCATCACAGTTATGGTAGCCGCCAACCTCCTGCTCTCCCAGCTAACCTAGGTTTGTTTCACCAACATCAATATGACTGGTCATGGGTCCTGCCCGCCATTTCAATGTCCCAAATCAGAAATTGCATTGGGAACATACCAGAAATAAACCCCATCTCTTCTAGCTCCTCTTCAGCATTTAGCAGAAAAGAAAAAATGGAGGAGGCTATAGGGGTTACGGTAGTGTTCCAGGCTAATCTGCCTGCCTCAATTAATAAAATAAGGTAAAGTATATTGGCAGAACTGGAAGAATGGCTCATCTAAGCCAGGTTCCTGCTTTATCCCCATCCCAGTCCTACAACAAAGGATTTGTAATATTCAAAACTACAGGGACCAGAGGATTAGGACAGAACTCATAAAACATTTAAGAATGATCAGAATAGACACATCCAGTTGGAAGTTTCTGGCAGATGGGAACAAGTATTGTAAGGTTCAGGGAAAAGGTTCCAAAGGTGATAGCAATTATCTTGCTTTTAAAAATAAAATAAAATGAAATGAAATGAAATGAAAGTCTATTCTCCAAATATGGACAATTGAGAGACCAGTAGAACTGTTAACAGTATAAAGACTTTTAAGGCCACCCTTTCTGGGCCAAATCCCACCCCCATACATCTACCCTATCATTAAACTGTTTCTGTAGCATCTGTCTGGACAGTGACATGATCCAAGTTCTAAAGTAAAAATCTGAAGATGGAAATCCTCTTTCTAGCCTGCTCTCGTATCTTGCCAAAAGACTTGTTTTGACTACAGCCTGTTCACCATCTGGATTCTGTTCTCAGCAATTAAATTTATAGGACACCTGAGGCTACAGTACTGAAATGGGCAGAGATCCCAGAAAACCTGATGTTCTTTTGCACGTTCCAAAGAAATCAGTTTGGATCTTGCAAAAGCATGTTGTGGGAGAGAGTGATAAATTGGTGGTTAGACCTACAACAGTGAAGGTTTGGATCTGTAATCTGTGAAAAGGGGAAGTTGAAAATCCAAGCCAAAAGGTTAAATTAATTAATTTCTGGAAAGATTATACAAGAGGTAAGAACAAGTCATTAGCAACCATGCAAATTAAGACAAAGGAATGTAATAGAGAAAACAGATGTATTTGGAGCCTTAGAAAGTGATATCTTCCTTTGGGGGGGGGGCACAATGAAATAGTTCACTGAGAGTGTAAAGGAAAGAAGACTTGTGGAATCCTTAGTGCTCTCTGAGCTTGGTTGTTTGTTTGCATATGAAACAACTAGATAACATCATCAGCAATAGCAGCAATAGCACATTGAAAAGGCTGCAGTAAACAACCAAGCTCAGAGAGCACAAAGGACTTAACAATTCAACCCTGAGCTACATATATTTTCTTTGAAGGAGAACTTCCCTGAGATTAAGAGGCTTTAATTCCATAAGTCACTACAAATTTCTCAGCACACCACGCTGCTGTCCAAACAGAATTGGGAACTGCATAGTTTACCCCATATTCTGTAACCAACAAAAATCAGTAGTGCCATTTGAATTTTATTGACTATTTGGAAAAAATAAAATAAAAAGAAGTTCAGAGAGAGAGCTGGACACAACCAAATTCTACACTTTTAGAATCTTTCTGATATCCTGATTTCATATTTCATCTCTTTTTCACAAATAATAAGTTTCTTATAATGTAATTTAAGATATGATAGCTATGCCCACTACATACTGCTTTAGTTTTGCACCCAAAGCAATCCCAAAGTAGATTTCACATGGAAATACAATGGATGTCAGCAAATAGTTCCCTGGCTATGCGGATACCAGAAGCCAACTAAGGATGGTATTCCCCATTCCCCTCCATTTTGCTTATTACCTTAGGCTAGGTGTTAGAACAAAGATAAACCTAGTGAAAAAGAATTGGTGATTCATCAAGGGTTTATCAAAGGAAGGAGGGAGAGACACAGTGAAATCATTATGTCTTTCTTTACCACTGGAGAGCATGCTGCCCTAGTCTTTATCATCACCAGCAAATCAAACTCTTGATGCTGACAAGCATGTCATTTTGCTATTATTCCTTAATGGTGCTATAATAAAGGATAGATTTTTTTCATAATTTTTAGGATAAATTCATGTGTAACCTACCCTTTGGGATATCCGTAGCCAAAAAAGAGAGATACAGCATAAGAAGTTACAGATTTCAGATTTTTCCAACTCTTAAGATGTGTACCACCCAAGAAAAAGACTCTAATCTGACAGATCTTTTTTTCCTCATCCTTGCAATATTCTTTAACCTCATTCTCAGCCTTCTGAGCCTCAGTGTTTCCCAATGCTGTTCCTCACAGTAGCTTCCATTCTTTCTCCAATGGTGCAAAGGTGCTTGCACCTCCCTAGTCCCAGAGGTAAATTACCAGCACTAGTGCTTAGCAAAATGGCTTTAAAGCAAACAGTTTTGTAATTATGGATGAATTTTTCAGAAAACCTTCAGCCTCATCTTGCAGTTGGGATTCCAACCATGAGGTGAAACTGGTCAGAATAGGCTCATCATCTTGAAGTGATTCATTGCATTCTTGGACTAGCTCGGGCTGCTTCTTCGGAAGGAGCTGAGTCATAGGAATGGATGGTTCTCTTGGGTTTGCAAATAGCAGTTCCTTAGGTGAAAGAGGAAAGATGGAAGCAAATAGAAGTGTCTGAGGAAGGGGGAAAGGGAGGTGTTAATCAAGTTACAAGTCAACAGTTTAAGCTCCCTCCCCCCCTTTTCCTCCTCCTCCTTTTGTCCTTCTTGTATGACCAGGTTCCTCCCAACCCCCATTTCAAGTTCACAATTAGGATCTGAGGTCAGTTTGGTGAGCTAAATTTTGGCGCTAACTGGAAATGTTAATCTAAGTCTCTCTGGAGTAAAGACTTCAGTTTCTAAACTTCACAAAATCTCATCTAATATTATTTCTGAAATATCCATTTTTTCACAGTTTCATATTCCTATCTCAGGCAATATCAATCCAAAGTAACTTTCTTTTTTTCACCCACTTACATTCCATAAAACGTATTTCTTATTATTCTTATCTGAACATTCTTGTCAATATAAAGTCTACTTTAGCCATATGGTTGTCTGGCCATGAACTATCATATTCTAAGCAGTTTTATGATACCTAGTCTATCATATTCTGATCCTAGTCTATCATATTCTGTCCAAATTTCAAACCATTTCCCTTTCCTGCCAAACCCACCCTTCAATTTTGCCCTCAAATCTAATTAATAAAATCCAATGCAACTTTAACTGTGCCAATCTCTCCATTTTATTTTACAGTAATCAAACAATAGAAATCTGTTCCACCTCTACCTCATTCTATAGTTATTCTTTTGGCTTTTTCCTAAAATTATTTTCAGATTGGTCTCTCCCTTTATTCCTATCTGTTCTTTAATGAATTCTGAAGTTTCTGCTTTAAATGTTTTGAGATTCTGTCATTGCATAAAGTTTCAGTCATCTATGGAGAGGGGAAAAAGAAAAGAGTGGCAGATATGCAAAATAATTTTTCCTTGAGTTTCTTCAAATTCCAGAAAGAGTCTGGTAGCAACATTTCTGACTAATATCATTTATTAAAAGGAATATCTTTCATGAGCTGCAATTCACTTCATTAGAGGCATGAGTGGCTAAACTCATGAAGGATTTTAATTGGGGGGGGATTGTACTGATGCAGATTACACGTGAAAAAGATTACAAATACCGATAGCCTTCGGTGTATTGGAAACTATAATGTCCTAGTTTTGAGGACAGATAGTACCTTTCAGATTTTTTAATTGTAACTGCCACAAAATCCAGCCAACATACTTGATGATCAAGGATTCTAAGAGTCTAAAATATTTGGAAGACTCTGAGTTTAATTGTTCTCTGAGGTGCTGTTTCAGGAGAACAAACTAGAGAGATGATCCATAAGTAGGAGAGTGCTATACTTCAGCAAGAATAGCTGGGAATTCAAATCCAACAGGTGATGACATCTGGATTAACTTTTCTAGGCTTCAAAACAAAGCAAGGCCAGGATCAGTGAGTTCTTGGGTGGAAAAATAATAGGAAATACCAAAATTGTGGGCTAGACTGAGAAATAAAAAAAACAAAACAGAAGAAGACACTGGCAAACCACTTCATTAAGAAAAATACACAGTGTACATATGGAATAAAATTGAGGTCAACTCAAAGGTGCTACCATTTATAAAATGAAATAGGCTATAATTTTGAGGGAGAGATGCAAGAGGAAGATGGGGAAAACAGCCCTCTCTCAACAGAGGGGGAGGGATACGACATCATCTATCTCCAGTCTACAACACAGTCCTTTCAGCAGTTCCAAGAAGCCTCCACACCCATTTGCACTACTCAGGTGACCTTGAGTACACAGATAAACCTCCAAGAGGCCTCAACAACTCTCCAAAAGAATACAAATGACTGTCTGCAAGGAATATAAATCCTTCCATTTCCTACCATCCAGTCAAGAGCTGAAAAGCTTCTTGGATGAGAAGTGAAATGTCTTCAAAGAGAAACAAGGAAGTCCAGTTGCTTCTTGAAAAAGCACCTTTGGGACAACCATGACCTGGATGACTGAGAATCTCCATAGACATGGGGATATATAGTACCTGTGTGAGTAAAGAAAAGCTTGGTGGGATCTAAGAAACCACAAAAGACAAGAAAAAAGAGAGTTAAAATAGGATGAACAATATGCTTTTTCAAATGACAGTCAAATGTGGACTAGAAACCTATAATCCATCCTATAGCCTTGCACATATACAGGAAGCCGACTTACAACTATTTGTTTAGCGACAATTTGAAGTTACAACAGCCCTGAAATATAATGACTTACAACAGATCCTCGCACTTACAACTTCACAGCATCCCCTTGACCACGTGATCAAAATTCAGGTTACTTGGCCAATGGCATTTATTTACAACACATCCAACTTCCTGGAGGTCACATGATTGCCATTTGTCATTTTCCCAGCTGGCTTCTGACAAGCAAAGTCAATGGGGAAAGCCAAATTTGTGTAATGACTGTGTGAGTCATCTAACAACTGCAGTGATTTGCTTAACAACTGTGGCAAAAACATTGTAAAATCAGATGCAACTCACTTAACAACTGTCTTGTTAAGCAAATAAATTCTGGTCCTGATTGTGGTCATAATTTGAGGGCTGCCTCAAAACACACAAACATGCTCTCTCTCTCTCTCTCTCTCACACACACACACACACACAAACACACAAACACATATGAGTGAATATATATGTCTAAGAACTGTAATGCCCTTTTACAGACAGCTGAAAAATGATTTAACATAAGCATTGCAATAGTAATATCCAGTGACTGCATCGTAAAGAAATACTATATAAATAAATAAAGTATAATAAAGTACTGTAACAAAAACAATAAGGTAAAGTAATAAAAAGTGAATGTCTGCATAGAATATAATGAAGTACAATAAATACTTGATCATTGCTGTAAAGAAAAGACCTGGGGGACAAAGAAAAATAAAGCAAAGTTAGAACATTACATGAATTCAGGAAAAATGTGAAGGCTTCTGTGAAATATCTTAAATAACCTGTTTTGGATAAGAAAGCTTTAGCCGGGGAAAGCAAGGTTAGCAACAGGCACCAGGCCTCATGGGGTTTGTGTTAATTTTGGGCCTGCAGGGAGAGATCAAAGGCACCCATTAGTTGCATCAATCTGCTAATAACTGGATAGAAGAAGGAAGGCGACCATGTTTCATTCTTCCGAGTGTGTAGCAACAGGGCTCAAACCAGGCCTCATTATAACTGAATGTGGGACTAACACTCCCCATGAAATTCAGAGCTGCCAGCTTGATTTTGTATCTACCCACTGTCTAGAAGCAGGGCCAAACAACAGTAGAATTACCTTACCAGAGAGGTGGTAGGTTCCTCTTTGCTTAATATGTACAAATGGCAGCTCAACAGCCATTTGTCCGGAAGCTCTTAAATAGGACTCCTGCACTGAGCAGGGGGTTCAAACTTCCAATTCTGGCTTTTTATAAAATCATTTATAGTTATAATATTTTTATAGTTCTACAAAAGTCCTTAATTTGTTATATTGTTTTTGGTGGGAACCCCTCCCTACAATCCTCCTCTTCCTCCTCGATTTCTGCTTTTATTCCAGGCAAACGAATTAATTGATCTAAATTCTTTTTAGATTCCACCGATTAAAACAGAGAATTTATAGCACCAATGCTCCCCCTAGTGGTAGAATGCAACAATGCTGTCTTTTATTTCGAATTTATGTTAATAAAGACATGCAAGTAAAGAAGAACATAAAGGAAAGAGAGATTCTTGCCTTCTGCGTGACCCTCAGTTTCCTCACTAACTTCTTGCCAGGGAAGGACATCAACCTATTGCCACTTTTAAGGGTCTCTGGGGCTCCTGAATCCCAGCAAGTTAATGAAGTTGAATGGACCAATAGAGAGAACAATGTGCAGCCATTGTAAATCCATCGCCCAGAGAGAAGATGGACTCCAGGATCAACTTCCAGTTCTGAACATAGAATATCAGCTTTTCATTCTTTCTGCAACAAGTTTATCTGGATGATGTTATGGGGCAGACCTGGGCATTTTATGGCTCCTGAGCCACATCCAGTCCTGGCTATTTCTGTCTGGCCTGTGTGAAGTAAATCGGAAATTAGAAATCAAATGTAAATAAGTGGACCACAGGGGGCAAAAGAAGAAGCCGAGTTGGATCTGGCTCTGTGCAGTCACAGTGCACTCCTTCAGTCTGCTGGCAGCTGCAGGATAACAAGGAGATAAAGCACTTTTCTGCACCTGTGCAGCACTCCCGCCTCACCTAAAGCGGCCTGAGGAGCTGAGGTGATAGAGTTTGAGGACATCAAACATTGATTTGGTCCTCCAGAATCGTCCCAGTTTCTCAAGTGGCCCCTTGGGAAATTAATTGCCCATCCCTATCTTGGGGGGTAATTGTCAGGTCTGCCATCTTCGGCTTAGCACCTCATTGGCATCCTGCCATCAAAGGCTACAGGAAGGGGCATGGGAGGGGGACATATGGGCAATAAACCTGTGTGGGGATGTGAAGGAAAATAGGGAGGGGGGGATAACAGCTTGACAAAGACCAGGGAAGCATGGAACCAGTTTGTGCCAGCACTCAAGGCCACACACCCTGAGAATGGAATGTAGACTGCCCCAAATATCTCAGTGTTTCTCAATACAATTATGCGGCTCTTCATTGACTGAAGATGAACTGGTCATGGGGAGAGGGCTGGGCTGGGGGAAAAAAAGAAATGTAACTTTTTTGCGCAGGAAACTTAGTTCTAGCCTGACTTTACTGCAGCCAGCAATCTTTAGTAAAAGAACCTATTACTTCACTGAAATGGAGTCGAGGGTCTTTCTTTCCTAAGAGACCTGACTGGGGCAGGTCTGACAGTAATTCTGTCTTCTACAACAGGGGTCTCCTTCATGGATTACTGCCTTGTCGTGGCAAAGGGGCTTGCATAACTCAATGAAGCTATGAGCTATGCCATGCAGGGCCACCCAAGACGGACAGGTCATAGCAGAGAGTTCTGACAAAATGTGGTCCACTGGAGAAGGAAATGGCAACCCACTCCAGTATCTTTGCCATGAAAACCCCATGGACAGTACCGAAAGGCAAAAAGATATGACGCTGGAAAATGAGCCCCTTAGATCGGAAGGTGTACAATATGCTACTGGGGAAGAGCAGAGGGCTAGTACTAGTAGCGCCAGAAAGAGTGAAGCGACTTAGCGAAAGCCGAAAGGACGCTCAGCTGTGGATGCATCTGGTGGTGAAAGGAAAGTCTGATGCTGTAAAGATTTTTTCTCCATAGGAACCTGGAATGTAAGATCCATGAATCAAGGCAAACTGGACATGGTCAAACAAGAGATGACAAGACTGAACATCGACATCTTAGGAATCAGCGAACTAAAATGGACAGGAATGGGTGAATTTAATTCAGAGGACCATCAGGTATACTACTGCAGGCAAGAATCCCTCAGAAGAAATGGAGTAGCCTTCATAATCAATAAAAGAGTAGGAAAAGCAATACTGGGATACAATCCCCAAAATGACAGAATGATCTCAGTGCGAATCCAAGGCAAACCATTCAATATCACAATAGTCCCAAGTCTATGTCCCAATCACTGGTGCTGAAGAGGATGAAATTGACTGGTTCTATGAAGCCCTACAGCACCTTAGAGAATCAACACCAAAAAATGATGTCCTTATGGGGGATTGGAATGCTAAGGTAGGAAGCCAAAAGTTAACTGGAATAACAGGCAAGTTTGGCCTTGGAGTACAAAATGAAGCAGGGCACAGGCTGATGGAATTTTGTCAAGAGAATACGATGGTCATAGCAAACACTCTTTCCCAACAACCCAAGAGACGGCTCTACACATGGACATCACCAGATGGTCAACACAGAAATCAGATTGACTATGTGCTCTGCAGCCAAAGATGGAGAAGCTCTATACAGTCAGTAAAAACAAGACCAGGAGCTGACTGTGGCTCAGATCATGAGCTTCTCGTTGCAAAATGTAGGCTTAAATTGAAGAAAGTAGGGGAAAACACTAGGCCACTCAGGTATGAACTAAATCATATCCCTGATGAACATACATGGGTTTGTCAAAAACATGGGTTTGTCAAAAACAGATCATGCCAGACAAACCTTATTGCATTCTTTGACCAAGTGACAAAATTAGTGGATCAGAGGAATGCTGTGGATATAATTTACTTGGACTTCAGTAAGGCATTTGATAAAGTAGATCACAACCTACTACTTGATAAGATAGAAAAATGTGGGTTAGACAGCATCACCACCAGATGATTCGTAGCTGGCTGACCGGCCGTACTCAGCGTGTGGTCCTCAATGGAACCGCATCTACATGGAGGGAAGTGTGCAGTGGGGTGCCCCAGGGCTCTGTTCTGGGGCCAGTGCTCTTCAACATCTTCATCAATGATTTGGACGAGGGGATAGATGGGGAACTCATCAAATTTGCGGATGACACCAAGCTGGCAGGAATAGCCAACACTCCAGAAGACAGGCTTAAGATACAGGAGGACCTGGACAGACTTGAACATTGGGCGCTATCTAACAAAATGAAATTCAATGGTGAAAAAGTAAGGTTCTACATTTAGGCAAGAAAAACCAAATGTACAGGTATAGTATAGGGGGTACCTTGCTCAATAGTAGTAACTGTGAGAGGGATCTCGGAGTCCTAGTGGACAATCACTTAAATATGAGCCAGCAGTTTGCTGCAGCTGCCAAAAAAGCCAACACAGTGCTGGGCTGCATTAACAGAGGGATAGAATCAAGATCACGTGAAGTATTAATACCACTTTACAATGCCTTGGTAAGGCCACACTTGGAATACTGCATCCAGTTTTGGTCACCACGATGTAAAAAAGATGTTGAGACTCTAGAAAGAGTGCAGAGAAGGGCAACAAAGATGATTAGGGGACTGGAGGCTAAAGCATATCAAGAACGTTTGCTGGAATTGGGTATGTCTAGTTTAATGAAAAGAAGGACTAGGGGTGACATGATAGCAGTATTCCAATATCTCAGGGGTTGCCACAAAGAAGAGGGAGTCAAGCTATTCTCCAAGGCCTGAGGGCAGGACAAGAAGTAATGGATGGAAACTAGTCAAGGAAAGAAGCAACCTGGAACTGAGGAGAAACTTCCTGACAGTTAGAACAATTAACCAGTGGAACAACCTGCCTCCAGAAGCGGTGAATGCTCCAACACTGGAAGTTTTTAAGAAGAGACTGGACAGCCATTTGTCGAAATGGTATAGGGTTTCCTGCCTGAGCAGGGGTTGGACTCGATGGAACTCCAAGGTCCCTTCCAACTTTATTATATTATTATTTTAATACAGTAGAATGTGACAATAGATTTACAGGATTATATCTGATAGACCAGTGCCTGAAGATAAACTATGGACCGGAGGTGTCGCAACATTGTAACAATAGGTAGCACTTAAAAACCATCCCAAAGAAAAGAACTGCAAGAAAGCAAGAATGGCTGTCTGAGGAAAGCTTTGCAAATAGCTGAGGAAAGAAGGGAAGCGAAGGGCAAGGGAGAAAGAGAAAGATACACCCAATTGAATGCAGAATTCCAGAGAATAGCTAGAAGAGATAAGAATGCCCTCTTAAATGAACAGTGCAAAGAAATAGAAGAAAACAATAGAATAGGGAGAACCAGAGATCTCTTCAAGAAAATTGGAGATATGAACGGAAAGTTTCATGCAAAATGGGCATGATAAAGGACCAAAATGGCAGGGACCTAACAGAGGCAGAAGAGATTAAGAAGAGGTGGCAAAATTACACAGAAGAACTATACAAGAACAAGCTTAGCGTCCCTGATAACCACGATGGGGTGGTCACTGACCTCGAGCCAGACATCCTAGAATGTGAAGTAAAATGTGTCTTAAGAAAGCTGAGCAACAACAAAGCTAGTGGAGGTGACAGTATTCCAGCTGAACTATTCAAAATCTTAAAAGACGATGCAGTAAAAGTGCTACACTCAATTTGCCAGCAAATTTGGAAAACTCAACAGTGGCCACAGGATTGGAAAAGGTCAGTTTACATTCCAATTCCAAAGAAAGGCAATGCCAAAGAATGTTCAAACTATCGCACAATTGCACTCATTTCACATGCAAGTAAAGTTATGCTTAAAATCCTACAAGCTAGACTCCAGCAGTATAACAACAACAACAACAACAACAACAATAACAATAATAATAATAATAATAATAATAATAATAATAATAATAATAATAATAATAATAAGTTGGAAGGGACCTTGGAGGTCATCGAGTCCAACCCCCTGCTCAGGCAGGAAACCCTATACCATTTCGGACAAATGGCTGTCCAGTCTCTTCTTAAAAACTTCCAGTGTTGGAGCATTCACCGCTTCTGGAGGCAGGCTGTTCCACTGGTTAATTGTTCTAACTGTCAGGAAGTTTCTTCTCAGTTCCAGGTTGCTTCTCTCCTTGATTAGTTTCCATCCGTTGCTTCTTGTCCTGCCTTCTGGCGCTTTGGAGAATAGCTTGACTCCCTCTTCTTTGTGGCTTCTTTATAAGGCAGAGGGCTTTGGGTAGAGGGGTTTGGGAATGCGTGGGTGCGCATTCCCCTCAATTGTGCTAGGGTCCGTGGCCCCGTTTGTTGCTGTGCGCAGGCACAAATGGGGATGCTAGTGCGGGGCGGGTGTCCACAGCCCGTTTGCACATGCACTGCTAGTCTGGGTGGTTTGCATGAATGGGCCGCTAGCTGCCATGGGGGGTGCGCAGTGCATGCCGCATGCGCGAACAGGGCTGCTAGTGCCACACCAGTGTGTGTGGCCCCATATGTGTGCGCGCACGCACCAATTTTGAAGCTGCTCTCCTTCCCTCTGGTCCTCAAGCCCGGAAAGGTCAGAGACCTCTGCTCTACAGTATCCATACGTAGCTGAGACAATCCAGTCACTCCACAAGAGAATGTGACATTGCAACAGAGAGATGAAAGGAATTCCATTCCCATTGTTTTCCTCCCACTGCATGTCCACTGGAAGCATGAGAGCACCCGTACCTGATATACCGTCTGCAAATCCTCCCAAAGGTGATCTAGAAACAAAATTGTACATATGGCAGCAAAGGTAATGGGCTGATTCTCCCAATGAAAAGAACCTGTAGAAAAATGTTTGTCACCCTATAACCTTGAGCTGTTATGGGAAGTACATCTGGCTTGTCTACTGCATACTGATATTCTTCTCAGCTAAGGAAATTCTGGTGAGGGCCTAAGAACCGTGGCTCTAGAAAAGGAGGGCCTATTAACCTGCTAACAAATAATTAGAAGCTTCTGTAAACGTTGGTCTTTGTGTCTTTGCTAGACCTAGTCTTCAGCAATTAACTGACATCTTTAGCATCTGTTAGCAAAGAGCTAAGGGGACTGATCACAAATACTTCACATGTAAGAAATGTCAGTCTAAATGGCAGGATGTGGTTTTGTAATTGCGCTAAAGAAATTTGTAAATGGGCCCATTACTAGAACAAGGAAAGGTAACATGACATGTAGCTTAGCTGTGGTTAAAAATGTCCAGGCAAAGATCCAAAGGTAAAAGTTTGTCATCAGCCTGTTAAAAGAGAGCTTAGGTAATTAAGTGCAAACCCCCCCCCCCCATGCTTATTATAGAATATTACTCTAAATTGGCATTAAGAAATCAGAAACAAATAATGAAAGATCAGGAAATTCTGGGTTATATGTGGTTTTATGGTATAAAAAGAGCTTGTTGAATTTCAGCAGGGGTGCTTGATTTGGACTTGGGCCCAAGACTATCTCTTTTTTATTTCTGCACAGAACTAAAATGTTGAACCCCACTTTCCTCAACTCATGTGTGATTTATTGGCTTATTGTACTAGGTAAAATGAACACTGGTATTCATCCTCCTGTGAAGCTTTTAAGCAGGATCAGCCCTCACACTGGAAGATCCTGGACAAAATAGAATTATAGAATCATAGGGTTGTATGAGATCTTTTAGTTCAAGCCCCACCAGTGGCAGAAATCCTCACATCTCTCCAAACAAATAGCTGCCCAATCCTCCAATTTCAGAGCATCCATGGATCTGCAAAGCAATTTTCCTCATTCTTCAACAGTGCTTTTCTTATTTTGTATTCTTGTGAATGATTCTTTTTATTTCTTTCTACTTCTACTGAAGTGTCCAAGACATCACACTGGGTTAGGATGGTAATATAATGACACCAGAGACTGTGAGACCAATTTTTTTTTTTTAGGAACATGAGATGCTTTTAATACACTGATTGAACACACCTAGAGAGAGAAAAATGGTCATCCTGAACAGAAATTTTTGTTATAAGAAAGATGCTAGGGACCCACTGCTTGAATAATCAGGAGTTTGAAAGGACCTCAATTAAACTGTGCTATAACGAACTACCTTGGTTTGCTTCTGGCATCCAGGCGAGCTGAGAGAAACTTTGTTTAAAGCAACAGAATCCAGTAAAGCAAGAAATCGGTAGAAATTGGATTTCCTTTCCTTTCTGGGAAAAATGAAGTCCCTCTACTCATTTCCCCATCCTGTTTCCTATAACACAATATAAAGAACAAAAAACAGAATCATGTATTTGACTGGTGTTGTTTGGAAATTCCAGTTCCAGTCAGAGATCTAGGATTTATTTATTAAACAAATTTATATAGCTATCTAATGCAAAATGATCTGAATGGTGTAGAATAAGTATATGAAATCAATACAAATATAAAAACAAGTCTTTATAAATATAAAACACCAACATTAAAACATTAGAAGTTTTTTTTTATTATTCTGGTAATGTTATATGATGCAGTATATCAAGCTCAGCAAGGAGCTTTTTTGGTAAATGTGCAGCTGTTAATATTAATGTTATGTTATTGTAAAAATGTTTAGTTTGTTTGTTATCTATTATCAGTCACCACCACCATCAACTATCTATTATAGCAGTACAACCTAAAAACATGTAACCACAAAGAACATCCTGTGATCCTCAGAACCCAGCATTTCATCTCTCTTCCAAATACCTTCCAGAAACCTTTAAAGTTCCCAGAAAATTTATTGGAAAGGTATGTCTTGGAGAAGGTATTTGCAAAAGAGGTTGTTACCACTGAGAAGGCTTAGGATCCATGACATGATATTCTCTTAGTACAGGGACCTTTAACATGCCTTGTCTCCCTGTTGTCTCTGGACCAGCAGAGTTGACTTGATCTCAGCCACCTGCTGAGCCATGTGCTGCCTTTAAGGTGACCATCAGAACCTTGAATTTATTTATATATCATATTTGCAAACAGCCCATCTCTCTCACAGAGGGACTCTGGGCAGTGTATAAATAGATATAAAATCATAAAACTGTATTATAATAAAAAGGATTAAAAACAGGAAAATTCTGTTAAACTGAAAAAAGTTCAAGCTCAAGATTTAAAAGGCAAGAAGAGGCTTTGGTGCACTAGCCAGCCCCATGGCTATGTGCTCCTCTGTGGGCCCCAACCAGGTTAACAGAACCAGATGTTCAAGCATTTATGAAAGGCCAGGAGAGTGGCTCTCTTCCTTGAGCCCACCAGTCAAAATTCTTAACTAATGGGTTCTGTAGCATCACCTTCTCTGCCTGACCAAGTGGGGCAGGTTACTGTAATGAGGTAAAGCCAGTTCCACAGATAATCTGGCCTTATAGGCCTTGTAGGACTTTAAAAGTCATAACCAGCACCTTGAATTGGATCTGGAAACAAACCAGCCCCCAATGCAACTCACACAGCTGAAGATTCTGAATAATTTTCAATGGTTGTCCCATGTAGACAGCATTGCAATAATCCAGACAGGAGATGGGGGGGGGGGGCATGAATGATGAAGTGAAGGGCCTCCCTATTCAGGAAGGGGTGTAACTGAGACATAAACTGCACCTGCTACTACAACTTGATGCAGCTCCATCTGGGAGGTGTAAAAATCTTTCTGCAAAGGGTGAAGGACCCTGTGATAAATTTTGAGATGATAACAAGGCCCACTTTAAACTCTTTTATATTTTGATCCAAAGCAGACTATTGCAGAATGGATATCATTAAGTAGCTCCATGTCTACAGCTAATGCTATGGATATAATTTTCACTTTTCCTTTATTCTATATCTCAAAATAGATGCTAGAGCAGGGGAAACTTGGTACTGTTTAGAGTGGTAATTCATTGGGGCCTGCCTCCCCTCCCCCAAATGGGAGGGAGAGATACAGAGGAAATAATTATTCTTTTAATTGCCACTGAATGAAGCATTTTCCTTTGTCTTTTATTGTCACTAGCAAGTCCAAATCTTTGTGCTGGAATTATGCTATTTTATAGCTATCCCAGAATGGAAGTGACTAATTCTTCATAGTTCTTGGGACAAAGGAGTGAACATGAGACTAGACTCCTGGGATTTATGTCTTTATAGCAGGCATTTGTTCTTTGGTGAAGGAGGTAGGGGCTCCAATTCTTAAGATGCACCTAATCGGCTAATAAGACTCTTCTTATCTGACACATTCTCCTCTTCTTCTTCTTCAGTCTCATTATCACCTTTAGCCTCATTCTTGGCTTCGTTGCTCTTAGCATTCCCTAAGCGGCTCCCCACACTAGCTCCCACTCCTCCTCCCACAAGTCCAAATGTGCCTGCCCCGGCCACAGTCCCAATCGCAAAAGTAGCACTGGTGCCCAGCACAATGGCTTCTCCTGCCAACAAGGCTGCTGCTATACCAGCTCCAACAGCCCCACCAGCTAACCCCACAGCACCCACCCCAATGGCTATCCCAGCTTTGATTGCACTGGATTTGAAACGGCGTCTGTAATCTTCCATGAAATCATTAGCTTCACACTTGAGGTATGACTCCAGACACGATAAAAATTCGGTCCGATGTGGCTCGTCACCCTGAAATGAGTCTCGGAACTGTTGGAGCAGCTTCTCTTGCTTCTCCTCTAAGCGTCTAGTCATTGAATTTGGGGACACTCGTAGGCTTGCCAACATTGAGCGTGAGAATTTATCCTAAGATTGAAGACAAAAGGGTGGTAGGTTAGAGAAATAGATGTAGAAAAGGGAGAAGACTGTAAATATTAATCACCTCATTATTCATAATAATGTCACTTCCTATTATTCCATTGTTTATTATATATTTAATCTGCCCTTGTGTCTAAGACACCAGATTTTATATTCTCCATTTTATATTCCCAATAGCTAAATGTCTATGGAGATTCTCAGTCATTCAGGCCATGGTTGTCCCAAAGATGCTTTTTTCAAGATATAAATCCTTCCATTCCCCACCATCCAGTCATTGCTGAAGAAGCTTCTTGGATGAAAAGCGAAATGTCTTCAAAGAAAAACAAGGAAGTCTAGTTGCCTCTTGACAAAGCACCTTTGGGTATTTCCAATAGCCTTTTGTGGTCAATTAAGGTGATAGAAAGAACCCTTACCTGTGTGATATGTTTTGGAGCTGCCAAAATATTTTAACTTGTTTTCTGGGTCTAGCAATAGCAATAGCACTTAGACTTATATATCACTCCATTGTATTTTCCAACACTCTCTGAGAGGTTTACAATGTCAGCATATTGCCCCCAAGACTTTGGGTCCTCATTTTACTGACCTCAGAAGGATGGAAGGCTGAATCAACCTCGAGCCCTGTCAGAATCAAACTCCAGGCTGTGGGCAGAATCAATCTGCAATACTGTATTCTAACCATTGCACCACCAGGGCTCAATGGTTTATCTACTAAATTTTGTTTATTTGCTCTAATGGTCTAATTTTGGTGTAATATCTATTAAATTTCACAAAACACAAGAGGCTTTACTCTTGATCTACCTCAAAGTTTTCATTTGTGGAGCACATTTCACCCAGCCTTAAATCCATCCTCATACAATGTCAAACAAAAATCATTTTATTTACTTTTTCTGCATTTAAATACTGACCAACACCACTATAGGTAGTCCTCAATTTATGATCATTCATTTAATGACAGTTTAGAGTTACAACAGGATTGAAAAAAGTGATTAACAATTTGTCCTTGAAGTTAAGTGATCATGATTTGTGTGCTCGGTAACCAGCTCACATTTATGACAGTTGCAGTATCCTAGCTAGTTTCCAACAAAGTCAGTGGGGAAGCAAGATTCGCTTAGTGACCGCATGATTCACTTAACAACTTTGCTTAATTGTGGTGATTTATTTAACAAATGTGGAAAAATCGTTTGTAAAATTAGGTCTGGCCATGTGATAACTTACCTAATGACCACATCACTTAGCAATCATAATTTCAGTCCCAGTAGTAGTTGTAAATCAAGAACTATCTGTACTTGAACTTTCAAAGCACAACCTTTTGGTTTATATTACACTTCTGATTCTAGTCTACCATACTCTGACCAAATGTCAATCTTTGCCTTTCCCCACATGCCAATTTAAGTTAAATAAACCATAGAAATCTGTTCCATCTCTAACACATTCCAAATATTTTCTTCTTCAAAATCCTCATTTTTTTGCCTTTTAAAAAATTAAAAACTATAATAAAACTGGTCTCTTCCTCTTGTCCTACCTGCTTTTGGATGAACTTTTTAAATTTCTTCTGGAACATTTTATTGTTGTTCTGGTTGAAGGTATAGGCCATCTGAGCAGAAGGAAAAAGGAAAGGTTAGCAGATGTGGCTACAAAATGTTTTAATCTTTCATTGAGTTCCCTTACATCCCAGAAGAGACAAGGAAAGTAATAAAGAGAGAAGTATAAAGTTGGATGTATGCATCAGGTTCACCCAAGTCAGCTAATTAGCTTTATATCTGCTCCTTTTTAATGGAAATGTTTACAACTGCAGAATCCAATCAATCAGAATAGAGCTGGAAAGGAGCTTGTAGGTCATCTAATCTAACCCCCTGCTCAAGCAGGAGACCCTACAAATTTGAGACAAGTGGCTGTTCAGTCTGTTCTTAAAAACCTCCAGTGATGAAGCAGCCACAACTTCTGAAGGCAAGCTGTTCCACCGGTTAATCCATCACTATCAGAAATTTGATTTCCTGCTATGGTTCTCCAAAGCCATATCTAAGAAGTTATTTATGATAGTCTCATCCCATCTTCCACCTCTACAGAATTCAACAAATGGATGTTCTTCCATCCAAACACTAACTAGTCCCAACCCAATTTAGCTTCAGCAAGATTTCTTTGGTTTTCTTCTTTATGCCCCATTATGTTTATCAGGCCCCATTAATTCCTTGTTGGGAACCCATCAAGCAGTATTAGAATTGTAAGATAAGCTAAGATTAAAACAAAATGAAATAGAAAAGGGTGAAAGCAAACAATTTCTACATAGCTGCCCAGAAAACAGTGTGGATGTGTTCATGGAGTCTGCAAATGTGGAGCTTGCTCTGAGGGACATTTTCCTTTTTAAAAAAGGATACAGAAGGAAAATGGGAAAGTCAGTACCTCTGTGGGTGAGGAAAAACCAGTGTGATATTGTTTCATGAGTTCTGACAAATCCTAAAAGAGATTTAAAAAAAGGAGGGTTCAACATGTGAAAGTAGATTAACAAAAGGCTGTCATACATGTCTATTCAGAATACCTCCAAATACAGCATGCAGACAATCAACCTATAACCCACCTGCATAGACTTCTATTGACAGATCAAAGCACAGAAACAGACACGCACAGAATTTTCCCCAATATATGACACACTCTTTTCACATAGAATTTTGAATTAAATGATGCTTTTTCTGAGATGGTTAAAACTTAAAAGTTAATGATTAACACAACAATTGCAATAAAAATATCAAAAGCATAAAGGCATTGAAATGGACCAAAGGCTCAGACTAGGAAACAGGGTTAGACGTTTTTTTTATACATGGTGTAAAGAAGATTAGAAGTAATTTCTTTAATTGTGTTTTTGTTTTTTCTCTTTCTGCCTATATTGTACTTTGTACATTTTTCTTTTTTCTCAACACTCCATTTTATGTTTTCATGTTTATGTTTTAGATATATAGAAATCTTTAATAAAATTATATATTATCACAAGTAGGTAGTACTACTACTAGTATTGTGATAGTAGATAAGGATGAGGGCCTGAAGAAGGAACTAGAGAGAATGTGGAAAGTAAAGGCCAAAGCGCATATTGTAGTAATAACAGTATGTGGGGTTGTGACTCCTAAGCTGGGAGAGAGGCTCCAACATAGCTCTCTGTCCAATTAAGTACAATGCTAGGAACAACTAAGATCTTATTCATAACCTTCAAACTCCAAGGCCCCTGGTAGAAGACCCAAGAGTGAGTACAAGGTGAGGATTTTTTTTTAATACACACACATACACATGCAAGGAATACATATATCAACTCACTAAATATTCACAAATGTGCCAAGGCAGGGTGGGGGGTGGGCAGGGTGTTATCATACTCTAGGTCTCATTAGGCTTGCGTTAATTTTGGACAAACTATGAGGGAACATAAATTGCATTAGTGTGCCATGTCAAGCCAAAGCATATCATGCGATTCCTCCCATTAACAACTGGATGAAAGAAGGGAGGCAACCGTGTTCCTTTCCTCTGAGTCGGTAGTAACAAGGCTCAAACCAAACCACATAAAAACTATGGGCACTAACACTCCCCATGAGATTCAGAACTACCAGCTTGATGTGGTAGCTATGTCCACTGGCTACAAACAGAGCCAAGAAACAGTGGAATTAAATTACCCTTTGCTTAATGTGTTCAAGTGGTACTTCAACAATCATTTCTCTGGATGTTTTTAATTGGATTTTTAAATGAGCAGGGATTTTAACGCTGAGTTTCTATGAAATCACGTTTTGAACAGGCAGTGCTGGACTTTTCCTGTTTGCTTGTCAATTTATACATACAATTTTAAGTCCAAACTGCAGATTCCAGGGTCCTTCCTTATATAACCATTTTTCACCTATCCAAAATAGGGCATCTCACAAAGATTGGTTGCTTGAGAGAACTCCAGGTCTCTTTCATTTCCCTCTCATTCCCTTTCATTTCCCTATCATTTCCTCCAGCACCAGCATAGCAGAGTTGCCAATAAAGCAGCAACCTTGACACAGGTGTGAGACGGAGGAGAGGAGATGTATGTTTTTACAGCTATGCCACCATCAGCAGCAAAAAGAGAAATAGTTTTTCCTTTGGAAAGAGTGGACAGTTCTGAGAACAAATGCACAGAAGCACAGCAAGGAAAAGGACAACTTAGAAAAGTGAAACTGCTCCATCTGCTGGCTGTTAAAAGTGACAACACAAAAGAAAAACTAGAAATCTCAGGATGAGGGGAAAAGAGTCAGAATAGGTAATGTAAGAAGACATTGATGTTTGGTAGATAGTAGTTAGGGAATTAGGGAATTCTGGGACTTGAAGTCCACACATCTTAAAGTTCCTGACATTGAGAAATAGCTCTAGAGATTGATCTCTTTTGGATATAATAGAAATCTCTATATGCCAAACACAAATTCAAAGGCGTAGGTTGCTTACGTCATTTGATTCCCATAACTCTCACCTTTATCTTATCAGCAAGTTCTGTCCCGGTGAGAGGTTTGCTCTCCTGATTTCTCTGTACATGCATTCCAGCTGATCTGGCAACATGATTCCCATAATCCTTCAGGAATTCTCTAAAATCCTCATCCATACCTGCAAGAAACAATTCAACTGTTCTGGCGAACACACAATTTTTTTTTTTACCCTTTCTGGAGATCATAGTTGAAAATATCTGAATGCAACCTGATTTAGTCCAAGACTCCAGAATGCAAAAGAGTGTTGTATTTGGCCTTAAAAGGGAACAATCCTATTTAAAAACAGTCTCTATGTTTGTCTATATGCAGTGTGTGTGGATTCTGGTGGTGGAAGAAATAAAATTGATTTTAGAATATTATTTACATCTTCAAGACTTAAGCTTTGTGCACGTTTAAGTAATCATATAAGTTTTGGGGAAGTGAATGCAGCAAAGGGCTTACAAAGTCGATTCTATCAATAGTGAATAGGACTAAGGAAGGGACAGCCAGACAGATAAAATAAGACAATGAGAAGATTTTGGTCACCAAAATTATTTGTAGGATAAAAATTTATTTCATAAAAAATACTCTGGGACAGTGGATAATCTTGTTGGCTTCACTACAATTATTTTACATTGCCTTTTGAATACAGAGCAATTTTTAAACCATAATAAGACAGAAAAAAACATTCCCTGGTTTGTTTCCCCCATCTCAGCTCCAATTAAGAAAACAAAGATTCGTAGTTCCAGTTCAAGCCATAGAATGAATTGATCTAATTATTGTTAAACTCCAACACTGATCAGAAAGGATTTATGGAATTGATGTTCCTCCTTGCAATAGAATGAAGTAATTGTGTTTATTGTTTTCTACAGTTCATACAAATGCTGGATGTATAGACTTGTGGGAGGAACATGAAGAAGGTATAATGGAAAGAAAGAGGTTCTTGCCTGCTATGGTGCCTTCATTTCCCATCACCAATGTCTTGCCAGGGAAGGGCATCAGGTAACAAGAAGTGTCAGTGCTTTTGAATGTTTGCAGGGCTTGTGGATGCCGGTTAGGTTGACCCTCCAGCTTCTGAGGTTAAATGGACAAATAGAAGGGAGAAGATGCAACTATTGTAACACTCTGTTTCTCTGCTTTAGAGGGGAGATGGATTCCTACAGAATCTCTTCATTATCAACTCATGATATCTTTCTATAATTTCTACAACAGGTTTACCTGGATGGTGTCCTGGAGATAATCTTGTCCCCCCTGGAATCCATAGGTGGGGGGGTAGAACCAGTCACGAACCAAGACATCAAGATGCTGCAACAAAAAAACAAGAGAAGCTGCAGGATTCTGCATTTGCCTTTCCTCCCTCTTATTGTGGTCCCACTACATGTCCACTGGATGCATGGAACAACAAACCTAGTCTGCATGGTAGTAAAGGTGAGTTAGAAAGTAAATTGTACATATGGCAGTAAAGTTACAGGGCTGATTCAACCATTACAAAGAGCCACAGGACATATTTCAATCTCACCACCTTCTCCTGCCATTTGGCATGTCCATCAATGCTGATAAAACAGGGAGAGTGATGCATACCATTTGGAAGTAGAATCCTTCCCTATTAGAGAAATCTTACTTTCAGGCTCTGGATGATGGGTCCTATCTTCTAAGGGCATTCCTCCTTTATCAGATACTTTCTTATTCTGCAAGGCCCCTCAGCTTATTGACTTATCCTTCGTTCTATTCCCAGTCTATGAAGCTGAGGGGGAGCAAAGCTGTCTTATCACTTGTAGAAGACAGGAGGGAATAAGGAAAAGAATCATATGTGAATTCTCTGCAGAAGTATAGTTCGGATTGTAGCTCCCTTTGAGGCTAGTCCTATTTTTAAAGATTGGTTTTCATTTTTTTTAAACCATTTACCACAGCATATCATAATTACAGTGAAAATAAAGTAGTGCCTCCCCTTACATTCATATTGCTATTCGGTTGTTCTTGTTTCTTTATAACACTCTCCCTCCACTTTTTCAGCTTGCAAAGATCAAAATAGGTAGGGCTGATGATACTGTATTGTCACCAAAGGGAACTGTACGAACACTTGGTGTCCTTTTTTTCTCATTTTGAGTAGATATGACTTAGGGACTTTTAATGGCTTACAATACCTATTGGGAAAAATTATAATCCTGAACAGAGTTTTTTATTTCTGTAAGATGGAACTTGAAACCTCATATACCACAGCAGATTGTCTATTTGTGCTTTGGATGAGAAAAAGCATGAAGAGCATACTTGGTTTTTTGGTATTTTAACTTTTTGAATATTTTTTTTTAAAGAGAAAGAGCATGAAGGAACCCCACTAAACCTCATTTTGTTGTAGAACTTTCTTACTACCTGGTTAGCTTCTGGCATTCAAACCAGCCACAGAGAAACTTTCTTAAAGCAACAGCATAGTAAGGGTGTCTACTTGGGAAAAATAAGCCATCCTACTTAACCAACCCCTTTTTTATGAATATGGTGGGAATATGGTGCTCTATCTAATTTTGGACTTTTTGTAAAAAAAAAAAAGAAAAGAAATTATTGTCCTTTCTGGAGATGAAAAATTGATGCATTATAGAGATAAATAATACATTTTCAAATAGCAGTGGGTGAAAAAGTTCATTAGTATTCACAGTGAAAGAAAAGGAAAGAGAGATGCGAGTACCAGGCAGAAAAAAACAGAGGGGAAGAGGCGTTTGCTGTGAAGAGGAATTCAGGAACAAAGAGCCTCTTTGACCAAGTATAAGGGCAACAGTTCTGAGGGAATGGTAACAATGGAGGAGGAAAAAAAAATACACAACATGAATGTAAAAAGAAAGAAGGGAAAAAATGGGGCTCCTTACCTGAACAGGCTTCAGCTTGAATTGATGGCCCACAGTCTTTGCTATGTACAAAAACATCTGTGGGATAAAAGAAGTGGGTGACTATGAAACTAGGCGATTTAATTTCACTGAGCTTATTGTCTGTTCACTCAGCAGCAGAGATGAAGAACTAAAACGTGATTTAGGAAATAAGTGAGGACCTTTCTCACTGTGTGATTGTGAGTTATTGTTTTTACTGTTGGCCACCTTGGGTGTCTGATGACAGGAAAGATAAACCTGCACATAAAAATTATATTTTTAGAAATGATATTATAATGGTTCATTGCACAGCCAGCCAGATGTTTAAATTGGATTTGACATTTTTATCCAAATATTGACCCCTTTCCAAGGACATGGGATAGGCAGATTTTGTTGTTCGATGATGTTATTATTATGGTAAGACAAGAATAATACCTATTTAAATTTACAAATTTATCTTATGACACATTTGTATCCTGACCGATTCCAGAGAATTCAGGAGAGTAGACTTAAGTAGAGTACTGTATTTAAGCTGGTGGGGGGTATATCTCCCCCCCCCATTTAAAATGTAATAGTCACTTTAAACTACTTTTGCTTTTATACAAAGACAAAGCATTGTTAGTTTTCCATTTAATATTTTTAATGTTATTGAGACAATCAATTTATTCAGATCAATTAAAGAATTTTTAGCTGCATTTGTACAACATGCTAAATTTAATTACTTGTAAAATTAGAGTGTTTCTTGTGGCATAGTGAATTGCATGAGCCAAGCATCAGAGGTAAGTTAATGATTCAATGAATGTGCAGATTCAGACAATGGGTTAATTTGGTATCTAAGACCAACATGATGTGGGGATCTAGCCTTTGTTCAGTGGTTGCATTCATGGCTGAGTCAACCATGTAAAGTTGAAAATTTCCTTACTGGTTTTCCTGAACTATTTGTTTTGATATCTTCATTGTAGATTATAGGAAATGGAAAAGACAGTAGGTCACATATACACACACTGGTGCAGCAGTGATAGGGATATGATAACTATTAGGTACCCATGTTTTCCCTTGGGGCAAAGATTAATCAAGCTGTTGTCAACTGTCCAGTTGGCATTTTCAGAAAAAGAAACTCCTGGGACATGATTTTACCAAGAGTATAATACTTTACTGAAAATTTACATTGGCACAGAAGAAGCGAAACCAGTTCTGGTTTTCCCACAGAAAGCTTGCTTAGTTAAACACTAGATTCCCTCGCCCCTACCCACTGGGTGTTCACATGGTACAACAATACTTCTTGAGTCCACTTCTCCATCGAACACCTGCGTTAGTGACCTTGGTGTTCTTGCAGGCTCTCAAAGATGCCTCGGTTGCCTAGATACCTTCCCTCCCACTTTTGCATTCCATTCCACAATCTCTACCCTGGTTTTTTTGTCAAGCTATGAGCGAGGGAGAAAATGTAGGTGAAAGGGCAAATCAATCTTGACAGCTTCTTGAGATCAGTTTGCCCTGGCATGTCAATATGCCTAATCATCCAACTGAAATGGATTTTCTTGCATCATTTGACATTCCTGTTAATATTTACTCCAGAATGAGATTTGGTAATACTTTGGAGACAATTTGGAAAAGATGCTTTGGAGTATGATCATAGCACCTATCAAAACTCTTAAAACAGCCACATATTTTCTTACTTTAACTTGGCTTTTCTGTAGCTGCCAAATATCCTGGAAAAAGATACAGGTGCTTTAAAGGTATTACATTTACTTTTTTTTCATCCTCCTCAGCATCTTCTGTAAATGGATCTGAAGTACTGCATAACCCTACTACTTATGGAGTCTCTTGCAAGGCATTGATTCTCTACTTGTAGTATACTGAAACTGATTTGGACTGTTTGCATACCACAGCTGGCAGATTCTTGCATCTGAGTCAAGGTAACCAGGTAAAATAGTCTAGGATCTTTCCAATTTGGTTGCCTGAATTAAAGGAATCAAAGGACACCAGACGTCTGGGCTTTAGTTTATGCCCCCTTCTTTTAACTATATTGAGAGAACTTTCTTTTTATATCACCTCTGCCTGGTAATGTTGCATTGTCTCCCTGGGACAAGGACCACACTTTTAATATTTAGAGCCCAACTTACTTCCATGTATTCCAGGTCTGGGTCCTTCAGCCTGTGGGATAAATTGAGAATCTAAAAGACAATTAAGAAACACAACAAAAATGGGGTAAGTATGTTATTTTTACAGTCTAGAAGAAAAAAAGGTGATTTGGTTTCTAGAACTCCACCTGATAGGAGCTAAGCAGCATAGAGAAAGCTGAAAACTTGACACCATTGTCCTTGCTTCTCTCTATATCCATTAAGCCTTCGGTGTCAATCAAGAACAAAGCTACCTGGAGATGGAATGGAGAAGAGAAATAAGTGGATACATATAGTGTGAATTCATCCTTTTCATCTAATTTCTGATTCAATAAATTGTGCAATGTGGATTATTCAATAATCATCTTAGGAATGTTTTGTGTACATAGCCACAGAATTCATTTCTAAAGTATATTACATGCTCTTAGCAGAGATGGTAAATCTTTTAGATTTCTGCCCTGGTTGAACTACAGTTCCCAGCATTCTTGATATTTTAAAAAATCAAAATGATGATAAACAGAATAAAAACTACAGAGATAAAACTACTGAAAACAGTCCACACCATCATGACCAAACTACAGGAAATTAATCACTTTATAATGGAAAAGATAGGCTAGGAGGGTCCAGCCAGCACCTGGTCCATTGATTCATCTAAGTTTGATAAGAGAGGCAACCAAAACAAGGCAAGAAAGGAAAATAGTTAGGAAGTGGCAAGAATCACATAAAACATAGCTGAGTACAGCAGCTATTACATGTGGCTGTAAAAAAGCAAGTTTCTACTTTCAAAACACTCTTCCCTCTCCCCACATTGTGACAAGCACACATTCTGCATAACTGGTAAATCTGCTGCCTTTTAGAATCTACATTTCCTGTGCTGAACAGATTTTTTTTTTAAATACAAGCTTCAGCATGCTGTTTAGTGTCCTAGTTCTCCATTATGCTTTTGAAATTTGGTGCTGGAGGAAACTCCTGAAAGTACCATGGACAACCAAGAAAACAAATGGTATATAATACAAATTAACCCAGTGTTCTCATTTGAAGCACAAATGACCAGATATGACTTTGTACACATTATATGAACCACTAGCTCTCTACAGAAGTCTTTAATGATGGGAAAAGTGGAAGGAAAGAGAAGAGGACACTCAATAGCAAGGTGGATAGATACAATTACAACAATGATAGGAGCACATTGGAAGATATGAAGCACCAGGTTAGGGACAGATCATTTTGAAGACCAGTATCTATTTGGTTGCCAAGACAAGTCAACATTGACTTGATGTCAATCAATCAATCAATCAATCAATCAATCAATCAATCAATCAATCAATCAATCATACAGACAACTCAATTAGATCAACCTCCAGCTTGGCCAAGCAACATTGTTTATGGCAAGATCTATGTTTTCTATCATACTATCAACCTTCTGGGTAGCATTAATGAACTCTAGTTTGGGGACTGTTGTGATATGTAGGAGGTGAGAAATGCATTAAATTCAAAAAATTGTTGAAAAATCTGGCACAGGGGCTACAAAGAAGAAGACAAAAGGCAGAAAGAAGAGGGGAATTACTTCTTGGATTGAACTCTCAAACTTTTACCTTTCCATTTTCATCAGAGACCAAAAATGGCTGATTCCATATCCAGATCCCTTTCGTGATGCTCTTAGTTCCTGGATGCCATTCAAAACCTGTCAATGGCTCATCTTCTTGACCCATCCAAGAGTCATCTGTAACAGTCTGCCAGCAAGGAAGAAATAAATGAGACAGGAAACATGTAGCTGCTGCAATAGCATGGTTAGTCAAATAACATACATTTTCCAATATATCAAAACATTACTTGGGCAAGCAACTTTCTCTATTTTTCTCCTTATTTCTGCAAAGTTCATCAATTTGCTTTTTGGTGAAATGCATGTTATTATTTTACTGTTACTTTTTTATTATTTATTCTTTAATTATTTTTGTGATTTATTTATTGTATAAATCTCCTGGGAGTTTAGAAACTCCTTAAGAAGCATTTGTACTCCACCAGTGAGATACCATGAGATATGAAATACTAGGCTTCCTTCAGTGATTGTATTCCTTTATTAAGCTGTTACATTTGCTTTTTCAGACAAGGAATGTAGTATGCCTTATTTATTTCTCCTTCTTCTCATATTCTTTAGAAAATTGAAAAAAATATGCAAAATGCAATGCATATAAACTCATTTTACATGCTTGATTTCTTGAATAAAATTAACACAACACTGTAAGATGATAGGAGGAGTATCATCCAATCCAAATCATTTTAAAACACTAAGAAAATAAATATTCTCAAACTTACCAGATTTTTAAATCTCCGCAGGAGGAAGTTGAGCAAGAAGGATTTACCCTGTCGCTGTTCCCCAATGATGGAAATTAAGCAGACAGGAGTATCTTTCACCTCTTCCTGCTCTAAGCAGGTACTCAGGGCCTCCGCATCCAAGTAAAGATCCCCATTTTCATCCAAACCTACCAGCTGAACTGGCTGCCCCAATACCATTGAAGCTGTTGGCATTTTCTGAAAAGGAAGACAACTAGCTCAAAACAAGCCAAGAGAGCCAAGATAGAAGAAACTAGGGCAGCTCAATTGTGATGGCCATGCCAGATTGACAGAAGTGGTAGGGAATGTGCTGTTTGTGAGCTTTTTGGGAAGGGGACTATATAACTTGGAGTGCGAAATGAAGTCAGTTTTCATTGACATATTGTCTTTCAATGGTTCTTTCTCTTCCTAGGGAATGGTTCTCATCAAGAGAGGAGAGGATAGCTTTGCTCAGAGACCTCTATTTTGTGGAGTGGCCCAGGTGATTTTGACATCTATGTGAAACCATTGGAAGTGTCATCCACCAGCATAGTCAGGTATCAACAGTAATAATATCATAACCCTACACCAAATAATGGAAGTGCTGATCCAGTAATTCTGTAGAGAGTTGTATTCCCTTGTTCAAAGTGGCCCACAACATGGGATCCTTCTTGACTTATAACTCTTCTTCAGATAGGTGACAGCTGCAGACAGGTGGACTTTTGAATATTTATATCTGGTACACTAATTCAGCCATCCTTGGATTGGAAGTCTTGCTCCCATTCATCCATGTCATCTCTTGTCTGGATAACTATAACATGATCTACATTTGATTGCACCTGTAAAGCTTTTGGAAGCTAACGCTAATACAAAATGTGGCAGCCCTGGGCTATGATGAATGATTCCTCTTATACTTGGGTGTCCACCCAGCTTTGGGAGCTGAACTGGTTGCACCTTGTTTTACAGATGTAGCTCAAGGTTGTGGTTGTCACCTTTATGGTCCTGTGTGGCTCTGAATCTGGTCATCTGCAAGACTGCTTTTTTCTGTATTCATCTGCTTATTGAAACAACTTCAAATCTATCTGTCTATCTATCTATCTATCTATCTATCTATCTATCTGTCTGTCTGTCTGTCTGTCTGTCTGTCTGTCTGTCTGTCTGTGTCTGTCTGTCTGTCTGTCTGTCTGTCTGTCTGTCTGTCTGTCTACCTACCTACCTACCTACCTATCTATCTATCTATCTATCATCTGCAATGTAGATGACCAGGTTGAGGCAAGGGAGGGGTCAAATGCATCATCAGTTTGGAGTCGCCACACCCTGTAAGAGACCTAAGTCTCCCCTTAAAGTCCATTAACTCTTATCTGGAACCAATTTGTCTTTACCATTAATAGATCAGATACTTGTATCTAGATAGCATGAAATAAACTTGTAGTGGTTTTGAACTCTATCCTAGTTTGTGATTTCTTGCACCTGACATACAATGCAGTAAAATCTTCCTAGTTCTACCTAGATGCAATCTTACCTTGTTGACCTCTTCCAGGTGAGGAAAATGTGAAATTTTTTCCACCAAACTCTTCAGCCGTGCATCTGGTTTCATACGTTCAGGGCGGCAGAGATGGCGGCATTCAGGGCAATTGTACTTAGACTGTGGAGAATTATTCAAGTGGATAAACAGACAGTCTTGACAGAAATTATGTCCACAATCTATGGAGACAGGATTAATGAAGGACTCCAAACAGATGGAACATTTGATGTCTTCCTGAAGGTCCTGGATCATGCCTCCTACAGACTTTGGTGTAGGGACTGTTGATGAGATCGGCCTGAAAGAAGCAAAGAGAAAGAATTGAATCAAACTGTGGGAAGCTCTAGCTTAGCTTCATGTGGTACTGTAGGACCAGAATGCTGTTCAGAAATCCAGAAGCTCCACCTTGAAGGATGAGCATCATAATCAGAAATGGGAAGGAGGGTGAAGTCCAGAGTTAAAATGACCAAACTATATCATTGCCTGCAGCCCAAATGCATCGATAGTTCATAGAAATTAAATCTGATTGTTATTTTCCCAGGTCAGAGTCTCGTACTACACCCATCCTTCATCTGAAGAATGGAGGAGGAGGAGGAGGAGGAGGAAAATGAGGAGGAGGAAAGATTAAAAACAAAAGAAAAAGGGAATATCAAATGAAGAAAATCAATGACTCCATCTACTTTGTATGTGGACCCTACAATACCATCTCTTATTTCAGTCTTCTACTATCGGCTTTACACTGGCCTGTGATCTCTTTTTTGCCTCCAGGGAGTGAAAGTGAAAAGACTGCTTTCCTTACTCCAAAACAATTGCACTAGTACATAGTATTTTGGCTTATTTTTATAATTTTGCATAGCTATTTGTCATAACCCTTTGTGGAAACCTTTTTTTTTCATGGTGGGAAAGTCAGCTTTGCAATGTTAGCTTTTATGGATTAAGTGGAAAAATGGAAACTAGGTGATATGACTGCCTTTCCATTATTTTTTATTGAGAAAATGACTAATCAAAAGTAAACAAATAACATGCTTAGTGTTTGATAATGGTGAACTGATAATCAGAGTTAAGTGATAAATAAATAACAGGTGGACTTAGATACCACTGATTTCTGTTTCTGGTTTCTCTTTTAGTTGATCTGAATTCTTAAAGCTGTCATTTATTCACTCTAGAAAGGGCTTACATATTATTTAAAGTTTTTAGACTACATCAATTTCCCACAGAACTGCAAATCAATCACAAGAATAAATAAAAACACAGTAATACTAAATAATCAGCAGAAAAATACAAAAGTTGCAATGAATTCTGAAATAACTGGAAAGGTTTTGATAAAAACAAACAAACAAACAAACAGCAAAATTTGACCAAAATAGCATAATTTCTGTCAATAAATAAATAAATAACAAAATCTCACAGAATCTTAATTTCATGGTACTCAACCATTTTTTTTAAAAAAAATCTATAATTTGTTGCTAGTAAGTTACAATATTTACCAATATTCCAATACATCAAACTGGAGGTGGTCATGGTGAAGATTATGAGAAAAGTTAGATCAAGTTATTACATTAATTCTTTCAGTATTATTCCACCAAATATTTTTCTTTGGAAAATAAAGAACCAACTCACGGTTTAGCACTATTTGTGTTTCCCATTCTGTGGTGACCAGGATGCTGAGGGATTCCAAACTTCTCCTTCCTAAAACAGAGAAGATCACATTGCTAAGAAGAGGGTCATCTCCCTCTATTTTCCTTATCCTTTGTATTTATTTATTTTGTATCTGTTTTTATTATTTTTATAAATAAATCAAGGTGACAAAGTATCCACACACCTGTTAGGTGTGTTAGGCTAAGAGAGAGTGACTGGCCCAAAGTCACCCAGCTGACTTTCATGGCTAAGGCTGGGCTTGAACTCATGGACTCCTGCTTTCTGGCTTGTTGCCTTAACTACTAGACCAAACTGGCTTTTCCTTATCCTTATCTTATCCAGAATCTGAGAAATAAAGATGGGGCAGAGAAAGAAGAAAAAAGAAAAGGGGTCACGAAAGACCAGTCCTTTGACTTTATTTGGGATGGAAGGAATAAAAAGAACCATTTGTACAAATGAATGCAAAAATTAATGGACCCAGTCTGACCATTATACACGAACAGGCAATCCTATTCAAAACTGTTCAGAACAAAGGTTTCTGTTTTTATTTATTTTGTATTCTTAATCATGATTTAAAATCAAATTATGATAAGCAAAAAATTAAGCAATGAGAACAAAAAGAAAAACAGATAGAAAAACAAAACCAGGGACAATGGGACTGTAGTCCAAGATATTAAAAATCAGCTAAGTTGGGAAAAGCCAATGTACGGAACAGCAACTTCAAATCTATTTTTTTTTTAAAAAAGAAAAGAAAAATAAGCTATGTAACAGTGAGCTGGGACAAAAAATATAAGGGACCTAGGAAATTCTAGAAAGTTTTATTATGGGGGTACAGTAGGAGTAAAGGCAGCATATAGAACCTTGGAATTCTCCTCTTAAGGATTTTTTTATATTATTTGAAAGTAATATTTTATATTACTTTGAAAGTATCCTCTGTCCACTCCCCTGCCATCCAGGGAAGATTTGGAACATAAGCTCACTGAAAAAAATGTACAGTTCTGATCATGTGTAAAGATTAGTTCTGGAAACTCGATTAATTTAATACAAGGAAAGGAACAGGACGTTCTTATTAAAGTTGTCGTATATATTTGTTCACTGATAAAGGTGAAAACCTGATTTCTTGTGATGTTACGGGCACATCCATGTTACTTTGAAGGAAATAATACAATCATAGTTTATCATTACCTTTAGTGATTGGTTCAATTTTCCAGTCTAACTTTTAGACTTGGGATTTCCTTGTGGTCTCCTCTCTGAGTATAACTCTGTTTAAATTGTCAAAATCAGTCAGAGAAGGTTAGGGTTTGGGTGCAGCCAAAAAGACCTGCTTCTAATTTCAGTCAGCTTGTTTACTTAGAAGAAATCTAAGTAAACAATGTATTTAGTTCTATCCCATCTTTATTATTTTTACAGGCAACTCAAAGTGGCAAACATATCCAATACACCTTCCTCTTCCTATTTTCCCCACAACAACAACTCTGTGAGATGGGTTGGGCCGAGAGAGAGTGATTTAATTTTAAGTTTAGAGTATTATACTGGATTAAAGGGTCTGTAGATAGAGCCATATGGTAACTGCCTCACAATCAGGAGGCAGTTAATTCGATCCTAGGTAGTGGCAGATGTTTCTCTATCTGGGTACAATGAGTAACTTTCTGCTGTGAACTCAACATAGGCATCAGGAAGGGCATCCTGCCAGTAAACGTGAGCTCTGTTCAGTTGTCCAACTTCACCCCAATGCAAGGGATTGCAGGTTTGTTAAAAGAAAAAAAAAATAGAGGATACCAAGCTAAGAAAGACTGATGGAATTCATTAATTTGGTCATTACAAAATACAATAAACTTGTAAGAGAGATTTAGGATTAGAAGTATTATTTCTGCTTATCTCAGGAAACTTATCTCAGTTTATATGGCTTTTATCATTGGCTTAAAGTGAACTGCCATTTTTCATCCCTGCCGTTCATCTCCTTCATACCAAAGAAGGAAAGTGTCTCTTCTTGATGGTTGGCTTTGAGGTGAGAAATGCAAAGTCTTTATAGCACAAAGTGTTTTTGTAAGGAAGTTCTCCAAATATTATATATTTTGATTTCCATCTTTGACAGTAGCTTCTTAAGATGAATCTTTCTAACACTTAAGTGAACTCGAAAACAAGTTCCACGTTGAGCAAGCTAAAGAGCAAATGTTAAAACATATCACCTTTTGTTTTAGAACACCATAGCTTTCATTACCGTACAAATTAGAAAGAGAGAGAACAAAATTGATTCTTCCACTCTTCTGAACATCTGCCCCTGTTTCCTACTGCTAGAGACAAAGTGTTTTGTAATAACTTTCATCTTCTATTTCTGTAACATAATCGACCCACTATTTCAGGGCTGGCTCTACTCAACCATACCCATAGTTTTTGTTTTGTTCCTGACTGCTTTAATGTTAGGTTCATTAAAAAAAAATGCATTGGATTTAACTGTGATTGGCAAGGGTGGGGACATAAAAAAAGCCAGCCAAACAAGAAAAGCCTGTCAGGAAATAATACGACTTTCATATGTTCCTCTTCACATTTTCATTCTGAAGTTCCTATTGAAGCATGTGACATCAAACCATATCACTTTAGTTCAATGAACTCATAAAAAGCCTCACACTATTAAGCATTGAGGCAAAAGCAGTTAGTTAGCAATATTATAGTATTGTATTGTATTGTATTGTATTGTATTGTATTGTATTATTATATTATAACATTATATCCCTATATGACGAACCTGTTGGAGCTAAAATTGGGAATTCATAGTTGAGTACTGTATCTGGCTGTTCTTAGTGGATAGGTACCTCCAGATAGCAAAAATTAGGACAAAGAACACAACAGCAGACATTTCTGTCCTTTTGTGATAAAATAGATTATGAACAATACAACTGCTATTAGGAAGACTTATTTTGAATCCCTCCATTTAGAATTTTCTTACATTATCTTCTTGTTCTTGTAGCCAATTCTGATTGCTAATCCAGTAGTGGTACTTACTTACAATTAGTAAGACTTCTAGGCTTAAAAAAACCCCTACACTTTTAGGGTAGACCAAGCTAGTTAAAAGCAATTGACCTTGTCTGATCTCAAACACCTAAATGAAGTTTTGCCTGTTTAGTACTTGGATGAGACACCACCAGGAAATAAAGAAGAGACCAGACTGAGAAGTTGAAAAAAAATCCCCCAAAACAGGTGTAAAAAAATATCTCTATGGGATTGTCAAAATTAAGATGTGATTTTAAGAAATGTCAAGACTTGAACTTGATTCATGGGAGTTAAGAGATGGGCAAATTGAAGAAGAATTATTAAATTAATCTCACACAAAGGAAGTCCCCCACACAACTGTATAGTCTTGCAATGTCACTTCAAAGTATCTTTCTTAAAACTGGCATCCCTGCATCTATTGGACTTCATCTCCCAGAATTCCCAGCCATTTTTACTGATTGAAAATTTTGGAATTTTGAAGTCCAACAATTTGGACAACACTCTCTTGCGAAAGACTGCTTTGGGATTGACAAAGTAATGAATTTATTAATAATTAATGACACTGCTGAAGATGTTATTGGGCGAGACTACTTCTTGCTATATATTTATTAAATCAAATTAATATGGCGCTCATCTCACAGCATCTCTGTTCCTTCAGGAAGAAGTTGGCTATGCTATAATAACCAATAAACTGGAATAGCAATTTGTCCAACTGATTTTCTCTGGGTCTAATCCATCCTGCCTAGGCCTTATTACTAATTCTCACATGTGGAGGATTTGAAAACAAGCTTTGCCCCCACCCTCTATGTTTATCTGAAGCTGTAAAGCATCTTATCTGCCACTCCTTAAGTCCATGTTCTATTTTAATCATCCTTCCTTATCTTTATTCTGGAGGAATAAAAAATTAGCTATCAGTTCTACCGAACTGGTATGTATGTATGTATGTATGTATGTATGTATGTATGTATGTGTACGTATGTATGGAGAGAGAGAGAGATTAGATATAGATATACAGACAGTGCTTTTTTTGTAAAAAAAAAAAAAAGGTGCCGGAACTCACACATGTCATACAACCCACCTTGCCTACCCTACAAGGTTCCATCCAAAAAAGGTGCTGGAACTCCGTTCTGAGCGTTCTATGAGAAAAAAAGTCCTGGATACAGATATAATAACCCTCTTGGTTCTCTCCTCTTCACCTTTTATTACATGTGATACAACTAAAAACCACCAGATCCTGTAGTTCCAATAAGACAATTGGATTTTCCTCTGAAATCTTTCTTTTTTATTGTTATTATTGCTTGGTGAAATAGCAGGGGAAACTATTTGAAAACCATGCCTGGTAGGTATCCATCCCACCACTCTTTCTCTGATCCTTCACTGGCAGAATCAAAATACTCTTAGCGAGCAGAAAACTGAGCAGAAAACTTCCACCTCCCAACCCTCTCCGAGTTCTCTCCTTGTCGAAACGAAGCTCAGAGAAACGCGAACTGATCGCGAATGCCACAAATATCGCCACCCGACAGGAGGCAGGTCGAATTTCAAGAAGCAAAAACCAAAGGGGACGACGAGCGACGCTTTCTTCCCGGTCAGCTGAACTTGACAAAGCAGAGCATAAGGAGGATCAGGCAGGCAGAAGGGACAGGGGCAAAAAAAGTCCTTAAAAGAAGGCGACCCCACCCCCTGCTCTCTTACCTGTCCCGGGTCAGGCTCGGTAACGTTTGGGGCGAAGGAGTTAAAAGCGAAAGTGAAAAGAAGCATGTTGGAGGCAGAAGGCATCGCTACTTCCCCATGCTGGAGAGTGATAAAGAAGGTGGCGCGGATTGGTCCACCAAAGTCTCAAGGTTGATGGAAAGATGACGCGAGGGAGGAGAGTAAAGAGCCGTTTATAGGAAGAGAAGAATCCGACCGTACTAAGAAGGCGAACGCGTTTCTGATCCGGAATTCAGTTCCACCCTGAAGTTTGCATAGTTTTCTCTTGGCGTGCAGTGCTGGAAGAACATTCATGTTAAGTCATTTTCATCCCTTCTGTGCAAACAGGCATGCAGAAATACACAAACCTGGAATTGAACTGAGCTTTCTTTCTTTCTTTCTTTCTTTCTTTCTTTCTTTCTTTCTTTCTTTCTTTCTTTCTTTCTTTCTTTCTTTCTTTCTTTCTTTCTTTCTTTCTTTCTTTCTTTCTTTCTTTCTCTTTCTTTCTTTCTTTCTTTCTTTCTTTCTTTCTTTCTTTCTTTCTTTCTTTCTTTCTTTCTTTCTTTCTTTCTTTCTTTCTTTCTTTCTTTCTTTCTCAGTTTCTTAATCTCAAATTCCTGCAATGTGGGTATAGTCAGTAAACTGAATCTTCAGGTAATAATGTTTGAACTTGGAGTTGCAAATTGACAGGCAGAAGTGGAAGATACAGGGAGGCTGGAAGCACACTGCAAGCCCCTTTACCAAAAGATAAACCGGGGGGGGGGGTTGTATCTCCTGGGGTGGACCATGCAGACATTTTGATAATCTGGACAGCATTGAAGGAGATGCCAGAGTGATTAATTGAATTATTTAGAGCAACCATGAAGGCCTTAGAAAATATATTCAAATGCTGTGATGGGTCTATATTGTACCTAAAAGATCAGAATTGTGCAAGTTATGGTATTCCCTGTGAGACTCTATGGAAGTGAAAGTTGGAATTTAAAGAAGCAGGATAGGAAGAGTATTAATGCTTTTGAACTTTGTGTTGGAGAAGATTCTTGAGAATTTCTGTGAACAGCCAAGGGAACAAATGGATGGATCATCAAACAAATCAACCCATAGTTCTCACTTAAGACACAAATGATCAGACTTCAATTATCCTACTCTGGACACATTATGGGACAATCCAGCTCTATAAAGAATGCTTTAATGCTGGGAAAAGTGGGAGGAATGAGAAGAGGCAGCAACATGGATATGCTTAGTTACAGCAGCGAAGAGTGCACTGTTGGAACAGCTGAAGGATCAGGTTAGGGACAGATCATCATGAAGAATAACTATCTATCTGGTTGTTAAGAGTCAATGACTTGATGGCACATGACGAATCAATCAATTTTCAGTTGCCATGTCAAGGGTAGCAAACTGGTGGCTTGTCCAGTTGGTTTGGAACTACATTTCTCAGCATCCTTTAGGCTTGGTGATGGATGCTGAGATTACTAGAAGTTTGGTTTTCAATTATTTTGGAGATATATAAAATGTCCCACCCTTGTACTCAATGTAAGAGTGGTGCTAATTTTTTTCTTTTCCACAAAGTTTCCTTTGAGTTGAGTTTGACTTGTTGGCCTCTTCTTTATAGGGATGGATGAATAGATAGATAGATAGATAGATAGATAGATAGATAGATAGATAGATAGATAGATAGATAGATAGATAGATAGATAGATAGATAGATAGATAGATAGATAGATAGATAGATAGATAGATAGATAGATAGATAGATAGAATGGAAGTGATAAGCCAGTTCTCTTCATCCAATAGGGACCCTCATTGGCTTTTACCACTCTGTTAATTAAAGATGATCTTGTTAAGCAAAATGTATAGATAGCCTAATGCTCAAGCAGATCAGTGAAAGGGCTAATAGCAGGCCCAGCAGATCTTGGTTCCAAAAATATAGCTACCACTGGATACCAAGAAGGTAGAAAAAATAACTCTCTACTTCAATCTAGGGGTTGTCCAGATTTTTACTCCCTACATAGGACTGCCTAGCACTGTTCCAGTTTTTCCATAGAGTTTATTTTACAGTACTTAGGATCTGGAACTACAAAGTTATACTCTATATGACTTTCCATGTTTTTATATCTATAATTCCAATCTCCTATTATGAAGAAGAAGCTTTGACTAGACTTAATATGCATATTAAAAGACCAAAAAAATAATAAAAAATAAATAAAAAACCCCAAACCCAAGAAACAAGATTTTGAAAATAAGGCTATCATATCAGTTTAAAAAAATGCAAAAACCACTATATCTGTGCTGCCATTACAGTCCAAATATGATTTTCTTCACCTAGGAGTTGTAATTGCTCTTATTCAATATGCTAAATTTTGTTAAATATTGAATTGCAGTTAGGTGGATATCAATACATATGTCTTAGTTATGTTGCCCAAATTTTGCTTTTTTTATTAGTTTATAGCTGAACCTATTATGGGAACCCTCCAAAAAAGGTTATTTGGGTACCCAGCTTAAATATATTGTGCGGATTCAAAATTCTTGAAAAAGTTAATATGTTGTCATATGGAACACAAGCCTGAAGATACAATTTAGTCTACAACGAGCATACTAATTTGAAAAGCAAAAGCTGAAGGAGTAAAACTCAAAAGATGTTCAAAAAGATATATAGGAATTATGTATTAGACCAACAGAAGATTTACATTAGCTATAGGTTTCTGCATGTGCAAGAAAATGAAAACATTATGTCAATATTGCCATCTAGTGGTGACTAACTGATATTTCCAGATTTTCCTGTACTTTTTTTTCTCTTCCTTATCTTTATCTTTATGTTGTTTTTGTTTTTTGTTTTGGTGTTCAGCAGTTGCAAATCATTTAATTCTTAATGTATTGTTTGTTTCTTTGTTTGAGAGAGAGAAAGGAAATGCTTTAATGAATAAAAGTGCATCAGATGTATTTTAGAATAGAATATTTTATTGGCCAGGTGTGATTGGACACACAAGGAGTTTCTCTTTGGGGCATAAACTCTCAGTGTACATACAGAAACAAAGTAATACAATCCTATGATACTAATAGGAGAGGCTAATAGAAAAGATGACAATAAACAATTAAATTATAAATTTATAAAAATAATAAAAAATAAAAATCTTTATATTCTCTGAATTTGCTTACGTCAGTTCTATTTTCGGGTTTGTATTTTCAGGTTTCCCACTGTTTGGGAAATAGTGTTTGTTTGTTTGTTGATATAATTTATGTACTCACTATAAAGGTAGCTCTTTGGGGGGGGGGTAGGAGGAAGGATGTACCTTTGAGTCAATGTTTACTACTTGGGCTGCCGGGACTAGTCCCTGTAGAATACTTGGCAAAATTTTGGAAATGGGTTGTCCTTTCCTTCTTCATACGGCCGAGAAAGACTGTGTGCATGCCCAAGTTTACCGAGCTGGCTTTGTACTGAACTGGGACTAGAACTCACAGTCTCCTAGTCTGATACCTTGGACACTACATCAAGCTAGCTCTTTCATTGTAATAATTAAAAGCAGATAAAAAGAGAAGAACTGGAGAATGGATTGACCTAGAGATGAGCTAAAGATATCAGGCAAATCTTCACACATGAATGCTTGGTTGTTTATTCATGGAATTAGAAGGGATGCTATAAGTACTGTTAGTCTACAATTTGATTTAGATAGTAAAACTCTGGTAGAAGTATAGAATAAGATAAGGGAATGTTGAAAATATCTAGATGGGCTTTAACATCTTGTATGCACTTCACTTATTGCTATGGAAATTATCACATAAATGTATAGTGTACATAATGATTTCAAACTCTTGCTTCTGGATCCCTATAGCTGAAGGCATGTTTGTGTATAAGAATTTGTTTTAATAAACCTCAACTTTGTCATTGTGCCTGGTTCATTTGGACTTAGCTAGGAACAGATCTTCCAGCGGATATTTTTCCACAGCAGAACACAATGACAAACTATTTCCATACTGTTGCTGAGAAACCCGCATGGAGGAAGAAGGAGTATTGGGTTTGTTCGCCACTTTGTGTTATTTATAAAAATAATAAAGTCAGGATAAAAATAAATAAACAAATAAATAAATGCATCCATAAAGTCATCATAAGCTGAATCAGACTTGAACAATACTTGACTATATGATTTTAAATAGACAGAATACAAGACATACAGGCTGCATAGCTATTTCATTGTACAGTAATGCTTCATGTTACATTCTTAGACAGATAAAAAGAACTTCATTGTTTCTGGGGCACAAATAACTTTATTGAAGAAGAACCAAGCCATGGGCCTAAAGTGGGTCCATTGCTGGTTTTTCCATCTCAAATATGAAATTATTGTAAGTTTGCTTTTCCAAGAAAAGACCTGTGATATTTTACAAATATGGTGCCCTCCACAGTCATTATACTACATCCAGAAGCTCCAATCAGTGGGGTCAGTAAGACATGAACGGTCCTAGATATCTGTAAAGGTATATTAAGTCAGAAAACTTAAATGCACACTCTATGTTCAAATACAGTATTCTTTGGAAAGATGGCCACTCTGGAATGAACAGTCACATAACACTGTTGCTTTTCTGTACTCCTTCTATGCTCTTTGTAATACCTGATTGGTCTTTGATCTATCTGGGTTCTTACAGTCCTACCCGTTTCTTTGAATAATACAATTAAAAAGGCTCCTCCCTACCCTGGGAAGGAGTCAAGTGTTAACTCTCAGTCCCCTTGGAGAAGTTAATCACAAGTAATTTATTTAAACAAAAACAACAAACTGTTTCCTTTAAGATGCTAGGAGGAGCTATATAGGGAGTATAAAGTTTACAAAAGGAGGTCAGAGTACAGTGACAGTTATTCTTATTCTTCTATGCTTTGTCTACCTTTCTTCTTTTATTACTTGACTTAAAGTCAATCGAGATAGACTCATAAACAAAGTTGGTGAGATTTCTTGGGATTGAAGGACTGGCCCTTCTCTCTCTTCTTTTTTTTTTTTTTTTTTTTTTTTTTTTTAAAATATATTTTTTAGATTTTATAGGGGTACAGGGGTAACATTAGGTGCTTAGGAACCACCATGGAGGGTGGGTATATTAAACATCCAAAAAAGGAAGACAATCACAGATATATAGCTCAACTCAAGCTTCCCTCTCTAATTCCCTCATTTAATTTTACATATTCACATTAATGAGTTCTATATAAGTTTCAAACGGTCCTATCAAATATCAATTACATTTCAATTCTAAAAAATCCCAATCCTGTTTTTAAGCTTTACTAACTTACAATTACTATATTTCAATTAGCCTTAAATAGACATGTTATTAACACTTGGGTGCCCTTTTTTTTTTTTTTTACTTAATTATATCTGGTATATTGTTCTTACAACAACATTCCCATATCTTCTTCATTGATACCATTTTTTTTCTCTTATCACCCATCCCTCTTATTCTCCTTTTATTTCTAAATAATTCTCTTAAAATAAAAATATCAGGCCAACAAATAAATTTCTATCTAATTTAAATATATATTCTATCAATGCCTCTATATCTATAAAAATCTTTTTAAACCAGTAGATAGTTTACTTCTCCAATATATATCATATCTAAGACAAAGTAATATTACAAAGGGTATCCTCTTAAAAATTTCACGTATTCCATTAGTTGTTAAGTCAGTCAAGAAATCAAAGCCTTTTTAATCCCATTAGATAAGACTTTAAAATACATTTTTAAATCTAACTCTAGGCTTCTTTCTGTGCCATAATGGTTTCCATAGTGAGGTTCCTACATAATCAAACCACACTATTAAGGGGTCCATATTCTTTAACGCTTCAAATTGGTCAAAGTTCTCTTTCCTTTCTTCTAATAGCCTTTGGATGGTAAAAGCTGTTTTATTCCATGTTATATTTGCCAATTGTTTATCCACCTTTTCTCGATTTTCAATAGGTTGTATCTGAGTGTCAGTCTCTGTTGATGTTGGTATTGGTGTTTCAGACATCTCTGTTGAAGTTGTTGTATAGTCATCAGACTTCTCGATAGGTTGTGTTGGAAGTTGAATAAAATTAGTTTGTTTTGTGGTTTCCACAGTTTCTCTCAGTGTAGGGAAAAGAGATTGAAAAAAGGAGCTCACATCCTTTGCAGCTTCTAGAATTGTTTCCAATATAAGATCATAGTCCAGTTGTGTATTAAGTTCCATATCGATAGTAATAAGGCTTTTTAATCTTTAATCTTTAAGGAAGGCTCTGCTTCATAAGAATCAAGCAAGCATTCACCTTCAGTTTTCAATAGGCCAGCTGCATCGTTATCTTATCACTCTTTCAGGGTCATAGCCATTCCCAGCCATAAAGAAATATAATTGCAGTACCACTTTTCGACACAAGATGTCCTCAGCAAACCAGAAAATCCTTTTTTTTTTTTCTTTCCAAATAATAGATTTTTTATTTTTCGTGTTGAAAGAGATGAAGAAAGGGTTCAAAAATAATGAATACGTAGTTGTAACAATAATAGTCAAGAATAGAATGTTTTCAGGTCCCCTCAGTATTCCAAAATTTAAATAGTATCGAAATTAACTGGTTTTTATTTATATATTTTTTTTTCCAACGCTGTTTTTCCCCATTGCTCAAACGCTGCTTCCTCACGACAGGGAAATAGTTCAAAGAAAGCTTTTAACAGGAAAGTAGTTAGGGAAAAAAAAAGGGGGTAGGAAAGGTCTCACCCGGATTCTCCACGGGGGTTCTTTCGCTTAGATGTTCTTCTGGCTTTCAGCTGGTGCGACGAAGTGATCGTCCATTTTGAAGGGCGATCTTTTCCTCCGACGGCCCTAAGGAGAAAGTTCGAACTGGGGAGAGCCGCCGCTCTTCCCCAGTCGAGCAGGAGCCTCCTCTAGCGGTGGTCGCCTCTACGGGGCGACTTTCGACCCGATTAAGGGTCTACCGACGCAGGGAAACCAGCCGGTGGGAGAGAGAGATCTCTCCGTGCGACTGCTGGTGTCGCAATCCGGAACCGGAAGCCCCTTCTCTCTCTTCTGATGGGTAAGAGAATATTTTTTTCTTTAAGGCACTTATTTTTTTTCAAAACAGGTGGGTGTATAAAATACAAAGAGGTTCATCCTTCCTTTCTTGTTTACTAGGCACCCAATTTTTTATTACTTTGAAAAATTAAACACAAACATTAAACATAAACAGATGATGAGAGAAATCTCCCCCCCCTTTTTTTTTTTTTTTACAAAAGGTAAAGTTTAGCCCAGGGGTCTTCAAACCTGGCCCTTTTATGACTTGTGGACTTCAACTCCCAGAATTCCTCAGCCAAGCATGCTGGCTGAGGAATTCTGGGAGTTGAAGTTCACATGTCATAAAAGGGCCAAGTTTGAAGACCCCTGGTTTAGCCTATTTAGCCCAGGGCAGGTTACTAATTTTACTTGTTTTGATTTTAGAAATGGTTCTACTGTTAAATGAATGCAATTGGGTAAGACCCTAGACCTGGTAGTAGAATATATGAAAATATATTAGGTATTTCTTTCCTATTTTAATCAAAACATTTTTTTAAAGAAATTCTTGTCTTTTATTTTTAAGGAGAGAAATTTCTGAAGTCGGGGAAAGAATCTACTGGGTGTTCCGATTATATATGCATTTGTTTGATAAATGTAGATAACAAAATAGTTACTTTGACTCATAGATTCCAGGGCATTCTTCCAACTGTTGTATATCTAGCTGAGGCTGGCTTTATACAGGATTGTTAAATAGCACAGTTTTAAGTAATGTTATTTTTTTTTTACTAAAAAATAATTTGAATTTATTATTTGGATTCTGAGAAAGGGTTTATTTTGTTTTATTGGATATTTTAAAAATATGTTTGGATTTAATGTGGTTTTTGTAAAGTTTGAATTGATAAGATTTATTCAGCTGTGATTATTCATGATTTGTACTCTTGTTAATGTAGTATTTCCTGAGGTTTACATTACAGATACCTTCTTTTTCCCTTTTTTTAAAATTTACCTTTAGGACTAAGTGTTTTTCAGATTAATCTAAATAATAATTAGATAAATATTAAAAATTATTTACAAGGGCAACCCAATGCCCTTCTAGACCCAACTCCCTTAATCCAATCTACATGGTTCAGAGCTGTAGGAAGTAGAGTCAAATATTATATATCTGTTTTCTCCAACATTAGGAGGTACAAGCTGAAAGATTTATTTATAAATTTATTTATAAAGTTTATTTCCCTTGCTTACTGCCATTTCAAAAATGCCATTAAATACAATTATTTATTACATTTGTAACCTCAGAATCAGTATAGTATGCACAATTACCATCATATAAGTAAGAGAGCATAAAAGTTTAAATTAAATGTAGAAAACTTTAAAGGTGAAAGGCTTAAGTGTAAATTCAGAAATATGAAATGAAAGGGGAAAATTCACTTTGTCTGTCTATCTGTTGATTGATTTGACTACCATACGTTAATTACAGTGGATCCAAGATTACACTTGATTTTCATGGTAAAATGTAGGTGTACCATATTTTGACTGCAAAAATGTGGAAAATCACTAGATGGTAGCAAAGAGATACAGAGACAGCTGCTTCTTCGTTGTTGTCTAGAATTTCCCTTGAAATGATACTTCAATTTATGATGTCATTGCATGGTGCTAATTGAGCACTCTAAACCTTATCATATATATGGGCTGTCATCCAATGGTGGGATTCAAATATGTGAACAACCAGTTCTCTGTGTACATGCCGCTTCCGGAAGTCCATTCTGGGCCTGGGCAACAAAACATTAGTTACCAGTTCTGCTGAACTGGTGTGAACCGGATGAATCCCACTATTGGGGTCATCTATTGCTAAAGCTAGTTTATCATTCCACTGCAAGGTTTCTTCACTTACAGAGAGGATGTTGCTGTGCATTGGATCTAGGATTACATTCAGCAATGGATCAAGGAAATATAAGGAATGATCATTAGGGCTACTCTTGAAATGGGACAGAATTACTTTTTTCTCCTGCCACAGAAATTTTCTTTTACAGTTTGAAGGACAGAAAGGAACTGATTCACCACCTGGAAACTGTTTGTAACAACTAGTTTTTGTGTGTTTTGAGGAAAATTAGTAAAGACGTGCTACTGTGTTGCTATTTAATGTTAAGCTCAGTAATTCTGTCTCTTAGACAGAATGTTGGCTTTGGACTCAGAAATCTAGATTCAAATGTTTTATGTACATTTAGATATATTTACATACGGATAAGAGTAAAACGGGAAAAGTATGACTCCTGACATTCTGTGGGCCTGGCCTGGGTTAGTTTTGAAACTTTTTCTTCCTTCTTGCTATTTCTGTCTTTTCTCACATACATATATGGACAAAAAGGGAAAATAAATAAGGTATAAACTAAATTAGTAGTCAAAAATCAATTGTGCTCTGGGGGCCACATGTTTTGGGTACTCTTACAAAATTGTTTCCAGGACAGACCATCTTTTCATAAAAAAGATGTGATTAAGAATATGAGAAATTGCAAGTTATCCATTTACCTGTAGTAAAATTGGTGAAATTGATCCACTCCAATGGTCCTTCAGGAATGCTTTTTAACTTCTGTTTGTCTAATTATTTTTCCTGCCTGCCTCAAGGAGCTGGTAGGCATATTTTTCCAGCAGTGAAAGAAAGCTGCTGATATTGTATATACTATTTTGTTTTTTAAAAAAAAACTGACCATGAGACTTATACATTTTCCAAAAGTATTCTTAAAAATAGGGATTATACCATAGCACAGATAAATCATTTCTTCTGGTTGCACTTTCCCCCCTATTATCTTTGCAACTCCCCAAAATGACATAGGAAGTCATTTAAGGAGATTTGGCAGAACCTTTTGTAAAATATTGATTTTTGAAATTTCTTGGGTACAGCAATAGGTATATTATTGTTTTTATTATTATTTTGTTACCCAGCTTCATTATTATTTTGTTACCAAGTAAGATCTGATGGAAAAGGAAACAATGGTACAGATTATGGATGCCCACATTTGAAACAGACACATATGCTTTGCTTAATTTCATGTACATGGTAGACATACATGCTTATGAACCTATCCATCACACTATTCCCTTTCAACATATGCAGCATTAAGGTTGACTCAGCCTTTCATCCTTCCAAGGTCGGTAAAATGAGGGCCCAGATTGTTGGGGGTAATATGCTGACTCTGTAAACCGCTTAGAGAGGGCTGTAAAGCACTGTGGAATGGTATATAAATCTAAATGCTATTGCTACCGTGTTTCCCCAACAATAAGACCGGGTATTATTATTATTATTATTATTATTTGCCTCCAAAACAGGCACCAGGTCTTATTTTTGTGGAGTGGCTTTTCCACTCACCTCCGACACTGACAGTCCTGCCCAGCCAGCCCACTTCTTCTGTGACTGAAGGAGCAGCTTCATTCTGTAGCTCAGAATGCAGCTTGGGCCTGCATTTCACAGTCAGGCCTTTCCGGAAGGCCTCTACAGCCGATAATGGAGCAATGGATTCAATCCATAGCTCGGTTCTCGGCTGTAGAGGCCTTGCAGAAAGGCCTGAATGTGAAATGCAAGCCTGGGGATGCCGCGGAAGAAGTGGGCTGGCAAGGAGAGACCTGGCTGCCAGGTAAATGGGTGCGGGGCACGTGGGGCAGCTCCATCCCCCCACCCCCACCCTAGCTTGATTTGTAGTTGTGTGCCTTGCCCCATAACTAGGGCCTATTTTTGGGTAGGGCTTATATTAGGCCCACCCCCAAAAATCAAGTTAGGGCTTATTTTGGGGGTAGGTTTTACTTTCAGGGAAACATGTTATTAAGGAAAGAATGGAGATGAAATAAGAAGGAAGCAAAAGAAAATGGAGAGAGGAAATATGAAAAAATAAAATTGATCTATCTAGCGTTACACACCATCCCTATGTCCTCATTATCCATACACATATGCATACATTATATTATTCCCTCATATATTTCTCATCAACTCGATTTTATTTTGGGATCAAAGTAATCTCTTAGTTTGATTTTTAAAAAGTGCTGAAGTTGTCTTACTCCTTTTATCTCACACAAATACTCCCAAGCCCTGAAACTCATTGGATGGTGTTGGGTCAAGAATTCCTTCAGATCTGTACCTTTATTTACTACAGATAAGTGAAGTAGTGATATGTGCTGTAATGGGAATGACCATTTTTGAATGACACACAGCATATTTTTAAAGTTCCAAGTCTCATATGTTAATTATTAATTAATGAATAATGAATTCTAAACAATGTCATCATAGACATTGCTGATCTAAAAAGTGACCCAATGTAGCATATTTTGTTTTATCTTTGGCTACCCTTCTTGGTCCATTCAGTCTCTTTTGATGTTTCTCTTCTTGTCTTCACAGGTATTACAGAGGCCCAACCATCTCCAGGTGAATAAAGTTTTCTATGGAGTTCAGCTGCATGGAACTCAGGACCCAGACACTAACCTGCCTATCTTGCTCTCCCCACAGCTTGTGGCCGATTTATCCCCTCTGCCCGAATAGTAGGAGGTACAGAGGCTGAGGTGGGTTCATGGCCATGGCAGGCCAGCATACAGATTTTAGACTCACATCAGTGTGGGGGAACCCTCATTGCCTCACGCTGGGTTCTCACAGCAGCACATTGCTTTAGCAGGTGAGAACAGTTTCCAAACTTCACTCCCTTCATACAAAACCCCGCAGGGTTGATTCTCAGACTTCTGAAACTAATTTATAAAACTTCATTTCCTTTACCAAGGGATCTGGCATCCTGGAGGTCAGTTTCTACCATTCTTTCGTGGAGAAACCATACATTCAAGCTATTAGCTAATATTTGACGCTCATGACAAACACTGTTCTCCCATTCCTAAGGAAGTGAGTTTACAGTCACACCCTTTCTAATAGATTCTATCATGTTTTTTTTTTAAAATTATTGAGGCATAAAGCCCAATCTCCCCACAAGATTTCTTTTCCTGTTTCCTCACCACAATTAAAATACCTTTTTAACTTTCTCTTAACTACCTAATTTCAACTTCCTCCTCTTCCTAGCTGAATTTTAAACAATATATCTGTTTTCATTCTCATATTCCTGCTTATGTTTTATTAGCCAATTTCTCTGTCTACAGTCTCTCAGATCCCTCTCTATTTGCCATTCTTTTGGGATCCTACAATCTCTCCTATCCGGGACCAGAGTCGGTACTAGTGAATGTGAAGCAAATTATCATCCACTCCAACTACATTGAGCTCTCAAAAGGCAATGGTATTGCACTAATGGAACTTGAAAGCTCTGTGAATTTCACCCAGCGTATCCAGCCTGCCTGTTTACCAGGACTTTCCATTGTCTTCCCTCCCAGATTGGGTTGCAGGATGGGGGAACATTAAATCACAAGGTGAGGCTATCAGATATATTTCTATATTATGTGATATATATATATATACACACACACATATAGATACACACATATATATATATACACACATATATATGTATGTATGTATGTATATATGAAGTTCCATATCTGTTTGGTGTTTGTAGTTAATCATAGGTATATATGTTTCAAAATTATTAGTAGAAATACAGGTAGTCCTTGACTTATAACCAAAATCAGCATCAGAAGTTTGGTTGTAAGTTGTGATCGTAAGTCAAGGCATTGCATGACCAGCCTCGATTCTATGACCATTTTTATGATGGTTATTAAGTGAGTCACTTTAGTTATTAAATGAATTATGTTGTCATAAGTGTGAACCCATTTTATCCAATGGCTGGGTTTTTTAAGACCTTTTTTAAAAAAAAATACTTGTATCTTAAATATAAGCCAGAAACAAGCTAAGCACAAAATCCTTAACACCAAAATAATAATAATAATAATAAAATAATAATAATAAAAAAAATAGAACCTTACCCTGCCCCCAACTTCTACTAATTGGCTTTGTTGGAATGGAGCAAGTGTTTCAGATGGATTCAGAAAGCTTGACATTAAGGATACTTTTTCTGGAGGAAAAATAATGAGTAAAAATAGAATTAAGTTATCAAGGATTTTAATAACTGCCTGGACACATGCAAGAGAAAAGGAGCTTATGTACCTTTAATAATTATTTAGAATTTGTGTAATTTAAATAATTGTTTAAAGAAGAGCAGATATAATATTTGATGAATGATTGTTTAAATTTGTTTAAATTTCAGCAGCAGTAAATATACTGACAAACTGTTCAGTTTGTTGAAACTCCTTCTTTTACCTAGATGTTCTGCTTTTCCCTTTGATGGAATCTGAAAAAATAACTTTCTTTTCTCTTTCTCTCAGTCCCACTTCCTGAACCCGAGATTTTGCAGGAAGTGCTTCTTCCCCTTATTGACAGGGCTACCTGTGAGACTCTTTATAGTGACTTTAAGGAGCCTGGGATGGCGACCATAATAAAAGATGACATGATATGTGCAGGCTACATGGAAGGAGAGAAGGATGCTTGCCAGGTAATAACAATTTGTGTGCATGTGCTTTTGAGTCATTGTTGACTTCTGTTGATTTCCTGGTCAAGTCCCTTTTCTTAGCAAGATTTTGTTGGAGTGGCTTGCCCTTGCCTTCTTTCTAGGGCACGGGTCAGCAACCCGTGGCTCCGGAGCCACATGTGGCTCTTTCAGCCTTCTCCTACGGCTCCCAGCCTCCTCCGCCATTTGCAGAGAGAGAGGCACTTATGCTTCCCTTCCCTCTGTGTGTGTGTGTGTGTATGTGTGTAAAAAAGAGAGTGGCCTCAAGCTGTTCTCCCACAAGCTGACAAGCTTATTGGGCAGGGCTCAATAAGCAGGAAGCAGCAGAAAGCAGAAAGCAGCAGCTCTCTCTCTCTCTCTCTCTCACACACACACACACACTCTCACAGAGTGGGGGAAGAGGACTGGCAGGCCAAGGAGAGAGCCAGCCCAATAAGAATGTGTGTCAGCTTGTCGGGAATAGCATGAAGCCAGCTTGCCAGGTGAGCAGAAGTTCGGAGAGAGAGAGAGAGACAAAGAGAGGGAGAGAGGGAGGGAGGGAGGGAGGGAGAACTCATGCATAGCAGCATCTATTTCTTTTTAATTAAACTCTTCAATCAAGCTTTCCCCCTCCTGCGCGCGCGCACACACACACGTTTTGCGGCTCCCAGTGTTTTCTTTTCTCTGGGAAACGGGTCCAAGTGGCTCTTTGAGTGTTTAAGGTTGCCGACCCCTGTTCTAGGGCTTAGAGAGAATGACTTGGCCAAGGCTACCCAGCTAGTTTTGTGCCTACGGTTGGGCTAGAACTCACAGTCTCCTAGTTTTTAGCCTAGTGACCTAACCTTTACACCATATTGAATACAACATTCTTTTCCCCCCAATCTTATTTTTCTAAGCAGCTTGCATTCCCCCCCCCCCCAACTATACATATAGGTAAAGGTAAAGATAAATGAGTTTCTGCGGATTTTACTCCGCTAGTCTATATTGCCGACTATGGAGGGGGCGGTACTCATCTCTGTTTCAAGGCCATTGAGCCAGCACTGTCCAAAGACATTTCCATGGTCATGTGGCCAGCATGACATTATGGAGTGCTGTTATCTTCCCACTGAAGTGCTACATATTGATCTACTTGCATTTGAACACTTTCGAACCAGTAGATTGGCAGGAGCTGGGGTGAGGACAGGAACTTGCTATATTACCAAAATTATTCATAAATTCTAGGATGTTTCCTGAATATAGATATCAAATTTTCAAGGGACTGGTTAAGGATATTAAATTAAACATTTAAACACCATTAAACATTCTGCAATGTAGCACCAGTTCATAATATGTATTGAACAACTGAACATTAAGTGGCTTCTATATGCCCCATGCATTTTAATGCACCTTTTAATGTGAGCTAGTTGATAATACTAATACTAATACTAATACCACTACTACTACTACTACTACTACTACTACTGCTGCTGCTGCTACTAAAAGTTGGAAGGGACCTTGGAGGTCATCTAGTCCAACCCCCTGCTCAGGCAGGAAACCCTATACCATTTCGGACAAATGGCTGTCCAGTCTCTTCTTAAAAACTTCCAGTGTTGGAGCATTCACCGCTTTTGGAGGCAGGTTGTTCCACTGGTTAATTGTTCTAATTGTTCCTTTCCATTGTAAAGACATCTGCTAATGAAGTTGCTGTTAAGGTATTTTGTTTGTATACATCTATTTCCCTGAGCAAGATTTATTCTCTTTTTGATTTTGTGAATGTTTTCAATATTTGCTTTTGTTATAAATATGCTGATAGAATAAGATCAGTTTACCATTAAGTGGAGAGAGGCAACCGCCCCATGTAGAAGATGCTGTGAGACATGAGTGGAAGTCAGTGAGATTATTTCTTCTGAACCCTCCCATCATTTTCTTTTCTTGAAATACAGAGTAGTTTGTCCCACCCAAACTGTCTTGCTCACAGCCTTTGGATAGTATGATATGATCATATTTCTAGGGTCGAAGTAAGATTCACCTATCAGTCATATGTAAGAACCCTTTCTGACAGAAAGTTATATTCTTGGAGAGTAATGCTTTTTTTTATTATTTTACAGGGGGACTCAGGGGGACCATTGCTTTGTCCATGGAATGGAGATTGGGTTTTGGCTGGTGTAGTGAGCTGGGGAGATGTCTGTGCTGCCCCCAAACGCCCTGGCGTCTACACTCGGGTTAGCACCCACACCAGATGGATCTTGAGACATGCTCCAGAAGTAGAATCTAGTTTCATTAGTGCCCTAAACCTAATTATCCCTAACAATGGATGTTCCTTGGTTGCTACTGCTAATATAGCTATGCTTCTTTCATTGATTATCAATATTATCTCTATTATATAGTAACAAAACTTGCTAGAGAACAAAACTTGGTAGAGCATGTCTGAATTTGTCTAGATTGCCTGCTGTAGTTTGTGGAAACTGACCTTTGTCAAATCTGTATGACAAAGCTCCCACTGTATGGTATTCTCTTCTGGAATCATATATATTTTGAAATCATCCCCATCATTTGATCTAATTCTTCTTGTTTCTTCCTCTTCCCTTTCCCCTTCCTCTTATTCATTTACATAACGTTAAAGAATAATAAGCCATGAACCTTTTTTATGGGTGAAAGTGGCAAAAAGGTGACAAGCAACAGGGAGAAAGCAGAACTATTTAACTCATTTTTTGCATCTGTCTTTACACAAAGGGAAAAAACAGACCAACCTACCAAAAATAGTGCCATAAAAAACAGAATAGAAATGCAAGTTAAGATAGGCAAGAAAACGGTAAGTGAGCACCTGTCCAGCCTAGACGAGTTCAAATCACCAGGACCAGATGGATTACACCCCAGGGTTCTCAAGGAACTGGCAGATGTTATCTCAGAACCATTGAACTATATTTTTCAAAGATCCTGGAGCACTGGGGAATTACCGGAGGACTGGAAAAGAGCTGATGTAGTTCCCATTTTCAAAAAAGGGAAAAAAATGGACCCAGGAAATTACAGACCTATCAGCCTGACCTCAATACCTGGGAAGATTCCTGGAAAAGATAATCAAACAAACGAATCAGCGAACACCTAGAGGCAAACAAAATCATACTAAAAGCCAACATGGGTTTGTCAAAAACAGATCATGCCAGACAAACCTTATTGCATTTTTGACCAAGTGACAAATTATGGAATCAGAGGAATGGCTGTGGATATAATTTACTTGGACTTCAGTAAGGCATTTGATAAAGTAGATCACAACCATAGCTACTTGATAAATAGAAAAAAATGTGGGTTTAGACAGCATCACCACCAGATGGATTCGTAGCTGGCTGAACGGCCGTACTCAGCGTGTGGTCCTCAATGGAACCTCTCTTTGCATCTACATGGAGGGAAGTGTTGTCAGTGGGGTGCCCCAGGGCTCTGTTTCTGGGCCCAGTGCTCTTCAACATCTTCATCAACACGATTTGGACGAGGGATAGATGGGGAACTCCGAATTTGCAGGATGCACCAAGCTGGCAGGAATAGCCAACACTCCAGGAAGACAGGCTTAAGATACAGGAGGACCTGGACGACTTGAACATTGGCACTATCTACCAAAATGAAATTCAATGTTGAAAGTACGGTTCTACATTTAGGCAAGAAAAACCAAATGTACAGGTATAGTATAGGGGGTACCTTGACTCAAATAGTAGTAACTGTGAGAGGGGATCTCGGAGTCCTAGTGGAACAATCACTTAAATATGAGGCCAGCAGTGTGCTGCAGCTGCCCAAAAAAAGGCCAACACAGTGCTGGGCTGCATTAACAGAAGATAGAATCAAGATCACGTGAAGTATTAATACCACTTTACAATGCCTTTGGTAAGGCCACACTTGGATATACTGCATCCAGTTTTGGTCACCACGAATGTAAAAAAGATTGTTGAGACTAGAAAGAAGTGCCAGAGAAGGCAACAAAGATGATTATTGGGACTTGGGAGGCTAAAGCATATCAAGAACGTTTGCTGGAATTGGGGATGGCTAGTTTTAATGAAAAGAAGGACTAGGGGTGACATGATAGCAGTATTCCAATATCTCAGGGGCTGCCACAAAGAAAGAGGGGAGTCAAGCTATTTCCAAGGCGCCTGAGGCAGGACAAGAAGTAATGGATGGAAACTAGTCAAGGAAAGAAGCAACCTGGAACTGAGGAGAAAAAAATTCCTGACAGTTAGAACAATTAACCAGTGAACAACCTGCCTCAAGAAGTGGTGAATGCTCCAACACTGGAAGTTTTTAAGAAGAGGACTGGACAGCCATTTGTCTGAAATGGTATAGGGTTTCCTGCCTGAGCAGGGGGTTGGACTCGATGACCTCCAAGGTCCCTTCCAACTTTATTATTATTATTATTATTATTATTATTATATTTCTCCATACTTATTACTTTTTTCAGAGTTATAACAATGTAAATTTATATCAGTTTTTCAGGAATGGCAGGTGTACTGGAGTCCCACAGAGGCTTCATAAAATAAGCCTGAAATTTCACGGAAAGCCAGATCTGTACAGTTTGGCTAGATGTGCTGTGTTATACTTTGCATATGAAAATACACACAAACAAGACATTTCTTGAAATTCAGTGTGCAGTTATTTGCTTATATAATTATGAGCATATGAAACAGAGCTGTTTTCCTATTTTCTTAAGAGTCCTTATAATATTGGGTTGTCATAGGAGTTGAAGACAAACTAAAGGAATAAAGCAATAATGAAATATAGCAACTACAAGATAAATAACTCTTATTTGCTGAAGGTGTTCTGTTGACAAAATAGCTGCCACCAATATATTTGCCCAGCTTCCCCTCACAGAAGATCATGGAACAGGATTGTAATTGTGCACTATTCAGTTTTGAGAGAAATCAACGCTACTCTGTGCAAGAATGGGGAAAAAAATTCAACTTGTGGATTATGCTTTGTGCGGAAATGGTTCAAAATTGTTCTTTTAAACTTAATTTTTGATCTCCATTGGAAACCCTTCAATGAACATTTTTTTAGATGGTTTTAAAATGACAGTTTCTTGCTCTTCTCAAGAGTGTTTCAGAAAATCAGATATATTCTTCTCTGTTTTTTCAATGGTCAAGTGAATAAAAATATTGTATCCTTCTGGACTGGATTTCATGACAATTAAAAGAATGGTTTCTTTGTTTTAATTTTAACTTTCATATATTGTTTCATACTTGATATATAGTTGATATACCTAGATGGTTCGTATTTTTATTCTTTTATTTTGCCTGTTATTAGTCATGTTCTTATTTTTTATTCTTGTTTATAATTTGTTTTATTTTTTAGTTCTTTTTATGTTTATTCAAACAATATAAGTTGTTACAGGATTTTAACAATAATAAAGAATATATTCATACTTGCTGACATTTTATCCCCTGGTCTTCAAAATTCACAATGTCTCCCCCTTTCCAACAAAATTAAAGAGAAAACTTCTGTTTGTATCTGACAAACATGCTCCTATCTGCAGTTCCTTGGGGATTCCTCAACTTTATTATCAGAAGTACTGTAATTAATCTTGCTGCTTGCCAAACCCAGACCACTTGAATAGAGTGGCTGCAGGTGGTAACATACAGTAACTGAATAATAAACTAGGAAAGGTAATATATATCTCCCGTAGCATTCAGAGGTTGTAGGCAGAAGCTAGGAACAAGTATGGATCTGTTCTATCACTGATACTTTCAATTACTAAATGCCAATCTATACTATTTTATAGTGAATAGGAATTCAAGGTAGTTGCTTGAATTTCAGTAACATAGCAAATTACAAAATGATGATACTTTCTATCATTTACAGATATGGCCAAGATATAGGCACAACCACAGATTCTCATATCTGCTCTCTAATAACTTATATTTTCCACTAAAACCTTTAGATACAAACAGGACATTTCAATAGAGGATTGAAAAAATAACTGAGCAAACAATGGAGGGAACAGAGGAGAGATCTGTGTGCAGGATGATGGTATTACTGTTTCTACTAATTCCTTGCATATTGTGCAAGACTCCCACTGTTAAATGTGGGTTGCGTGTTCCTCACTTGCCACCTATCATCAGTCAGGAGACTTCATCATTGGTGTCATTGCTTCTCATAGCTTTAGTGTCTCCAATACATTAACCTTCACAGAAGAACCACTTCCGACAGTGTTTGATGAAATTAAGTAAGAAACCAAGCTTTTTAACATTTACCTTATTTCCATTTCTTCTTCTGCCATTGTAAATATGTCCCCTATGACATCACCCAGTAAAGGCAATGAGTTTGGGTGCAGCAAGTGTTGAAATATTCAATCTAAATTAATATATATTAGAGTCTCTTCTGTGTAACTACTGGATATATTTAAATGGATATCTATCATCATCATATATATTGTCATAACATTGTGGGACAAATAATCTTTTCCTGGAAGTTAATTTCAATTTCATTATCCCTATGAAGAAACACCAAAAGGTATAAGCATTATAAATTTAACTGTGAAAAAGGTTTCTTCTTTTCAGATTTATACCGAATGTGCTTGATTTTAATGCTTGTTAAAAGAAAGGTACTTCTCTGTCAGGATGCATCCAAACCTTTATTTTTCTTCCAATCCATAATATTTCAGCCACTAAAAGAATAATTAGATAGCCACTGAGGTGCATGGCTGACATTGAAAAGACCCATGTTCTCAGCTGTGGAAGTTCACTAAGTAACTTTGAGCCAGTCAGACTCTCCCATCCCAACCTATTGACAGGGTTGGTGTTGTCAGGAATAAAGAGGAAGAGAGAGCTCCAGTCATTGTCTGAATTTGCAAGTTTACGTTAGAAAATTGTTCTTTTATCTCGTTTGCATTTTTAGTCTCATCCTGAAATAAAACAATTGTCTCTTGGAATGATTTCAACATGGAAATAATTTCTTTCTGAGATTCATTAGCATTTTCTTGTTGATATATCAAGCTGCGACCTTTGGACACAGGTGTTGAAGATGATTTTTTTACCATTTAAGGCTGGATATGGAACACTCATTTTCTTTTTGTATGTAGTCTTTATAGTCCAATAGGGTCCCCAACCCAGATAAGCAGCCCAAGAATTTTCGTTTTTCTCCTTTCCCAGCTGCAGTCTGCAAAAGTGAAAGTGTCAAGGAACAACAAAGAGTCTTATCTGAGTCTGGACTTCAAGCCAAGTTTCCCTTAAGCATAATAAATTGTATACTTGGGAAATTGCTTTCCTATTTCCCTGCATGAGAAGCATATGTTATTACACAAGATGATGGAACACCTTGGATTATAAACTCTTACTTGATAAACAATTTCTACTATAAAGACCACCTATAAAACATGAAATAGATGTCCCATACCCAGCTACAAAAGACAAAAAAATATTTTTAACATTTGATTCTCAAGTCTTCAACTTAACATACTATCAAGAGAATATGGATGAAGATCAGGAAAAATCCTTTCCATGTTGAAATCAATACACGAAACCATCCTTTCAGCTTCTGACAAAATAAGAAGCAACACAAAGGAACAAGGTGCTAGCTTAAATATACAAACCCAGATCTTGACTACAAACAAATAACTAATAATGGAGAAAACAAAAGGAAAATTGGAACAACTAAACACTAAGACAGAGGACTCAATTGACCAACAGACCCAGCCAACTGAAAAATCAGAAAAGGGAGTGACAACATTGAAAATGGAAGAGACTTTTTACAAATTAAGAAATCAGAATAAATTTGAGGAAAAGGAAGAAGAACAGACTGAATGGAAGATAAACCTATCAGGACAATTGTGAGAAATTGGAGTAATAGGGAGGTGATTTAATGAATACCAATGGGCTCGTTCTTCCAAAAAAAAGTTCAACAAAATGGTCTTTCTTATTCCAAATAATATATATATATAAATAGAGGGAGAACTATTTGATGATTCAAAGGAACTGACATGGAAGATTAGCTGGCAAAGGAAGAAAGCCAGAGAAAGGCTGAAGAAAATAATGGCTTTGATTTATTAGAGGGGATATTATATTACTAATTAGATGGTTGAATATGGTGGAAAGTAGATAACTTTTAGAAAATAGAGTAACATTATAATTGAATAGGTAAGATGTGTAACTAGACTATTAGACTTTGGTACGAAAAGGGAAAAAGGGAGAAGTTGAGATAAGGGAAACCTTTGGTCACCTAAACATAAAGTATTTGGAAATCATAAATAATAATGGTTTTTTTTTTAATATTGATGGGAAATTAAAGTTTGTGTATAGGCTAAAATATAAAATACTTGGAAATCATAAATAATAATGTTAATTTGAATATTAATGGGAAATTAAAGCCTGGGTAAAAAAAGCAATAACAGGACATTGATTGTATACAAGGATTGAGTGCAAACACAATTAAGATATGTATAAGCTAAAAATTATTGATAATTGTAACAAAGATGTTTTTATTTAGTTGATAATAATAACTGTACTAGTCCAATATGAGATAGCAGATATTAATGGAAAAAGAGAGGAAATATTTGATGTTGTAATATGAGATTTATACTAAAGACTTATGTATGCTATTGAACTATTGATCAACCCATTCAATTGTAAAATGAGAAAATCAATAAAATATTATAAAATAATAAAATAAATTGTAGTGCCATAATTCTCCACTAGATGTCATTGACACCATCTTCCAGCTTTCCAAATCCAACTTTGCAAACTTTCAAATATTTTTTCTAAAAAAAAGTCTCAAAGGTTCTTTGAGGAAGGAAATTTAGTCCCCAAATTTCAAAGCTATAGATCTGTATTAGTTCCAAATTGAGCTTGTAGTTTCCTCTGTTTTCCCCCAAAGCAATTAATTTGCCACATTTCTTTTCCTGAGGAAGCAGGGCAATAACTTCCCTTCCCTCTCTCATCAGGGAGGATTCTTTGCTTTAGGCATTCTTTTTTCCAGGAAAGTAGTGTTAGGGCCATAAAAAGAGGATAAAGTCTTACCCAGTTCTATCCACGTTGCTCAGAAATTGCTAGTTAGTACTTGTCTTTGGTTGTCAGCAGCTTCTGACTGGCCACATGAATGTAGCCAGTCTTTCCCCTGCTGGTTTGGAGGGCTTCCTCAGGGCTGCCACCCCTCTGCAATCGACGAGGGTCCTCTCCTTCTTTGTCGCCTCTTCAGGGCGACTTTCGACCTTTTTTAGGGTCCCCAGCAGGGCAAAATTGAATGTGGAAGACAGAACCCCATATTCCTGTGCCCGTTACGCTGAAACATCAAACCGGAAGTCTTAACATGTTTTCTAAAGTGTCTAGTGTTGCAATGTAAATCTTACTTCTGTTGTATACTACTTTTATAGCATTCTACAATTATACTTCAATCCCATGCTAGCTCAAAACATTCCATAAATCAAATCGATTCTTATCATTTCTCTAAATCAGACATGTCAAACACAAGGCCCGCGGGCCAGATCCAGCCCGCAAAGTGGTTTCATGTGGCCTGCAAAGCCATCCTGGAAACAGTGAGGGAACGGCCCCTGCTGCCTTGGCCTCGGCCCAGGCTGGCCAGGAGCCAATATACAATTTCGTGGTGGCCATCCATGCTGGAACACATTCAGTCTTAGCTTCACAAGGCCGTCCTGGAAACAGCGAGGGACCGCCCCCTGCTGCATCGGTCCTGCCCCCTGGGGAAGTGTCACCCTTCATGAGGAATGAAGAAATGCACCATTGCCTGGAAGTGGCCAGCAAATGGCCCTTGTCTACTTCACATATCCAGCTTAGTTGGCTCTGGGGGAGGGGACGTTGAAAGCAGTGTGAGTGTCAACATTACCTGTGCAATGCCGCCCAGCCCCCAGCCTGCCCGGTTTCGGCAGGCAGTGGGGTGTTCTCACAGCGCCGAGAGCTGGGCTGGGTGGTGCGAAGCTGGTGAGAAGTGTGGTGCCCAGCCCCCAGCCTGCCCGGTTTCAGCAGGCACTGGGGCGCTCTACTCACAGTGCTGAGAGGCTGAGTTGGGCAGTGCCTGCCCGGTTTTGGCAGGCAGTGGGGGCTCTCACAGCGCTGAGAGCTGGGCCGGGCAGTGCGAAGCTGGTGAGAAGTGCAATGCCGCCCAGTCCCCAGACTGCCTGGTTTCGGCAGGCAGCGAGGTGCGAAGCTGGCGAGCTTTGCACCACCCAGCTCAGCCTCTCAGCACTGTGAGGAGAGCATTTCCTTTCTCATAATTCAAAATGCATTTAAGTAACAGAAATAAGTAATGTGTATGGTGGCCTATGTGTGAGAACTTAATCTGGTGTATTTTATTTTTCAGATATGAATAACTGTCATAAATATACAGAAAGAAAGTATCCAAGCAAGACCTAGGATTTCTGTATTCCCAATAATATAAGCTTCTTATCTTATGGGGAATATTTGGGGATCAGTTTAACCTTTCTTGCTCTTTTTTTCCTCTTTGATGACAGCTCTGGGGTTTGCAACATTTATGAAAGATCACAACACTCCCATAGTCAAGGCCAATAATAGAAATCTCATCTACTGTCTCCTCTTCTCACTCCTGTTATGTTTTCTTAGTGCATTGTTATTCATTGGTCACCCACAGAAAGTGTCATGTTTTCTTTAACATATCATTTTTGGCATCATCTTCTCAGTAGTCATTTCTTGTGTGTTAGCCAAGACCATAGCAGTAATTTTGGCTTTCATGGCAGTTCAGCCTGGATCTAGGATGAGAAAGTGGATGTGGAAAGGCCTGGCCAACTCAATTGTTTTTTCCTGCTCTCTTATTTAAACAGGTATCAGTATGTTGTGGCTGGCAACCTCTCCCCCTTTCCCAGATGTTGACTTGCACTCAATGCCTGAAGAAATTGTACTGGAGTGTAATGAGGGCTCTGTGATTATGTTTTATTGTGTCATGGGTTATCTTGGATTACTGGCCATTATTAGCTTCGCTGTGGCCTTTTTTGCCACAAACTTACCAGACAGTTTCAATGAAGCCAAGTTCATCACTTTTAGTATGTTAGTCTTTTGCAGTGTTTGGTTGTCTTTTTTTCCAACTTATCTGAGTTCCAAAGGAAAATATATGGTGGCTGCAGAGATCTTTTTCATCTTAGACTCCAGCATTGGACTGCTAGGTTGTATTCCCCCCCCCAAAATGTTTCATTTTGATATTGAGGCCTGAACAAAATACTAAGAGATATTTAATTAGAAAAAACTGATAGTGAGAAAAATTCACATTTTTAAAGTGTTTCTTATATATTCTCTTCTTGTAACAATATTGTTTTCCTTTTAACTGCACTTCTCAAAGCATAATATTCAATTTTATTTTGCTCCATTAATCCAAAATGAGTTATGGGAAAAACAATAATATTGCTCATCAAAAATAAGTTTATTTCCCCTATAAAAATATCTCTTGTCTGGTATAACTCTTTGGATCCTCTCATGGACATGTGTGTATACATACATACATACATACATACATACATACATACAATCAGAGTTTTCACTTGTTAGCTATGAGAACTAAGTTAGCTACCCTAACTAAGTTAGGATTCCTAAGTACTAGAAGAAGCACTTTGACAAACTTGTTCTTATAAATGCAGCCTAGCATTTAATACATTCATTTTTTTCTGTACCTTTTTTCATTCTGAATGGTTATACACTGTCATTCTAAAAATGCTTTGTCTTCAGTTCCATGTTAATAATAATAAGACTTGCACTGGAAAACAAAATATCCCCCAAAAGTAGAGCCTCCCATCACATCTCATGATAAGTGGATCTTTAGCAGGCCTTTCCTCCAGGGTCATATGTGGAGGGGGAAATCTATCTGGTAAATGTGGTGTTACAAATATCCAACCATTGCATCCTATTGGAATTTTATATAGTCCATAATGAATTGAGGCAGTTTAAAAGTGGTATAAAGAAACAGAGCTGTCATACCAGTAGTGACCCATAGCAGTAGTGAGACTTTTAAACACATGAGCCATTGTATTTTGCACCAGATATCTTTCTTTCTTTCTTTCTTTCTTTCTTTCTTTCTTTCTTTCTTTCTTTCTTTCTTTCTTTCTTTCTTTCTTTCTTTCTTTCTTTCTTTCTTTCTTTCTTTCTTTCTTTCTTTCTTTCTGTTTCTTTTTTCTTTCTTCTCTTGTCTTTCTTTCTGGTCTTTCTTTCTTTTCTTTCTTGTTCTTTCTTTTCTTTCTTTCTTCTTTCTTTCTTTCTCTCTCTCTCTCTTTCTTTCTTCTTTCTTCTTTCTTTCTTTCTTTCTTTTTTTCTTTCCTTTCTTTTCTCTCTCTCTCTCTCTCTCTCTCTCTCTCTCTATCTATCTATCTATCTATCTATCTATCTATCTATCTATCTATCTATCTATCTATCTATCTATCTATCTTTACTTACTTACTTACTTACTTATTTACTTACTCATTCATTCTTTAATCATTTAATAAATTGTTCCAGGCAGATGATTTTCTGGTCCTCAAGCAGAGAAATCTTCTCTCCTTTTGTTGAGGAGTAACAAAGTGCAAGCTTACAATTTATGGGACAAATAAAATGAGTAACAAGTTTATTTTCTTTGCACAGCATCTATTTATGTATTTATCTTACATCATAGGCCAGACACACAGATTTGCTTTCTAGTATCAGACCATATTTCTGATACTTCTTTCTTCCCAATCCTACATTCCCCTTCTTCTTGAAAAGATATAGTAAACAATTTTCCTTTTGCAATTCTATAGGGAATCTACAATTTTAATGGATAATTGTGGCTGTTCTCATGTATTCACAAATGGCTATAATTATGCCACTTGCAAAACAAGGAGGGGCTGTGCAATTTCCATAGCTAAATTAATAGCATGGTTTATGAATAAATATGTAAAAAACACCCCAGAATCCAGCATTGTAGTGAAAAACTATAAACAGATCCATGTTGATCATGAAATCCTCACATTTTAGAATAAGTAAAAGGAATGAATATTAAATTCATGAAGTGGTGTCTTCTTATATACCTTAATGATACTAGTTGGAATTTACTTCTGGTCAAGAAAGTTGTACTTAGAATAGTGATATTTATTTTCTTATTATCAATACTGTTCCCTCAAATGACATGCAAGGATCATCTTCCTCAATGCAAATTCTATCAGCCCCAGCCTCCACCTCACAAATATCATCTATCTGGAGACTTCATCATCGGCAGCATTGTTTCCCAAATATTTATTGTCTCTTCATCTGTTTCCTTCACAGAAGAACCTCTGCCTGCATTGTTCAGTGAGATTAAGTAAGGTGTTCAAAAGTGTTGCACTTCTTATTCTTGCTGTTCAAAGTGGAACAGTTTTTGGTTTTCTCTGAATTCATATTATTTCTGCTTATTGATTCTATGTGTGGTATCAGGAGGAAGAATGGTTAGTTTATTAATTTGAATAAAGATGCTTTTGTATGTATGTTAAATAGCATTTTCTTGTGGTTTTGAATGATGTTCAAAATCTTATTTAGTACATCCTCATGTAAAACAATGGGTTTACTAACATTTAAAGGAATATTCTGCTCTGAAGATCTGTATGACTAGATATATTCTGTAGTTCTTTTGATCTTTGCTAATAATTGTATAGTCTAAGGTTTTCTCAAGGAATGAGATTTTGAAATATTAAATATTACAATAAATAAAGATAAAGTCTTAAGTAATGATAATGTTTTTATGAAGTGTGAATTCTAACTCTTATTTTAGCATACTGACAAAATATTACCAGCAGATCCTGGCTGTGGCATTTGCAGTAAAGGAGATCAATGAAAATCCTCATATTTTACCAAATCTCACCTTGGCTTTCCATATTTATGACAGCTATTTAAATGCAAAATGGACTTACTATTCTGCAATGTTACTTATATACACACTAGGGAGATTTATCCCTAATTATATATGCAATATTCAATATAAGGTCACTGCAGTAATTGGGGGTATGGATTCTCAAACTTCCTTTGATGTAGCCACCATCTTGAGTCTCTACAAGATTCCACAGGTAGTACACCAGCAAGAGAAATGAAAATGTTCTGTTTTATTCATTCTGTCTTTGTCTGCTAAAATACAGTTCTTTAGAGGCAGAAATATATATAATGCATCTTTTTACACCTATAATTCTTTCTAAGGACCCCAGAAAAGCTGTCTCATCCTTCTCTTTTTTTAAAAAAAAAATACATCAAACATAAATTGCTTAAATAGTAAGGAACTGATGAAAGTAAGCATTTCTGAAGCTAAGTATGTGAATTATAATTATAATTAATTTACAGTTCTGGTAATGGTAAATCTATAAGATGCAATAAGATAAATTGGATGGGTAACATATTCAGTTTATAATAAAAATGGTCCTGATAAGTTTTTCTCTTTAGGAAATCCAATATACCTCCCCCTCCAGGATAAATAAATTCTAGTTTTAGAGGATTTGTTTTTGTTTTTCCTGCTTATGAATGTCAGGAATTTGTACAATGGGAAAAAGCTAAGACATAATAAATGCAAATCCTTAAAATAGCCATTGCCCTTGAGAAACAGGCCCTGTCAGAGAATAATAAAATCCAGGTACTTCATAGAATTTGAAAAAGAATTGTTGGCATAATGCAATATGTAATCTTTTGAATTTAATCTAGATATGGATGGTGTTTCAAAAGGCCCCACCAATTTGGGGGAGAGAAATTGGGTAGACAGATTCTCCACATTTTTCCAAAAGAGCTCTGCAATAATTTTTCAACAATAACTTTCCTCCTTAATAGAAGGAATTTCTGCATTATAAGTATCATTATAATTTAGGGGAAACAATTGGAAATATGTTTCTATTAGTATTCGAAGACATTCTCACACCACATGTTGATTTCTTGACCACACATACATACTACATTTCACTCGTGAGAATTTCACTAAGATTCTCATCTCCATTAAAACAAATTTTTGAAACAAACTACCTTTCATCAAATTTGATAAAATCTGAAAGAAAAAATGGCAGAACTTCTCTCTACAAATGTCTTTGGAACGCTTGAAACTCTTACACTGATATTTTGTTTCCTGTTCCCTCTTTCTTTATTTCTGATTTTAGCTCACATATGGCATTCTTCCAATGGCAAGTAACAAAGCTCCAGGCCTTTTCTTCTACCAGATGGCCCCAAAAGAAGCACTTCAATACACAGGTGTTCTCTCATTAGTTCTGCACTTTCAATGGACATGGATTGGGCTTATTGCTATGGATGATTACAATGGAGAAACATTTATTCAAACAGTGCTTCCATTGTTTTCAAAGCACTTTGTATGCTTTGCCTTTATTGAAAGACTTCCATCGGTACGTGAAGTCAAAATAGACTTAGTGAACCAAATAATAAAAGTATATTATGATATGATGAGAAGCAAAGCCTCTGTAGTTGTATTATATGGAGAATCTTATACCGCAGCGTATTTGCAATGGTTGCCATATCTAGAACTAGAAGAAGAAAAGACAATAATGCCAATAGGTAAAGTATGGATTATGGTCGGACAGATAGAACCTGTTTCTTTCGCCTATCAGAGAAATTGGAATACAGATATACTCCATGGTGCTCTGTCCTTCACAATTCGCTCCAGTGAGTTACCGGGTTTTGAGCCATTTGTTGAGAATATAAATCCTTCCAACACAAAAGAAGATGGTTTTATAAGGGATGTTTGGGAACATTCCTTCATGTGTTCTCTTCCTAATACAACTGGGGATGAGGTACAGAATAATATTTGCACTGGAGAGAAGATAAAGACTCTTCCTGGGACTTTGTTTGAGATGAAAATGACAGGCCACAGCTATAGCATCTATAATGCTGTCTATGCTGTGGCTCATGCATTACATGCTGTAACCTCATATAGACTTAAACACAGAATAATGGTGGATAGAAGAGGACCAAAGTCTCATATTTTGTTATTATGGCAGGTAATTAATTAAACCAGCTTTCCTCAACATAGTGCCTTCCAGAAATATTTAGTAATAATGCTCATAATTCCCAGTCAGCATGACAAGACTATCTGGCTTCTGGGAGTTTCAGGTGAAACACATTTCAAGAGTATTGGTTCAAAAGAAACCAGATTAAAATGTTCCTTTGATCATTTTTTTCCACTTCTCAATTTGGGACTTTGTGTTGTTGAATATTTCTTTCATTCTTAAGAAGATTCTTTGGCCAGGCTCCTTTTCTCTCTCTCTCTTTTTTTTTGCCCTGTAATTGTGTTATGTTCTGAAATTGAGGTGAGATTTGTTTTGGCATTTGTGATTTCAGGTTTAATTATTACTATGTATTTATGAACCTATCCAGATGGCAACACCTAACTTACCTTGGTTGATATTGAAAAAATAAATGGGTGTGGATCCCGTTTATACTTGGGTGAAAAAAAGTCAAGAAATTGTGGGCTAGACATGAAAAAAGGCATCTAAGGAGAAGGCAATGCAGATTTCTTCTGTACTGTTGCCATGAAAGTTAAATGGATGTGTATGAACTCACTAAGAATTAACTCCAGCTTGAAGATGTTACCTTTTCTTTACTTACACATTTAAAGACTACAGTGCACAGAACACTATTACTTTCCCATGGAAGTGGTACCTATTTATCTACTTGCATTTACATATTTTCAAACTGCTAGGTTAGCCGGAGCTGGAGCAAGTAACGGAAGCTCACTCCATCATGCAGGACTTAGGTCTTGAACTGCCAACCTTCTGGTCCACAAGCCCAGCATCTTAACTGCTCAGTCACCATGCCCTTTCAAAACGGAGTATACTATCCACTATTTCTGAATTAGCTCTGTGGATATCTTACAGTACAATTTTATACATTATCTAAAAAAATAAACTTTGTTCAGTTTAGTGGAGTAATTAAAAATGTTTCCATTTTGCCCATCCACAGCAAATATTTGTGTATCTTGGTGTGTAAGATCCAATATAGTTGTTCCAAATGCAAACAGTTGTAATTCTTTCATTTTATTTTCCCTTATAGCTCCATTATTTTCTGAGAATTGTATCTTTTAACAACAGTGCTGGTGACCAAATTTCTTTTGACCACAATGGGGAGTTAGTGGTGGGATTTGATGTGATGAACTGGGTCATTTCTTCAAATGAATCATTTTACAGAGCAAAAGTTGGGTGGTTGAATCCTGGGACTGTTTCAGAACAAACCCTCACCATTAATGAGAACGCCATAACATGGCACAGATGGTTTAATCAGGTGAGATTCAAGTTCTCATCAAATATATATTGGGCAGTCTTTTAACTCTCACTGAACATTTATCAAAAATCTTATTTTTGATGGGAAAAATTAATGGAATTAAACCAGGCCCAGCTGACAGAAAATACTATCTAGCATATATTTAATTGGGTTTTCCGGTCTTAAGCCATACAGGACTTTGAATGCTATTTCAAGGATTTAGAGTTTAGTGATTTCAGAACAGATACCAATCACAAACAGCACATTGCAATAATTTGGTCTTGAAGCTACTAGTAGATTGTGGTCACACTGTCCCTATCCAAAAATTGCTGGTGCTGGTAAATTAAGTGCAGCTTAAAAATGCAGTCCTTTTCCCTTAGACCAGTGATGGCGAAACTTTTAGAGACTGAGTGCCCAAACTGCAACCCAAAACCCACTTATGCATTGTTGAGTGCCGGGTGGGTGTGGCCCATTGGCTGGGTGTGGCCCATTGGCTGGGTGTGGCCAATTGGGTGGGCGTGGCTGCAGTGGTAACGGCAGACTGGGTGGGACTAAAAAGTTCAATCAATCAATTTCAACTTTGCAAGATCTTTTTTTTCCCCGCGAGAAGTTGAAATTGACTGATTGAACCTTTTTTTTTTGCACACGGCGGCGGAGGCCTAAAGCGAAAAGGTTTTATAAAACCCAGTTGCGCGACGTCACATGACATCGCGAGTTTGACATGTCTGCTGTAGATGATAATCTCCTTTTTCATATATTTAGGCACAACCTGTTTCTCTATGCAGTGAGAATTGCAATCCTGGTACAAGAAAGAAAGTGAAAGAAGGAGAGCCATTTTGTTGCTACATCTGCATCCCATGTCCTGAAGGGAAAATTTCAGAGGAGCAAGGTAAAAAAAAAAAAATGAGAGAGAGAGAGAGAGAGAGAGAGAGAGAGAGAGAGAGAGAGAGAATAATTATACTGTTTACACTGGTACACTGCCAATTGCTGAATGTATGGGAAAATAAAAGTTCCTTCTAGAGCAGGGGTGTCAAACTTGCAACGTCACGTGACGTGTCACGATATATCGCAACTTTTTCCCTATTGCCGTCAATGGGGTGGGCACGGTTTCCCTATGATACATCTGGCCCACAGGCCAGCAGTTTGATACCCCTGTTCTAGAATCATTGTCTAAAGTCATGTTTGTACCTCTGAGCAATAGAATATGCTTTTAAAAAGACTTATTTTAAAACTATGTGTTTTCTCTCTTTTGTTTAAATGGAACACCATATAAGAGAAACCACCTCCCCATAATAGTCATTTAGGGTCAAGCTTAAGACATATGTATCTGCAAGTTCTGTGTCATGTAGTAGTTACCCAAATACATTTAGAAAACTCAGAAGGATAATTCAAATAAAAAACTCCTGTTTTTCTTTCTCTCTAGCAGTTGATTTTAAAGGCATGGGTCAATGATTTAAGAGATAACAAGCTGTCAAGATACTTGACATTGTTAATCTAATTTTTCATGAGTTTCAAAACTGTCTATATTGGTGGTCATTGAAATATCTGATGCAAATAGATTCCAAATTTAGCTTTCTGTCATGCATCAAAACCCTTTTTATTTATTATTGATGTATCTCCCTGCATTGACTCTCAACTTCTAATACTCAGAGAGGGAAAAAAAAGCTTCTGACACTCTCCGTATTGTGTACAATGCTACCTATCTTTATCATGTCCTTCCTTATCTATCTTTGTTCTGAGCTACAATCCATGATACTATAGTGTTCCCTTGCAGAGCATTTGTTCAGACTCTCTACAAAAAAAAAAAAGAGATTGTCCTATTTTTGCACTTTTTTTAGCGCTATAATATCATTTTTACAGGTGTTCTAATGAAAACTATATAGAATAGTTTACATGAAATCTCACTATAGATTATATAATGGCATTTACTGTATCAGTGCTTTCAATTTTAATCCCCTTCCTATTGATTTTCACCTTTTATTTGACAATTATAATGTTCTATTTTACTCAGAATAGCCTTTCCTGACCAGATGTGGACTTTAGACCAAAAATGTTATATATAAAAACTGTCTTTCATGCCTTTATGTATTATTTTGCACTTGTTTATATATGTTAAGTATTTTATTTTAATAATCAATAAAATTAACTTTCTTTCCCAATCTCAGCTATCCCTCAACCATTAACTAAAACCCATGATCCACTGAGGCTGGAAGCTATGGGAGATACAATGTAACAATAGATTGCTAAACTGCATCTCTGTTGAGCCATCAACTGACAATAGCAAAAGCAAGTACCAAAAACAAGTACCCGGGCAGGAGTAATTGACCAAAGAACCTGTTCAGTCACACTTCCCACACCCACAAATAGGCTGCCCAGATACCATCTACACAACAAAAGGCAAGCCAACAGAAACTAGGAAGGACAATTAAGATTGACCTGTTGATTGAGACACACTAGAAAATTCACATAGGCAACCCACGCCTCCCTCAAGCCCACATACAAACCAGTATATATACAGCCTATGCCCCACAAGCTGCACACCAAGGACCAGTCCTCCTTTACAAAATCTCAGAACCCCATTTTTCTCTCTGTAGCTACCCCTAAGAACAAATTCCTTTGTTATTGGGAAATAAACGGATCAACCTTCTTTGTACCAGCAATATGCCTCATGTCTTATTTGTCTGTGTTTTCCCAGCTTGGAGAAAATGGACTCAGGAAAACTCTTTTAACAGTCTTTTAATTGGCATTTATAATGGTGTATTATGCTCAGAATAGCCTTTCCTGATCAGATGCTGAGAGCATTGACCAAAAATGTTCTATGCAAAAACTGTCTTTCAAGCCCATATTTGTTATTTTGCATTTCTTTATATATGTTCAATTTTATGGTATGTTCATCTAGATCCTTTTATTATCAGAATAATTTAGCATCCTTATCAAATGTGGCCTCTTCCTTGTTATTGCTCCTTTAACACTTAATAATTGAAAATTGAATGTGTCCTCTTATTCCATCACTCCTGAATAAATTCAGAAACTTTTCATAAAGGCTTTTTGAAAGTTTAAAGCTGTTGTCCCTTTAAAAATATCTAGAATCAGCTCAAGATTATTCAGTATGTGAATAGTTTTCTGTGTTGTAACAAAAGCTGGTTTTGCTCATTTGTGGTGATAATCGTAGCATATATTTGCTAACTATGTGAAACTGATTCCATATTTCAGATATTAATGACTGCTACAACTGTGAAGCTGGAAAATATCCAAGCAAGAGCCAGGATTTCTGTATTCCTAAGACTGTAACCTACTTATCTTATGAGGAATATTTGGGATTCAGTTTAGCTTTTCTTGCCCTTTTCTTTACTTTTGTCACAGCTTTGATGCTTGGAGCATTTATAAAACATCACAACACTCCCATTGTCAAAGCCAATAATAGGAACCTCACCTACAGTCTCCTTTTCTCTCTTATGCTGTGTTTTCTTACTGCATTGTTATTCATTGGCTGCCCCCAGAAAGTGACATGTCTCCTCCAACAAATTACTTTTGGCATTGTGTTCTCAGTGGCTCTTTCTTGTGTGCTGGCCAAAACGATCACTGTGGTTTTGGCATTCATGGCCACAAAACCAGGATCTAGGTTGAGAAAGTTGGTGGGAAGGAGACTGGCCAATTCTATTATAATTTCCTGTTCTCTCATTCAAATACACATCTGCGCCATGTGGTTGATAAACTCCCCTCCATTCCCAAATGCTGACATCCATTCAATGTCTAAAGAAATTGTATTGGAATGTAATGAAGGGTCTGTACTCATGTTTTACTCTGTATTGGGCTACTTGGGCTTCTTGGCTAGTGCCTGCTTCACTGTGGCCTTTTTTGCCAGGAAATTACCTGATAGTTTCAATGAAGCGAAGTTCATTACTTTCAGCATGTTGGTCTTCTGTAGTGTTTGGTTAGCTTTTGTTCCATCCTATCTGACCTCCAAGGGAAAATACTCAGTAGCTGTGGAGACATTTTCTATTTTATTTTCCAGTGCTGGAATGCTGGGTTGCATTTTTCTCCCCAAATTTTACATTATTGTTCTGAGGCCTCAAATGAACCACAGGGACCTGCTAAGAAGAAGAATATGAAAGAAAGATTGAATTTTAGAAATACAATTTTCATTTTGAAGAACTCTCAATTTATAGGATTGTTAATTCCATAAATGGCAGAATTACAAATATGAGTTTGCTTGCTTTTATAATTTCGGGCTTCAATGAACTGCATCCAGTGGTGGTATTCAAATATGTGAACAACCAGTTCTCTGTGTGGATGCCGCTTCCAGAAGTCTATTCTGGGCCCGGGCAACAAAAAATTATTTACTGGTTCTGCCGAACTGGTGCGAACTGGCTGAATCCCACCTCTGACTGTATCTCAGCAAAAGTAATCCCACTGTATTTGTATCTCTTCTCTGACTGATGAATTAATTAATTAACCTTCCCTCATTTACTTGGCTCTGATAAGGATAAAAAAAAATAGGAGAATATGAAAAAATAAGGAACTGCAGAAACTAAGCTAATAGTAAATTTCCTCTGGAATACACACTTGACAGAGTTTAAATATAGCTAATAAATATATGGCTGTTCTATTCCACTACCACTGGAGTATTCTGGATGTTTACACCATAATTGTTCCTGTCATTTCTTTACATGCATCAAGACAGCTCTTCTTTGAATAATAACCTTAATGGGCAACTAATTATGATTAGGCTACAGAAAATGTTCCAAGGCCCTTAGGTTCATTACTTCAAGTATCCCTATGCTGTAGGTTGACTGTTCATTATGTTTAAAATTTATTTGGGTTTTATGTTTTTGTCTTTGTGTTCCATTCTGTCCAGAATCTGCCTAGAATTGGTCTGGCTATACATATTGTAAAGTAATAAATTATAAAAATATTACTTATTTCCCCACTTCTGTCTCTGTCTCTGTCTCTGTCTCTGTCTCTCTCTCTGTCTCTCTCTCTCTCTCTGTCTCTCTCTCTGTGTCTCTCTCTGTCTCTCTCTCTCTCTCTCTCTCTCTCTCTCTCTCTCTCTCTCTCTGTGTGCATGTGCCACATGAACACTAGCTTTATTTCTTTCTATATGAATCAGAAAAGACTGGAGAAATTCTAAATCAGTAGCAGGATTGGATGGGGGCCAATTAATGGAATTGCAGTCAAAAGAGAAATCAGTTGGCCACATTTCATAATGCATTGGCAAACTTTGATCTTGATTACTGCAACATCTTCCAGACTGGATTGTCATGCCTCTGACAGAATTGTGTTTCAGGCATCCGGACTTTTGAAAAGAGTAATTTCTGAGCTCAGCTCAAAATGTTTTTGTGCTTACTTATAAAAATGCAAAAGATCCCTAACAACATGCCAAACCATTTTATTCCTTCTTTTGGAGTGGAGTTTGAAATTAATGATGGAGGCTTTTCTGACTGGAGTGTCCTACTTGTGTGATATCTTTCTTAAGGAAGAGCACATATTATCAGCACCATTCTGTTTTGCATATTTATACAATCAAGTATTTTACATATTGAAAAGAGTTCTTTAAAAAAATCACAATCAATTTTTAAAATAGTTGATATACTGCATTTGGAAGACTCTTTGAAAAAAAAGTTCTCATTTATTGGAAGGTTTGTAGGAGTAGAAGCAGTGGTGGGATTCAGCCGGTTCGCACCACTTCAGCAGAACCGGTAGCTAATTTTTTGTTGCCCAGGCCCAGAATGGACTTCCAGAAGAGGGATCCACACAGAGAACCGGTTGTTCACATATTTGAATCCCACGGCTGAGTAGAAGATACTATAGCTCTTTAAATAAATCTTTTTTTTTTGCAGCCGTACAGTGGTTTCCCTATCACTATGTTAAGAATGCAATTTTAAATATACTGTCACATTTTATTGAATACTAATCTTTTCTCTCCCCTTTCTTCTCTTCTCTCTGGCAGACAGCTATAGACTTCAAGGATAGGGAGACATATTTGTCCCATCATTGTCTAAGCATGTACTCAACCACAAGATCCTTATTTGTGGGCTCAAAAAGAAAGAGGACCATCCCTTTTTCTTCCCATTCTTCTTTCTTTTGAAACTCTACCATAAAAATAATCTGTTGGGAGTTTTGGTGTTTATAACTTCTGATCCCTTCTGCTTTGGATTCTTGGTGGTCAACACAGGTGAAAGTCTATTGCTCCTCTTATCACATCCCCTCACATGTCAAGTCATAACTAACCAAATTAATCAGATGCTTACAGTCACTCAATTCTCCAAAAAACCAACCAACCAAACAAACTTTAGGATTCTAATCCTTTGGATTTCTTTACTGTGATAGTCTTTTTCTGAAACCACTTTATCAACTATATTTGTTCTCAGCACATTGTCATAAAATGGAGTTCAAGCCACTCAAAATAGAGATTTTCAATAGTTTTTTTTATTTTTGTGTTATTCAGACAAAAAGCAAAGCAAGTGTGCAACTAAGCTTAATTAGTTCCTTTATATTTGTACAAATACTTGTCTAATTTCAAAGTTATTACAATAAGCTATGCCCAACAAGGCTACTCAAGTTGATCTAGCCTACACATTCACACAATACCCACATACAGTCTCAACACAGGTGATCAGGCTGTGTTAGAGTGAGCTGGGAAGCTGACTCAGAGCATCCCCTGCTCCAACAAGAGTCATCTCACACGTCAGGGGTTTTGGTTCACTTCAATCTTCTCTTTATACACAGCTTGTTTATTCTGAATCCAAGTGTACAGTACATATTGCCCCGGTCTTGTTAGGAACTTCACATTCTTACTCCCTGTTCCATGACTACATGAAAGAGGGAAGGAAAAAGGAGTAGAGAAGTGAGGTAAGGGAGAAAAAAAAGAAAGAAAAGCATTGACTTCTGACTTCCTTTGATGCAATAGAGCAGAAATGTCAAACTTGGGACGTCATGTGACATCGCGCAACGTATCGGGACTGTTTGGCATTGCCGGCAATGGGGTGGGCGCGGCTTCTGTGTGACGAGTCCAGCCCATGGACCGGCAGTTTGACACCCCTGCAATAGAGTATCAACTTCAAACCTCAACCTTTTACTTATACAAAGTAATATAAACAATCCATTTCAATAACATCAAGTCTATCTAATTGGTAAAACCCAAAATCAAAATTTCATTTTTTTCTACTTCAAGCACAAAGTCTAGAAGCGGTTTCCACATAGCAATAAAAGTATTCGTATTATTTGTTTAATCAGTATAGTCAGTTTAGCCAAAGAGAGAAGCAACCTAGAACTAAGGAGAAATTTCCTGACAGTTAGAACAATTAATCAGTGGAACAACCTGCCTCCAGAAGCTGTGAAAGCTCCAACACTGGAAGTTTTTAAGAAGAGATTGGACAGCTTCCGCTTCCGGTTCGCGGGGCTGGCGGTCATGCGGAGAGTCTTCTCTCTTCACCGGCCGGTTTCCCTCCACCGGTAGACCCTGGACAGGGTGGAAAGTCACTCTGGAGGGGTGACCACCACTGAGGAGGACTCTCGTCAACTGCGGAGGGGGCGGCAGCACCTTCCACGGTCCAAAGCAGCTCCTTTGGACCGACGGGGAAAAGATCGGCCATTAACATGGCCGATCACTTAGCTGCACCAGCCAAAGTCAGAATAACAGCTAAGCGTTAAAGAACCACCGTGGAAGATCTGGGTGAGACCTTTCCTTTCCTCTCTTTACCCTAACTATCTCCCTGTGAAAAGCCCCTGGAATTATTTCCCTATTTTGATAAAGCAGCGTTCGCTCACTTGGGAAAATAAGCTTTGGACAATAAACAACAAATTAATTTTTACTGACTATTTCTATTCTTGGATACTCTGGGGTCCCAAAAAAAATCCCTACTACAGAATTTTATTATTTTACTTACTTATCAAACTGGACAATATTGTTTTCTTTTACTTTTATTCCTTTTTTAATTGGATAAAACCTTTCTGGAAAAAGATTTTATAGTCTACTGGGGACATCTTGTGGCAAAAACTGACATTGCAATTACACATTCTCTTTGATTTTGAGGCTGGGTTTGACCTTCAAATTATCATAAAAGGGAAAAGATAAAGAATTTGAAACAGCTGTGTGGAGGTGGATATGGGCTGATTGTTATTAAACATAGCCTCCACTAAAAAACTAAAATATTACTTCACCATGGAAATGGAGGAATCTTACCCACAGCTTGACTACAATCTTATATTGGAAAAAGTCTTGGAAGTTACTGAGCAAATGAACTTTAGGATGAAAACTAAAGATGATTTTCCAGAACTACAAACTGAGGAACAGATCAACATCAAAGAGGCCTGTGTTCAACATGATGTACAACATGATGAGATGGAGGAATCTTATTCACAACTTAACTATGAAAAAGCCCTTGCCCCAAAATCTCAAACTGATTTCCAGACTTCAGTTGATTATTCTATAAATCAAAAAACAACAGAAGAGGAATCTATCACCACCAAAGAGGATTCTACACAATCCTATGTACAACCTATTGAGTATCAGAACTATGATAACTTGGACAACCAACTAACAACTATAACACTGGACAAAATTGATTACGCTACTCAGATGATAGTGGAAGAAGGAGAACAGAAGTACGACCAGATTGAATTGATGATAAACATGTCTAACAAAACACTGAGATTTGTTGATATAGAGGCTCTCTTATGGAAGCCTGCTTGGCACAAAAAGAAAGCCAGAGTTAGATTTAAAAATGGATTTAAATCTTTACTTGATGGGTAAAAAAGGTTTTTTAGAGATATGGACTGAATTAATACTAACTGAAATGAAAAGTAACGGTTTTTGGACTGATTTAATGTTTAGGATTTAGATTTATAACTGAGATGAAATTATTGGTTAGATTATAGTTTGGAATTGTGAAATGAAAAAGGTTTTAAATGAGGAGCTATTAAGACAAGAAATAGAATATATGTGTGAAATAGTGTAAGAAGGTATTTTTTGGGATAATATGTTTATTTTAGGTATGATAACCACTTTGTAATGGAATGAAAACAAGGAAATGGATTGTGACAATGGAAGATATGGTATTAGTAAATGAAGACTTATTAAAATAAGAATTAGAATACATTTTGGAAATGTAAGAAGGTAACTGTAGGAATAAGATGCTTATTTTAGATATTATAATTATTATGTTATGTAATGAGGGAAATTAGGGATACCCGAAGTGTAAACAATATGTTTTATTAAGGCTAAATTGGAATATGGTAATTGGAATTTAGTAAAGCTTAAAAACAGGATTTGGACTTGTATAGGTAAAAAGTTATTGATAAAATTTTATGGATTGATTGAATTTTATTTAGAAATTTATTAATTTGAATATGTTATATTAATGGAGGGAAATAGAGAGGGAATCTTTAAGGAGTTAACCTGATCTGTATATGTATGATTTTGACTTTGGATAATTGATTACCCCATCTCCACATTGTTTCCTAAGCACTCTGTTCTAAAAAATGAAAAAATTAATAAAACTTGTTATAAAAAGAAAGAAAAAAGAAGAGATTGGACAACCATTTGTCTGAAATGGTATAGAGTTTCCTGCCTGAGCAGGGGTTGGACTAGATGGCCTCCAAGGTCCCTTCCAACTTTTATTATTATTATTATTATTATTATTATTATTATTATTATTATTATTATTATTATTATTATTATTATTATTATTATTATTATTATTATTATTATTATTATCATCATCATCATCATCGTCGTCGTCGTCGTCGTCATCATCATCATCATTATCATCTCTGCTAGCTCCATCAGTTTTTGAAACCATTCCTCCATTGTAGGAATCGATGTAGTCTTCCATTTCTGAGCATAGAGTAATCTTGCTGCTGTCAACATATATCACATCAAATGTATTTCTTATTGAAGAAAACCAGAAGAAATATCCTTCAGTCTTGACAAATAGATAGATACAGTAGATAGATAGATAGATAGATAGATAGATAGATAGATAGATAGATAGATAGATAGATAGATAGATAGATAGATAGATAGATAGATAGATAGATAGATAGATAGGTAGGTAAGTAGGTAGGTAGGTAGGTAGGTAGGTAGGTAGGTAGATCTATAGATCTATATACTGTAGATATTCCACATGGTATTCCACTTCTGAATAAGAAACAACTCCCACTCATTCAATTAGCATAATATCTATAATTAAATTAGCTGATGTAAAATTGCGAAGACCAACCCTCAAAAACAGTCAGTGAAATATTGAATAAATATAAGTTTTGGCATTTGAGGTAGGGATAGGGATATGTGTCTTTGAGGGAGATGGGTGGTCTAGAAATAAGAAATATAAATTCATAAATAGGAACCCCTTTATTCAATATTAGGAGATTTAGATTGGTCAGAAGACTTTATTCATTTAATCTGGGAATAATAATAAATATAAATCATTCTACTTGTATAAATTAATGGAGAGTCTAATGACCTCTTTGTGGATAGAGAGAAGAACCTGCAGAGAGGAGATTTTAACACTTGAATTCAGGATGTTAATAGGAGCAGTACGCCTGTTAACTCTGCTTCCATACACAGCATATGAAGCTCTCACAGTGAAATGTAATGTATGGTATCCAGAACACCCACTTCACAGCTATCGTCATTCTGGAGACCTCATCATTGGTGGCATCACATCTCATGGAATCTTCCTCTCATATGCCAAAGATTTCATAAAGGAACCCCCACCAGCTATGCCTGAGGAACTTACGTAAGGAATTCATTTTTCTTTGTTGGCTTCTTTATCTTTAGAGGGCTGTCAAACTGCATTGTAGGAAGATATATTAGTATAATTAAAGGAACTTTGGATATGCAGAAAGCTGTGGTTTTTAGATTTACACATAAATTTGATTGCTACATTTTCACCTGTGCAGAAGGAAATCGTTTAGTTGTTGTTTTTTAAGTTATATGGAGGAAATATATGTTCAACACGATTTGCTCCAAAGCCTCTGCTATTGTATGTTTTGAAACATTTATACAATATTTTTCACCACAGAGGGGATTGGCAAGGGTAGATCACAGTTTTGATTTCTCTTCCAAATTTTTGGAACATAATATCTTTCATTATGATTCTTTCCCCTTTGCCTTTGGCATTTACTTGTCCTATTCAATTTCTTAATTCCTTTTCTTGAGACAAATTTCTTACTTCCCAAAAAGTGTAGCAGGACACATTTGTTTCTTCAGATTTATAATGCAGTACTGATAAGTTCACAAGAACCAAGTATTCAACATCCAAATATTAAACCCTCTTCAGTTTTGCAATTAAAAGGGATTCATTCTGCTTGATTTTATTTCATTTTTTCTCCATCATTTATTTTTGAAAGGTACCTTTTACAGATATTAATTATTACATATAATAAAATAATAAGAATTTGGGTGTATGCTATTTTACAGTATGAGAAATATATCTCTCAAAGAGGCATGTGTATATTAAATAGGAATGAGTACAATAGGAAAAGCTGCATAAAATTTCAGAATTGTAAACTATTATCTAATACACATTATCTAATACTCATTCTAGAATATTTTCAATGAATTACCAGCACATCCTGGCTTTGGCCTTTGCAGCAAAAGAGATAAATGAAAATCCTCAAATATTGCCCAATATAACATTGGGAATCCATATTTATGACAATTATTATGACACAAAATGGACATTTTATTCCACTATGATTCTTACATATGCACTAGAAAGATTTTTCCCAAATTACAACTGTAACATGCAGAATAAGCTCCTTGCAGTGATTGGTGGTCTAGATTCTGTTACTTCTCTTGATATGGCAATTCTCCTGGATATCTACAAGATTCCCCAGGTAAGGTATGACAATGAATGTTAACAATGTTTTTTACAGTTTCTTCATTTGGCTGTATACATCTTTGCAGTTTAAATATTTCTGAATCAATTTAGATGATACTCAAGGTAAATGGGGGGAGGGGGAGAGGGGGAGAATTTCCATTATTTTAAAATATAGTAATAAAGGAGAGATCATTTGTCTTATGTGCAAAAAAAATGTCCTCATTAAATTCAAATAATTAAGATTTAAAAATTTAATAAGTCAAAAATTAGAGTTTGCACCAGAAATAAAGCTGTTATTTGTGAATCTTGAATTCCAGAGGGCTTATTTGAGGTGCAGCAGGGCACTTTGAATATGCTTTTAGGAACCTGTAGTATATGACATCTAAAGACTTTATGATATTATATGCATGTAATTGGCAGCCATCTAACAGGCAGATGGATTTAGCTTTAAAGAGCTTTTGTCTCTTTTGGTATGAAAGAAGACCAATATGACTTCTAAAGAATTTGTTAGCTTTATTAAATATTAATTTAATTTGTTCGTGCTAGATTTGCCATACTGTGGCAAGATATTTAAAGGATTTGACCTGTTCTATAATATAATTATTGACACCATTCTTGTTTGTGGCACATCAGTCCCCTTGAGAAAACTGGAATTTTAGAATATATTAGTTTAAGTCATTCTTTTGTACAGTAATCTGCTAAGGTTCATTGACCTTAGGGCCACCTTGGCTTAGAGAAAGGATGACTGTGTAATCAGCAAGATGAGGCATGGCCAAATGAGGGATCCTTAGTGCTCTCTGACCTTGGTTGTTTTCTTGCAGATGTTTTGCTACCCAAACTAGGTAAATCATCAGTGCTTGCCCTCAATTTATATTCTACTGTCTTACGCTGTCAGTGTTGGTGGGAGTGATCTTGGTTTTTTTTAGGTTGGACTGTTTACTGTTAGCTTGTTTTGCAGTTCCTTAAATGGGGTATTGTTTATTTCTTGATTGTTGCCCTGATGTTCATCTTAAACTACAAATATTCTCCTCTATTGGTATGACCAAATGTCTGTTATTAAGTTTCGGGGGGAAACTTTGTGACCATTGAATTCACATAGATATTAGAACATAGATCATCGAATCATAGGGCTGAAAGGGACATCAATGGGGACATTAATAGAGCAGAGTATCAGAAATAAAGCAGAAATGAAGAAGCAAATGAAAGGAAATTGTTCAAAAAAAGGTAATCATTCATCTCACAGAAGGATTTAGATCTAACAGAGCCATTTTTCTTTGCTTGCTCTTAATCGTTTTTCTTGTCCCCCTCCTTCTGTGTAAGGAAAAGTTGTAGAGAGCCACACATCCTGCTGTCGTTCTTTAATCCTCCTCCTTTTTCTTCTACCTCTCTTTCTCTTTCCCTCCTCCTCCTCCTCCTCCTCCTCTTCTCTCCCTCCTCCTCCCCCTCCCTTTCCTTCTTTAGGAACATTAGCAGGCTCCTTGGAGAGAAAATAGGAGGTATGTGGCAGCCTTCAGGTGTCTCACTGGACATTAAGTGGCAGGGAGGATAGAAGATCCTTCAGCTTCTAGATTTAAGCGAGGGGAGGAGGATGGAAAATACTTCAGTATCTTTCCTGTGCTTAACAATTTATCAGCAAGACTCCTTGGTTGGAGGCAAGCAAGTAATCTCCAACAGGCCTCAGGAGTTATGCAGGATGTGTCTGCTCCTGTTTGCCATCTTCATTGAAATTCTTGAAATATAATTGAAATATTGAAAAGAAAGCTGTTAGAATAAATCCCTGTTTCTCTCTTTTAAACATAAACATTATCATCCCCTTAGGTCCAAAGGTATTTGCAATATAGCAAGTTGAAATAGCACTGGATTATTCCCAAAAGAAAGTCTATCTGTAAGGAGATGATAAATAATTTTCTGTGCCAATGCTGCTAGTAGGACTAGATAGAATACCTTAGAATCTCACAGGCAGTAAATGAGTGCAGGCAGGGAGTCCTGGGGACTTGCTGGATCTACCTCAGTCAGAATGGATTTACTGGCTTCAATAATGCTGGAATCACCTCCTGCAAGACTATCATTCCTTGATGCCCCTGGTCATGTTTCATCCTCCTCCAAGAAGTTAAGTCCAGCAGTGCCATAACAAACAGAGTCAGATACTATAGGTAGGTAGGTAGGTAGGTAGGCAGGCAGGCAGGCAGGTAGGCAGGCAAATAGGCAGACAGACAGACAGAATTTGTGTTAGCATGTTGTATGTCAGAACCAAGTAAAGCTTGATACTGTTGTAATAGAAAGGTCAAGAGCAGGGGTGTCAAACTGCTGGCCTGTGGGCCGGACGTGTCATCCGGAAGCCGCGCCCACCCCATTGCCGGCAATGGCAAAACCATCCCTATACATTGCGCAATGTCACGTGATGTTGCGAGTTTGACATGTCTGGTCAAGAGTGACTATTTACATTCTGGTGATAAGTGAACTCGTGTGAAATTGGGTCACACAGACCTGCTATGAACAAGCAAATAATAGAAGAAATGGAATAATAACCATCATTAATACAAGAAAGTCAAAACAAATGCTATGATTAAATTATTATTTTTTAAATGAGCTCAACTGAAGTTCAAAATTAGCCAAAGAATATTGCTCCTTTTTTCAAAATTATTAGATCAACAAGATAAAACAATAACGATATTCTAGACAATTATGCAATAAAGTTAAATAGATTTAATGTAATAATTTATATAATTTATAAATCCAATACACGAAGAGTATTGGTCTGAAATTTTTGATATACATACAACGATATCCCAAAATATAGCAAGTAAAATAAAGTGATCTACAACACATTCAAAATAAGAGAAGACAAAAGTTGAAGCCCACAGAAACTCTGTGATTAAAAAAATGTAGTTTTTTTGTTTAATATCTGTTAATCTTTTTAAAATGGTTTTAAATTAGATTTTGTTTAATTTCAAATGTTATTTAATTATTATGTATTATGTATTATGTATACATATGATATCTCTATATAAGCTATAGATTGAAAGAACAAATATAATTTAGAATGATATATTATTATAAGCAGATGGAAAATACTAATTATTGAATTTAACACATACTGGGCACATGATAATAACTGCTGTAATTATTTTCTTCTTCTTCATGGATCTCTTTAGCTGACCTATAGTCCCACTCCGGTGATGAAGGGCAAATCTCCCGGCCTTCCCTTCTACCAAATGGTTCCAAAGGAAGATCTTCAATATGAAGGGATTTTGTCTCTGCTTCTGCACTTCAGATGGATATGGATTGGAATGGTGGTTATGGAGACCGATGGTGGAGAAAGACTTCTACAAACAGTGATACCCATGTTTTCTCAGAAGGGTGTCTGTATTGCATTCATAGAAAAAATTCCTGGCATAACTTTTATTACTAATATCGTTGAATTACTGGATAAAGGGAGGAAGACTTATCATACATTGACAGCTACTAAGGCTACAGTGATAATTGCTTTTGGTGAATCTAATTCCTTTGGATTTTTTAGATTTCTCTCTTATCAGTCAGATGAAGATGTAGACAGTAAGCATTGGAAACCCCTAGGAAAGCTATGGATCTTCACAGCCCAAATTGAGTTTGCTTCCTTTGGATTTCAAAGGTATTGGGATTTAGGAATTTTCCATGGAGCTTTGGGCTTTGCATTTCATTCCAATGATGTGTCTGAATTCCATCAATTTATTGAGAGTCGAAATCCTTTCACTACGAAAGGAGATGGTTTTTTCAAAGGCTTTTGGGAGCAGGTCTTCAACTGTCAATTTCCAGGTACGCTTATCAATGAAGAAGAGGAGAACATTTGCACTGGCCAGGAGAAAATAAATAAACTCTCTGCCCCCCTTTTTGAAATATCCATGTCTGGCTACAGCTACAGTATCTACAATGCTGCCTTTGCCATAGCCCATGCTTTACATGCCATGTCTACCTCTTGGCTCAAACACAGAACAATGATGGATGGTGGGCTATGGATTCATAATCACCCATTTTGGCAGGTATCATGCACCTTACACTCTTGAGTCCTAAATGTCTAGCCATAGTAATGCAATGTCTTTATTTTCAAATCCACTGTGTAGATGAATTCCAATTTACCTAATTTGTATAGCTTCCTCTCTACCATGTGTAGAAGCTTATTAAGATTATCCCAGTCCAAATCTAACCATGTCATTTTGTCATGATTTATTAGAACCCAATCTAAGCAACACTGCAGGTTTTAGTGCAGAATGTTCTTATAATTATTTAAAAAAAAAAGAATGGTTCCATCCTTGGTTATTAAGAATTAATTAATTAACAAAGTGCAGGGGAAATGCTGAGGCAGATGTTTCCCCCTCTTATATACTTGCATGATAGAGATGCAATATTGAAATAGTTTCTTTTGACAACTGTATTAATACATAATTTTGTCTACAATATTTGTCCTTTCTTTTTCACTCAGCTGCATCATTTTTTGAGATATGTTGCATTTAATAACAGTATTGGAGACAATATATTGTTTGATCAGGAAGGGAAGATGATTGCTGGATTTGATATCATTAATCTTATTTTTTATGAAAACCAGACCAAGTTAAAAATTGGAAGGATTGATTTACACTCCCCTGCAGATCAGTCATTCACCATTAATGAGGATGCCATAAAATGGAATGAATGGTTTAATCAGGTTGGTTGCAGTTGCAGGCAACCTGCATGTGAGCACTGAATTTCAGTCCTATCAATAAAAATGATGAGAACAAGTAGGGCTCATCTGAACCCTGCATTGTCTCTACTGGATAGCAATTCAATAAACTATTTGGAATAGGAAATGTTAAAGTGATTGTTAACTATAGGAAGAAAATCAGTATTAGCCATGATAAAAAAAGCCATGTTTAAAATTTGGCTTATCATCTTTGCAAAATTTCAAATCTTAAAGATATCAAATAAAAATATCTCAAACATCTCAAAAGCATCAAAAAATATTTTTCAGCTTTATATACTGTATTTTGCAATAATACATCTTCCTCTTTTCAGTTTTGAAAGGATTGTTAATGAAACTGATTAGGAAATTCAATATTTGAAAAACAAAAACTTGTTATTATTGTCCCATCTAAGCATGATGATGTGCTGGAAAAGCATAGATTCATGGTAGTCATGTTACCAAGAACACAGAGTTCATAAATGCCCTGCTGCATAATTATTCATGTCTTTCTTCCTTTGCTTTGGGTTTATGAATTAGACAGTTCCGCTTTCTCTGTGTACACCAAGATGTTGTGCAGGTTCTTGGAGGCAAATGATAGAGGGGAAGCCATTTTGTTGCTACTCTTGCATCCAATGTCCAGAAGGGAAGATTTCTGAGAAAGAAGGTAAGGATAGTCTAATAATGTTTACTTGCTGTCATGTCTTTGGAGTCTGATTCACTTGCAATGCAGGCTGCTGTTACAGACACTCACTTGCCCCCCCCCCAAGCAATTCCCCCTGGGATCTCTGTACTTTGCCAGACTTGCAACTGATGAGCAAGCAGCAAGATGTTAACTCGCCAGGCAAGGTTTGATCACAGTTGTGCATATTCAGAAGACAGGCATTTAAGTCACACAGAAATATTGGTCTCCTTCTAGAAGCAACTCCAGCATCTGGCTTGTGTATCATGAAACTTAGAATCTAGATATTTACATCCCTGGCTTGTGGACTAACCATGACCTCATCCAGTGGTGGGATTCAGCTGGTTCGCACCACTTTGGCAGAACTGGTAGCTAATATTTTGTTGCCCAGGCCCAGAATGGACTTCCGGAAGTGACATCCACACAGAGAACCAGTTGTTCACATATTTGAATCCCACCATTGACCTCATCTCTCCCTTGATTTGGCATCATTAATCTTCAGATTGACTTTGGATTGCTCAACTTGGAAATTCACCTTACCCAGCTAATTTTTTGTTGCCCAGGCCCAGAATGAACTTCTGGAAGCGGCATCCACACAGAGTACTGGTTGTTCACATATCTGAATCCCACCACTGCCTCTGCCCAAAGCATGGGTCCCAAAGCCCTCTGCCTTATAAAGAAGCCACAAAGAAGAGGGAGTCAAGCTATTCTCTAAAGCGCCGGAAGGCAGGACAAGAAGCAACGGATAGAAACTAATCAAGGAGAGAAGCAACCTAGAACTAAGGAGAAACTTCCTGACAGTTAGAACAATTAACCAGTGGAACAACCTGCCTCCAGAAGCTGTGAATGCTCCAACACTGGAAGTTTTTAAGAAGAGACTGGACAGCCATTTGTCTGAAATGGTATAGGGTTTCCTGCCTGAGCAGGGGGTTGGACTAGATGACCTCGAAGGTCCCTTCCAACTTTATTATTATTATTATTGTTATTATTATTGTTATTGTTATTGTTATTGTTGTTGTTGTTGTTATTGTTGTTGTTGTTATTATTATTATTATTATTGTTGTTATTATTATTATTATTATTATTATTATTATTATTATTATTATTATTATTATTATTATTATTATTATTATTATTATTATTATTATTATTATTATTATTATTATTATTATTATTATTATGTAAGTGGGGAACAAACTTATTTCCATAAGGATGATGTTCCACAGGGAAGGATTTACCATGGAAATTAGCCTTTTTTCTTGGTCCCAGTAGATGGCCCTCCTTAAAAGATGGGATTTGTAACATATCTATCTCCCCTAATAGCTATTTCCTGCTGTCTTGCTGTTGGGATCTGCACTAGCAAGTCTTCCTCTTAACACTCTGTGTATCTAGGAATGGTGTCTGGCTTCTGAAGGGATGCTAAAAAAATCTAGGGTATGAAAACTTCTTGATGATGATGATGATGATCCATTCAGTCATGTCCGACTCTTGGCAGATCTCTCCACATCTTCCGATCTTGCACTGTTTCTTTGAGTTTTTCTATGCCCTGACTGATGTCAGCTTTGATAATGGAAATTTGCTTAGTTAATTCCAATTCTTCATGACTTAACATTATATTTTGCAAGGATTGTATGTTGATAACTAATTCTCTTAAATTTTTGAAAGCTGACAATTGTGTTAATCATGGTTGTATATAATCGCATCTTTCTCTTTTCACTTTTTTGATTGCTTTCAATTTTTCCCTGCATCAGGTTCTTCTTCAGTGGTTCTTGCCTTCACATTATATGTTGAAAATATTTTATAATGATTTTGCTGTTATTGCTTCCAGTGAGCAGTCTGGTTTTATTTCATCTAGTAGTGAATGGAAAATTCTTCTTGTGGTTCAAAGTTTTCCCAACAATTTTTTCCAGTATTAATTTTCTTTGTTCAGCATTTCTGACTATGCAGGTTTCACAACCAAAATATTGCAACTGTTACAATGATGATCACAATGTCGACCATACATAGCTTTGTTTTCAGTGTTACATTTTATTGCTTCATTATATTTCCTATAGATCTCTGAAATAGATCTCTTTATTTTATGGCTCTTTATTGTATTTTTAATGCTAGTGATATACAAACAGTGACTAGCTCAGATTCTTCTGGGTTGTCCTTGGCTATTAACACACTCTCAGCTTTATTATTTTTATTTTTAATATTAATAGATTTCACACTCCCTCTTTTCATCTTTAGGAATAGATTCCTTGAATTTTTAACTGTCAAAGTCGCATCATAAACATATCTGAGGTAGTTGATGTTTCTTCCAGAACTTTTAATTGTAATTTCTACTTATTTTGCTCCAATATTTAGCATGAGAGGGTATGCATATAAATTAACTTAAAAAAGTGATGATGTAGAAAAATTATACATCTTCTTTAGTTTCCTGATTTTGAACTATGTAGTTATCTCATAATTTATCCATGAGCAAATTTTTCAATAAGCAAACGAAGTTTTAATGGCTACCCACAAATTTGTTGTAGTCTACTATGGTAGAATGTAGTCTGGATTCCCAGGAGAAAGGCAATGCATTCCAGAGAAGAAAAAGGCAGCAACGTTTAGACAGTTTGGTAGAGAAGAGAGTAAAAAAACCTCCTCCCTAAGAGTTCTTATATGTTCATAAACCATATTTTAATGGTGCAAGTAGTTTACTTTAATCTGGCAAGATTTTTATTTATGAGCCAGGAATAATAAAGAAATTGTTTAGAAAAAGCTCTGTGTATTTTTCTTGGGTTTTTTTTGGGGGGGGAGGGGAATCTAACATCTACAATGTAAAAGCAAACTTTATATAATCAAGAAGGAAAAATAAATATATTTTGAGATTTCTTGCTTATTACTTTAACAAATAGATGCTAGCACTGTGATCGCAAATATCCATTCATAGTCTGAATTCAGCTTTTACATCTGGCAGAGCCTCATTTTAAAATTTAATTTATTTACTTATTTATTAGATTATTATCCCACTCTTATTACCTTATAAATAATTCAAAGTGGTGAACATACATAACATTCTTTTCTCCTCTTATTTTCTCCACAATTCTGTGAGGGGGGTTGGACTGAAACATAGTGATTGGCCAACAGTCACCCAGCTGGCCAATATGCCTAAGGCAGAGGTAGACCTCACAGTTACATTTAGTATTTTGAAGTAGATCCTGTAGTTTTAAGGATGCATATATTCTGCATATTTGTTTTCTCTGATAAATATTGAAATAAAACAAGTACCGTGTTTTCCCCAAAATAAGACCTATCCTGAAAATAAGCCCTAGCTTGATTACATGTGTGCCCAATATAAGCCTTACCCCCAAAATAAGCCCAGGTGAGGCACATGCATAAAAATCAAGCTAGGGTGGGAGAGGGGGTGGAGCTGCCCTATGCACCCTGCACCCGCTTACCTTAGGACTGCTGCAGCCAGGTTTCCCACACCCCAACACCTGCTGCCTGAGTTCTTCTGTGGCTGCTTGCGGCCACATGCCATGTGGCACAGTGTGCCGCTGCCACCAGTCACAGCAGAAGGTCATAGGGCTCATCACACAGCTGCTGCTGCTTGCACCTGGAGGCCACAAGGCTCATTGCGTCGATCGCAAACGGGCACAATTGGCATGATGAGCTTTGTGGTGTCCTGCCGCAAGTGGCGGCACCGGCATGATCAGCACAATGCACACGTGGCCTCCTGCCATGAGTGGCAGCAGTGCCGCTATTGGTGGGAAAAGCTTCATGGCTTCCAGCCATGAACGGTGACACCAATGGATCGGTGCTATGAGCATCACAGCCTCCTGCCATGAACAGTGGCACTGGCATGATTGGCATGATGTGCCATGCGGCCTCCTGCTGTGACCGGTGGGAGTGGTGCAATCGGCACAACGAGCCATGCGGTTTCCTGTTGCTAGTGGTGGTGGCGGTGTGATTGGATGTGGCAGAACTCGGGCAGTGGCGTGACAGGTGTCGGGGCATGGGAGGCCTGGCTGTGGCAGTCCTAAGGTAAGGGGTAAGACATCCCCCCCCCAAAATAAGACCTGGTGTCTCTTTTTGAGGACACTAGGGATGATATAGATATGGGAAGTATAACAACTGGACCAAACATCACTATGGAGGAGGTTGAACATGCAATAAAAATAGCAAAAACAAGAAAAGCCACAGGACCTGATGATATCCCAGTAGAAATTTTAAAATTGCTGGAAGACAATGGGAAATTTTTTTTATTGCAGCTCTTCAATCAGATATACGAAACAGGAAAGATACCAAATGATTGGCTAAAATCAACCTTTGTGACAATCCCCAAAAAAATAAATGCCAAGAAGTGTACCAAATACAGAACAATAAGCTTAATGAGTCATGCCCTGAAAATATTCCTGAGAATAATTCACAAAAGAATATACAACAAAACTGAAGAGCGTCTAGGTAACACACAATTTGGTTTCAGAAACAATCTTGGTACACGAGATGCGCTATTCAGTATTCAAGTTCTTGTACAGCGTTGTAGAGATGTCAATCACAGTGTTTACATGTGCTTCATTGATTTTGAAAAAGCTTTTGATAAAATAAGACACAGCAAACTATTAGAAATCCTGAAACAAGGGGGACTAGATGACAAAGACATCCAAATAATAAAGAATCTGTATTGGCATCAGGTAGCAAATGTGAGACTAGGCCAAAAATACTCAGCTGATGCAGAAATAAGAAGGGATGTATTCTGTCTCCACTGTTGTTCAATATCTACTCTGAGTCAATCTTCAACAAGGCACTGGAGAACATCGATGCTGGCATCAAAGTAAACGGTGTTTGGATCAACAACTTAAGATATGCTGACGATACAGTTCTGCTTGCCAGTAAGTATGAAGACCTTCAGCTCCTCATCAACAGAGTCACCAAAATATCTGGAAAACATGGCTTGAAGCTTAACACCTCAAAAACCAAGATCATGGTCGTCAGCAAACAACCCATTAATTTACCACCAATAAATTCAGAAGGAATACCACTAGAAAAAGTTGAAAGGATCACGCACCTCGGTTCTAATTTACATGAAAGCTGGGACATGACCGCTGAAGTAAAGACAAGGATAGAGAAAGCTCGAACAGCATTCTTCAAAATGAAAAGGTCTTCTGCAGTCACGACATAAGCCTAAGACTGAAAATCAGGCTTGTCAGATGCTATATTTTTTCTATCCTGCTCTATGGAGTAGAGAGTTGGTCTCTGACAAAAGGCCACCTGAAGAGACTAGAAGCATTTGAAATGTGGATTTACAGGCGGCTGTTACGTATAAGCTGGGTGGACAAGATCAGAAATGAGGAGGTTTTAAGCCGCCTGGGAAAGCCCAGGGAAATCATCAAAACAATTAAAAAACGAAAGTTAGAATATTTCGGACATGTGATGCGACACCCAGAAAAATACGGCATACTCCATTTAATCCTTCAGGGAAAGATTGAAGGCAAACGAGGTCCAGGCAGAAGAAGAACATCATGGCTTCAAAATCTAAGGGACTGGTTTGGACAAAACTCAGCAGCACTTTTTCGTGCGGCTGCTGATAAAAACAGGATCGCCAACATGATCGCCAACGTCCGATAACGGATATGGCACAAGAAGAAGAAGAAGTCTCTTTTGGAGGCAAAAAAATATATAAGACCGGGTCTTATTTTTGGGGAAACACGGTATTTGTTTCAAATCATCTGCACAGGTGTATTGAATTGTATTGCTATCTGTGTTTTAGATATGATTGAAAGACAGTTCATATAAAGTTTTTGTTGTTGTTGAGTTTGGATTAATTGGAAATGTAATACTTAGCTACTGTATATAAGAAGTTATGCTCTTTCTAGGTTTTAAACATGTATTTGAGACTCAGACCATATCTTTTCCATTTCAGATTTGAATGACTGTTACAGCTGTACAGATGAAAATTATCCTAACAAAAAGCAGGATTCATGTATTCCCAAAGATATAAGTTTTTTGTCATATAAAGAACCTTTGGGAATCACTTTAGCCTGTTTTGCCCTTTTCTGTTCCACAATCACAGTTCTGGTACTAATGACATTTTTGATGCATCACAACACTCCCATCGTCAAAGCCAGCAACCGGCATCTCACGTACATTCTCCTCATCACCCTTCTGCTCTGCTTCCTTTGTGTATTACTATTCATCGGTCAGCCCAATAAGGTGGTATGTGTTCTCCGTCAAACTGGTTTCAGTATCATCTTCTCTATGGCTATTTCCTGTGTGCTGGCCAAAACTCTAACTGTGGTCCTGGCTTTCATGGCAACTAAACCAGGAAGCAGGATGAGCCAATGGGTGGGGGAAAGACTGGGCTATGCTTTTGTTTTATCAGGCTTCTTAATTCAGGTTGGGATTTCAACTATATGGCTGTCCATCTCTCCTCCTCTTCAAGATGCTGACCTGCACTCAGAGCCTGGAAAAATTGTCCTGCAGTGTAAGGAAGGGTCCTTGATTTTGTTTTATTCCACAAGGTGTTTTATGGGCTTCCTGGCCACAATCAGTTTCATAGTTGCTTTCTTTGCCAGGAAATTACCTGATAGTTTCAATGAAGCCAAGTTCATCACTTTCAGTATGTTGGTTTTCTGCAGTGTTTGGATATCCTTTGTTCCAACCTACCTGAGCACCAAGGGGAAATATACGGTGGCTGTGGAGATCTTCTCAATTTTAGTCTCAAGTGCTGGGCTGTTGATATGCATCTTTTCCCCCAAATGCTACATTATTATTTTGAGACCAGAGTTGAACAACAGGCAACTGAGGAAGAAAGGGTTATAAATATTTTTCAATTATTTTCAATTATTTTACTATTTTAAATGCAGAGCAGTTTTTGTTTCCTTGTGTCTGTATTGTAGAGTACTGCTTAATATTTGTCTAATTTATTGCATATCCCATAAAATTATTTTCTCTATGTCACTCACAATTAGAATTTTTTTTGAAATCATTTGTAAAATTTAACTGATTTCTCTTTCTTATCAGATTTATATATTTATATAGTGACTTTATAAAATTTATTGTGATTAGTGACTCAGGGCTGCACAAAAATATCTTTCAGTCTGTCTATCCATATCCCACTGTATGTATTTTTATTTATTTATTTATATATTTGCTTAGTTTGTGTATCCCTGGAGGCTAAAAACTAAGTGCTAGCATCATACATAGACAGCTGGTTGCCCACTCCTTCTTTCAGCCCTGTGTAGGGACATCTTCTAGTGATCAAGGACTTTTAGTGATCATTTACCTGTCTCTATACTTTTCCAAAGATGATTAAAAAACTTATTTCTTGCACAGATCAAACCCTCTTGCTCATAAAAATAATATTATATTAAAATGATAGTTCCTCCTCTTCCTTTTAATTGTGTTTCATTGTAGTCATTTGTATGGCTCTCAGGATTTCTTCATTGTGTTCAAGATAAGTAATAACATTATTCTAAATGACTTAGTAGCAGGACTCTTTTGAAACATGGACATAAAATAAACAATATTAATTTGAACCAGCAATTATAAATTTCTTTGATTATTGTATTGTATTGGATTGGATTGGATGAATTGGATTGGATTAGACTGGATTTATTGATGGATTATCTTCCACCAAGCTGCTGTTGAGTCTTAGCAACCACATAAATAGATTTTCTCCATGACTCTGTGTTCCTAACCTGGACTTTCAGGTCTAGTATATTCATTGACCCTGTAATTGAGATCATTCATCTTGCTGCTCATCATGCTCATCTGTTTCCTGAGAAATAGCACAGAAATAAACAGATTTCCTCCACAGTTTCAGGAATTGGAAATGCATAAATGAGTTTTATGGCCCTTAGTTTGGGTTAAAGTCAGGGCAACTAGATGGAGCTGAGCATTTACTGGCTGTATGTTGTTCCTGACCCCTACATAGAGTTTGCAGTAGATATTTTTTCTTTGCTCCCTAAAAGAGGAACATCTGTCACCACCTAGGATTGAACTCTCAATCTTCCAAGTTAGAGGTCTTCACCACTAAGTCACCACGCCACTCATGTTTATACCTGCTATTTTTGCCTATATCTTGGGAATTTCATCATAGTCTGAAGTAAAATCAGCAAACATATAATATCCATCATTGCTGTATCACACAATTGTAAATGAAAAGATATTATATTAAACTATGATCTAATTTTGAAAGAAATGTCTAAACCCATCCTGTCTTCAATCAGAATTTTATCCTATATGACCCAACTCATATCATGTAAGTCTTGTGTATCATTTACTAGCAATATGAAGGAGATTAATTGGTTTGCATTTTAAAGAGATTTTGCTATCACCTGTCAGACCTGCCCCAGTCTGATTCCTTAGGAAAGAAAAACCCTCAACACTTATTTAATTGAAGTGAAAGGTACTTTTACTTCTGGTTGCAGTAAAGTCAGGCAGAATCTGAGTTTCCTGCACATCAACAAATCAACTATTTCCTTTCTTCCCCATCCCTCCCCCCTTGACCAGTCCAAATCCAGCCAATGCAAAGCCACCAAGATGTTTTGGGAAAGCTGAGGTGTTTGGGCTGGTAAATTTCCTCACTCAGTGTAAATGGCCTTGAGGATGCCTGGCACGAACTGATTCCATGTTGACAGTTGATCCTCAGCTGTCATTCCCCATCCCTAATTCTCACAATAGATACATACAGCTTTATTGTCCATTTGTCCTCCATCCCTCCCCCTTAGTCTCCTTTGATGGCAAGACACCAGCGAGGCACCAAGCCAAAAATGTTGAATCTGACATCACCTTTCATATAGATCGAAATAACAATATTTGTGTTTCAACTGTTGGGTTGTTTCCCATTTAGATAAATATGATAACAAAGTTTAGAGGGATATCCAGAGTTTGAAAAATTCTTGCAGCACATCTGCTATTCAATAATCTTCCTCTTCCTTTTCATTATTAACAGGCAAGCTTCCAAATCATGTATGTTACTTTATTTTTCCAGAGTACTCATTTCTGAACCAGATATCAATACCATTGCCACTAAAGATAATTTTTATAATTTAAATATTAATTTAGGGTTTTTTTCTCTGCACCTGCATTTTGTCTTGAGCTCTAGGAAGTGCTACAGCATGGGAACAAATATTTGTGTGGCCAGGATCAACCCTTCATTCTAACAACTGCACCAGTGGTGGCGCAATGGTTAGAATGCAGTTGTTGTTGTTGTTAGTTGCGAAGTCGTGTCCGACCCATCGCGACCCCATGGACAACGTTCCTCCAGGCCTTCCTGTCCTCTACCATCTTCTGGAGTCCATTTAAGCTCACGCCTACTGTTTCAGTGACTCCATCCAGCCACCTCATTCTCTGTCATCCCCTTCTTCTATTGCCCTCAATCTTTCCCAGCATTAGGCTCTTCTCCAGTGAGTCCTTTCTTCTCATTAGGTGGCCAAAGTACTTGAGTTTCAACTTCAGGATCTGGCCTTCTAAAGAGCAGTCAGGGTTGATCTCCTCTAGGACTGACTGGTTTGATCACCTTGCAGTCCAGGGGACTCACAGGAGTCTTCTCCAGCATCATAGTTCAAAGGTCTCAGTTCTTTTGCGCTCAGCCTTTCTTATAGTCCAACTTTCACAGCCATACATTGCAACTGGGAAAACCATGGCCTTGACTATACGTACTTTTATTGGCAGGGTGATGTCTCTGCTTTTTAGTATGCTGTCTAGATTTGCCATAGCTTTCCTCCCCAGGAGCAAGCGTCTTTTAATTTCTTGGCTGCAGTCCCCATCTGTGGTAATCTTGGAGCCCAGGAAGATAAAATCTGTCACTACCTCCATTTCTTCCTCATCTATTTGCCAGGAATTGAGAGGGCCGGATGCCATGATCTTGGTTTTCTTAATGTTGAGTTTCAAGCCAACTTTTGTACTCTCTTTCTTCACCCGCATCAAGAGGCTCTTTAGTTCCTCTTCACTTTCTGCCATTAGAATGGTATCATCTGCATATCTTAGGTTGTTGATATTTCTCCCGGCAATCTTCCAACTTTTGATTCATCTAGTCCTGCCTTTCTCATGATGTGCTCTGCATATAAGTTAAATAGGCAGGGCGACAAAATACAGCCTTGCCGAACTCCTTTCCCAATTTTGAACCAATCAGTGGTTCCGTGTCCAGTTCTCATTGTTGCTTCTTGACCCGCATATAGGTTTCTCAAGAGACAAATAAGATGGTCTGGTACTTCCACCTCTTTAAGAACTTGCCACAATTTGTTGTGATCCACACAATCAAAGGCTTTAGCATAGTCAATGAAGCAGAAGTAGATGTTTTTCTGGAACTCCCTAGCTTTCTCCATGATCTAGCATATGTTGGTAACTAGTAGTGCTCAAGCAAATTTCCAGAAGGATAAGAGGCTCGAAGAGATTACCAATTTTTGACGAAGAAATTGTTTGACAAAGGAGTGAATTTCAGAAGTGGTCCCAGAAGTGATATTAATTTTCTGGGATTCGAAAAGATATAGACTGGATACCCCACTCAAAGCAGCAGAATTTTTCAACAATCACAGAAACTTTCTGGAAGAAGGCGATCCCGAACCTAAGAAGCAAGAGGAAACGAGTGCTGTAGGAGTTTCTAAACAAGTTGAGGAGGAAGAACTTAAAAAAATCCATTCAGAGGAATGAGCAAGACCGAGAGACCAGAGGCAGATAACTTCCCCTAGAAGACTGAGATCCAGATATAACTGAAGCCATGGAGGAGGTTGGAATTTTATCAATAAATATAAATTGATTGAATTCTCCCGCAAAAAGGAGAAAAACCTTTACTAGACTACAAAAGTTAAAAATGGACATAATTTGTCTCCAAGAGTCACACATTAAGAGACAACACTCCAGAATTTTAGAACAATCGAAAATGGGTAAGCTTTATTTCTCCCTTGCACTTCAAAAGAAAAGAGGTATAGCCCTTTATATAAAAGAAAAGATGAATTCAAAACAAGTTTATGCAGATGAAGAAGGGAGAATATTAATGGTGGAAATTATGGCAAACCAAAAACAGATATTGATGGTTGCAATTTATGCACCTAATGATAAGCAAGACCAGTTTTTTCATCAATTACACAATAAAATAGTGGAATCAAATTACCAAAACTTTTGTATATTAGGAGACTTTAATGCAATAGTTGACGCAACCCAGGACTATAAAAGCCATAAACAAGGGAGAAAAGGGGGAAATACCCTACCTAAGGCCTTTTTAAAAATGAAAGAAGAATTGTCTATTCAAGATATATGGAGAGAGAGGAACTCAGAAAAATCACAATATACGTTTTATTCAAATAGGCACAAATCGATATGATATGGACATCTTATGACTTGAAAACGATGATACAAGAGGTCGAGATAGAAACTAATATCTGGGCAGATCATAACCCAATTAAAATGACCTGGAAAGGATTTAGCAAAAAATTCAGATGGTCGCTGAATAAATCTATACTGAAAGAAAAAGAATTTTTACAACTTGCGACAAGGGAAATGGAATTTTTTTTCAAAATAAACAAGAAAGAAGAAACCTCCTTTCAAAATGTGTGAGATACAGCTAAAGCATATTTTAGAGGCTTGGCCATAACTTATGTTGCTTGCTGGGAATTGCTACAAATTGTGAGTTGGAAAGGAGAAGGTGGGAGGACCAAAGGAGCTAAGGCCCTTCTGATTGGATACTTCATTGCATTTAAACTGCATTTAAACTGCTCAGAGCTTGCTGGGAACTGCTTGCTGGGAATTGCTACAAATTGTGAGTTGGAAAGGAGAAGGTGGGAGGACCAAAGGAGCGGCCCGCATGCCTAACGGCGTGCAAATCATATAACTAAAAATCATAAATAGAAGCAGTACATTCAGGGCAAGTGCATCTGAGATTCCTTGTATCTAAGAATGTCTGGCTTAGTTCAGTGCAACACTTATTTTGCAGCTGTCTTTTGCAGTACCCTCTTCAAACTTGGAAACTGTCCTATCTGTAAACAAATCAATAGTCTACAAGGACAGATTATCTATCTAGGGTCTGTAATCTGTCCTCTTCAGGCAGAAATTAGGTGTCCAGTTCAGCCCTTCTACTCTATTGAGCCTCCGTGCTATCAGCCCCTTTTACCACAAAGATCCTGCAGGAGAAGGGCAGTGTGGACAACCGTGGGATCTGGCAGGGTGAGAGCTGTGAACCATAAACACAAAGCTTTCGATGTGTCCCTGCACAACAGATACAGTGCCCTTACTGACCTTAATAGGGACATTAAGGAGACAGGTAAAGGTGTTTGTGATGATAACTCAAATAAACAGGGGATCGTGGACCGAGATGAAGAACTTGTTTTCGACAGGGAGAAGTGCGAATCAGATATTACACATCAGTCATGCAAGAACAGAAAGGCATCCAAAAAGAGAAGCCACCTTCTGGTTGGTGATTCAATTATAAGGGATGTAAATTTAGGAAAGGACACAGAGGTTCCAAAAGAGGTCAGGTGTCTGCCAGTAGGGACAAGAAGCGTATTTCTAAAATAATCAAGAATGCTAGCAAGGACTGTGATGTGGAGGCTATTGTACATCTTGGCACTAACGATCTGTCCCAAAAAGATGTACTCTCTGTGCAGAATGATTTCCAGAGCTTGGGGCAGGAACTTAGCGGAATAGGCTGTAGGCTTACTTTTTCAGAGGTTTTACCAGTGTACAAGGAGCAAAATGGAAAAGGCCAGCGTATAGCACAATTCAATATGTGGCTAAAGGAGTGGTGTAAAGGGGAAGGCTTTGGATATATTAGTCACGATGTCAGTAGCTGGTCCAATGAAAAAATGTACAAAAGAGATGGTTTGCATCCATCAAAGAAAGGAACTGAGTTACTCGGCTATAAATTCACAGATTATCTGGAGGAATATTTAAACTAAACAGCGGGGACAGTGAGTTAATTGATACAGAACATCCCTGTCCCCGGCAATCTAAAAACTATAGGGCTATCAGTGCATGTAACATAGATGTGTGTGTGGACAAGAATATCAACCTTGCTGTCAAGCAAAATCAAGCTTTCAATAGCGAATGCCACGCAAAGTGCACTAACCAAATAGGTGGTAAGACAATAGGGGAACTCAGGCACCACACAGGTTATATAGAAAGTAAACACAGGGTCAGTCATAAAGGACTCAAATGTCTATACACCAATGCACAGAGTATGAACAGCAAACAGGATGAACTGGAAATTCAGGTTAATGAGGGCAGATATGATATTGTTGCCATGATGGAAACATGGTGGGATGAAACCCACACATGGAACACACAGCTAGAGGAATTTAAATTATTTAAAAGAAACAGACCAAATAAAAGAGGAGGTGGAGTTGCTCTCTATATAAGAAATAACTACATCTCTACAGAAATAGAGCACAATAATGAAGAAAACTGTCTTGAATGCATTTGGGTCAATATAAAAGGGAGAAAAAATAACATTGCCATAGCTGTATACTATAGGCCACCCAACCAAACAGAGGAAATAGATGAACTTTTTGCTAGTCAGCTAACTAAGGTATGTAGGAAGCACATCACAATAGTAATGGGGGACTTTAACTACCCTGACATCAACTGGGAGACAAACTCTGCACCAAGTGGAAGATCAAACAGATTCCTGACAAACCTAGCAGACAACTTTGTCTTCCAAAAAGTAGAGAAGGGAACTAGGGGATTAGCCATTCTGGATCTAATTCTCACTAACAGAGATGAAATGATAGAAGGTGTTGAAGCCACAGGAACCTTGGGAGGTAGTGATCATGCAATATTGGAATTCAACATTATGGAAGCACAAGCAATAGAACACAGTCAAACTAGAGTCTTGGCAAGAAAATGGTAAGTGAGCACCTGTCCAGCCTAGACGAGTTCAAATCACCAGGACCAGATGGATTACACCCCAAGGTTCTCAAGGAACTGGCAGATGTGATCTCAGAACCACTGAACTATATTTTTCAAAGATCCTGGAGCACTGGGGAACTACCAGAGGACTGGAAAAGAGCTGATGTAATTCCCATCTTCAAAAAAGGGGAAAAAATCAATCCAGGAAATTACAGACCTATCAGCCTGACCTCAATACCTGGGAAGATTCTGGAAAAGATAATCAAACAACGAATCAGTGAACACCTAGAGGCAAACAAAATCACTACTAAAAGCCAACATGGGTTTGTCAAAAACAGATCAACAGACTTCAGTAAGGCATTTGATAAAGTAGATCACAACCTACTACTCGATAAGATAGAAAAATGTGGGTTAGACAGCATCACCACCAGATGGATTCGTAGCTGGTTGACCAGCCATACTCAGCATGTGGTCCTCAATGGAACCGCATCTACATGGAGGGAAGTGTGCAGTGGGGTGCCCCAGGGCTCTGTTCTGGGCCCAGTGCTCTTCAACATCTTCATCAACGATTTGGACGAGGGGATAGATGGGGAACTCATCAAATTTCCGGATGACACCAAGCTGGCAGGAATAGCCAACACTCCAGAAGACAGGCTTAAGATACAGGAGGACCTGGACAAGACTTGAACACTGGGCGCTATCTAACAAAATGAAATTCAATGGTGAAAAAAGTAAGGTTCTACATATAGGCAAGAAAAACCAAATGTACAGGTATAGTATAGGGGGTACCTTGCTCAATAGTAGTAACTGTGAGAGGGACCTAGGAGTCCTAGTGGACAATCACTTAATATGAGCCAGCAGTGTGCTGCAGCTGCCAAAAAAGGCCAACACAGTGCTGGGCTGCATTAACAGAGGGATAGAATCAAGATCACGTGAAGTATTAATACCACTTTACAATGCCTTGGTAAGGCCACACTTAGAATACTGCATCCAGTTTTGGTCACCACGATGTAAAAAAGATGTTGAGACTCTAGAAAGAGTGCAGAGAAGGGCAACAAAGATGATTAGGGGACTGGAGGCTAAAACATATAAGGAACGGTTGCTGGAATTGGGTACATCTAGTTTAATGAAAAGAAGGACTAGGGGTGACATGATAGCAGTATTCAAATATCTCAGGGGTTGCCACAAAGAAGAGGGAGTCAAGCTATTCTCTAAGGTGCCTTGTTATTATTATTATTATTATTATTATTATTATTATTATTATTATTATTATTATTATTATTATTATTATTATTATTATTATTATTATTATTATTATTATTATTATTATTATTATTATTATTATTATTATTATTATTATTATTAAAAAGAATAAAGAAAAGAAACAATTACAGTTAAACCTGAAAAAAGTACTTAATAAATTAGAACTTGAGTTACAAATTGACCCACAAAAGAAGGTTTTGAAGAAACAAATGGAAATAATAAAACACAAATTAAATCTTACTGAGATGGAAATAATGGCACAGCAGATTAAATGGTCTAAACAGAACTTTTTTGATAATGCTAATAAACCGGGAAGATGGCTAGCATACAGATTGAAGAAAGAAAAAGAAAAAAGACTGATAAATAAGCTACAAGACTCAAAAGGAGAGTTGCACTTTCACAACGATGCAATGAAAAAATTATTAAGGCTTATCACGAGACACTTTACAAGGCAGAGGTGGTCTCTAAAGAAGGAATACAGGCTTATTCGAAAGAAACTGACTTACCAAAAGTCCCGGAGAACATCCAAAATATATTAAATGGGAAAAAAACAATGATGGAGATTATAGAAGCCATAAAAAGGCCAAAAAAAGATAAGACCCCGGGTCCTGATGGACTTCCTGCAGAATTTTATGTAGATTACAAGATATATTAAGCCCGATTTTGAAGGAACTGTGTAATGAAATTTTTTTAGAGACAAAAATACCAAACTCGTGGACCGAAGCTAATATCACCCTGATACCTAAAGAAGACATGGATTCCACACAAATAAAAAATTACAGACCAATATCGTTATTAAATGTGAACTATAAAATATTTGCTTCGATTATGGCAGAAAGAATGAAGAAATTCCTGATTGAATTTATCCATACAGACCAAAATGGTTTCTTACCTAAAAGACAGATAAAAAATAATTTAAGGATCATCTTAAATGTTTTGGAATACTATGAAAACCATCCAGGGAAACAGATGTTACTGATATTTCTTGATACGCAAAAAGCCTTTGACAACTTAAATTGGCAATTTATGTTCCAACAGTTGATGGAAATGGACTTTGGAAATAATTTTATAAACGCAATTCGAGCAATCTACAACAAACAAACAGCCAGGATACTTCTAAATGGAGATTACACGGAAAGTTTTGAGATTAAAAAAGGTACAAGACAGGGATGTCCATTATCCCCCTTGTTATTTATCCTCACATTGGAAGTTTTGACTAGAAATATTAGGCAGGATATGGAAATTAAAGGATTGGAGCAGAAATATAAATTACAAGCCTTTGCAGATGACTTGGTTTTTATTTTGGAGGAGCCACTAGAAACAACTACTAAACTCTTGCAGAAAATAGAAAAATTTGGAGAAGTGGCTGGCTTGAAAATAAATAGAGAAAAGACTAAGGTATTAACAAAAAACCTAACAGACAAACAGAAAACCCAATTTACAAAAAAGACAAATTTGCAAATAGTTAAAAAAGTCAAATACCTAGGTATCCATCTAACATCAAGATGCACAACACTAAAAGAAGATAATTATGAAAGACTACTGAAACAAATAAAATTAGATTTGGAAAGGTGGAAAAATCTTCAATTGTCATTGTTAGGAAGAATAGCGACAGTAAAGATGAGTGTCCTACCAAAATTACTTTTTCTATTTCAAACAGTTTCTGTAGAACTGGGAAAGACATTTTCCGACGATTTAAATGCAACAATATTGAAATTTATATGGCAAGGGAAAAAAGGATGAATTAAAGCTAAACTGTTACAAGAAACTAAAGATAGTGGAGATTTTGGACTCCCAAATTGGAGACTCTATTACCAAGCATCTATTTTACTATGGCTCAAAAAATGGATAATGTTGAGGAATAAAAGACTTCTCTATCTAGAGGGGCATGATCTACAATTGGGTTGGTATGCTTTCCTGTGGTATGAGAAAAATAAAGTACACAAATATTTCCAAAACCATGCTATAAGGAATGTACTCTTTTTAGAATGGGAGAGAACTAAGCAAAAAATCTATACTAAGATACCAGAGTGGCTGTCAACAATGGAAGCTTTTGCTTACCCAAATTTAATTAATTATGACAAACTTGTTACTTATAAAGACATTCTGGATAAGGATGGAAAACTTAAAGACAGGCAAGATTTACGACAACAAGGTATTGACTTAGCATGGTGGCTTATTTGCAAATCCAAACAAGATACGAGAAAGATGTAAAGACAATGGGGTTTTATAAAGAGCAGACACAACTTGATCAAATACTTTTGAAAACAGACGAAAATTTGATTAAGAAACTTTATAGATTTCTCCTAAAATGGAAGATGGAAGAAGAACAAGTTAAAGAAACAATGATAGTATGGGCAAAATTTTTTGGATATTCTATAGACTTAGAAGATTGGCAAAAGCTATGGGACAGGAATATCAAACTTACTAAAGCAGCTTCATATAAAGAAAATTTATATAAAATGTTTTATAGATGGCACATGACACCAGTAAGATTAGCGAAAATGTTTAAAAATGTTTCGAATAATTGTTGAAAATGTAAACAAAACGAAAATGTATCATATCTGGTGGGTATGTCCTAGTGCAAAAACATTTTGGTCTAAGATTCATATATGGCTGGAAAAGATGACTAAAATGCAGATAGAATTTAAGCCAGAACTGTTTTTGTTGGGAATATTAGGAGTAAATTACGGGAAAGAGAACGAGTACTTAATATTACATGTATTGACAGCTGTGAGAATAGCATTTGCTCAGTATTGGAAAAATGAAAATACACCGTCTGACGAGATTATAATTAGGAAAATCTTAGAATGTGCAGAAAGGGACAGACTAACCTTAGAACTTAAAGAGAAAGAAGACTCAGTCTATTTTAAAACATGGGAAAATTTTTACCAATGGTTAGCAAAATGAAACAGCGAGTAATAATGGTGAAATTTAATAAGATGAATAATATTTACTGATTAATTGATACCCTTTATTATTACTGTAAGTTCTATCGATTATAGCTATTTACTATCATATTAACTATTGTTATTGAATATTCGTATCCGGACAACAGTCTGCTTGCTAAAGCGTGAAAATGTTACTGGGGGCAACCCCATTTTTGTACCTACCCCTATCCCTGAACCTTACCCTCAACCCCGATACCTATATTGATCCTATCCCTTCCTTATTTTGAAAAAAATTAATAAAATATTGTTAAAAAAAAAGAATACAGCCTTGCCGGACTCATTTCCCAATTTTGAACCAATCAGTGGTTCCGTGTCCAGTTCTCACTGTTGCTTCTTGACCCGCATATAGGTTTCTCAAGAGACAAATAAGATGGTCTGGTACTCCCATGTCTTGCCACAATTTGTTGTGATCCACATAATCAAAGGCTTTAGCGTAGTCAATGAAGCAGAAGTAGATGTTTTTCTGGAACTCCCTAGCTTTCTCCATGATCCAGCATATGTTGGCAATTTGATCTCTAGTTCCTCTGCCTCTTCGAAATCCTGCCTGTACTTCTGGAAGTTCTCAATCCACATACTGCTGGAGTCTAGCTTGTAGGATTTTAAGCATAACTTTACTTGCATGTGAAATGAGTGCAATGGTGCGATAGTTTGAACATTCTTTGGCGTTGCCTTTCTTTGGAATTGGAATGTAAACTGACCTTTTCCAATCCTGTGGCCACTGTTGAGTTTTCCAAATTTGCTGGCAAATTAAGTGTAGCACTTTTACTGCATCGTCTTTTAAGATTTTGAATAGCTCAGCTGGAATACTGTCACCTCCATTAGCTTTGTTGCTGCTCAGCTTTCCTAAGGCCCATTTCAGTTCACATTCTAGGATGTCTGGTTCGAGGTCAATGACCATCCCATTGTGGTTATCAGGGACACTAAGCTCGTTCTTGTATAGTTCTTCTGTGTAATTTTGCCACCTCTTCTTAATCTCTTCTGCCTCTGTTAGGTCCCTGCCATTTTGGTCCTTTATCATGCCCATCTTTGCATGAAATGTTCCCTGCATATCTCCAATTTTCTTGAAGAGATCTCTGGTCCTCCCTATTCTATTGTTTTCTTCTATTTCTTTGCACTGTTCATTTAAGAGGGCATTCTTATCTCTTCTAGCTATTCTCTGGAATTCTGCATTCAATTGGGTGTATCTTTCTCTTTCTCCCTTGCCTTTTGCTTCCCTTCTTTCCTCAGCTATTTGCAAAGCTTCCTCAGACAGCCATTTTGCTTTTTTTGCATTTCTTTTTCTTTAGGATGGTTTTAGTTGCTACCTCTTGTACAATGTTGCAAACCTCCGTCCATAGTTCTTCAGGCACTCTTTCTATCAGATCTAATTCCTTAAATCTATTTGTCACCTCTACTGTATATTCACCAGGGATATGATTTAGTTCATACCTGAGTGGCCTAGTGTTTTTCCCTACTTTCTTCAATTTAAGCTTAAATTTTATAACGAGAAGCTCATGATCTGAGCCACAGTCAGCTCCTGGTCTTGTTTTTACTGACTGTATAGAGCTTCTCCATCTTTGGCTGCAGAGCACATGGTCAATCTGATTTCTGTGTTGACCATCTGATGATGTCCATGTGTAGAGCTGTCTCTTGGGTTGTTGGAAAAGAGTGTTTGCTATGACCATCGTATTCTCTTGACAAAATTCTATCAGCCTGTGCCCTGCTTCATTTTGTACTCCAAGGCCAAACTTGCCTGTTATTCCGGTTATCTTTTGGCTTCCTACTTTAGCATTCCAATCCCCCATGATGATAAGGACATTTTTTGGTGTTGATTCTATAAGGTGCTGTAGGGCTTCATAGAACCGGTCAATTTCATCCACTTCAGCACCAGTGGTTGGGGTATAGACATTGAATGTGTTTGCCTTGGATGTGACATTGAATGGTTTGCCTTGGATTCGCACTGAGATCATTCTGTCATTTTGGGGATTCTATCCCAGTATTGCTTTTCCTACTCTTTTATTGACTATGAAGGCTACTCCATTTCTTCTGAAGGATTCTTGCCTGCAGTAGTATACCTGATGGTCCTCTGAATTAAATTCACCCATTCCTGTCCATTTTAGTTCACTGATTCCTAAGATGTCGATGTTCAGTCTTGTCATCTCTTGAGCATCATATCTTTTTGCCTTTTGGTACTGTCCATGGGGTTTTCATGGCAAAGATACTGGAGTGGGTTGCCATTTCCTTCTCCAGTGGATCACATTTTGTCAGAACTCTCTGCTATGACCTGTCCGTCTTGGGTGGCCCTGCACGGCATAACTCATAGCTTCATTGAGTTACGCAAGCCCCTTCACCACAACAAGGCAATAATCCATGAAGGATAGAATGCAGTATTGCAGGCTAACTCTGCCCACTGTCAGGCGTTTGATCCTGACTGGCTCAAGGTTGACTCAGCATTCCATCCTTCTGAAATCAGTAAAATGAGGAGCCAGATTTTTGGGGACATTGTGCTGATTCTGTAAACTGCTTAGAGAGTGTTGTAAAGCACTACGACGCAGCATATAAGTCTAAGTGCTATTGCTATTATTTCTTTCTCCCACAAGTGTCAGAGGGAATAACAATGATAGGATAGACAGGGATCAAAGTTCAGCCAGGTTTAATGGGAATGAGGAAATTTGGATGTGAAATGTGACAAAAAGAGAAGCCCCATTGAGCAATAATCTATCCCAGAATGTACAACAATATTCTAAACTTTGAGGATTACATACAAATGCTCTATGGTTTTATAATTAGAGGGATTACCATTACATTGGGATAGAATGGAAAGGGCAAGTGCTGCCTCTTGAGAAATGTCTCAAAAATTTCAATACAAGAGAACATTGCATGAATGTCTGGAAGACTTTCCAAGAAATTAATTTAGGATAATCCAAATCTCACTTTCTTGATTTCTGCAAAGCATGTGTGAAATCAGAGAGCTCCTGTGATAAAATGCATTAATTTTCAGCTGCAAATCCAAATCTTAATATAGGTAGTCCTTGACATACGACCACAGATGAGCCCGTTTATGTTGCTAAGTGAAACATTTGTTAAGTGAGTTTTACCTCTTTTTACGACTTTTCTTGCCACTGTTGTTAAATAAATCACTGCAATTGTTAAGTTAGTAACACGATTGTGAAGTGAATCTGGCTTCTCCATTGATTTTGCTTGTCAGAAGATCACAAAAGCTGATCACATGACCCCGGGACACTGCAACCATCATAAATATGAACCAGTTGCCAAGCATTTGACTTTTGATCATGTGACCATGGGGATGCTTCAACGGTCGTAAATGTGAAAAATGCTCATAAGTGACTTTTTTCAGTGCTGTTGTAACTTTGAACAGTCATTAAATGAACTTTTCAACTCACAATCCTTTGGTCCTCCCGCCTTCTCCTTTTCAACTCACAATTTGTAGCAATTCCCAGCAAGCAGTTCCCAGCAAGCTCTGAGCAGTTTAAATGCAGTTTAAATGCAATGAAGTAGCCAATCAGCAGGGTCTTAGCTCCTTTGGTCCTCCCGCCTTCTCCTTTTCAACTCACAATTTGTAGCAATTCCCAGCAAGCAGTTCCCAGCAAGCTCTGAGCAGTTTAAATGCAGTTTAAATGCAATGAAGTAGCCAATCAGCAGGGCCTGAGCTCCTTTGGTCCTCCCGCCTTCTCCTTTTCAACTCACAATTTGTAGCAATTCCCAGCAAGCAGTTCCCAGCAAGCTCTGAGCAGTTTAAATGCAGTTTAAATGCAATGAAGTAGCCAATCAGCAGGGCCTTAGCTCCTTTGGTCCTCCCGCCTTCTCCTTTTCAACTCACAATTTGTAGCAATTCCCAGCAAGCAGTTCCCAGCAAGCTCTGAGCAGTTTAAATGCAGTTTAAATGCAATGAAGTAGCCAATCAGCAGGGCCTTAGCTCCTTTGGTCCTCCCGCCTTCTCCTTTTCAATTCACAATTTGTAGCAATTCCCAGCAAGCAGTTCCCAGCAAGCTCTGAGCAGTTTAAACGCAGTTTAAATGCAATGAAGTAGCCAGTCAGAAGGGCCTTAGCTCCTTTGGTCCTCCCGCCTTCTCCTTTTCAACTCACAATTTGTAGCAATTCCCGGATGGAAACTAGTCAAGGAGAGAAGCAACCTGGAACTGAGGAGAAACTTCCTGACAGTTAGAACAATTAACCAGTGGAACAACCTGCCTCCAGAAACGGTGAATGCTCCAACACTGGAAGTTTTTAAGAAGAGACCGGACAGCCATTTGTCTGAAATGGTGTAGGGTTTCCTGCCTGAGCAGGGCGTTGGACTCGACGACCTCCAAGGTCCATTCCAATTTTATTATTATTATTATTATTATTAGACATGTTTTCTTTAGCAATTCTATAAGGAATTCTACCTTTGAAATGGTAGCAATTCTATTTTCCATATAATATGCTTGCAATTAACTGATCTGGCACTGCAGTGTATTATCAGTCATGAACAGCAATTAGTGGATTATTTCATCAGTAAATTATGGCATAAACACAATGTCTATTTTAGTATTTGAAGGAGGGATAAGGATAAAAGACAGGCATTCATGTATTAATATGGTCCCTAATATTATAGTATTTAGAGATTTAAATTGATCAGAGGATTTTGGAAACATCTACAATAGTTCACAAAGTATTCCAGTGACCATGGCTAGATAGAGAAAGGAAAATTTGCATGGAGGAATTTTCCTAATTTAAGTTTAGAATGTCAGTAATAGGAGTAGTACTGTTAACCTTTTTGTCATATATGCCGCATGGAGCTCCCACTGTGAAATGCGATGTCCAGTATCCGGAGCACCCAGTTCACACATATCATCAGGCTGGGGACCTCATCATTGGTGGCATAGCCTCTCATGGGGTTTTTGTCTCTTATGCCAAAGATTTCAGAACAAAACCTTCACCCACAATGCGTGAAGAGTTTATGTAAGGAATCCATTTTCATGTGTTACTCTAACTAGGCTGGCCTTGAAGTGAACTCTGGTGTTTCATCTTATACTGCAGAAACAATGCTAGTGTAATAAAGAAATTCAGGGGTCTTTATGTAGAGTTATTAACTTGTATACATAGCATTGACTGCAGCCTTTGCCTAGTGCAGACACTATATTTAATTTTTCTAAATGTAATTTTAAGAAATGTTACTTCTCTAGCATTTTTTATTAGGCAAAAGGAGTCTGTAATTAGCTTGTGGTGTCAATTATAGAGATTTAAAAATATATTCAAATAATATTTTACGCAAAGTACTAGTTTTACTAAAGAGGATTGCCCATTGTAGATGAGATTGCTGATTACTTTGTTTCACAGGAAATTCCCTTATGATTCTTTTGCAGCTTCTTGTTTTATTCATTTTGCTATCATTTTCAGTTGCTCTTATTTCAAACAGATCTGTTGTTTTCCTACATAGATGGTAGAATATATTAGATTCAGTCAGTTTATTTCATTTTACTACTCTCCTCACTAAACCTATAATTGCATCCAAGAGATTTTCTTAAAGTGAAGAGTTTTTTCATTCTTTCATCTTTTTTCCATACTTAAATCTTATTTAAAATGTGTCTGCTAGAAAAGTAATTATAAATAATTCTTATCTCCTTATCTCCTTATCTAAAATTATAGGTATATGGTACTTTATGCTAAATATTGTACCTAAAAATATGATGTAGTAAGTATTGTAAAATACTATAATATAAATATGATGTAGCAAATCATAATCTAAGATAAATATTGACTATGATGTGTGAATTATTCCTTTGATACACAATACAATATTCATTCCAGAATGCTTCCGAAACATTATCAACATATTCTGGCTTTGGCCTTTGCAGTAAAGAAGATCAATGACAATCCTCAAATACTTCCCAATATCACTTTGGGATTCCAAATTTTTGACAATTACTATAGTGGAAAATGGACCTATCATTCCACCATGCTGCTTATATATACATTGGAGATTTTTTTTCCAAACTATAGTTGCAACATGGAGAAGAAGCTGATTGCAGTGATTGGTGGATTGGATTCCCTAACTTCTCTTGGTATGAGGATTCTCCTGGAGATCTACAAGATTCCCCAGGTGAGAAATGCTTCTGAGGGTTCACATTTCTTCACCTTTTCTCTATTCTGCTGGATACAACTTTGCAGTCTGAGTTCATTTATTGATATACTGTTTATGAGATTAGATAAAGTGATCTCCATATATATATATATAAATATATATATATATTTACTGTTCCCCTAAGCAGTAAAAGTATTATCAACATATTCTGGCTTTGGCCTTTGCAGTAAAGAAGATTAATGACAATCCTCAAATACTTCCCAATATCACTTTGGGATTCCAAATTTTTGACAATTACTATAGTGGAAAATGGACCTATCATTCCATCATGCTGAAAAAGTTGGAGAATTTTCCCCCCTAAACTATAGTTGCAACATGGAGAAGAAGCTGATTGCAGTGATTGGTGGATTGGATTCCCTAACTTCTCTTGGTATGAGGATTCTCCTGGAGATCTACAAGATTCCCCAGGTAGGAAATGCTTCTGAGGGTTCCTATTTCTTCACTTTTTCTCAGTTCTCTGTTCCTCTGGATACAACTCTAGAGTCTGAGTAACTGTTCACCAAATTAGATGAAGGTCATCTCCAAGATAAGGAAAAAATTTTTTTGGCTTCTTTCTTGGAGTATATCAATAGATGATTCATTTATTGAAAGTTTTCCTTGCATTTTCATCATCTTGAAATTCCTACCATCATGCTAAATATTCATTTTTATTGATCAGTTTTTCTTATATGATGTATATATTTATTTAGTACAATCAGAATCCAACCAAAGAATTCTCAGTGATAGGAGTTCTTAAACTTGTATATCAGTCCAGATATTGCAAAATTCCAGAGAAGTAAGAGGAAATGAAATTTTGAAAGTAGTGAGTAGTAAGTAGTGCACCCATCTCTTGTAGTAAAGATTCAGCCTGACATTGGAGATTACACCCTCACCAAATCTATGGACTTTAAAAAGTGAAGTGTGTTGATTATATTTAGTATCCTCCACAGTTGTGAAAGGTTTCTTTTCCTAAAAACATAAGAGCTATCAAATTTTGATTTTGACTTGGGAAAAATTAGTCAGGAGATAGACAGAGGATATGTTATATTAAATATTATTCTATTGGATAATTAAATTTGTCCATGAAAAACATCCTAAGTCAACATTTGGAAAATACTTTTGTTGGGACCAACAAAAATGACTCAAGTTACTGTTTAAATTTTTATATTTTTCAAATCATTTAATTATTGCTAGTTTTCATATTTGGTCACCCCATCATAATTGAGAGCCAGTTTCATGAAATGGTTAAGGCATCACGTTAGAAATTGGGAGACCCTGAATTCTAGTCCTGGGCCTGTTACTCTCTCTCAGCTCTAGGAAAGAGACAATGGCAATCCACTTTGAAATCTTGCCACAAAATCTTCCGGGATTTGTTTAACTTGTTTGTAACTGAGTACAAAATTGCAAATCCTATAGGTTTCCTTTTCATGAGTTGACTCAAAGTAGTTATGTACATGGTACAGTGGTAAAAGGTAAACCCCTCACACACCTATACAGGTAAGCTTCATTCACTACCAAACCTATGAGATGAGGTGAATATGAACTATATAAAATGCCCTTCTAAGGAAACATTTACAGCAAGCTGGCTTTGACCCTGAGTAATGACAGAGAGAAGAATCAGTCAGGAACCGGTTGACAGCTTGTTTCTATCTCAAAGATTTATTTTGCTTTTTCACAATAAAAAAAATTCCCCTCTTACTTTTCATTCTCCCAACATTGGTTTGATATTCCTTGAAACATTTTAGACAATTTAGCCAGTATCATATAGCATCAATATTTAATAAAAATATCTTTTAAATTACAACACAGTGTAAACTTAATACTAGTTTGCCACATTTTCTCCCACATGCATATATTCATATCATTTGTATCTATTTCAAATTCAGCTTTCTTCTTCTCAATTCTAACTGTCCGTTTGTCCATATTAAACATGTCTTTCATCTTATTATAAGAAAACTATTGGAAGGAAAATCCTTCGGTTGCTAATTGCTCTCTTCATCTTCATTTCTTGCTTCTCTTGTATTAATAAGTCCTCACGTTTCTCTTTGATAAAACACTTCTTGTAAGAATATCAGTAATAATATCTTTGTATTGTATTGTATTTTGGTTCATAAATATTTAATATTCTTAACAACATGTTTCTTAAGTAATGTTTCTTAAAATCTACATTCATGTTCACTTTGTCATATCATAAGAAATCATGCCACCCAAAACTGTGAACATCGAGATGTAAAATTTGATTATTCCTTAACAATATCCATTACTTCATCCATATAAAACAAAATGCAGCAAAGTACAATTTGTGATTAGGTACCTCTAATCCACTTTTTTGGGGGGTATCCTGTAAAATCTTATATTTCCCTCTTGGTTTCCACCCCCCTCTTTTGATAAAACTTTTTGCCATTGTTTGATAGGTACATCATTTTTCATTATTGGCATAGTCTGGAGTAAGAATACTGGGGTTATTCTTTGATAAATTTCTACTTTATGGATCTCTTTAGCTCACCTATAGTCCCACTCCAGTGATGAAAGATAAATCTCCCGGTCTTCCCTTCTGTCAGATGGTTCCTAAAGAAGAGCTTCAGTATAAGGGGATTCTGTCTCTGCTTCTGCACTTTGGATGGATATGGATTGGAGTGATGGTTATGGATAATGAGAATGGAGAAAGATTTGTGGAAATTGTGTTTCCCATGTTTACTCAGAAGGGCGTCTGTCTTGCATTCATACAAAAAATTCCTGTTGTAACATTTATTAGTGATTTGTTTGAGATGCTGCATAAAGGGGAGAAGATTTATGATACTGTGATCGGGAGTAAGGTTACAGTAATACTTGTCTATGGTGAATCACATTCCCTGGGATTGTTTAGGTTTGCATCTTATTTATCAGATGAAGAAGTAGACAGTAAACCTAGGAAACCCCTAGGAAAGCTATGGATTGTCACAGCCCAAATGGAGATTGCTTCCTTTGGATTTCAAAGGTATTGGGATTTAGGAATTTTCCACGGAGCTTTAGGCTTTGCATTTCATTCCAATGATGTGTCTGGATTTCAGCAGTTTATTGAGAGTCGAAGCCCTTCCACCACTAAAGGAGATGGTTTTTTCAAAGGGTTTTGGGAGCAGGTCTTCAACTGCCGATTTCTAGGTATGTTTATCAATAAAGAAGAGGAGAATATTTGCACTGGGCAGGAGAAACTGGAGACAATCCCTGCCCTCTTTTTTGAAATGTCCATGTCTGGCTACAGCTATAGTATCTACAATGCTGTCTATGTGGTTGCCCATGCTTTACATACCATGTTTGCATCTGGACTCAAATACAGAGCAATGATGGATGGTGGATTACAGATTCATAACCAGACATTTTGGCAGGTAATGTAGCATATAAGCCCTTGAGTCAACTGAAAAACCTGACAGTGACTTGCTTTTATTTTCTATCTCATGAAATTATTTCAATTTAATGCAGTCTTGCAATTCCCACTACTGGTCTCTGTGCTTCCTTTTTGTTCTTAATATAAAGAACTAATAGTTTCTAGTAGTAACAGCTCTATTAGCAAGTATTGGGAAACTATGGAATTAATTTAAGTAATAAATATATTTTGAATGATTAATTAAATACATGTACTTTAAAGAGCCCAGAAACCTTTGATTTACTGAAGCCTTTTCATATGCAGCATTAATAATATATTTCGTTTTTCATTGCATTGTAGCTTCCTAATTTTTTGAGACATTCCACATTTAATGACAGTATTGGAGAAAAGATGACATTTGATGAAGATGGGAATTTAGTAGCTGGATTTGATGTAATCAACTTTATTTTTTCTGAAAACCAGACAATAATGAAAATAGGAAAGATAGATCCACATTCTTCTCCAGACAAAATGTTAATCATCAAGAAGGATGCCATAACATGGAATAGCTGGTTTAACCAGGTGGGTCCCAGGAACTGACTACTTGGGAAATCTTTGTTCCATGTGTGATCACTGAATCTTAGCCATTATTTTAAATCCTGTTGAATTATGAAAGAGATGCAAGCTATCTTGCTCTGGATCTTTGGTCTTATTCATTAATAAAATTTATCGTAACTGATCTCTAGTAGATGTGTTAAGTTTATTATTAAGTAGAGTGATATAGTTAAAAGTCACAGTAAGCTAAAAATCACATTTACCTAAACAATAAGCTGAAATGTACAAATATAGACAAAATAGGCATTATTTCAAAGCCAACAACATATAATTTTCTTGCGGAATATAGGCCTACATACAGGATTAACAATTAATAATATCAGGGGTGAACAATATCAGCAATATGAATGTACTCTCCAAACCTTTAGAAAAAAAAACTAGGGTAGTTTAGTTCCTCTGATTTATCACATTAAACAAGCAAGGAAAGAAAGAATTTATTTTATTCATTAGTTTCAAAATGTAAAAAAAAACCAGAACCAATAATAAATAGATAAACAAATATTAAAGAAATAGAACTGGGAGGATTTTTTTTTTTGCACAATGATTTTCATTTTTAGTTTAAAAAAGTTAAAATACAAAGCTAAAAAAAGAAAGAAAAAAACATTCACAGGGAGAAACAAAAAAAAAAGAAATAAAATATTTAAAAAGTGCATTAAAAAAAACTACAAACACACCTACACATATTATCCCCCCTAGTTGAGTACTGATAAATATATTACAACAATATTAGTTTCCCACCGCTTGCAAAACAGGCTTCAAAAGTTTTCAAACTTCTAATTCTGTTTACAAATTATTAATCTGTCATCTATCTACTATATTAATGACCAAATAGTTAACAGATAGAACAACAAAAAAGGCAAAAGTAAAATATCAAAGCCCTCTGTTATCAAACTATTCAATTAGCATTCAACTGGTAGGAAGTTTACCACAGCTTCTTATCTATCTGATTTGCCTTGGATCAAATATCTTATCAATTATTGTCTAGTTAAATATAGTAGAGCCAGTCTCCAAAGTCAATCTATCTTCCCCAAAAAGTCCAACTGAAGTTGTTTTCGAGTTGAGTATGATAATTCATTCTCCAATCCCTTCATTTGACCAGTCAGTTTTCTGCTGTTATAAGAAAATGCAAACCTGAGCTTCAGAAGGCACATAAGACATCCATATCTTTTTCAATTTCCTTCACTGAATCTACCATTTTCAAATCCAATTCCTTTTGTGAATCTAATCTAACTCCAAGTACTTCCATTTGAATGTTTTTTTGCAAGCATTATTATTTTATCAAACTGTTCAAAAGTTTTCAACTTGGATTTACCAACCAGTTTGTTGCTTGTAATCTGATACATTGTTGCTCTGGTGTAACTTGGCAATGGAGAAATAACCCTTCTCAGAGACAGGGAGGATATTTTTCAAAATAAAGAGGCAGCAAGAACATTTTTAGATGTTTCAGTCCATGATAAAAAAGATTTTTGAAAAAATAATATCCAAAGTGTAGTGAAAGTCCAGTATAGATGTATATCAAGTCCAAACCCTTCCATTACTATAGGACATGCTTTTCTTTACAGGAAATAAATGATGTTCAAAAAAGCCAAAAAGATTAAAAGAAAAGAAAAGAAAAAGAAAGAAAATCACCATTAAACCAGCCAGTCAACATTTAGTGATAAGAAACAAAGCAAAACAGAAGCTTTGAAAAATGTAGTTAATACCCATGCATGCTTAGAAAACGTTCTGCCAAAAGGAAAAAGATGGATGACTTGGTTTTCTGCCACTAGGAATTGTAATCTTCAAGATTCCTTATCCTGGGTGGGTCCACAGACATCCAAAAATGATCTTAGGTCATTCCTAAGTGCTCTCATTCAAAATCAGGGAGCAGGACTGCTAAAGAACCAGCTCTGGCAGCAAAAATTGGCAGTTTGTCAGTGGGAGAGAAAAACCTCCCTCCTGTTCAGCAGCAAGCATGAAGAGGAGTCCCAGAACTGGGAGGATTCTTGAATGTTGCCAGTTGTGCAACCTGTATTCTATTCCTCTTCCTCTGCCCATTTGTTAATGTGCTTCTTAAAATGTCATTACTCAACCAATCTCAGGATATAATCAAATCAGAATAAAATGGGAGGGTTATTTTCTGTTATCTGAATGTTGAGTATCTCTTGATGTAGGCAAGAGGAAATTAGTATTTCTGTTTTCTTTATGTAGACACAATTGTCCTGCTGATTCTGGGTCCACTTGTGAATACTATAGTAGCTTTACTATAACATGCCCTTAAAAAGAAATCTTTTCTTAAACATATTCACATATATTATTGAAGTTGGGATATCTATTTTTTTTCTTTTTAACTGTAATTTTTCCTGAAAATTTAAATTGAGCAATGAGTATATGATATAGTTTGTTCAGGACCTGTATTATGTAACCTTATAAAAATATTTGGAAATCTAATCCATGGAATTTAAGTGGCAGTTCAATATTTCAAGAAGAAAATGTCATTATTATTGGAAATATGTCCTGAACACATGGATGTATTGCAGACATATTACACAGAAGGAAAAGCCCCAGGAAAAGCAATTCTTCTAAGGACATCAATTTTAAGACCATAATTTATGTTGTTGTTTTGTTTCTTTACAAGCTAGACACAGCCCGTTTCTCTTTGTACCCCAAGCTGTTCTCCAGGTTCTAGTAAACAAGTCATAGAGGGTAAGCCATTCTGCTGCTACTCTTGTAACCTATGTCCAGAAGGGAAAATTACAGAAATAGAGGGTAAGGATAGAATATCATTGTCATTCTCCATAACAAGTTTTATTAGTTTTTGTTTGTTTTACAGCCAAGTGCTTATAACACATCGTGGAGATAGGGCACTCCATAGAACACAACAAAAAATACAGTCATACATATACAATTTAAACTACTACTTTAAAAGTTCCCTCTTATGGTATACAATTTGAGCATTCCTAAAATGTAAATTGTTTCTCACCTCTATCTATTATTCCAATTTCAATTTATGCTTCTCAATCAAATTATATCTCTTATTCTATTTCACATACATATTATGTAAATAAACATGAATTTATATATTTTAAAACTATTGCATTAGACATAGTAATATAATAACATTATAATAATAATAATAGGACAATAATTATTTCTATCATAAACAAGTAATATAACTATTATATCTTAATATTTCTCAACTATATTTTATTTCATATATTCTATCCAATATTTTCATAGATCAATCCACGTCCCTAAAAGATTCCTCAATTGTTTCAATTTAATCCATTTAATACCTCACTAATTACCATTCAATTCTTATAAATAAAAATATCAATAATATTTCACCAGTCTCAATCTCAATCTAACTCCTTTAATTATATATTTTCCAATTTTTCTTATTGCCATTCCAAATCATAATCAAATCCATAATTTAAATCTAGTGTTGACTCATACCAAAGTAACCTTAAAAATCTCAAAAATATTAGTTCAATCAACGTCCAGAAGCCCTTTTTACCCATCAAATAAAATTTTAACTCTTATTTTTAAATCTAATTCTAGCTTTCTTTTTGTGCCAGGTAGGTTTCCACAACAGGGCCTCTAAATCCTCCCATCTTAGTAACTGGCTAAAGGCCTTTTCCCACCATTGAGTCCAATCATATTCTTTTTCTCTTTTATCCAGTGTTGTCTGTACTGTCATGTTGTCAACGTTTTTTGTGCCTCGTATTTGGAAGTCCAATCCTGTTGCTTTTAAAGTTGTAAATGTTTTAGTTGAGTTCTGCCTTTGATCATCAAAGAAATCCATCATGTAGGATGTATCCTCTTCCTCTTCAATAAATTCAGTAGATTCAATAGGTTGTAAATGTATTCCATCCATCTCATTAAGTTGTAGATCTGATTGTGTATCATAGTCAATCAAAGGGTGAGCTTCAATTTTTAATTCTGAGTCCTCCTTGAAACTAAGCGATCTAATATGTTCTTTAAGTTCCAGTCTCATTTCCAAGATTTTTTCTAATATAAGTCCATAATTAATCTGTGAGTAGGATTCCATCTTCTTTTTTTTCTTTTTTTTTTAAAAGAAATTCAGCTTAAAGAATAGATTGCAGCGTTATAAAATATAAAATGCAGACAGAGATATATTTCCAAAGAAAGATAGAGAAAAAAAAACCAATAGTCAAGTCCAGCACAGAGATAAAAACTGGCAGTCAGTTGTTATGTTGTAATCCAGTCTGGGCATCACGCCAAAATCAGGGAGTGGGAGTTCAAATGGAGAAAGTTACATTGTATCAGTCATAGTTTCTGGGCTTCATGCCAAGTCCCAGGATGCATTGTATCCAAAAGAATCTACATAAGTCCGCCCAGAGAGCAAAAGGTTTTTTAGGCAGTACTGTTCAGGAGGGGGGGAGAAAAAAAGAACATTCCACCCCCTCCCTAAGGATTTTCACCTAAACTGAAGATAAACAAGCCAAAAGAGAAAGTCACAATAACCCGGATGCCCGAGTTCCAACTGCTTATGTAGACAAAATAAAATAATAAAAAAAAACTATAATTATTTTTCCAAAGCCCGTTTTCCCCAGTAATCAAACGCTGCTTTCTCAAAATAGGGAAATAGTTCTTAAAGCTGTTAGCAGGGAAAAAGGTAAATTAACAAGAGGGAAGGAAAGGTCTCACCCGGATCTTCCACGGTGGTTCTTTTCGCTTAGATGTTGCTGTGACTTTCGGCTGGAGCAGCTGAGTGATCGGCCATGTTACTGGCCGATCTTTTCCCCGTCGGCCCAAAGGTGGTTTTCTCGGACCGCAGAGGGAGCTGACGCTCCCTCCGCGATCAACGAGTGCCCTCCTCTACGGTGGTCGCCCCTCCAGGGCGACTTTTGACCCTATCCAGGGTCTACCGGCGGGGGGGAAACCGGACGGCCAAGAGAACGAGTTCTCTGCACGTCCGCAGGCGCTGCGACCGGAGCCGGAAGTCTGAATATCATTGTCATTCTGTTGCTTCTAGAAAGATATATTACTTAAATATTATTTATACACAAGTGTATGTATTTATGCATGTAGACATACATAGATACATGTACTATATATATTCTGTTTGTCAATTTGTAAAGCCTCCTTCTCCTCCTTCTCCTTTTATAAACTTTATTTGTTTAGGCATAAAGGCTAGACTGGAAAAAAAAAATCTTGAGCCCTGCTATATTGCATAGGTAAAATATATAAGAGACATGGTTCTATTCCCTAAAGTAATTTATTTAAGAAATGACCAATATTTTTACATGGTACTTTCAAATAGGAGTATAATGATGGTGTTATTGTAATTGTTCATACAAGAGATGCATATCTGATTTCATAGACCTGGTCACAACTAAGACATTTATTTCCTACTTGGAGTACAGCATAATGTAATATTTAAGCCTATATAATGTTATCAAGGTTATAAAGATTTACAAATCCATATGAGTTTGATGATACATCCTTTCCATTTCAGATATGAATGACTGTTATGATTGCACAGATGAAAATTATCCCAACAAAAAGCAGGATTCATGTATTCCCAAAGATATCAGTTTCTTGTCATATAAAGAACCTTTGGGGTTCACTTTAGCCTGTTTTTCTCTTTTCTGTTCCACAATCACAGTTCTGGTACTAAGGACATTTTTGATGATCACAACTCTCCCATTGTCAAAGCCAGCAACCGGGATCTCACTTATATTCTCCTCATCACCCTCCTGCTCTGCTTCCTTTGTATATTACTATTCATCGGTCAGCCCAATAAGGTGGCATGTGTTCTCCGTCAAACTGGTTTCAGTATCATCTTCTCTGTGGCTATTTCCTGTGTGCTGGCCAAAACTCTGACTGTGGTCCTGGCTTTCATGGCAACTAAGCCAGGAAGCAGGATGAGCCAATGGGTGGGGAAAAGACTGGGCTATGCTTTTGTTTTATTTGGATTCTTAATTCAGACTGGGATTTGCAGTCTATGGTTGTCCATCTCTCCTCCTGTCCCAGATGCTGACCTACACTCAGAACCTGGAAAAATTGTCCTACAGTGTAAGGAAGGGTCGTTGATTTTGTTTTATTCTGCAAGGTGTTATATGGGCTTCTTGGCAATGACCAGTTTCATAGTTGCTTTCTTTGCCAGGAAATTACCAGATACTTTTAATGAAGCTAAGTTCATCACTTTCAGCATGTTGGTTTTCTGCAGTGTTTGGATATCCTTTTTTCCAACCTATCTGAGCAGCAGGGGAAAATATACAGTGGCTGTGGAGATCTTCTCAATGTTAGCTTCAAGTGCTGGGCTGCTGATCTGTATCTTTCTCCCGAAATGCTACATTATTTTTCTGAGACCAGACCTGAACAAAAAGGAACTAAGAATAAAAAGAAATTGCTGAATGTATTCAAGCATTTTGCTTTGATCTGTGCTATTATACATATAGCAGAATTACCAAAGAAAAGGGGTGTCAAACTGCCGGGGCGCGTCATCCGGAAGCCGCGCCCACCCCATTGCCGGCAATGGTAAAACTGTCCCGATACGTCTCGTGACGTCACGTGATGTCGCGAGTTTGACATGTCTGCCATAGAATATTGGACTACAATTTAAATGGAAAAAGTAGTCAGAAAGCTATTTTTTCCATTGTTTACACTTTTATTTTTCCAAAGCTCAAGTGTATGAACGTGCCCATTACTGTAACTTCTTATTTAGTTAATGACTTTGACAGATGGTGTTTATTTTCTTTAGAGTATCTTGGCTTAAAATGTCTTTGACTACAGTAGTTTTCTTACCTTTTTTATGAATCAGGAACTAATCAAAAATAAGCGTGTGGGAACACATGTCATTCCTGTTCCCAGTCTGTATTCTCCAGATATAAAATTTATGCTGACACTGACCCAAAATAGCCGACACCATATTATATCTCAGAATTTAAAATAAATTTAAAATATAGTCAACTAAAATGAGATGTTTCTTTCTTTAACTCTTAATTTGTGATAGATGAACTTCTCAAGATGTAAACTTCAAAGGAGAGAACATTATTCTTTTGGATATGGTATAACTCATAAATCTCCAGATATTGTAATTTGAAAAGAATACTGATAAATTAGAAAAGACTCCCCCAAAAGTGTGATAATTTAAAAAGTTGTACTATTCAAAAGTAAGTTATACTCCACTTTCCAAAATGATGTATACAATAATCCACATTTTACTTTAGGATCATTCTATGGTTGCTTTTTGGTTTTCCTTGTTTCCTTGATGTTTTTATACTTCTCTTGTCTTTGGAAATGAACAGTGAATGAGTGGATACACAATATTATTTTCAGTCTTTAGGAAAAGTTGGTGTTAATGGATATAAGGCAAAATACAAATTACATATATTTAATAATGAATTACAGTAGTCATATATTTATTACAGTAGTCATCAATCTAAACCATTCAAAGGTACAATAACACTGAACAAATAGTGGTTAACGTAGGACAAAGTGTCCCACAAAGTCATTACAGACTGCAGGCAGATACATGGGTGCCACGGTCAGATACTATATATAGAACAGTAAATTCCAACTTCCTGTCAGCTTCTCCATTGATTTTGCTTGTGGAAAACCAGCCGGGAACATTGAACTTTGTGATCATGTAACTGCAGTTCACTGCAGTTTTATAATTGTAAGCTGGGCAATGAATTAGGACTATGGAGATTCTACATTGACAGGAAGTCCAAAAACCAGTGATAAGTCACCCTTGTTTAGAGCCATCATAATTTTGAACAGTCACTGAATGACTGGACATAACCCAAAGACTACCTGTTATGAAAAAGAAGAAAATAAATGTTATTTAGACCAGGATCATATTTATTGCTTGGTTCATTACAAGGGGTGTGAAAATTGAAGCAATTGGGGATGTTTATTTATGTATAAGATTTATATGGCTTCCCATTTGAAGCAACTCAGAAGAGCTCACAGTAATCATAAAGGAATAAATAATCATAAAAACAATAAAACAAAAGAACCTGTTTTTTACATATATAATTCCAGCCTCTCAGTAAAACACCAGGTGTTAACAACCTTCCAAAGGGCTAGAAGGGTGAAGGCCTGCCAAATTGTCAGAGGGAATGTGTTCCATAAAGTATAGGTAGCTACAGGAAAAGCATGTTTCCAAGATCACAATAGATCAGGGGTTTTCAAACTTGGCCCTTTTATGACTTGTGGACTTCAACTCCCAGAATTCCTCAGCCAGGCATGCTGGCTGAGGAATTCTGGGAGTTGAAGCCCACAAGTCATAAAGGGGCCAAGTTTGAAGACCCCTGCACTAGATGGTGATATTTCAGGTAAAGAACCTGGAGGATGCCTGCCCCATCTGATCTAGTGGATATTCTGAGGCAGAGGCTGTCCCTCAAATAACCAGGTCTTATGTCATGTAGGGGTTTACAGATAATAATGAGCACCTTGAATTTTATCTGGAATAAAACTGAGAACTAGTGCAGTTTGCACAATAAATATATAACATGGGTAAACCTATGGACATCCATTACTATGTGCTCTGCTATATTCTGGACCAGTTCCAACTTCTGAGTGGTCTTCAAGGGAAACTTGATTTAAAGCACAGTATAACAATCTAGATTGAAAGTTACTAAGGCCATGAGGAAGGCACACTGGTCCAGGAAACAGCATAATTGTCACATAAGATGGATTTGTGCAAACCCTCAATATGTGGCTAAAGGAGTGGTGTAAAGGGGAAGGCTTTGGATATATTAATCACGATGTCGGTAGCTGGTCCAATGAAAAAATGTACAAAAGAGATGGTTTGCATCCATCAAAGAAAGGGACTGAGTTACTCGGCTATAAATTCACAGATTATCTGGAGGAATATTTAAACTAAACAGCGGGGACAGTGAGTTAATTGATACAGAACATCCCTGTCCCCGGCAATCTAAAAACTATAGGGCTATTAGTGCATGTAACATAGATGTGTGTGTGGACAAGAATATCAACCTTGCTGTCAAGCAAAATCAAGCTTTCAATAGCGAGTGCCACACAAAGTACACTAACCAAATAGGAGGTAGGACAATAGGGGAACTCAGGCACCACACAGGTTATGTAGAAAGTAAACACAGGGTCAGTCATAAAGGACTCAAATGTCTATACACCAATGCACAGAGTATGAACAGCAAACAGGGTGAACTAGAAATTCAGGTTAATGAGGACAGATATGATATTGTTGCCGTTACGGAAACATGGTGGGATGAAACCCACACATGGAACACACAGGTAGAGGGATTTAAATTAATTAAAAGAAATTAAAAGAAACAGACCAAATAAAAGAGGAGGTGGAGTTGCTCTCTATATAAGAAATAACTACATTTCTACAGAAATAGAGCACAACAATGATGAAAACTGTCTTGAATGCATTTGGGTCAATATAAAAGGGAGAAAAAATGACATTGCCATAGGTGTATACTATAGGCCACCCAACCAAACAGAGGAAATAGACGAACTTTTTGCTAGTCAGCTAACTAAGGTATGTAGGAAGCACATCACAATAGTAATGGGGACTTTAACTACCCTGACATCAACTGGGAGACAAACTCTGCACCAAGTGGAAGATCAAACAGATTCCTGACAAACCTAGCAGACAACTTTGTCTCCCAAAAAGTAGAGAAGGGAACTAGGGGATTAGCCATTCTGGATCTAATTCTCACTAACAGAGATGAAATGATAGAAGGTGTTGAAGCCACAGGAACCTTGGGAGGTAGTGATCATGTAATATTGGAATTCAACATTATGGAAGCACAAGCAATAGAACACAGTCAAACTAGAGTCTTGGACTTCAAGAGAGCTAATTTCAATAAACTTAGAGAGGGCTTGGGAAGGATTCCATGGATGAGAATCCTCAAGGGGAAAACAACTCAAGAAGCTTGGGAAATTTTGAAAAGCGAGATAATAAAAGCCCAGTCTAGCACAATACCAACAAAGAGGAAAAATAACAGCTCTCAAAAGAGACCAGCATGGCTGCATAAAGAACTCTCTGATAAATTGAAAGATAAAAAGGACAAGTATAGAAAGTGGAAAGAGGGGCACATAACAAAGTCAGAATATCAGCAAATAGCCCGAGCCTGCAAAGATGAAGTAAGGAAAGCTAAGGCTCATAATGAACTAAGGCTTGCGACCAAAGTAAAAAATAACAAAAAAAGCTTCTTTCAACATGTAAAAAATAAGAAAAAAGTGAAGGAAATGATTGGTCCATTAGTGGGTGAAAGTGGCAAGAAGTGACAAGCAATAGTGAGAAAGCAGAACTATTTAACTCGTTTTTTGCATCTGTCTTTACACAAAGGGAAAAAACAGACCAACCTATCAAAAATAGTGCCATAAAAAACAGAATAGAAACACAAGTTAAGATAGGCAAGAAAATGGTAAGTGCGCACCTGTCCAGCCTAGACGAGTTCAAATCACCAGGACCAGATGGATTACACTCCAAGGTTCTCAAGGAACTGGCAGATGTGATCTCAGAACCACTGAACTATATTTTTCAAAGATCCTGGAGCACTGGGGAACTACCAGAGGACTGGAAAAGAGCTGATGTAGTTCCCATCTTCAAAAAAGGGAAAAAAATGGATCCAGGAAATTACAGACCTATCAGCCTGACCTCAATACCTGGGAAGATTCTGGAAAAGATAATCAAACAACGAATCAGCGAACACCTAGAGGCAAACAAAGTCATTACTAAAAGCCAACATGGGTTTGTCAAAAACAGATCATGCCAGACAAATCTTATTGCATTCTTTGACCAAGTGACAAAATTAGTGGATCAGAGGAATGCTGTGATATAATTTACTTGGACTTCAGTAAGGCATTTGATAAAGTAGATCACAACCTACTACTTGATAAGATAGAAAAATGTGGGTTAGACAGCATCACCACCAGATGGATTCGTAGCTGGCTGACCGGCCGTACTCAGCATGTGGTCCTCAATGGAACCGCATCTACATGGAGGGAAGTGTGTAGTGGGGTGCCCCAGGGCTCTGTTCTGGGCCCAGTGCTCTTCAACATCTTTATCAACGATTTGGACGAGGGGATAAATGGGGAACTCATCAAATTTGCGGATGACACAAGCTGGCAGGAATAGCCAACATTCCACAAGACAGGCTTAAGATACAGGGGGACCTGGACAGACTTGAACACTGGGCGCTATCTAACAAAATGAATTCATGAGTGAAAAAAGTGTATTGTTCTTACATTTAGACAAGAAAAACCAATGTACAAGTATAGTACTACGGGGTACCTTGCTCAATAAGTAGTAACTGTGAGGAGGGATCCTGGGTCCTAGTGGACAATCACTTAAATATGAGCCACAGTATGCTGACAGCTGCAAAAAAGCGCCACACAGTGCTTGGCTGCATTACCAGAGGGATAGAATCAAGATCACGTGAGGTAGCAGGTTTAATTGCAGAGGGTTTGGAATTGGATAACAGACATACGGTCAAAAACTCATATAAACCAGATATGCTACTAAACTTGAGCATATAGAAAAAATATAAACAAGATGATATATACTTAATTATTAATGTAATAACGGCGCAAGAATTTGTTTGCCCAAAATTGGAAACAATGAAGTGCCTAGTGGATATGCGTTAATAAGGAAATTTTGTATGCGCAGAATTGGTAAGTTGACAAAGAATTAAAAAATCAGAGGAAACAGAATACTATTTAAGCTGGAATAAATTTTAAAACCAATGGAAGGAAAAAAAAGAGAAGGTCCATTAGAAGGATTAATAGAGGAAGTATTCTGAAATGTTAACGTATGTGTATAATAAGGAATGTTAGACAAAGATATATGGTCAAAGATGGACTACACTATGTTCAATGTTTTTTTTTATCTTTTTTTTTTGTAGTCAATAAAAATTATTTTGTTAAAAAAAAAAAAAAAAAAAAGATCACGTGAAGTATTAATACCACTTTACAATGCCTTGGTAAGGCCACACTTGGAATACTGCATCCAGTTTTGGTCACCACGATGTAAAAAAGATGTTGAGACTCTGGAAAGAGTGCAGAGAAGGTCAACAAAGATGATTGGGGGACTGGAGGCTAAAGCATATCAGGAACGTTTGCTGGAATTGGGTATGTCTAGTTTAATGAAAAGAAGGACTAGGGGTGACATGATAGCAGTATTCCAATATCTCAGGGGTTGCCACAAAGAAGAGGGAGTCAAGCTATTCTCCAAGGTGCCTGATGGCAGGACAAGAAGTAATGGATGGAAACTAGTCAAGGAGAGAAGCAACCTGGAACTGAGGAGAAACTTCCTGACAGTTAGAACAATTAACCAGTGGAAGAACCTGCCTCCAGAAGCGGTGAATGCTCCAACACTGGAAGTTTTTAAGAAGAGACTGGACAGCCATTTGTTCAAAATGGTATAGGGTTTCCTGCCTGAGCAGGGGGTTGGACTCGATGACCTCCAAGGTCCCTTCCAACTTTATTATTATTATTATTATTCTTATTATTATTATGATTATTATTATTATTATTATTATTATTATTATTATTATTATTATTATTATTATTATATATTATTATTATATTATTATTATTATTATTATTATTATCTTCAAAGTGGGGAGGGCAAATGGGGGACAGTACCACAAAACGTTGAGGCATACAGCCACAGCAAAAAAAAAAAAAAAAATCAGTACCGAAGTCCCTCCAGTTTTATTAAGATAGAATAAGAAGGAAAATCTGGAATCTCTCTCTCTTTTTAAATGCTCTGGTTTCTGCAAAGAAACCTAGTATTACTTACCAGTGTAATGAAAATTTTACAAAAATATGTCTGAAAGTGTTTTCAAGAGCTAATTTATTCCAGGTGCTGATACTCATTCCTTTTGTTTCTGCCAAATATGTTGAAAAGCTGATTATATCTGTGATGAAGTGCATGAATATCACATCTGATGCAATCTTAACTTTTGTTATCTCTCTTCCCAGTTCTCAATTTCTAACAAATGACAAATGTGTTTTCTGTAGAAATTCCAAACAAAACTTAATAATTTCTTACTCAAGCGGATACATGAGAAAATATTTTTTCAAAAAGGACAAATGTGTTTTCTGTAGAAATTCCACAAAGAATTCCAGTTCTGAATAAATAATAATTCTCTATTCACCGAATTGGTGAAGGAGCATAATTAAATTAGCAGGTGTGAAACTGCTGCTATTCCCACAAATCAGTACAGTAACATACTCAGTTTATTATGGCATAAATATGACCTCAAGCAGTTGGGAATGGAGGTAAGGAGCAGGTGTGTGTCAATATGGTCATCCATATTTAACACTTAGAACTCTAAGTCTGTGAGAGAATTGTCCTTGTATACAAGTGACTTTTATAAAAATAACAACTGTGATGACCATGAATAGATAGAAAAAGAATCTGCAGAAGGAACTGTTTTATTTGTCTTCAACATGTTAATAGCAGTCATAGTCCTGTTAACACTACTTCAATACATGGCATACAAACCACTTACTGTGAAATGCAGTGTCAAGTATCCAGGACAACCACTTCACAAATATCACCAGAATGGAGACTTCATCCTTGGAGGAATTGCATCTCATGGACTTTTCCTATCATATGCTAAAGATTTCAAAAAAAACCCTCTACCATCCTTGCCAGAAGAGCTTATGTAAGCAATTTGTTTTTGTACATCATCCTAGTTTATGTTTTTCTAGTAGTGTTTTTTCATCCTCAAACTATAGAAAAATATCAATGCAACTAAAAGAATTTTAAATAGGTAAGCAGCTTTGACTTGGATATTTAAACATAACTTTGACTGTAGAGTTTGCTAAAGTGCAAAAGGAAAGTATTTAATTTTTCTAAATCTTATTTTACAGAAATATTTGTTCACCACCATGGTTTTGTTTTGTTTTGTTTTTTTGAGTCAAAGAGACCCTTTCCAGGTCCAATAACTTAACTTTTAAGCTTTTGGAAGAAATATTTCCAAATAATACTTTAAGAAAAATCTTGAAATATGAATTTGGTAAAATTAAATCAATCCTCTTACAAACTCTTGTATCACAGCAAGTTCTTTTATTCTTCTGACTTAGGTTTCAATGCATCTTTCTAGCCTATTCAAGTTATTTTCAGTTTAACTGTTCTCTGAGATACATACGTCAATTGTCTATATATTTAACAGTTTTTCCCCAGTTAGATTTATTGTCCAGCTTCATAAGAGTCATAACATTTGTTGAAAATATCTTTTTCATGAGGTTGATTAAAAACAGTGATGATGTACAATCAAATTTAGAAAAAATATGTTACGCTACCATTCAATATGTTTAGTATTACACAGAAGAAAAAATAGTAAACAGTAATAAATATGACAATAATGCATTAACTTTTGGACATGTGGAGCATTTCACTGACATACAACCCAATTCTTCTTTGTAGAATACTTCCAATGAATTACCAGCATATCCTGGCCTTGGCCTTTGCAGTAAAGGAGATCAATAAAAATCCTCAGATATTACCGAATATAACATTGGGATTCCATATTTATGACAATTACTACAGTGCAAAAATGACATTTCATTCCACAATGCTACTTACATATACACTAGAAAGATTTTTCCCAAATTATGACTGTAATATGCAAAAGAAGCTCCTTGCAGTCATTGGTGGACTAGATTCTCTTACTTCTCTTGATATGGCAATAGTCCTGGAAATCTACAAGATTCCTCAGGTAGCACATATGAAAAAATGTGATGTTTCTTTTAGTTGTCCTCACTTAATGTATCTGAATCAGAATACATATATTGTATGTAAAGTATAGTAATATCCAATGTAAGAGTGTAGAACAATTGTTCAGTTTTTAACTTGGACTTTATATATGATACTTGATTTAACATTTATTTGTCTTACATTTGGGGAAATCTTAATTAAGAATCATATCATTAATCTTCCAATTTTTAATAAAATATATAGTTGAATCAAATTGTTAAAATGAATTTTCCAACTTCTGAGTTTTCCACAGCATATTCATCAATTCATCAATCTACATCTTTAAAAATCTCAGAGAGCTAAAAAGAATTAGGAATATATATTGTAGACACAGATTTTGCAGTAGTATAGAAAGAGGATGAAAATAGTGACTCAACTCCCCACAAAAAAATACAGATAAAATGAAATAGATGCTGCAGAGAGTACATTACTCTTAGCATCCACCGAAATATACGTTCTTAGGGAGAAACTGTTAAGTATACACTATGTCTTCTGGAACAATGGTAAAATTACCAAATCCTGATTATGTCACAGATTATGAACCTTTTCCTGCAAAGTTACAACTAAAATGTTGGGATTTGATTTGGTAAATAGAATGCATAAAAAACTATGCATGCAACTAAAATAATAATAATAGTATTATTAAAGATGAATCAAAGAGATCTAGAAATACAAAAATTAAAAGGCAGTGAACTGGTGTTTACAATTATGTTGTGCTATCTTAAGAAGGCAGAAAGTAAATTGAAACAGAGACATAGGAAAATTCTAGAGAAGAGCAAGAAAAGACAAAGAGCCATATCTAAATGAGTAATACAAAGAAATTGTGTAAAAATAAATGGGAAGGACAAGAGATCTATTAAAAATGATGTACTTTTCCCCAAAATTTAATTTCAATATCAGTTTATAAACCTTAGCAATAATATGTTCATCATTACCACACAATAGAGTTTTCAATTATTTTTTGCAAAGTCCATAACTTTTTAAATCTAATTTAAAACTTTATTTCAATTGTAAATATGGAATCCAGTGATACATCCTTCTGATTCCAACTCTTTAGATTTGAGGATAGGTTCACTTTTTATTATTTGACCCTAGGTCCACCAGTCTGGCCTTGCCGTTTTGATATTTATGCCTCTTATTTTTTTCATCCTGTCTAATATCCCTATTCAAAATTTTCAACACCAATGTAAACAATAAAGGAGATAAGAGGTATCCTTGTCTCATGCCCTTTTGAATTTAACATACTTTAATTAAGTCTCCATTAAACTTTGCTTGCGGTGAGGTAGAAATCTCTTTAACCCCTTGAATAAATTTCCCCCAAAATCCATATCTTCCTGGACTTTGAACATAAAAACCCAATTTAAATTTCAATGGTTTTCCTGTATCCAGGAATATTAAAGCTGCTTGTTTCTCATTGTGGTATTGAAAGAATTCAACAATATTCAAAACAGTTCTTACATCATCTCTTAACTGGGTTTTTTTTTTTGGCAAAAAGTCTGATCTTCATGGATATATGACTATATCTTTCTTCAAACTTTCTGCCAATATTGCAATAAAAAGTTTATATCATTGTTTAGTAATGAAATTGGTCTAATGTAATGAGATTTTTATCATCAGGGCATGTTGACCGTCCTGTGGTAGTAATGCAATGTTGGTTTCTTTCCATATTTGAGACATCTTTACTCCCTGCAGTACACCATTCATTATATCTTTTAATGACTGTAGTAGTTGGTCCTCAAAACATTTGTACTATCGTATTTCTGATCTTCTTCTTTTTTTTTGCCTCCAAAAGAGGCACCAATCTTTTTTTGAGGGGGGGGGTCTTTTCCACTCACCTCATGGTGGCATCACTGACAGCCCTGCCCAGTCGGCCCACTTCTTCTGCAGCCGAAGGAGCAGCTTCATTCTGCAGCTGAGAATGGAGTTTGAATCCATAGCTCGGTTCTCGGTTGCACAGGCCTTCTGGAAAGGCCTTTGATGGCAAAATGTAGGCCCGAGCTCCATTCTCAGCTGCAGAATGAAGCTGTTCCTTCGGCTGCAGAAGAAGTGGGCCGGTGAGGCAAGTGTCGATCCAGGGGAGGCCTGGCTGCAGTGGTAAGCTCCATCCCCATCCTAGCTTGATTTTTATGTGTGTGCCTCACCCCAAAACTAGGGCTTATTTTTGGGGTTATATTAAGGCCCCCCCCCAAATCAAGCTAGGGCTTATTTTCGGGATAGGTCTTACTTTTGGGAAAACATGGTATTGACTTGTAAGGCCATCTGGGCCTGGGGCTTTACCTATTTTCAATTTTTTTAAATAGCTTCTAATATTTCAAAGACAGTGACTGGATTGTTGATAAGTTGTCTGAGTTTGTAAATGTTTAGGTACTCCAAAGATAATATTGTATCGTCTTTGTAGATAATCATCTGTTTTTTGCATGTTGAGTTTCTGCTTCTGGTAAAGATTGAAGTAAAAATTATAAAAGGACTTTTTAAGGAGATCATTGTCTGTTATTACCATGTCATCTTCATTGATTTTCTCTACCATTTTCTTTTCTCTTTACTTTCTTAATTTGTATGCCAGCTATCTTGCTGGTTTATTTGTAAATTCAAAATGTTTTTGTTTCACATAATTCAATTTAGTTTTTATTTCTCGAACTGTTAACATGAACACTTTTTTGATGTAGTAGTTTAACTTAGTGTTCTAAGTGTTAGCTTGGAAATTCTTATATTGTATAAATATAAATTTATTTATATTATATAAAGTAATCCCTCTGCTAGTCTTTTATTTATTAGATATTTCTTTTCTTGTGTCTTAATATATTTCTTGCAAACAAATTATATAGACATTCACATTCAGTGAAATATTTTTTCTGTTTGTATGGGACATTTGTCCCATGAATATTCCATGTTATATATTTATTCTTCACCTGTAGACAATGTAGCAAGTTCCTGTAGAGTCTTCCTGTTTTTTGGTATTTGGTATTTAAGGTTGATCTGCCTCCCATTGGTTGTCTATATCCATTTCTTCTGCTGTCCCAAAATTAGTTTATGTTTAATTTTTCTATAGAATTCAATCTGAATCTTTGTTCTTGATAAGTAAATATCACTCCTTCAATTTTGTTCAAGTGAAATGGTTTTCTTCTTTTTCAGAATGACTGTTAAGAAGGTATAAGCTTTTTTCTTTCTCAAAATTCTCACAGGAATTTCCTTCAAGACAATTATATCGACATTTCCCCCCCCCTTTTTTTTAAATTTAGACTCAATGGGCAAAGAATTTTAGATATAACATAATGCTTGAAAAATGGGAAATATGTGGACAAAGGGCTTAAAAATTGCAGTAAATTATAATTTTAAAGATTTTTTTAAATAAAATGATGTACTGGTATTTAACACTGAATAAATTGTCAAAAATGTATAAAGGTATTTTAAATATATGTTGGAAATGTAAATGTAAAGAAGGAACTTTTTTATCATCTATGGTGGACCTATGGCAAAGCAAAGAAATATAGTTTGATTCCCACAATGGATGACTTTTTGCAAAAGCTAGCAGAGATGGCTAAATTGACTGCTTTAATAAAGAAAAGAATACAGCTAACTTTGTTTCCACTTGAAAACCACTTCTGAACATTTTGCTTGAGGTGGGGAAAAAAATGAAACGTTGACTTTGGATTTTGGTAATTAGATAGGTTGTTATAAAATGGCTAAAAAGTGGAGGCTGCATGTTATTATCAGATTCTACTGTGCTACAAAGAATAGGAGGTCAATGCTTTTTTTCTCAGCCCCCTTAACCCTACATTTTTTTCTCTTTCCCTTTTTCCCCTTTACTTTCTCATTATTTTCCTTTTTTGTATTTTATATTTTAATAAACTAAAAATTTAAAATCAAAGAAGGATATTGATGCAATGTGAATAAAATAAAGCAGAGATCTACAAGCGAAAGAAGATACAAAAAGAGATTATGCAAATGTAAAGAATTATATATTTGCTAAGGATTTGTTTTGGCATGTTTTAGCATGCATTTGCTTAGGATTTTTAAATGTCTCTGACAGAGATTGCATGACATATACAGGATCCTTCCTTCCTTCCTTCCTTCCTTCCTTCCTTCCTTCCTTCCTTCCTTCCTTCCTTCCTTCCCTCCCTCCCTCCCTCCCTCCTTCCCTCCTATTTAAAGCCAGATTGAATTATATGCCTTCAAAGTTATTTGAAGATGGAACATCTTTTCTGCCAACATAATTTGATCAAAATGATGGTTAAAATCACATTGCTTTTATATATTAATTCAATTGCAGTTATCATTTCATAAGCTCAAACAAGAGCAGGGCTGAATTAGATATGCCTATTGACCATATATTATTATAAGAAGTTTCTTCCTGGAAAACCACATTTCTCCTTAGGTATCAGTATAAGTACTTTTTCCACGTTCTTCACTAATTAGTGCAGCACATAATGAAAGGATAGAAATACTAAGTAGAAAGAAGTTATATCTCATGTTTTAAACAGTTTGGCATACTTATGGCTACTATACTTGTTCCTTTTCCTATCCTTTATTCATGGATCTCTTTAGCTCACCTATAGTCCCACTCCAGTGATGAAGGATAAATTTCCTGGTCTTCCCTTCTACCAGATGGTTCCTAAGGAAGACCTTCAATATGAGGGGATTCTTTCTTTGCTCCTGTACTTCAGATGGATATGGATTGGGATGGTGGTTATGGATACTGATAATGGAGAAAGATTTGTACAAACAGTGACACCCATGTTTTTTCAGAAGGGTGTCTGCTTTGCATTCATACAAAAAATCCCCATTCCAACCTTTATAATGAATATTGAGTGGATGCTGAATCAGGGGAACATAATATATGACACACTGAGAGACAATAATAAGGTTAAGGTGATACTGGCCTACAGTGAATCACATTCTTTGGGATTTTTTAGATTTATATCATATTTTTCAGATGAAGAAGCAGAAAGTAAACAGAAGAAACCTCTAGGCAAAGTATGGATCACCACTGCCCAAATGGAGCTGACTTCCTTTGGATTTCAAAGAGATTGGGATTTAGATATTTTCCATGGAGCTATAGCCTTCACCTTTCATTCCAATCATGTACCTGACTTTCATGAGTTTATGGAGAGTCAAACACCATCTGGTGCAACAGGAGATGGTTTTATCAAAACCTTTTGGGAGAAAACCTTTGGTTGTATATTTCCAGGTACAGGTGTAAATGAAATAAATGTGAAACATTGCACAGGAGCAGAGACATTAAAGAGCCTCTCTCCCCCCAATTTTGAAATGGATATGACTGGTCACAGCTACAGCATCTACAATGCTGTTTATGCCATAGCCCATGCTTTCCAGGATATGATTACATCTGGATTCAAATATAGAGCAATGGTGGATAGTGGACTGCAGCTTCACAAACAATCATTTTGGCAGGTAATGTGTTCATCATTCTCTTGAGTCCTGATTCTCCAGCAGAGAAACACAATAACTCAATTTGTCTTTCCATCCTTAGAATCATCCTAATTGAAATGAGTCTTGCCTTGCCTCTTTTACAATTTATGAATCATGTAAAAGTGATAAATCATCCTATTATCCTTTTTAGTTCAAAAACAATTTCAATTTGCTGATAGTATCAGTTTCAATTTGGGAAAGTGTTCCAGGCATTTTATCAGTTTTCCATAATAAAATAACAGAATAAAGACTGGGAAAGAACCTTGGAGATTTTCCAGTCCAACCCATTGCTCAAGCAGGCAACCTTATACCATTTAGGACAAATGGCTGTCTATTCTCTTGTTAAAAACCTCCAGTGATGGTGCACCCACAACTTTAGAAAGCAATTCATTCCACTGCTTAATTGTTTTCACTGTCAGAAATTTCATCCTAGTTCTAGGTTGGATTTCTCTTTGTTTCCACCTATTATTTCTTGTCTGCCCCTCAAGTGCTTTGGCAAATAGGTTTGACCCTCTTCTCTGTGACAGCCCCTCAAATATTGAAAAACTGCAATCATGTCACCCCTAGTCCTTCTCTTCATTAGACTAGATATACTCAGTTCTTGCAACCATTTATCATATATTTTAGCATCCAGCCCTTTAATTATCTTTGTTGCTTTTCTCTGCACTCTTTCTAGAATCTCAGTGTCTTTTTTGGATCATGGTGACCGAAACTGGATGCAATATTCCAAGTGTGGCCTTACTAAAGTAGTATATAGTGGTACTAATATTTTCATTTATTGTTTATTTGTTAAATTTATTTGCTACCCATCTTGACTGGGGCTAGTCAAAGGGCTACCCTGGGCAGCTTACAATAATAAAATAGCAAAAATGATAAAAAAATAAACATAGCAATAACAAAGGAATACAACAATAAAAATGAACCAATCTAAAACTAAGGAGAAATTTCTTGACAGTTAGAACAATTAATCAGTGGAACGACTTGCCTCCAGAAGTTGTGAGTGTTCTTAAGACACTGGAAGTTTTTAAGAAGTGATTGGTTGTAGAAAGTTTCCTGCTTGTACAGGGGGTTAGACTAGAAGACCTCCAACATCCCTTCCAACTCTGTTATTCTGTTATTCTGTTAAATTATAAAATATAGGTGAAAGGGGAGCAAGCACAGGGGTGAGGTGGGGGCAGATAATTAGTCCAGTAGCCACTTCCAGTTATATACTCCCCTTGATCCTAATTCTTTGTTGATGCAGCCTAAGACTTGATCTTGATAAATGGATACCATCACATACATACCATCATCACATACAAAAAGTGTCATTTTATGTAATTAATGCTATCATAAAACAAATATTTTTGGGGCTATATTCAGAAGTACTTTAAGAGATAGAATTTTACTGCCCTTCAAAATATTAGCAAGAAAAGTAAAGAGAATGGGAAGAGAACCCCCAAAACTAATGAAAGTAAGAAATGCAAATTACCTTGAATGAATAAATAAATATTTAAATGAATGAAAGCAGAACGGAGGGGGAGTTCTAATTACACATAATTTTAGTCTACAACTTTTCTCTCAACATTTGTCCTTTCTTTGTAATTTAGCTCCATCACTTTTTGAGACAGGTCACATTTAATAACAGTGTTGGGTACAAGATATCCTTTGACCAAGAAGTAAAGTTAATAGCTGGATTTGATATCATCAATTTTATTATTTCTAAAAAGATGACAAAAGTGAAAATTGGAAGGATAGACCCTCGGTCTCCTACAGATCAATCATTTTTCATTGAGGAAGATGCCATAACATGGAACAGCTGGTTTAATCAGGTAAGTCACAGGAACAGGCAATCTGATGGCAACACTGAATCTCAGAGATGATCAATAAAGCTGACAATACCAGTTAAGGTTGTTCTGGGGATGTTTTTCAAGCTATAATACATTCTAATTTAATCTGAAAGTCTGTATTGTTTCTATAGTTTTTTTTAGGAAGTATTCTGAATTGGAAATATTAAATGGATTTTTAAGTATAGAAATAAAATCACAATTAGCCATGAAATTTTAAAACATTAAATTGATTGATCAATCTAAACTTTTAATTTTTGTTGTTGTTTCTGTTATACCTAAGCATAAAAATGATGTTCCAGTTAGTATTGAACATTTTAATTTATTTAAAGTATTTTAATTTATGACATTCATGCTGCAGATAATAAATAAAAGTTCAGAAATGCAGTACTCAAAGATTACCACTGTTTTTGTTGTTGTTGTTATTTTTGATTTATAAGTTAGACACGTCCTGTTTCCGTATGTACACCAAGCTGTTATCCAGGGTCCAGGAAACAGGTCATGGATGGGGAGCCATTTTGCTGTTACTCTTGCATGTCATGTCCGGAAGGAAAGATTTCAGAAAAGGAGGGTGAGGATATTTTATTCATTTGTGTCTAACTCCTTATAAAGTGAAAGACATTATTTAATAGAGATTGTCTAATTGTTTCTTTGACTTCTTATACAGTTATATTATTATCAACAATGGTAGTATGTAACTACCTTGAATTTTTTCAGCTATTTTTTTTCTATTGTTTTCATTATTTTAAGAACCAGTTTAGTGTAGTGATAAAAGCACAAGGCTAGAAACCAGAAATCCATGAATTTTAGTCGCAGAATGGAATTCATACTCTCCTTTCTCTTTCAACAAAAAAAAAAGAAAGATGAGGAAACAAGATTTTCATGTTAAATCAGCCTTTAAGAAAAGTGCCACATAAAAGTGGCACCGATATATGATTACTTAAACAGAGAAAGATGGTGCAGTGGTTTGCAAGAGATACTGTGCAGTCAGGGAAAGTGTGTGGGTTGTTGACAGGGTGTGTGGGAAGGGTCATGGGTGAGTGATAGATACTATATGGGTCAAGGAGGGCATTTGGGAGGTGGGGTGTCATAGGTTGTGAAAAATGTCTGATGGTGCTTCAGAATGTGTGAGAAATTCCATGTGAATCATATACCTTACTGGGGTGGATTGGTATAGGTTGGGAAAGATACACGAGAGTGGTTGGGAGTGCATGAGAGGGGCAGTGAGAATTACAGATGGCACAAGGGGAGTTGGCACAGGTAGGGAAGAGTGAATGGAGTTGTGCAATAGTTGTTGTAAGTGCACAGAAGGCACTTTCATTTTCTTTCCTTTCCTAGCAGGCAAATAAGTGGCAGCTGCTGGGAAGGAAGGGAGGGAGGGATTGTGACCATGATTGGGAAACTGTCATAGACCTTTAAAAATAAGAATCTGCAAGGACCTGCATCAACTAGATCCCCCAAGAAAGCAGAACTCTTGAAACAGGCATTGTTTCAAGAGGAACGTTTACTAAGGGTTAGTGATAGCAGGTAGGCAAAGCAAGGTCTGAAGATTTCGTGTGCAAAAGGTGTTAAGTATTCGGTTCTTGAAGGCATTAAGCGAGACGAGTGTTGAAACAACAAGTTTATTTAACTCTGAACAGAAGCAACTCAAATAGCTGCTGCACAGCTATTTATATGGTTAGCCTCCAGGCGGCAGCCAATAGGTTTAAAGTAACAGTTCCCCACCCAAAACCTAATTACCAGCCTGGAGATAGTAAGTCTGGCTTAAGTAACAGCTGTTACATAACAACAAAATCTAGGTCAGACATTCAAACAAGTGATTAGACATTAAGCAAGTGATTCAAAACAGTTGTGACCAATAATTACAAAAGGTTACATCAAAAAGCCCATTCAGGTCTCCTCCCCCCAGTGTCCAGCCATCCATTTGAAATCCAACCAATCCATAGGTACTAAATTGTTTTGAGAACCTAGTGATTTAATGCCTTCTCAAGGTCTCTCTCAGTTTCATTTCCCAATGGTCCCAGGCTCTGTCGTCTGGAGATAAGACAGATATTTTCAAGCCATATTCCTTTCACATGGAGAGCAGAGCAAGGCAACCAACCAACCAGCCCCCCTCCCAAAAATGAATACATGGGCATAAGCAATAAACTGTAGGCAAATCTATTTGAGGGGTCCTGACAGAATCACATGCAGCAGCTGGCAGCAATAGCTTGGCAGGTATAACTGCCTTAACTTCCCCAAAGGTCATCCTCTTGGGAGGCATGGGTCCTGGATTTTGTAACCGTTCTGTAGGTACATTGGTTCAAAAGCTTTGCTCTTTCATACACTGTTTCACCCAGATAAAGTAGCATAGATAGTTGCCTATTCACAGTTAAATGAAAATTTTCTGTAATGTATGAAATTTTCTTCAGTACATATTGTATCTAGTCCTTTCTATCAGCTTATTAATTTCAATTTCTTATTTATTTATTCATGTGTATAGATATAAGAACACTTCTAAGGTTTATGCATTCATCTGAGACTTAGATAAGACCCTTTCAATTACAGATCTGAATGATTGCTATAGTTGTACAGAAGAAAAATATCCCAATGAAAACCAGGATTCATGTATTCCCAAGGACATAAGTTTCTTGTCTTATAAAGAACCTTTGGGAATCACTTTAGCCTGTTTTATTCTTTTCTGTTCCACAATCACAGTTCTCATATTAAGGATATTTCTGATGCATCACAACACTCCCATTGTCAAGGCCAGCAATCGGGATCTTACTTACATGCTCCTGGTCACCCTCTTGTTCTGTTTCCTTTGTGCATTACTATTTATTGGTCAGCCAAATAAGGTGGCATGTGTCCTCCGTCATACTGGTTTCAACATCATCTTCTCTGTGACTATTTCCTGTGTGCTGGCCAAGACTGTGACTGTAGTCCTGGCTTTCATAGCAATCAAGCCAGGAAGTGGGATAAAGAGGTGGGTGGGGAAAAGACTGGGCTACGCTTTTGTTTTATCTGGCTTCTTAATTCAGGTTGGGATTTGCATTATATGGTTGTCCATATCTCCTCCTATTCCCAATACTGATCTGCACTCAGAGACTGGAAAAATTGTCCTACAATGTAAAGAAGGTTCCATGGTTATGTTTTACTGTTCAAAGTGTTATATGGGCTTCTTGGCCATGATTAGCTTCATAGTGGCTTTCTTTGCCAGGAAATTACTAGATACTTTTAATGAGGCCAAGTTCATCACTTTCAGCATGTTGGTCTTCTGCAGTGTTTGGCTCTCCTTTATTCCAACCTACCTGAGCACCAAGGGGAAATACACAGTGGCTGTGGAGATCTTCTCAATGTTAGCATCAAGTGCTGGGCTGCTGATCTGCATCTTTTCCCCCAAATGCTACATTATTATTCTGAGACCAGCTCTGAACAACAGGCAGCTAAGAAGACAGAGGAAGTAGTGAATGTGCCCTAGAATGTGGTGGTAATCTGCATTGCAGGTGGACTTCCATGTTTATGTGTGTTTTACAGTAGAGATTGTGCGGAATATTTTTCCTAGCATTTATATTGATTAAGTTGTTAAAGGACTGTATTTCATTAGGAAAGTATTCATTTTGAAGATACCTGGAAAAGTAACCAGCATGTATCTTTCATGTCATCTTTTCCCTTCCTCATTTTGAGTTAATAATATGAGTATAAAGTTTGAGTAATAACAATGATCATCAAATTCACATAAAACATTTTATCACAATTTCTACTGTGCAGAGCTTTCATTACAAGTGGTTCTCCATTTATGACCATTCATTTACCAATCATTCAATTGACCTATGACACTTAGTATCCCCATGATTAGATTATCAAAATTTGGGCATTTGGACACCACCCAGTATTTACAATAGTTGGAGCATCCTTGGTCACACAATTGCCATTTGTGATCTTCCTATCTGTCTTCCAGCAAGGAAAGGGAGTAGCCAGATTCACTTTATGACTACACGATTCAGCAAAAACATTGTAAAATAAGGCATGACTCAATTCATGACTGTTTCACTTAGCAACAGAAATTCCAATATGTCCCAATTGTAGTTAGAAGTCAAGAAGTACTTGTACTTGGATTCCTAATATTATCTAGTCCAGAAGGGGAAAAAAAAAGTCAAATGGATCTTATATACTGTATGTATGCATTATATACAGTATAGTTTGCCAACTAAAAATATGAGATTTGTTTAGACGCTATATCATTATACAGGAATTAAGTGAGCCATGCTTTATAAATATTAACACAGATGTCTTAAATTGTTCTCATTTAAATTCTAATAATACATTATTATTATTTTTTACCTGAATAGAATACCATGTTGGAAAGCTAGAATTTTACAAGGGAATAATTATTTCCCAAATGCATAGGAAGTTTATTTAAAATGCTGCTTTTTATAATACTTTCTTTTTTGTATACTAAAATGTGAGGAAACTTAGAATAAAAATACTCTCCATTTAGGGATATAATGATTTCTTGAATACATTTTTTGTCATGAATATTGAAAGAAAATGGATGATTGAAAGAAATCATTTGACTGATGGGATGATGCAGTGGGGATAAACAAGGGATTATTTGTGCATATTTCCCACAAAATGGAACAAATGGTAAAACTATCACTTCTGTCCCAAAGATTCTCAGACCTTCACCAAGACAATGCAATTAGATGAACAAGGGTGATTTTCAGGGAAGCATATATTGTTTTGAGTGCAGATTAGTTAAAATATCCTTTTCTGGAGGGGTGAAGTGAGATCTTTCTGTGGTATCATGATTATAAGTCAATCCTATTCTATGTGGAAACCTTGTTTTATTTGTGCAATTGTGGATGGGTCACACAAGATGGTTTTTCATCTACTTCACACTGGAAAATATGTTAGGAGAATAATTCCTTGATTTTTGATACATGTCCCCACAATATTTAGCTATGCTGACACCCTGGAAAATCTTAACAAATAACTACATTGCAGCATTGATAGACCATATGGCTTCTGCTCATTTGCAAGAGAAAGTATGTATATTTGCAATCCTAAGGCCACAATGAACTATTATTTCTGTGTCTTGACTTTCTTTTTATAATATAATATTATGTAATTATTAGAATATATAATACAAATGAATCTAGAAATAGTGACAAAAATGGGAAAGGGGAAAAGGGGAAAGAGAGAAGTGTAGAATAAAGGATAAAAAAACATTAACTTCTGTCTCTTTTCAGTGCAGATAAATGAATGTTATAGTCTCAACTTTTTACTTTAAATACTCAATACATACTAGTCATTTCTATAACAGAAAAACCTTGTCTAATCAGTAAATCAAAGCTTCATTTTTTCTTCTGAGTCTTGACATTCAATGTAAGAATTATATATGGCACCAGCTATTTGTCCGTTTCAGTCAAAACCAGAATTTAAGTTTTTTTTTTGCTGATTTCTTGAGGTTATAATAGAAAAATTCCTATTTCCTTTGTGCACATTGGTTTCACTAGAAAGATCTTCAAAGAAACATTTTTGTAGATATTTGTAATGCAGAATAAAGTAATATGTCCTTGTGTGTGGAATGCCATTGTAGTGGAATGGCTGAGCCTATATACTTAAGGCATATATAATTTCCCTACAGCTTCCCAGTAGCAGCATTGATGACAAAAGTGCACATGGTTTGGAGGATCTTGGAAAATTTGAGTGCGTGATAGTAAATTATGCTACTTCCATCAATACCTTCTGGAAAGAAGACATTCTAAAAATATAAGTTTTCAGTTTACAAGAAAAGACCTGTTTTATTTCTAATTAGACTATGCAGGAATGAATGTTTCTTAGACTTTCTAGGTGTTGAAAATTTAGTCCTTCAGTTTCAGTAAATCATACTGGAAAGCAGGCTAGTCCTATGATAACATGCATGAAGTGTCAGTCTTCATATTTTGGGTTATCTCTCCTTTTACAGCCCAGTTCCAAAAAAAATAAAAACAAAACATATTTCTTATTGAAGAAATTGAAGACATTTCCTTCAGTGATTATATAAGAAATAATTCCCATTCCTACAATTAGCATAATATCTATAATTAAATTAGCTGACATAAAATTGCAACTCTCAAACATATTGGAGTGAAATATTGGATAAATCTAATCTCTAGCATTAAAGGTAGGGATGGGGATATGTGTTTGTCAGTATGACACCCCCCCAGTATTCAATTTTTGGAGTTTTGGATTGGCCAGAGGACTGTTTACTCATTTAATTTTGGAATAATAGTAATTATAATTCATTTACTTGTATGCTGCTGAATCAATAGAGATTCTAATGACTCTTTGTAGATAGAAGGACTTGCAGAGAGAAGATTTTTCTATAGACTTCAGGATGTTGGTAGGAGCAATGCTCATGTTAACTCTGCTTCCATACATGGCATATGAAGCTCTCACAGTGAAATGTAATGTCTATGTCAGGGCTTTTCAACCTTTTCACCCATTGTACCACTTTTAGGATAAGGCAACATCCGAGTACCACCACTTGCCCAGCAAGGTGTCAAAAACCTGACCCCCCTCAAAAAAGGAAAAAAATGATAAAGTACAGGTAGTCCTCGACTTACAACAATCTGCTTAGTGACTGTTCGAAGTTACAATAGCACTAAAAAAGTGACTTATGACCATTTTTCACACTTATGACTGTTGCAGCATCCCCAGGGTCATGTGATTTACATTCGGATGCTTGGCAACTGATTCATACTTATGACATTCACAGTGTCCCAGGGTCATGTGATCATCTTTTGCAACTTTTTGACAAACAAAGTCAATGGCGGGGGGGGCAGCTCATCACTCAGGTTGCAGGATGCCTGTGTGGGGGGAATCCATGGGTCTCTGGTGGAGGGGGGGTGGGACTGGGGTGGGTGCCCTCCTTCCCTCCCTCTCTCCCATTGTCCCTTCCTTCCTTCTTTCCTTCCTTTCTTCCCTCCTTCTTTGTCCCTTCCTCCTTCCCTCCCTCCCTTCCATTGTCCATCCCTCCCTCCCTCAGGTTTCAGGGTGCCTGTGGGGGGGGGGAATCCATGGGTCTCTGGTGGAGGGGGGTGGGACTGGGGTGGGTGCCTTCCTTCCCTCCCTCTCTCCCATTGTCCATTCCTTCCTTCCCTCTTTGTCCCTTCCTCCTTCCCTCCCTCCCTTCCATTGTCCATCCCTCCCTCCCTCAGGTTGCAGGGTGCCTGTGGGAGGGGGAATCCATGGGTCTCTGGTGGAGGGGGTGGGACTGGGGTGGGTGCCTTCCTTCCCTCCCTCTCTCCCATTGTCCATTCCTTCCTTCCCTCTTTGTCCCTTCCTCCTTCCCTCCCTCCCTTCCATTGTCCATCCCTCCCTCCCTCAGGTTGCAGGGTGCCTGTGGGGGGGGAATCCATGGATCTCTGGTGGAGGTGGTGGGACTGGGGTGGGTGCCTTCCTTTCCTCCCTCTCTCCCATTGTCCCTTCCTTCCTTCTTTCCTTCCTTTCTTCCCTCCTTCTTTGTCCCTTCCTCCTTCCCTCCCTCCCTTCCATTGTCCCATCCCCCTCCCTCAGGTGTCAGGGTGCCTGTGGGGGGGATCCTGGTGCTTCCCCTGAGCCCCCCCCACAGCCCCGGAGAAGCGCTGATCAGCCGGAAAGCGGGCTTGATCCTGGCGCTTTCCCTGAGCCCCCCCCCACAGCCCGGAGAAGCGCTGATCAGCCGGAAAGCGGGCTGATCCTGGTGCTTCCCCTGAGCCCCCCCCACAGCCCCGGAGAAGCGCTGATCACCGGAAAGCGGGGCTGATCCTGGTTTTCCCTGCCCCCCCCACAGCCCCGGAGAAGCGCTGATCAGCCGGAAAGCGGGCTGATCCTGGGTGCTTCCCCTGAGCCCCCCCCCCACAGCCCCGGAGAAGCCTGATCCTGGTGCTTCCCCTGAGCCCCCCCCACAGCCCCGGAGAAGCTCTGATCAGCCGGAAAGCGGGGCTGATCCTGGCGCTTTCCCTGAGCCCCCCACAGCCCCGGAGAAGCGCCGATCAGCTGGAAAGCGGGGCTGATCCTGGCGCTTTCCCTGAGCCCCCATAGCCCCCAAGCATTTTTTTACTCACCTGCTTTCAGCTGCACTCCCTTTCTCCTTTTGCTTCTCTGCCTTTGTTTGCTTCTCTGCCTTCGCCACGTGTTTGGGGTAAAAAAGAAAAAAAAAGTTCCATGAGACTTTCTAACTTCTCGTGAGAAGTTAGAAAGTCTCATGGAATTTTTTTTTTGTCTCACAAACACATGGCGAAGGCCGAGAAGGACAGGAGAAAGGGAATGCTGCTGAAAGCAGGTGAGTAAAAAAAGCGCTTGGGGGAGGTGAGGGCATCTGGGTGGGGGCGGGGGCGGGGGGGCAGGCAATGCGTCACGCAGCTCCAGCGGAATCTCCCCTGAAGACTGCGTGAGGCTGCCTGCCACCCCCAAGGCTGCCGCCAATCAGCTGGAGCTGCGCGCTTTGATCCTGGGCTCTCAGTAGGACCCAGGCAACGTGCAGTTCCAGCTGACTTTGCCACAAGCCTCTGCGGCGCTGCTGCCGCTTCACCTCATCCACTTTTACACTTTTTTAAAAAAAAAAAAATTCAAAAATATTTTTTTTAATATTTTTTTTACATTTCTTTTACATGTTTTTTCAACCCGTCCTACGTGTACCACCAGCCATGTGCTCACGTACCACTGGTGGTACGCGTACCACCGGTTGAAAAGCCCTGGTCTATGTAATGTCTATGAATTTATAAAAAATTAAAACTGTGCTTTCAGTTATTAGTGCCTCAATGCATAATGAAGTATAGTTCAGAATGTTTTTTTGAATGAAGTAGGGTTGTTGATGCTGCAGTTTAGCTGTCTAAATAGATATTGCAATATTGGTTCATCCTCTTTAAAGCTTTGATATGGGTTCATATTTTGACTGCAGGTCTACTGAAATGTTTACCACTTATGCTCTTTCAGCCTTGTAATAAACACTATTGGCTTTTAGTAGCCTTGTATAAAACTAAAACTAAAATATAAGGAAACAAGGATTGATTCTCAGGGGTCCGAGAATGAGTAGGGTTATAACAATGAATGAACATTTCAAGCAAACATTTTTCCCTACTGTTTTATGAGGAGTGATACTTACATACATTTGTACCTGCTACCAATGGTAGTTGATGGTATCAGTTTTGATATCAGAGCTGATGTTATCAGAGCAGAATTGTTTTGCCAGATTCTCACAAACTCTCACAATTAACACCATTAGCAAGAACAACAGAAACATTAAAATAAAGACTAACTGAAAGGGAAGAGAAATCCTGTAATTAATGAAAGGGTGAAAATAAAACTAGCTTAAATGAATAATTAAAGGAGCAATGTTTAAGTAAATAAAAAAGCCCTAGAACATTTTATCTGCACGTGTATTTTGATACACAATGTTTTGCATTAATCATCCTTTTGTTTGTTATCTTTTTAAAATGTAGCTTTTTGAGACATGTTACATTTAATAACAGTCTTGGAGACAAGATAACCTTTGACCAAGATGGAAAATTAATGGATGGGTTTGATATAATCAATTTTATTCTTTCTGAAAATCAGTCAAAAGTGAAAATTGGAAGGATAGACCCTCAGTCTCCTGCACACCAAACATTCATCATTGAGAAAGATGCCATAACATGGAACAGCTGGTTTAACCAGGTAGGTTACAATAATACACAATCTGGTAAATTTCTAATCTGTATAGGAGCACTGAAATTGATTGTTAAGTAGGGCAATAAAATCATTAGCTGTGGCATTTTCCCCTCTTAATTTTTCCACCTGAATACCGTATGTTTCTGTTATTATTCTTGAAAATTGGAAATGTTTGGGCTTTTGTTATCTGATGTATTTTGCATAGTACACAAGTTACATGATTACTATATTTTGGAACAATGTGAAATATTTTGAAAGATAATTAGTTGTCAACATCCAGCTCGAGAATCCAAATAAAACTCCAGTTTCATTCTGTCTCTGAAAATCTTACTGTTTATTGAATATACTGCATAGTAATGTTGAAGAAAAACTAACTCTGAGGTTCCAATACTAATTCATAGACTTAAACAATAATTTTCCCGGGCAAACCCCCACTGTCTTATGTAGTTCATATAAACAAGTTCACTTTATTATGGGAACCATCTGCTTCAAATCCACACCTGTTATGGTGTCCTTGGAAAGGTTTCAGGCTCTTATGGTCTTCAGCGGAATTGTAGAAGTTTTGATTTTCCATCTAACCCCACTTGAAAGTAACATCTTCCCTCTTACTCTAAAGGCAAGTTGAAATGCAGAGGCACATAGCTGCAAAAGTTGCTTACTTAACATTAATGATACTGATTAAGCAGCTCATTACTTGACAAACAAAGGTGTGTTATTCTGGTACGGACTTTCATTGCCATGAAAGTATCTATTGGGAAGTAAGCAGGTTTCTGATTTCCTGTTTTGGGGAGCTGATTCCTGGTTGGGCAGGATCTTGGGTAGGATGTTGATATTGTGCAGGGCAAGTAACTTGACTTTGTTAACTTTCAAACTTTCTTCTTTCTTGTTAAAATTATTGGGCTGTATAGCAGACCATTTTGCCTCTGAAAATGCCAGCCACATTTGTGAATGACATTTGTTCCCTAGACTATGGTGACTAAACCCTGCAGCCCAACATTTCCAAAGCTTGTTACTTTGTTCAATTTGAGTATGACAACATGCTGGAAAACTATGCATTTATGATAACCATACTAAAGAAATCAACCAGAGCTCAGAATCAAAGAACTGAAAAAACATTGTTCTCTTTTATGTTGGTTTTGGTTCATGAATTAGACTGCTCCTGTTTCACTATGTACACCTAGCTGTAATCCAGGTTCTAGGAAGCAAGTAATGGAAGGGAGGCCATTTTGCTGCTACTCTTGCATTTCATGTCCAGAAGGGAAGATTGCAGAAAACGAAGGTAAGGATAATATTGTTTTTCAGTTGCTTAATTGTTTGTAAATCTTCATGAGCTGATGAATATCATTTTGTAAGAACTGCCCACAAATAACTGCCACTCATCAAAATATTTGGTTACATTTTCTTCTGTTTCTCACTTGTTGATTATTATCCATTTTTCTGAATATCAAGGCCTACTTCAAAGATTCTTGCCTTCCTATTAGCTGTCCAAATATTTTTCCTTTAGCTTTGTTTAATTACTTCTAGTGAGCAGTCTGGTTTTATTTTTCTGGAACTGAATATATTCTTTGAAGTTCAAAGTTTTTTGAACATTTTTCTCCAGCACTACAATTCAGGGTCATACATTTCTGTCCACCTTTTGAAGATTTTTTTCTGGGATCAGTATTATCCTTGGCCTTTGAGTGATCCCCCATTTTTTTAAAATATTCTCAATGGAAAACAGATAAAAATAATTCTATTTACAATAAGAGTTCTATTTAGAGTTCAGTCTCTCATGTACGCTAGAATTTCTTTTTTACTTTAAATATGCAAGTAAATATATAAGTGAATACAGCACTTTTTTGATAACTATACTTAGGAGCGTGTTCTTGAGAAGTTAAATAAATTAAAATTAGAAATACTTATAGAAACTTCTATCTATCATATAACTGACTTCTGCAAATTGATAACCCTCAGGGTTCAAGAACTGAATATTTGGACTTAAGATAGATGGAACAATATAGAAGAATTCAACCGATATCCACCACAACTCCTAAGCTTAAAGACTGTTAAATCTAGAATTCAGATATCATGAAGATCACTATACAGCAGTGATCAGCACTATACAATTCTTTATCCTTTTGCCACCATTCATATTTTTTCAGCCAGGATATAGAAGCCAAAATTCCATGAATCACTATAAAGTATCTTATAAAAAATTGTCAACATTTTAAATATAGTCCATTATTGTGGGTTTTACTGTTCATATGCAAGCACTGATGCACATTATCTGAGTTTATAGATATGGGTATAGACAATTTATATATTGTTTACTTCACTGTTGAATTAAAAATAAAGAGGTATCTGATATTCAGCTATTTAAAAGTAATCAATGGTAGTATTTATGCATAAATTTGATACTTAGACCAGACCCTTTCAATTACAGATTTGAATTACTGCTATAGTTGTACAGAAGAAAAATATTCCAGCAAAAACCAGGATTTATGTATTCCCAAGGACATAACTTTCCTGTCTTATAAAGAACCGTTGGGGATCACTTTAGCTTGTTTTTCTCTTTTCTGTTCCACAATCACAATTCTCATATTAAAGATTTTTCTGATGCATCACAACACTCCCGTTGTCAAGGCCAGCAATCGGGAACTTACCTACATGCTCCTGGTCACCCTCTTGCTCTGCTTCCTTTGTGCATTACTATTCATCGGTCAGCCAAACAAGGTGGCACGTATTCTCCAACAAACTACTTTCAGCATCATCTTCTCTGTGGCTATTTCCTTTATGCTGGCCAAGACTGTGACAGTGGTCTTAGCTTTCAAGGCAACAAAACCAGGAAGTGGTATAAAGTGCTGGGTGGGGAAAAGACTGGGCTATGCTTTTGTTTTATCTGACTTCTTAGTTCAGGTTGTGATTTGCATTCTATGATTGTCCACCTCTCCCCTGGTTCCAAATGCTGACCTGCACACAGAGGCCCGGAAAATTGTCCTACAGTGTAAGGAAGGGTCCATGATTATTTTTTACTTTGTAAAGTGTTATATGGGCTTCTTGGCCATGATCAGTTTCATAGTGGCTTTCTTTGCCAGGAAATTACCAGATACTTTTTTTTTTATATAACAAGTTTTATTGAATTTTTTAGTTTTACAACCAAGTGCTTAGGACTCATCATGGAGATAGGGCACTCCATAGAACAAAATAGAAAATATAATCATACATAAACAATTTAAGTTACTTCTTTAAAATTTCCGTCTCTATTTTATCAATCAAAAAACAAACAAAAACAAAACAAAACTATCAATAATATTTCCACCCATTTTCGAGCTTAATTAACTATTAACATATTCCAATTTGGCATTACATAAACATATAGTATACAATTCGGGTATAATACAGATTATTCCTAACCTATACATATTACTCCAATTATTCACTTTATACTTCTCAGTTAAATTCTATCTCTTATTCTATTCTATTTCACATACATATTTTATAAACGAATATAACTTTAAGTTTTTGTTTGTTTGTTTGTTTGTTTTAAACCGTTTTACATTAGCCTAAATTATTTCTAATTATTTCTAAAGTAAACATATAGCTATTGTATATATATATATATATATATATATATATATTAATATTTCTCCACTATATTCTATTTCCTATACTCTATCAAACATTTTTATAAATCAGTCCAATCTTCAATCATTGCAAGTAAAAATATCAATAATATTTCACCAATCTCAATACAACTCCTTTCCAAAAAAATTTCTAATATGAGTCCATAGTTAAGCTGTGAGTGGGATTCCACTCACATTCCCACTTAATGAAGCCAAGTTCATCCCTTTCAGCATGTTGGTCTTCTGCAGTGTTTGGCTCTCCTTTATTCCAACCTACCTGAGCACCAAGGGAAAATACACAATGGCTGTGGAGATCTTCTCAATATTAGCTTTGAGTGCTGGGCTGCTGATCTGCATCTTTTTCCCCAAATGCTACACTATTGTTCTGAGACCAGATCTGAACAGGCAGCTAAAAAGACAGACAAGGTAGTGAATGTTCCCAAGAATGTAGTTGTAATCTGCATTGCAGGTGGACTTGCATATTTATATGTGTTTTACAGTAGAAATTCTGTTGAATATTTTTCCTAGCATTTATGTTGATTAAGTTGTTAACAAACTATATTTCATTAGGAATGCATTCATTTTGAAGATACCTGGAAAAGTAACCAGCATGTATCTTAAAAGTCATCTTTCACTTTCCAACAGATTTTTTTGAGCTAATAATATTAATATAAAGTTTTGGTAACAATAATGATAATTAAATTCACATAAAATATTTTATCACAATTTGCATTGTACAGAACCTTCATTACAGATGGTTTTCCATTTATGACTATTCACTTAACAACCATTTGAAGTTACAACTGTAGTGAAAAAATTAACTTATGACCAGTCTTCACACAACATCTCCCATGGTTACATGATCAAAATTTGGGCATTTGGACACCACCATATATTTATGATAGTTTCAGTGTCCCGGGTCATATGATTGCCATTTGTGCCATTCCTGTCTTCTAGCAATAGCACTTAGCAATAAACTTATATACAACTCCATAGTGCTTTACAGCACTCTTTGAGTGGTTTACAATGTCAGCATATTGCCCCCAACAATCTGGGTCCTTATTTTACTGACCTCTGAAGGATAGAAGGTCAACCTTGAGCTAGTCAGAATTGAACTCCTGCCTAAGGGAAGAGTTAGCCTGCAATGCTGCATTCTAACCACTGCACCATCCATCATCATTGGCATCCTTCAGTCTCGAGAGACTATGGTATCGTGCTCTGGAAAAGGGTCCTTAAGCAGCATCTGGTGTGGCTAAAAAGGCCAATTCGAGAGTGCAGTCCCTTCCACACTGAGGGCAGATACAATCTGTCCCCTGTCCAGCCCCCAGATTTTGCTAGTTCCGGGGCTGCCTCTTTGCCTCAGCCTGCCGCACAAGTGTCTCTTCGAATTGGAGAAGGCCATGCTGCGTCTTTAGCCTCCAATCTGAATGATCAAAGGTCGTTGACCTTGACCTTGACCTTGCACCACCATGGTGCAGTGTTAATAGGAAAAGCTGGATTCACTTAATAACTATATGACTTACTTAACAACCATGATGATTGTTCAACAAATGCAGCAAAATGATTGTAAAATTAGGCATGTCTCACTTCACAATTGCTTTGCTTAGCAGCAGAATTTCCTGGTCCAGTTGTGGTCATAAGCCAAGGAATACTTGTACTCAGATTATCATTATGTAGTATGGAAGGAAACAAAGTCAAATGGATCTTATATATTATTCATTATATGTATTTTGCCAAACAAAAATATAAAATTTGTTTAGAAGCTATATCCTTATGCATGAATTTAAAGAGCCATATTTTATAAATATTAATACAGAAATTTTAAATGTATCATTTAAATTCTAATCATAAATAATTATTTTTGTTTTGTACCTGAAGAGAATAACATGTACTGGAAAGCTATAATTTTACAAGACAATAACTTCCCAAATTCTTAGGAAGTGAATTGAACTATTTAGAATGCTGGTTCTTTAATTAGCTTGCAACCTTTGTCTGTTTCTTTGTTTTGGACTAAAATGTGAAGAAATTTAGAGCAAAAATATTTCCCATTATAAGGAGTAGAAAATACTGTATAGAGATTTCTTGAAGAGTGTTTTTGCCATAAGTATTGAAAGGAAATGGATAGTTGAAAGAAATCATCTCATTTTAATGGGATGATGCTGCCTTATAAGGAATTATCTGTGCTACAAAACTATCACTCTCTGACCTTCACTGAGACAGTGAAGTTAGGTAAACAAGAGGAGATTTTCAGAAAAGCACTGTATTGTTTTGCATGCAGACTGGATCCAATAATTCCCTTTCAGAATGTCAATCCATGGTATTTCTTGTTTTGATTGGTGGCCATTTATTGTATGCCAAACCTCTGAAAAACAGACTGTTAAGAAAAGTTTTCATTCAGAATGGAACTGTCAACGCTGCTAACATCGGATGTTTTTGCTTTGACAACAGTTGGAGATGCAACCATTTTCTTCTTATGTTTTACTCTTAGAGTTAGAGTTAGCTGATGCTGGGGGTAGGAATGTGCATGAGAGTTTAGCTAGACATAACAATACTGGACCTAGTGTGTGAACCAAGGTTATTGAAATAAGAGATGATAAGAATTGGTGGGCTGGAGAACTGGAGGGAGAGCCTGCATTTCAAACTAATTGGAGAATGTGATTTATGATTGTTAATTGGAGGAGGGAATTGTGCTTTGATACTATGTATTCAGGGGAGGGGAATTCAGTTTTTGGCTTCAATTATGTTAGTGCTGACGCTATGCTTCTCTAATAAAGATTTTTTAAGGTAAACAATGCCTGAAAGTTCTTTGAAGAGTTTCATCTGTCGGAACCATGACATTAAGCCAAAAACTCCAACTTTTTCCTAACTATCTAGGGGTCCTGAGCCCCAGTCGCTGTCCCTAGAATCGAGGGATAAGCCGACAAAGATTTGGGGAAGATCTCAGCATGGAGAAAGAGAGAACTCCTGAAACCAGCACCCCGGCAGCAACTGCTACCCCAATGGGGGGAGCAACAGCCAGCGCGCCGGTGGAGAAGGAGCTTTTTCAGGCCTCCCAGCTGGGGACAAAGCCCAAGCCGTGAGGACAGCAGATCTGGTTGTCGGAATGGGCCCAGCCCAGCGGAGACTCCAGACGCCTCAAGGCGGCCCTGCCACCCTCAAGTGCTTCAAAGGCAGATGAGGTTGAGCTACCACGAAGGGATTCCCGCATGTCATGTTCCCCAGACCAGTGGAGAACTACAAAATTGTCTGCTGCTGAGGACTCAGGTGAGTGGAAGTACCTGTCTGCAGCTCGTAGTCAGTCAGTGGAGAAGTTGGTGGAAAGGTTCAAGGAGCTAGAGATGAGAAGCGGAGAGCAACTTCCCATTCCCCATACACAAGCAATCAGGATGATCAACGAGGCAGCCACCAACTTCTGCCAAGGAGAACCCCCAGCCCCTCCTTTGAAGATCAGGCAGCCTTTCTATCCTCGAAGCCCCCTACCAGGGCTCCAGCGTCATCCCTCCCAAAGCCCAGATCGCCGCCAAAGAGATAAGAGCCCAAGCCATTGCCAGGACAGCCCATCCCCGGACCGACATGCTTATCGACCACGCAGCCCGGGCCCCATACAGCAATGGGGAAAACCGCAGTCCCCACAGGTGGGAGGCCAGCAGTCTCTGCCGGTGCAACAGCAGGCTGGGTGGTCGCAGCCCCTGAGGATGCAGCAGCTGAAGAGTTGATAGACCATACGGCTTCTGCTCATTTACCAGAGAAAGTATGTGTATTTGCAATCCAATGGCCACAATGAGTTGATATTTCTGTTTGTTGTCATTCAGTGTTCCAGCATTTTATGAAGTGTATCCTGTATTTTGGCAACTCATGTTTTGGCATACCAGTGGAAGCATCAATGAAGAGTACATATGGGTTTGGAACATCTTGGACAATAGAGAAGATAATAATAAAAAATATTGCTATCAATAGGTTCTTGTGGAAGGAACATATTCTAAAAATAAAGGTTTTCAGTCTCTTAAGGTACATTTGTTCACTGGAAAATCCAATGAACTAGCATTCTACTAGGATAGAGGAAGAGGGGGGAAAATTATAAAGTCTACTTAAAAAAAATAATGCCTCTTAGAGCTTCCAGGCACTGAAATGTCAATCCTTTGGTCTCTGGAAACCATTTTGAAAAGTAGATTAATTCCATGATGATACGCATGAAACATCAGTTGTGCATCAAAATCTTCATATTTTGGTTCTTTCCTTCTATATCCCAGTTCTGAGGGTGGGGGGGAGACAAATTTATTACTGAAGAAGTTAGAAAAAAAAATCCCTTCAGTCATGATAAATATATTCTTTTAGATACTCTACAGTGGAAAACAATTCCCATTCCTACAATTAGTATAATATCTATAATTAAATTAACTGTCATAAAATTGCAGTTTGTTCCAAAGATCAACTCTTGAACATAATCAGTGAAATATTGGATAAATATAACCTTTAGCATTAAAGGTAGGGATGGGGATGTGTGTTTGTCAATATGACCCCCAGTATTCAATTTTTGGAGTTTTAGATTGGCCAGAGGACTCTCTACTCATTTAATATTGGAATAATAGTTATTATAATTTATTTACTTGTATGCTGCTGAATCAGTAGAGATTCTAATGATTGCTTTGTAGATAGAAGGACCTGCAGAGAGAAGATTTTTCTATAGACTTCAGGATGTTGGTAGGAGCAATGCTCATGTTAACTCTGCTTCCATACACAGCATATGAAGCTCTCACAGTGAAATGTAATGTCCAGTATCCAGAACACCCACTTCACAGCTATCGTCAATATGGAGACCTCATCATTGGCGGCATCACATCTCATGGAATCTTCCTCTCCTATGCCAAAGATTTTATAAAGGGGCCTCCATCAGCCATGCCTGAGGAACTTACGTAAGGAATTCATTTTAGTTTGAATGTGCATTTATGTTAATTAGAATGCCAGATGATGTTATAGGAAATTGAAGAAACTTTAGATGCTAGGAAGAGAATGGTCATTGTGCAGAAGGAATGTGTGTAATTTTTTAAAGACATTATTCTGTATGATGATTGGAGCTATCAGGCAACATGACAATATAAGATTCTGAGTGTATGAATGTTACATTGTGTTAAACATTATACCCTCCAAAGTAGTATATATATTATATGATCAACAATAATAAATGTGATAAATGCTGCAAAATGTTTCAGAACTGTAAAATATTATCTGATACAGATTGCAACACTCATTCTAGAATACTTCCGAAGAATTACCAACACATCCTGGCCTTGGCCTTTGCAATAAAGCAGATTAATGAAAATCCTCAGGTTTTACCGAATATCACCTTGGGATTTCATATTTATGATAATTATTACAATGCAAAATGGACATATCATTCCACAATGCTGCTTATATATACACTAGAACAATTTTTCCCAAATTACAACTGTAACATGCAGAATAAGCTTCTTGCTGTGATTGGTGGACTGGATTCTCTTACTTCTCTTGATATGGCAATTGTTTTGGATACCTATAAGATTCCTCAGGTAAGGAATCTTTTTTTTATCTTCTTTTAGTGTTTCTTTGATTTGCTGGATATACATTTGTTCTTTCAGTCTATGGAGATTCTCAGTCATCCAGGTATGGTTGTCCCAAAAATGCTTTTTCAGGAGGCAACTGGATTGTCTTCTTTTTCTTTGAAGATGTTTCACTTATCATCCAAGAAGCTTCTTCAGCTCTGACTAGATGGTGGGGAGTGGAAGGATTTATATTGCTTGCAGACAGCTGGTCATGACTGAGGAAGCTGAGAAGCGAAACTTCTTCAAAACAAAACAAAACAAAACAAGAATGTACAGTTGCCTCCTGAAAAAGCACCTTTGGGATTTGTTCTTTCAGGATCTTGGAATGAAAATTATTACGATGTCCAAGATTAGTTGCGAAGTGCTTTTAATCTGGAATAATGAAGAAGGTGTGATTCATCAATGATTTTTCTTACATATAAAATTAATATTTAAATCCCTATAACAACACCAACTGGCTGTGATAAGACATGATGAAAACTCTTTAATTTAATAAACTCTTTAACAACATATAGACAGACTTAACCATAGTTTCAATTGGGAAATGTGACTATCCTAGACCAAACCAACTAATTTCTAGAAACCTGGCACTCTGACAAATTACCCATCAATAGACAAATAGATATTAACAATATCTATAGACTATGCAAAAGAGACAATCAACCAACCAAAAAGGGAACAAAAAGACCCAAAAGATCTACCAGCAATCAGCACCAAGATCAACATAGATTAACTCCAACATTAACATCAGACCAACAATCAAGTAAATAATACCCCAATAAAAAAACTGCCAAAGGAGCCAACAGCAAACAGTGCAACCAAAGAATCCCTAAGACCACCACCCACCAACAGTGACAGGGCCGGACACTAAAATATAAACTGAGAGCAAACCCCACTCCTTACCAGCAATGGTGATGTTACCTAATTAGGGTAATGAAACATCTGCAAGAAAACAAGCAAGCTCAAAGAGCACCAATGACCCCACATTTCAACCCTGAACTACAAATATTCTCCTTTATTGTTACTGGAAACTATCATCTTTATGCACCAATAATAACAATGCAACTTAATGAAGGATGTGATATAGGTGCAATTGTAATTGTTCTTTTTCACCTTCATGGATGTCTTTAGCTCTCCTATAGTCCCATTCCAGTGATGAAGGACAAAACTCCAGGTCTTCCCTTCTACCAAATGGTTCCTAAGGAAGACCTTCAATATGAAGGGATTCTGTCTCTACTTTTACACTTCAAATGGATATGGATTGGAGTAGTGGTTATGGATACTGACAATGGAGAAAGATTTGTACAAACAGTGATACCCATGTTTTCTCAAAAGGGCATTTGTTTTGCATTCATACAGAAAATCCCCGTTATAACTTTTATTACTAATATATCAGAAATATTGCATAAAGGGAAGAAGATTTATGATATATTAACACATAGTAAGGCTACAGTGATACTTGTTTATGGTGAATCTAATTCCTTTGGATTTTTTAGATTGCTTTCGTATCAATTAGATGAAGCTATAGACAGTAAGTATAGGAAATCCTTAGGAAAACTATGGATCACCACAGCCCAAATGGAGATTGCATCCTTTGTATTTCAAAGAGATTGGGATTTAGACATGTTCCGTGGATCTCTAGCGTTCACATTTCACTCCAGGGATATATCTGGATTTCAGCAGTTTATAGAGAGTCGAAACCCTTTCACTACAAAAGGAGATGGTTTTTTCAAAAACTTCTGGGAGCAGGTCTTTGCCTGTGTATTTCCAGGTACACTTGTGGATGAAATGGAGGAACCTCCTTGCACTGGAGATGAACAACTGGAGAACCTCTCTTATACCTATTTTGAAATGAGCATGTCTAGCCATAGCTACAGTGTCTACAATGCTGTTTTTGCTATATCCCATGCTTTACATGCTATGCATATAGCTGGATTCAAACACAGGGCAAAGATAGAGGGTCAACTGAAGCTACATAACCAACCATTTTGGCAGGTAATGTGCTTATAATATTCTACAGTCCTGATTCCAGGTTCTCTTAACACAATTGTATTGTTTCCTTTACACCACATAGTATAATGTAATTTAATTCAGTTGAAATTTCTCTTCTACAATGTATATAATTCATGAAAAATAATTATATCTCTAATCACCTTCAAAATACTCTGAAGATCTGATATAAAACCATACACCATTTTGGCTGCAGGTGTATTGAAATGTTTACCATCTATAAATTCTCAGCCTAGTATTTAACACAATTGGCTTTTAGTGGCCTTGTATAAAATTAAAATTGAAATGCAGGGAAATCAGGTTTAGTTCTCAGTGGTCAGAGAACAAGAGTGGGGTCACAATAAAAATGAGTCAGCATTTCAAGCATAGATTTTCCCCTCCTGATTTATGAGGAGGGGTCCTTACATGTATTTTTACCTGATGCCAATGGTATATGATGGTATCTGTTTTGATTTTAAAAGGAGAAAAATTATTTTGCAAGATTCTCACAAACTGGGATTGTCAAGAGGGATGAATTAAGACAATTAACAATATTAACAAGAATAACAAAAAATAAAATAAGTGAATGAAACCAGCCCTGGAATATTTTATCTGCACATTTATTTTTATTCAAAGGATTTTCTACATTAATTGGTATTTTTTTCTTTTTAATTTTAGCTCCATCCATTTTTGAGACAGGTCACATTCAATAATAGTATTGGGGACAAGATCACCTTTGACCAAGATGGAAAGTTAGTGGATGGGTTTGATATAATCAATTTTATTCTTTCTGAAAACCAGTCAAAAATGAAAATTGGAAAGATAAACCCTCAGTCTCCTGCACATCAAACATTCATAATTGAGGAAGATGCCATAAAATGGAATAGCTGGTTTAATCAGGTCGGTTTCAGTAACAATCTGGAAATTTCTAATTTGTACATGAGTATTGAAATTGGTTGTTAAGTTGTTAAATCGGTTGTTAACCTGCTGAACCATCTCATCCTGGTAGTTCAGTCCTGCCCCCCTCAAACTGGCAGAGAGGGCATACTGTAGATCCCATTAGTTAAAGAGGTCTGGCTGCTGGGATTCAGAGGAAGAGCCTTCTCTGCCACAGCATCTACCCTCTGGAACATCAAGGGTGAGATCAAGAGTGAGATCTGCCCCATCCTTCTATCCTTCAGCAAGAGCCAGAAGACTTGGCTCTGCCACTTGACTTGGGGACCCAATGGGGGAGTACCACACTGAAGGTGGCTACTAGATTGATAGCAAACCCCACCTCCCCCGCATTCCCTGCTTTCCTCCATCTTTTAATATCATATTACTATATTTTGATTGTTTATTTCATTTGTATTTCATGGTTTCATTATTTTGCTAGTTATAGCTATACTTCTTTTCATTTCTGTTTTTACTGTTGTAAGCCACCTAGTGTAGCCCCATGACAAAAGAGCAAATAAAATTAACAAATAAATAGTAGGGCAATAAAATCATGATTAGCCATGGCATTTTCATATCTTAAGTTTTCCACCTGAACATTTTGATTTTTGTTATTATTCTTGAACACAGGAAATAATGTTTGAGCTATTCTTATATTATGCATTGTGTTTCACCCACAAGTTAAATGGGTACTAAATTTTGAAATACTATAAAAGATTCAGAAGGAATTATGGAATTATGAAAAGATTAATAACATTGATTTAAACAACTCATTACTCAACAAACAAAAGCATGTGTCATGGTTCTGATAGATGAAACTATTTAAAAGAACTTCGAGGCATTGTTTATCTTAAATAATCTTTTATTGGAGAAACACAGTATCGGCACTACATAGTTAAAGCCAAAAACTGAATTCCCCTCCCCTGGGCACAAAGTAGCAAAGCACAATTCCCTCCTCTAATTAACAGTCATAAGTCACATTCCCTAATTAGCGTGAAGCGTGGGCTTTCTCCCCAGCTCTCCAGCCCACCAAGTCTTTATCAGCTCTGGGCGCAATAACCTTGATTCCCACGGCTGAGTTATTGTTGTTATGACTAACTGGACTCTCATCCACATCCCCCCTCCCAGCATCATCTAACTCTAAAAGCAAAAGAGAAAAGATGGCTACATTTCCATCTGTTGTCAAAGCAAGAACATCCAATGTTAGCAGTGTTGACAGCATGTTATTCTGGTATAGCCTTTAATGGCCAGTTTCTATTGGGCTTCAGGTTTTGATGACTGAGGTCTATAAAACAGATTTCCTGATGACAACTGTGACTTCAGCCACTAGATTGATAGCATACCCCACCTCCCCCTCCCCTGCAAAAGCCAAATTGGATAACTTGGTGCAAGTTAGTGAGGGCTGGTTTCTGATTGGGTCTTTGTATCTGATCTTGACTAGTCATGGTGATAATGTTGGTTCCAGATTGGTCTTTGATTTGTCTTGGCTTCTGGTTGATTAGTCTGAGCAGTTGAGTCCTGAATGGGTCCTTGGCCAAGCAGGTTTATGATTTGCCTACTTTGGGGAACTGATTCCTGGTTGGGCAACATCTTGGGTAGGATGTTGATGTTGTTCAGGGAAGGTAACTTGGCTCTGCTAACCTTCAGACTTTCTTTTTTCTTGTTAAAGTTATTGGGATGTGTAGCAGACCACTTTACCTATAAAAATGCCAGCCACATTTGTTGATAAAATGTGATCCCCAGACTATGGTCACTAAACCCTGAAGGCCAACATTTCCCAAAGCTTGTTACTTTGTTACAAAGTAATGTTGGAATAAAAATCGGGTCCTGTTCCAAATCAGGAGAAAGGTGCTGAAATAAAATGGAGGAGGCTGCAGGAAATAAGGTCTCTTTTTATTTTGATAGCCAGAAGCATGCTTCTGGGTGGCTGACAAAATGGAGTTGAGAGTAGGTGGCTTTTTATACACTCTTTGGGATTTTGTGATTGAGATGCCTGTTCCTGTGTAAGAATGTGTCCTTTAATATTTTAATGGCTGTTGCCAGATTCCTATGGGGTCATGTAGGGGTCATGGCTGTCTCTACAAGCAAGAGGGGAAATGCAAATCCTAGGTGTTTTGTTTGAGCTAATTTTGTCAGTTTGAGCTCTTTGCCTTTTGTGTTGCTTATTTGGAGTTTCTGGCTGCTTTTTGTTTATGAATAGTGCTCCAGTCTTTCTGAATGGATTACCAAACCTCCATTCCTAAAGATTAGCCTCTTCAGGTTTCAGCTTGAGGCTGTTTTCCTATAGCAGGAAGACTGTGGCTGCTTTCTGCCTTTAAGAAGATGTCGCTACTCTTCTCCTTCAGGGAAAATATTCTATTCTGCCTCTTTTTAATATTAAGAATAAAGAATATTTTATTCTGGGGAGGGGAGTTTCCTACAATAACAAAGCTTTTTATTTTGTTACTATGACAGCATGCTGGAAAACTATACAATTATAGTAACCACGCTAAAGAGAACAACCACAGCTCAGAATCACAGTATTGAAAAATGACTGTTCTTTTATGTTGGTTTTGGTTCATGAATTAGACTGCTCCTGTTTCCCTATGTACAACTAGATGTAATCCAGGTTCCAGGAAGCAAGTAATGGAAGGGAGGCCATTTTGCTGCTACTCTTGCATCTCATGTCCAGAAGGGAAGATTGCAGAAAAGGAAGGTAAGGATAATATTGTTTTTCAGTTGCTTAATTGTTTGTAAATCTTCATGAGCTGATGAATATCATTTTGTAAGAACTGCCCACAAATAACTGCCACTCATCAAATATTTGGATACAGTTTCTTCTGTTCACTTTTTGATTGCTGTACTATCCAGTTTTCCAAAGATCAAGGCCTACTTAAACGATTCTTGCTTTGCTGGATTCTTGCCACGTTACATGTCCAAATATTTTACATTTAACTTTGTTCCAATTGCTTCTAGTGAGCAGTTTGGTTTTATTTTTCTAATCCTGGATATCTCTTCTATTTCAAAGAATTTGGGGTGTGTGTGTGTCAGCATTATCATTGGACTTTTTAGTGGTCTCCCAGTTTAATGCTCTCAGTGGAATCCAGATTAAAAAACTATTCACAATTAGCATTCAGGTTTCAATATCTCATGTATGTTATAATTTCTTTTTCACGTTAAGTAAATATGCAAGCAAATAAATGGATAGGTAACCATTTTCAACAATTTTTAAAACTTTGAGAGGCTGCAACCAAATATTTTGATGCTTACATATGGTTCTGATTTGAGAAAACTCAAATGGGGCTGCTATTTTGTTGTTCTTTGTTTGCAAAACACATCTTTGGATTGTAACAGCTACCTGTTTCAAATATGCAGCACACTTAATGTGACCCCTTAGTGCTAGGTGCACTATATACAGTGAGATCAATAACCACAAACTGGTGGCTATGACTGGGTAATCAAAATTCCATCCCTTTTTAAATGCATGCAGTTCATGACTTAACCAGCCAGCCACAACTGCCATTTTGAAGTTGATAACTCTCTTCACCTGTCCTTCATTGATATCCAGCCATGTTTAGGACAGTTAAAGAAGTTTAAAAAGTCAATGAGAAATAATTATGGTGGCTTCTATCCATCCTGTAGCTGGCTTCTGCAAATTGAGAAGCCTCTACTACATCAGGCTTCAAGCACTGAATGATTTGGACTCAAGATAGATGGACCAATATAGAGAAATCCAATTGATATTCACCACAGGTCATCAGCTATAGGCTACTATAGTAGTACTTGACTTATGAACATAATTGGGATCACAATTTCCATTGCTAAGCAAGATGATTCTTAAGTAAGTCACACCAATTTTATAGTCTTCTTTGCCATAGTTGTTAAGTGAATCACTGCAGTTGAGTGAATCATGTGGTTGTTAAGCAAATCCAGTTTCCCCCATTAACTTTGCTTGTTAGAAGCCAGCTGGGAAGATTTCAAATAATGATCACATGACCCCAGGACAGTGCAAGCACTATAACCATGCTGGTAGCAAATTGCCTGAGTTTTGATCAGATGACCATGAAGTTGCTACAATGGTCATAAGTGCAAAGACTGGTTATTAGCCACTTTTTTCAATGCTATTCAATGGTTGCTTAAGAAATGGTTGTAAGTTGAGGACTACCTGTATAATTAGAATTCAGATATCATGAAGATCACTTTATAGCAAAGAGTAAGAATTTTGTACCTCTTTGCCATCATAAAGTGGCCATTTATATTTTTTCAGCCAGATATAAAAGCCAAATTTCCCTGAATTACTATAAGTAACTTATAAACAAATTGTCAACAAGTTTAAATCTCTGTCTTAACATTGTAATTTATTGTGAGTTTTACTGTTTGTATGCTAGGACTGTTGCATATAGTCTAAGTTTATAAATATGGTTTATATCATCACATCCTATGCCAACCACATTGGGCTACAAGTGAACTCCTGTTCTCAGTCTGCAGCTAGTCTCCTCATCCCTCTATTTAAAGTTGATGCTTTTCACATCTTCCTGAAATGTTTGGCACCAGGTTTTCTTTGAACTTCCTCTTTTTCTCCGACCATCTGGTGGTATCAGATTGATTGCGGTTTTTGCTGGACATTGCTTACTAATGGTTTATAGCCAATATATAAATTGTTCAATTCATTGCTGAATTTGGAAGAAAAGGCCACCAGATATTCAGCTATTTAAGAAGTTACAAAGGTCATGAATATTTATACATAATTTGAGAACTTACACTATATCCTTTCCATTTTAGATTTGAATGACTGCTCCAGCTGTACAGAAGAAAAATATCCCAACAAAAACCAGGATTCATGTATTTCCAAGGACATAAGTTTCTTATCTTACAAAGAACCTTTGGCAATCAGTTTTACCTGTTTTTCTCTTTTCTGTTCCATAATCACAGTTCTCATACTAAGGACATTTCTGATGCATCACAACACTCCCATTGTCAAGGCTAGCAACCGGGATCTTACCTATATTCTCCTGATCACCCTCCTGCTTTGCTTCCTTTGTGCATTACTATTCACTGGTCAGCCAAGCAAGGTGGCATGTATTCTCCAACAAACTGGTTTCAGCATCATCTTCTCTGTGGCTATTTCCTGTGTGCTGGCCAAGACTTTGACTGTGGTCCTTGCTTTTATGGCAACCAAGCCAGGAAGTGGGATAAAGAAGTGGGTGGGGAAAAAACTGGGCTACACTTTTGTTCTATCTGGCTTCTTAATTCAGACTGGGATTTGCACTCTATGGCTGTCCATCTCTCCTCCTGTCCCAGATTCTGACCTCCACTCAGAAGCTGGAAAAATTGTCCTACAGTGTAAGGAAGGATCCATGATTATGTTTTATTGTACAAGGTGTTATATGAGCTTCTTGGCTATGATCAGTTTCATAGTTGCTTTCTTTGCCAGGAAATTACCTGATAGTTTCAATGAAGCTAAGTTCATCACATTTAGCATGTTGGTTTTCTGCAGTGTTTGGATCTCCTTTGTTCCAACTTACCTGAGCACCAAGGGAAAATACACAGTGGCTGTGGAGATCTTTTCAATATTAGCCTCGAGTGCTGGGCTACTGATCTGCATCTTTTTCCCCAAATGCTACATTATTGTCCTGAGACCAGAGCTGAACAACAGGCAGCTACAGAATAGAAATATTAATAATTCAATTTAAATGTAAATAATCCAATTATTTGGTATAAGTTTCTGTATAGTTTATGCATTTATTTACATCTGTGAAGCAAAATACTCTTAATGTTTTCCTAATAATTCTATTAAATACATTTTTCTTAAAATACTTATCCCTGTTGCCTACTCATTAAGAATATATTTAGAAGTCACCTTTAAAATGTAATTATTCTATACATCCCCACTTTTTTCTTACTTTCAGAATTTATGTATGATGTATTATTTTTAAAATAATACAGGGTTCAATAGTAAATATTTTTAACTCTAAAGATATTCTGTTATTTTATATGCATTCGGTTTTATGTGTTCCCTTAGGATTAACTGGTAGCTATGAACTTTATATTGAAGGATTTTCTTTAAAAATGTTAGGAGACCTAAAAATGTGGTAATTTTTTTTCTTGTCCAACTTTTCCCTTGTGGAATTTTTTGGGATCAGATGTCTTGCACCAACTTAATATCACTATAGCAGTATTTTTCAAACTTGGCAACCTGCATTCTGGCTGGAGAATTCTGGGAGTTGAAGACCACACTTCTTAAAGTTGCCAAGTTTGAAAAATAATGCTCTATATCTTGAAGATCACCATGTTACATTCCAGATAATTAGTCTATCTTTATAATGATATTCCCCACATCAGTCCTCTATAGCAGTGGTTCTTAACCTGGGTGATATCGCCCCCCAGGGGGCAATTTCATTTTTCAGGGGGGTGATGGAACGAAAAGGGGCGACACAGGGGTGAAGGAACGAAAAGGCGATATGGGGGCAATGGAGCGAGACGTTTTGGGGACACTTTTGAGACTTTTTCGTACAGTGAATCGCTGTATATCTGTCGTACAAAAACATCAGATAGCTCGCTATTAGTGGATTGAATTGTGTTTTCAAATGTTCCTCCAGCTAGCTTCAGTACAGAACGCCGTACATATGTGAATACGCATCGCTTATCTTCATGTGCGTTGCGCAGCAGCCTCTACCCATACAGTGGCGCGCCATTGGCCAGAATGGGCAGTGATGGAGGAGGGAGCGCTTCTTTCGAAACATCGCATGCTGAGTGGCTGTCCCCTGTGACATCAGCTGTAATGTCAACGTAACTGTTGAAACCAGGCTTATCGACGTCCGCGTGTGCTTTTCTAGTGTTCCAGTGGAGTCGAAAATTTAATTTGCAGGTAGTGCCTTTCATTTCGAAGACCTCTCAACATGGCCGAGAAGAGGAAGTGTCACCAATATTCGACGGAATACCTAAAACTGGGATTCATTCCATCTCCTTCCAACATACAGCTAAATTATTTGCATCGATATGTCCTGATGACAATTTTAAAGAAAACAAAAAAAAGTGTTTGCATAAATTGAAGAATTATTTCCTATGTTGTGATTGAGAGGTTATGTTGGGGGAGGGGGACGATGACAACTTCCTCATTGGCTCAAGGGGGCGATTCGTTCAAAAAGGTTAAGAACCACTGCTCTATAGGAGTATACGTAGGATGTCTTTGATAGGAAACTTCTGTTGGCAAATTACTATGCATGATTTCCAGTATAATCTGCATTCAGTACACTCTCAGTCAAATGCTTTGTCTAGATCAGAGGAAGCAGAAATGTCCCAAATTAAAGTAATCATGTACAGCAAATTAGAGTAAAAGGTCAGAGAGAGATATCTATATATTGATATAAGAAGGGCAGAGGTTTTAAGAGCTATCAAAAACAAAAAAAGTGGGTAATTAACATAAACATAGTCAAAGAGAATGGTCTTTGGTTATTCCAGCTTTAACATATAATAACAGCAGAGTAGAAATGGAAAATAGGATATTCTGCACCATGAAGGAAACAATTAGGTAGATGAGATATCTGCTGCAGGTATCTGCTATGGATATTGTATATAAGAATCCTGTTCCTTGTAGTTTATCCATGGGCAAGTGCTAGACTTGAGGTGGACATCTTGAGAGGGGCCTTACTTCTGTTTTTATAGATTATGGGTTCTTTGGTTTTTGATTATGTATGGCTGGTTGATCATGGATCTTGAGGGGAACTAGAGAGTCATCTATCCCATTTTCACTGGGAGCAAAGGCTGAGAGATAAAATGAAGGATCGACTGATGATTTTTAGTGGATGGAGGGTTGTTTTTTTATTGTATGATGTTGGTGTTGGAATGGCGGTCTCCATAGGAATAGTCTTCTGCGGCATTCATGCTGCTCTCTGAGCTTGGTTAGTTGCAGATGTTTTATTACCTGACCAACTAGTCAGGTAATTATGTAACACTTCAACACTGAGCTACATATATACTCTTCTATTGGAATAGTCTTCTGGCCTGGGTTGCATATATGAAAAGTGTGAAACCTCAAGAGAAGCTAAACCACTTGTCCCTAAAGATTCTGAAATGAGAGACAACCTGTTTTTATCAGAGATTCTCTGATATCCTAAGGTTTTTTTTGTCCTTGTCTGTGTGCTTTGAAAGGAAAGGTAACATCTATTGGCTCTTAGGTAAAAAACAGTATGTGTCTAATTTGCATTTTATAAGCAAATTTTTAATGGCTGTACAGTGTGTGAGATTACTAGCATACAGACTGTTTAAAGAAATTGATTAGCAGTCCTGATTTATGGCAGCAGGTTATTTTTTAATGGAGGATCTAATATCAGTGGGTGAGTAGGCTTGGATGATAGTTGTAGATGCTAAGATTTAAGCATGTTTATCAGTTTTAATGTAATGTTATTTAATAAGTTGAGTTTGGCCTTGACTGTGGCTTTTGTAAGTAGACAAATCTCCCCAGGAGTCAAAAGTCTTGTTGGATGATCTTAAGGATGGATGCACCCTTTCCTTTCTATTACCTCCATCACTTTGTGTCCAATGGGAGCTGAGGCTATCCATTTAAGTGGTGTTTAAGTGGTGTGGAAAAGGATTGTGTTATCTTTCCTTAAATGTTATAGCTTTCATCATGGGGGAAGAAGATCTTCTTCTCCCAATGTGCAAATCTGTTCTTAATTAGGAATGTAATCACATTGACATAAGAGTTTTTAAGTTTTTCCCCCGCTGCACCACCTTGATGGTCAGTGCTAAGAATATCTTTTACTCTTCTATGTAATTTAGTGGTCACTTCTGCCAATTATATTGGAAACTAATTAAAAAAGAGGGAACCTTTGAGAGGAGCACTAAAATATGGCAACGTAGTTCCACTCCTGAAGTGCTGAGTGTGGGAAAGATTTCATTAAAGTTATCAGTAAAGATCTGTGGTCACATATATTATGATACATTTACTCATATTACACTCTGTAGCACAATTTTATTATTCACTTATTGCAATTCTTAACTGCACAGTTATCACCGGAATAATAAGCATGTGAAAAACTCTGCTCAGGTAATGCTCATTCTTCTCCATTTAAGTAGAAGAGAGGACTTCTGTTCAGAATACATGGCAACTGTTGTTTTTTCTTCAATTTTCATGTATATTTTTGGAAGACTGCCTTCTTGTTTAATTATTAAAACTGCTATAATTAATGTTTTTCTAGTCATTCTCTATGGGATTCCAGTCACCTTGACAAAAACAACATGAGCTATGGAGGATGCATATCTTTGTCTACTAATTGTTAGAAGTGAAGAATAGGCAAGGATCTGGCTGATGGTTTAACTTTTACATTTTCTAAATTTAACAGGATAGATTCAAATCAAGCCACTGCAATTTTGGATTTGGGATTGTTATGAAGGTGTTATAAGCAGAAAAATAATGAGAAACGGATTCACTAGGATGATGGTATTACACCTCTTGCTACTACTGATGTTTTCTCATGCAACATGTGAGCCTTACATTGTGGGATACAGAATCCATCATCCACACAAACCAATCCACAAGTATCATCAGGCAGGAGACTACATAATTGGTGTCATTGTATCTCAGAGTTTTATTTTATCTAATAATGAAATAGAGTTCATAGAATATCCTCCACCAGCATCAGCTGGTGATTTCAAGTAAGGATTAATTTTAATGTAGTTAAGGAAGATCAGGTAAGTAGGCAAGCAGGAAGGCAGGCAGTTAATCAACTTCATAAGGCAAAGCCTTATTTGAATATAGTGACACATTTTGCCTGATGTGATTTTTCCCAATGTAAATTACTGCATTGGCATATCACAGCTAGTTTCATGGGTTCACATTAATAATATTAAATAAACTGATTTTTTTCTTACTCTCAATTTATTCTGTTATCAAATTATTAAAAATGGAAATGTTTTATTCTTGTATTTAAGATATAGTTAGTAGAATTAAATTATTATAAAGCATGAATGTGTATTGTATAAGACTGGAAATATGAATGGAAAAATGTCTTGTCTTCCATTGCTCAAATAATGAATCATACTTTATTTTGCAAATACTTCAGAAATACTTACTTTATTCAAAATATTAAGATCAATATTAACATGGTCGGTTGTTTAATAGTTAGGCTCCCTTATACTCATGATTTCCTTAAAAACAGATTAAAATGTAATATCTATTTCTAATGAAGATAATGTAGATAGTGACAGTGACAATCATTTTTAAAGACGAATTCTTCTTCTTATATGAATTGCAACTCTTCTTCTAGCTTATTGCTTATGAATTACCAGCATATTCTGGCCTTGACTTTTGCAATAAAGGAAATCAATGAAACCCCTCAGATCTTGCCTAATCTCACCCTGGCCTTCCACATTTATGACAACTATTTCAATGCACAGTGGACTTATCATGCCACATTGCTTCTTATATCTTCTTTTGAGAAATTTGTCCCCAACTATTCATGTGATGCTCAGAATAATCTTATAGCAGTCATTGGTGGCCTTGATGCCCAAACCTCCCTTCAGATTGCAACTCTTGTAAATACCTACAAGATTCCACAGGTAAAGTCTATATTAATAATCTATGTATATGTTCAGTATGTTAATGTATTTGGTAAGAGGGTTTGTATGTCTAGGTTTGTATGTTTTATGGATTGGATCCTGAAATTTATGCACTTAAAATTAGAGCCAAATTAAATAATGGTGTTAGCGATCAGTGGTTTCATTTTTGTCATAAGCAAAGATCTGCTCCTATAGCTAACTTTCATGACCATTGCCAATGTTTAAATTCCCTCTAAGTGCTATGATTTACCTGCAAAATTATATATTCCCATTCTTTGATCCAGATAATAAAGATGGCATATATAGTGTTTATTTCTTCAAATATTCCTTGCAAAATTATTCCTGAAAATTGATTCACTTGGTGCAAAGGTCCTATAATAAACTTTCATGGCTGATTAGTAATTCCATACTGTAGTTTAAATAATAATGTACATGAAGGTGTTTTTTTTTTTAAAATATTTTGATTAAGCCTACTGAAAGTGAAATAAAGCAAAGTGTTGTATTACTCATAAATTGGTAAGGGGAAAAAGTATCCTATTATGTTTTTGATGGTGGAAATTTAAATTTCAGAAAAAGCACAAATAAAAGATCTATCTATCTATCATCTATCTATCTATCTATCTAAATATAAATCAGGATAAATAGAACATAGAGGAAATAAAGGAAAGCAACAAGGACCACATTCCTAAAATTAGAGCACATCTACTTAAAAGTTCATTTGTGTGGCAACCTTCCACCTAAAACTTGCAGTGTTTTCTTATTTTCCAGTCCCAATCAAGAATACAAGAATAATTATGCAAAATTGCTTCAAGTAGGTGCTGAGGGTGAAGGGCTTTGAATATTTGAAAGCAAAATATAATAATATTATTCCAATCTTTTCCTTTTCATATAAATATTCAGTTAATCTATAGTCCTGTGAGAAATAAGGAAGCTGAAGGCATTTCTTCCTATCAAATGATTCCTGAGGAGGATCTTCAATATGAGGGAATTCTTGCTCTGCTCCTGCATTTCAGATGGACATGGGTTGGGATCATTGTGATAATAATGACAATGGAGAAAGATTTCTACAAACAATTGTTCCATTGTTTTCACAGAGTGGTGTTTGTTTTGCCCTCATTGAAAGAATCCCTACACTAAGATATGCTATTGCATTTTATAAAATGATGGAAGAGGGAGAAAAGATACGGCGTAAACTAATACAGACAAGAGCAAATGTCATTGTGGCCTATGGAGAATCTTATTCTATGGCATATTTTAGATGGATTGCAATTTTATTGGAGGACCATATACTACAAGGTAAAGTGGATAAGAACAGCTCAGGTGGAGCAAACTGCATTCATCTACCAAAGGGACTGGAATGAAGAACTGTTTGACGGTTCTCTAGCTTTCACAATTCATGTTAATTACATACCAGGATTTCACCAATTTCTTGAGAGACAAAGTCCTTTTCATGTACCTGAAGATGATTTTATAAAGACCTTCTGGGAAGTTGCCTTAAATTGTAGGCTCCCCAATGGGATTGGAGGCAATTACAGGAAGAATATTTGTTCAGGGAAGGAGAAGCTGGAGAGCCTTCCTGATTCATTGTTTAAAATGAGTATGATTGGCCATAGCTATAGCCTCTACAATGCCATCTATGCAGTAGATCATGCTCTGCAAGACATGTCATTATTCAGATTCAAAGACAAAGCAGCAGAGGTCAAAGGAGAACAGAAATTTTTGCAGGAAACTGCCAACTGATGTATTTTTCCTTGTATAAATAACACTTAATCTCAACAGAATTGTGCCTTTAAAAAAAACAAGCCAATCTTTTTGAACTTTTTTTTTAAATTCTATGATGATAAGTAATCCCCCCCAAAATAGTTAAATTAAAATATCAAATCACAGTAAGTCACATCTGTAGGGATTTAAAAATATATTCATTTTTTTCTTTCTCAGTTTTTCCAATAATGAATTCATTTTGACCTATTGACACATTCATTTTATGAAATTAAACAAGCAGCATTTACCTTTTTAGTGACCATTTTTCTAAATTGCAAGAGTCACTCAAATATATGATATTATATTCCTTAGTGGATTTTCATTTAAACTTTTTCTTGTATTCCTCTGCTACATATGATTTTATTGTGCAATGTTTTGTGATATATACTGTATTTTGATAGGGCTGTGGGCTAATAAAAAACTATAAAGGAAAGGAAAAGATAATTTTTCTCGGTATATGTAGTTTAAATCGGGTTTTTCTAATATATAAATATATTTGTAAGCAAATTCCAGCAATGTATTAAACTTGTGTGCTGATTTTAACAACATTATGCAGCACAGTGGTTAAATGAGATGTTTTTCCTTAGATATGCTCTTTTCTTTTATATTATTTTTGTAAGTCAACATTCTTTGAACTACAGTACAAAATTCAAAATAATAATAATTTTGCAAAGTGAAGAAATTAGTAAGATTTCAACATTCCAATGAGTAGAAGCTCAAGAAGCTATTGCCAGTGATTGGGCCATATCTAGAGACAGTATAACGACAGTTTGATGAAAACTGGTAAAAAATAATAAAATATCATGATTTAAAAATTGTGACTGAAAGAGTATGGAGGAAATACTTTATTACCATACTGATTGTCTTAGTATGATACCAAAAGGATTCACCCAATATGTTTTTTTAAAAAATAAAATGACATAATAATAGTCTGAAAGCCTAACTGGAGACACTGGCAAACACTCAATTTTCCTGGACATGGCATTACCAAGCCCCTGCTCCACCAACATGGATGGCTCTCTAACTAGCACACATGGCAGGTAACATATAAATATAAACATATAAACATATAACCCTGACTGTAACAGTTTTTGTATTCCACACACAAAAAAAGCTTTATGAGCAAATGGCAGGCATTTTGTTCCAGCTGACCAAAAACACCTGATACACCCATTGGGAGGAAATTTAAAATCCAGCATTCCTGTTGCAAATTTGCTGGAAGCAACTTTGTCATCTTGCTTTGTTTCTCTTTTGTACCTGCCCAGTGTGGCTTGTTCTTGATCTTGAGTCAGGCTCTCTCCTCAGCAGATGAAACACTTTGCTACCTTCTCTGTCCTTGGACAGCTCAATTTTCCTTCACATTTTTTACTTGGCTCTTAGAAAGCTTTGTGTATGAATGAACACATCAGTATTAGTTTTATTCTACATACTTATTTCATTTTCTCATGCTTTCCATGCTCTCTTCATGCCTTATTCTTTATATTCCTATTGCCCATGTCTAACTCAAACGCAGACCTGATGAGTGGTTGACCCTAGCTGCTTAGTGTGGAGATGAACTCGCCACACTACACCACACTGAAAAGGATTTTAGTTGTCAGTTACATTCCTGAAATCAGAGCAGGAAATTTCACAAATGCTGTTTGGAACAACATGGAGTCACTTAATGGAAATTTGTGACTCTTTGTCTGGTTCTGAATCATAGAAGGCAACATTCAGTCAATTAGACTATAATTTGGCCATAATAATAACAGCAACAAGAACATGGCAGTACCTGGAGACAGCAAAAGAGAAAAGAAAAAACTGGAGAAGATAACAGAGTACAAAGACCTGCAAATAGAAATAAAATGATTGTGGCAAAAGAAAGCAAAGGTAGTACCAATAGTAATAGGCACCTTGGGTGCAATTCCAAAACAACTGGAGCACCACTTGAACAGCATTGGAACTGACAAAATCACCACCAGTCAATTGCAAAAGCTTTGCTCAGAACAGGCTATATCCTGAATGATAACTCTAACAGCATCAACATCTAACTATTCCAGGTCCTTGGAAAGGGCTCAATAGGTGGATAAAAAGGGCTAATAAGTTTGAGCATTGGGCTGACTGTGCGATGAATCATAACAATAGCAATCATAATAACAGCATCAGCAACAAAAACAACAGATGAAACATATTCAAATATGTGCTAGTCTATGTACAGCTTTAGAAATCAGGACTTGGTAAATGTCTAAAAAAAGATGAATGATCAAATTTCTCTTAAATCCATAGGATTCAGTTAGGATCATCTAATTTATCTAATTTACTTTTTCACCATCTCTGCCTCATAAGTAAACTTTTCTTCCACTAAGCTTCCTCCATCACCAAAGCAGCCATGCTGTCTTTCTCTTTATGCCATTAAAGACTTTTTACAGCCTCTTCCAAAGTTTGCTTTTTTTCCTTCAATTCAGCTCCATTCCTTTCTGAAAAGCATCTCATTTAACAACAGTGCTGGGGATAAAATTGCCTTCAATCAGAACAGAGAAGTAGTTGCTGGATTTGATGTGATCAACTGGATTACTTCCTCAAACAAATCAAGTGTGAAAGTTGGTAGGGTGGATCCTCAGGCTCCAGCAGATCAAAAGCTGATCATCAGAGAGGATGCCATCACATGGCACAGTTGTTTCAATCAGGTGAGAAGATCCAACTGCCAAAAATTTGGGAAATCAGTGTAATAAGCATAGTTAATCTCCTGTTTAAACTATATTTTATTAATGAAGATGTGTGTGAGAGAGTGAATAAGCAAGCTCTCCTTATTAAGCACAAGTGTACTAGTTATCCCAAAGGTGCTTTTTCATAAGGCAACTGGACTTTCTTGGGTTTTTTTGTTTTTGTTTTTGTTTTTGAAAAAACAAGAATGTCCAGTTGCCTCATGAAAAAGCACCTCTGGGATAATTATGGCCTGGATGACTGAGAATCTCCATAGACAAATGTACTAGTTCTTCCAGTATAAAAAGGGATCTAATGAAAGAGAAATCTGTAACTCAGAGTTAAACTTGGAGTTCTTTATGCTCTTTGAGTTTAATTGCTTGCATCCTCACATTGATGATGTTACGTGGTTAGGTAATGAAACACCTGCAGGTAAATAGCCATGTTCAGATATACATAAAAAGGCAGCATAAAACGTCACAAAACAATGAGCTCATATCTTGGATTTATGGTAGAATCTCTACAATTAGAAATATACTTATTGTATATATTTTTACTGTGTTTTTTTAATTAGACACAACCTCTTTCTGTGTGCAGTAAAAGCTGTCATCCAGGTTACAGAAAGAAAGTGAAGGAAGGAGAGCCATTTTGCTGTTATGATTGCATCCCATGTCCAGAAGGGAAGATAGCTGATGAGAAGGGTAAGGCATATACTGTGCAGTTGTATTAATTAAGTCTGTGCATAATTATTTAGATTTGCCTGGACAAATAGGCTTCCACTACAGAGACAATGTGATTTTCTTCATCCAAGCAGAGAGGCAATGCAATTTATTTTGATGTAATTCAGGTATTTATTCATTCAGAGCTTCTTCCTCTGTCCCATTGGCCAGTTGACAAACCCAGAGAGCAGGCTTCTCCAAGTCAGAGAAAAGAATTCTTGTATACTGAAGTATGAAGCAGTTTCAAGAAATGCCTTGTTTAATATTTACTAAATGTATCAGCCCTTTGAATATTTGCACAGTACCAATATCTATCTTTCACAATTATATAGGAGAAAAGCATATATCGGAATATCTGCCTTCACTTTTTGTCCAATTATTCTAACTAGTTTATACTTAGGGAAAGTGTAATTTGAATTCATAGGTAGAATAGAGGTGCAGTGGCTCAGTGGCTTTAAAAATGCTGAAGAAAGTCTATACTCTGGTGGTTTGAGTCCTACCACCACATGACAGAGTGAGCTCCTGTCACTTATCTCAGCTCCTGGCAACCTAGCAGTTTGAAAGTATGTAAATGCAAGTAGATGAATAGGTACCACTTTGGTGGGAAGTTAACAGCATTCCATGTACTCAGTGTATAGTCATGCTGTCCACATACCATAGAAGGGTCTTCAGACAACGCTAAGGAATGAAGATGAGTACAACCATTAGAGTTGGACATGACTGAACAGGCAAAACCTTTACTATAAAATATATTAAAATATGTAAAACCAAAGTCTATATAAAAAGTAGCAGACACCTATACTTCATATGAAGTATAGCTAAAAATTAGTCTTTTGCTTCCTTTTCTGGTTAATGCTAAAGTAATGCTTTACAGCAAATCTCCATTGTCAGAAAGTCATGGAAGTTTATAAGGCAAGGTAATAAACCAAGAAAAAAATAGAAAAAAGAAGCAAACAAAAGGAGACCATTCATAAAAAGTAGATATTCATTGAACTCATAGTAGGATTTACTATCTCCTCTTATTTTAGCAGCTGCTGGTTGAGGAAGTTCTAAAGAGCCTCACACCATTCTTTGATCCTCTTTCTTTTTCTTTTTCTTCTCTTTCTCTTTTTCCTCCTGCTGCTCCTCCCTCTCCTTCCTTAGGAAATTTAGGAGGCACTTTGGAGAGAGAACGTAGCAGATGTGGGACAGCCTTAAGTGCAGGTGGGGAATGGAAGGTCCTTTGGTGTCCCCCCACATTCTAAGCTTTGTGGGGGGAATTGAAAATCCCCCAGCCTCTCACTAGAGTCCAAGTAGGGAAGATCATTAATCATATCAAGTAGTAGAATGTGCTCAGAAAAATGGGAATCCCAGAATATCTCATTGTCCTCATGAGAAATGTATAGACAGTTAGGAATCCATAGTATGACAGAACATGGTGAAACAGACTGGCTCCATTTAGGCAAAGGAGTGTGATAAGATTATACACTCTCCCCTTATTTAAACTTTATGCTGAATATGTATTCAAGGAAACTAGACTCGAAGAAGATGACTGGTTTTAAAACTGGAGAAAGAAAAATCAATAACCTGCAGTGTTCTAGTGAAACTATCTTGATTGCCAAAAATGCAAAAGATATGCAAGCTCTAGTAATACAAGTTTTTTTAAAATTAATTTTTATTAAACAGTAATTTTACAGAATAAAACAATACGGTTTTAAGAAAAAAAGAATAAGGAAAAGTGATAAATAATTAAAGAAATAACAGGAACGAAACAGAAAAGAAAAAAGATATAAAGGAGTGACTTCCAATCTTCATTACAGCAGTTTTAAAGGCATTTATATTTTATCCTCTTTCTCCAAGATAACGTTGTGGCTCTCCTCTTAACATATTCCACCTCCTCTAATAATCAATAAATCACAAGTTCATGTTTTCTGTTTCAGCAAAAAGTCTATAAAGGATTTCCAAACTAGTTATTGTCTTTTCTCTAATCAAAACAAGTGAATTTTCTATTTCCACAAATTCAGCAAACATTCCTCCATTTGGGATATTTCAGAACTCTGAAAATAAGAGTTAAGGAGCAAAGTGAAAAAAATGGGACTAAAATTAAATATAAAGAAGACCATATTAATGACAACAGGTACAGTAGCCAACCTTAGAATTGGCAGTGAAGAAATACAAGTAGCAGATAGTTTCCTCCTTTTAGGATTAACCATCAACAGTAAAAGAAAAAAGCAATCAAGAAATGCATCTCAGACAAGAAGAGCAGCAGATGAATTCTTTGGAAAAGATATTTGAATAGTGTGATATATTTTGACCTACAAAGATCAGAACCATGCAAGCCATGATATTCCCTGTGGCATTCTATGGAAGCCAAAGTTGGACTTTGAAGAAGGAGGGTAGGAAAAGTATTGACAATTTTGAACTTTGGTATTGGAAAAAAACACTCCTAAAAATACTGTGGACAGTCAAGAAAACAAATAAACAGATCATCAAACAAATCAAGCCAGAGTTCTCACTTGAGCACAAATGACCAGGCTCAAATTATCCTATTTTGGATAACTCATGTGAAGACCTATCTCTCTGGAAAAGGTTCTAATGCTGGAAAAGGTAGAAGGAAAGAAAAGAGAATGGCAGGGTTCATGGACTCAGTTAAATGATGATGATCGCATCTTTAGAAGACTTGAAAGGTTAGGGACAAATTGTCACAGAGAAAATATATCTATGTGGTTGCTGGGAGTCCAAAATAACTTGATAGCATTCAATCAGAATGCAGAATAATAGAGGTGGAGGGGACATGGGAGGTCTTCTAGTCCCAATCCCCTGCTCAAGCAGGAGACCCTGTATCATTCCAGACAAGTGGCTGTCCAGTCTCTTCTTCTTTTTATAAGTTTTATTAATTTTTTAAAACTTACAGTCTTTAGAGCTTAGTAAACAACATGTTGTCTGGATTCATATATTTAACATTAACTTCTTCAATATAAATCTATTCAGTACTGCACAATCCAATACTTTTTCCTTGATCCTCCTTTCTTCCCCATATTTTTTTTTTCATTTTCCCTTCATTAGACAATTATAATTCTTGGTACTATTGGTGTATACAAAATTAGATATAAACATCTTCATCATATTTTACTAGTATTATACAAATAACAATAATATCAATTCATGTCAATATCCTGTTTTTCGTGCTCTTATTGAAGTTTGATTTCCCATCAATATTTAAAGTATCTTTGTCATTTATGAATTTCTCAGTATTATTTACATTTATATAGCTAAAAAAATATTCATACCAATCCTCCTCTTATTTTCAACTTTCCCACATCAAAAGAAGAAAAAAAATGTTATTTTAATTCTAAATCATAGCTTCCATTATAAAAATCTAGTTATATCTAAGGCCCATCCATTCTTTTAATCATATTCAAACAGGTATAATCAACAGATAGTGCCCCCTCTGATAAATCAAATCCTCTGTTTTTTTAAATCTAACTCTTGCTTTCTTTCTTTGCCAAGTAGCTTTCCAGGCCAAGGCAATTAAATCGCCCAAAATTTTTCTTTCTATTTTTGTGAAAGCTGCTTGGCATGAGGAAGACAATTTAGGTAGAGTATTTTTGGAGGGGAATTCTGCCCATCCACATTCCCTAAACATTTCCCCTGCCTGCTTTATGTTCCATTTTCTAGAATCTTCTTCCTTGTCATCAGGTGTATTTTGGAGAAAGGAGTAAGGGGTCTTTTGTATTTTCATTGTTATAAGTAGGTCTTGCAGTATTTTATTTGTGTATGGCAGTTCATATTTCCCTTCTCCTATCTCCTCCATCTCTAGGTCCATTTTTTCTGCTTCATCCTCTGGTTTCTGATTTATTTGTTCATACTTTGTACTCATCTGGGAACTTTTCAGTTGTAGCTTTAATTTGGAGATTTGGTCATTTATATCATCTAGCTTATTTTTAGTCTCATTATGGTTTCTTTTTATGTCCTCTTTGTGTGCAACAATTGTTTGATGAATTAGCTGTAGCATGGAGAACATTTCCTTCTGAAAGGTGTTTGTTTTTTCTTGAGGCATCATTCCTAGAAATTCTCTGGTGTCATCAGTCTCAGTAAGAGTGGAACAAAGTTTCCTCTAGTTTTCTAGTCTTTATATGTAGCCTTTATAATCCAGTCCTAATGGCAAAATTTTATAGTAATCCTTTGTCTCAAGTATCCTGAAAGTTATCAGTCAGGAAAGGTTGTAATCCACAATGTTCAAAATGTTCAAAATGTTCAACCTCCCTGCAGCCAGATGTATTCAAAAGTCATTTTTTTCTTTCTCTCCAATTAGCTCTTGAGATTAAAAGTCCAAGCTCAGTAGATATTTATAGTCCAAGAAGGTCAGGATGATAAATATGCCAAAATATTTTCCTTTATTGCCAGTGGTTCTCCCCTGCAGCTGAAAGTCACCAAGCAGCCAAGGGGCTAGTTATAGTGCTGTACTCAAATCCACAACTAGATGTCATTCAAAGTCCATTTTCCGCTCTTAAAACAAAGGGTTGATTTCTTATACTTTTTTATATTTCATCTCAATGATTTTTTTTTCCAAAGAAAAAATCTTAACAATTATCTCAATTCTCAAATTTATTAAAACTGTAGCTTTGTATTACTTTCATTTCAATATTGTGTATTTCTGTCCCCCATAAAAAAATTAAAACACCACTTCTGTTCACCTCTGGAGTTTTTTAGCTTCCTTTCCCAGGAAGTTCAGTTGTAAAATATTAAAGAAAGGATTAATATTCTCACCCAGTTCTAACATGCTGTTTATGATGTGCTAATTAAAGCTTTTGTTCTTCGGTTGTCAGCAGCTAATGGCTGGCCACAGAGGTGTGGCTGGTCTTTCCCCTGCTGATTTAGAGGGCTTTCCTTGGATCAAACAGAAAGACCTCCATCTCTCTGTGATCAACAAGGAACCCCTCCATCACCTTTTGGGGGCGACTTTAGGCCCTTTTCAGAGCCCACAGCAGGGCGAAATTGGACGCAGAAGGCAGAGCCCTGACTTCCTGTGTCCGTTTCACTGCAATGCAAAACTGGAAGTTTGCTGTCCAGTCTCTTCTTAAAAGCCTCCAATGATGAAACACCCACAACTTCTGAAGGCAAGCCATTCAACTGGAAATTGCTTTCACTGTTAGGAAATTTCTCCTTAGTTCTAGGTTGCTTCTTTCCTTGATTAGTTTCCATCCATTGTTTCAATCAATCAATCAATTCTGATTATTTTATCTTTATGGATCTCTTGAAAAAGAGGATGTAGAACATGTTTATTTCATTGTAATTTCTGTATGGATTTAGGACACATTTTTATTTCATTTTTTTAAAGATTTACCAGACAGAAAAGGTAATATGTATATCATGCTACTCTGAAACTTCCAGACCAAATTTTATACTTATGAAGAGTACATGCTCAGGCACAGCAAAATATCTGTCAAACAATTAAAGTTGTTCAATGACTCAGAGGTGAAAACCTAAATTATTCTCTTTTATTTTTTTCATGCTATTTAACAGGTTAATATAAATTTCTTTTGCTTTTTTGATCTACTGTCATTTTTGATTTCTCAATTATTGTAAATTTTCTGCGTTTTTATTATATCTATGTGTGCCATTTTCTAACTGTTCAATGATAATTAAAAAAAAACTTTCTACCTCAAAGAAAGATTTTGGACCAAATTATGGGGTAGGACATCTGCAAAGCTCCATAAGAATAAGCAATCTCAAATATAATTAAGGGAAGAAACAAGCATTTCTGGATCTCCCATTAATAAAGCTACTATCTGAAGACTAAAAAGGTTCAGATATACAGTGTGAAGGAGGAGGACTCTTGGAGAATCAGACTTTGTTCCTACAGGATATGTGTACCAGACAACAAAGTTTTGTATGTATGCCAGGTTATCTTTGAAAAACTCTCCTATTTTTTTAAAATGTATATTTTCAGTATATTATCATTTGTTTCTCTTTTGCTGAAGAGAATGGTGAAATGGCAAAATTATTATTAGCCAGATTTAGGCTTCCAAGTGCAATTCAAAGTGCTGGTCATCACATATAAAGCCCTCCATGGCATAGGGCCAAACTACTTATAGGGCCACTTCTCTCCATTGTTTCTACCTTTCCCACTAGATATAGTAGATAGACTCCAGGTCTTTTCTACTAATGTAATTTCGTTGGAGTCATGCCTTCTTAGTGGTAGCACCTGCCCACGGAATAGCATCCCCTCCAGAGATTCAGGTGGCCTAAACCCTGTTAGTCTTTTACAAGACACTGAAGATCTAGCTGTTTTCCCAAACATTTGGGTCAGGGGCTGGATGAGCTCTGCTATTGTTGGTAGTGAATGGTGTCTATGTTTTCATTAGGCACTGGGAGCTGTTTAGTGGGATTCTTTGTTTTTAACTTGTAAATGTATGAGAAGTGCAGATATATAACAATAAATAATAAATAAATAAATAAATAAATAAATAAATACTGATTTTAAAGCACAGCTATGAGATCTAAATTATATTGTTTCTTTTTCCATTTTTTCAGATATGAACGACTGTTATAAATGCACAGACAAAACATATCCAAACAAAAAACATGATTTTTGTATTCCCAAATCTGTAAGTTTTTTGTCTTACAAAGAACCACTGGGTAGCTGCTTGTGCACTGCAGCACTTTTCTTTTCATTAATCACAGTTTTGGTGCTGGGAACATTTATAAAGCACCACACCACTCCCATTGTTAAAGCCAACAACCGGGACCTGACCTACAATCTCCTCATCTCCCTCCTGCTCTGTTTCCTTTCTGCATTGCTGTTTATTGGTCAGCCTAATAAGGTGACTTGTCTTCTCCGACAAACTGTGTTTACTATTGTGTTTTCAGCAGCTATCTGTTGTGTCCTTGCAAAAACCATAACAGTTCTTCTAGCTTTCATGGTTATCAAGCCAGGGTCTAGAATGAAGGAATGGTTAGGGAAAAGACTGGCTATCTCCATTGCTTTTTCTTGTTCATTTGTTCAAACAGGTATTTGTACCTTTTGGTTGGGGACTACTCCACCCTTCCCAGATGCTGATCTGCATTTGGTAACTGAAGAAATTGTATTAGAATGCAACGAAGGATCAGTGATTATGTTTTATTATGTTCTGGGTTACTTGGGCTTTTTATCCATTGTGAGTTTCATTGTGGCATTTTTGGCCAGGAAATTACCTGACAGTTTCAATGAAGCAAAATTTATCAGTTTCAGCATGTTGGTCTTCTGCAGTGTCTGGGTAGCTTTCATTCCAACCTATCTAAGCACCAAAGGAAAATACATGACTGCTGTGGAGATCTTTTCTATCTTAACATCTGGTGCTGGGCTTCTAGTTTGTATCTTTTCCCCCAAATGTTACATAATTATAATGAGGCCTGAGCTGAACAATAGAGAACACCTAATAAGAAGATGGCACTGAATAAAGCTTATGAGTAATGTACTATAATCTGTAATTCACTGTGTAGCATATGTTACAGTATGTGATATTGGTGTGGCGATATGTGTCAAATGTTTGTTGACCATATCTGGGTAAGAATAATGCATTTGTATGATGGGTGCTTTTATTTTTGTGTGGTCCTCAAACCATCACTGGGAACATGCAACCTAGAACTAAGGAGAAACTTCCTGACAGTTAGAACAATTAACCAGTGGAACAACCTGCCTCCAAAAGCGGTGAATGCTCCAACACTGGAGGTTTTTAAGAAGAGACTGGACAGCCATTT